>VMKM01000008.1:0-600000 GCA_008360985.2 Macquaria ambigua | reverse complement strand
TACCGACATATTTCTTAACACTGCACGTCCACTCTTAGAGTAGCCGGCTTAGTAGAGCAATATGGAAAATATTTTTAATGCTCTACAAAAAGCAGCTGGATAATATCTCCCTTAATACTCAATTTAATTCTCTTATAGTGCTCACTTTTGTTAGAAATTTCATTCATGTCAGCTTTTTAAATTGCTTTTGAATTCAAAGCCAGGTAGCATCAGAAAGGTCATAGATGAATGTCTTAAAATCATTTATAATACTTTTTAAATGTGTGCATACACTGACTAATATTTGTGTGTTTTTCATTTGTATGAGCAGAGACTGTAAACACCAGTGTTACACTGAACAACCTGAACTCCTCTTTGGCCCAGCTGCAGTCCAGCGTGGACCAGCTCCAGGCCAATGTCACTGCTGTTAAAAATCACATCAATCAGACTTTATCCAGGCCAAACTGCACAGACTGTAACAACCTGAAGCCTGAGCTCCAGAAACTAACACTGGATACCTCCGTCACTGTAAGCACTGATTTTGTGTAACCTAGCATGTAGAACGTTATTTCCTGCTTTTCTGTCTTGAAAGGATGGTTTAAATCACTAAATGGCTGAACTACAAAGGCAAATTAAATTGGTCTAGGTTGCTCTGAACAGCCTTTCAGCTCAAGACTTTTATGCAAAAGAGGAGTTAGGTTTGATGGCTCAGATTACAAACTTGCTGAAGTACAGACTAAGAATCAGCCCTGTTACTGGGTTTGACAAGACATTATCATGAAACAACAGGAAGAATCATTTATGCAATCAAACCACCTCTGACGCAGGCTGAGACAGTGTGACACATGATAATAGCTCTTCATTTCTGGCTTTGTCTGAACAGCTGATTTGTCCTCCTCCCATCTGTTCTTCTCTATCCCTCCTACACTCTTCTAACTCTGACACATGCAGACTCTCCTCTCGTCTCCTCTCCTCTCCTTTCATCATCAGTATTTAAGTGAATGTACTGTATAATATATAATCTTCATCATGACAATAAGAATAAGACAAAAAGTAGAGATACCATTCATTATTCTTTGCTATCAACTCATTTAATTGCGGCCCTGTGGCTCTTTGGTACCATCAATGAAAACGTACAAGTGCTTGTTTTGCTGAAGTCTGCTGCCCCCTTCTGTTAGCTTAAAGTGTAACATGTGATTACATGTGATTGGTCACAATGGTTGCACGTGTCTCTGGCTGTTCTCCACAGACTCCCAGCTTGAATGAGTTCCAGTCTGGAGTGGATGAAGTCATCAAAACTAACCTCAAATCCAAAATCAAGGAGGTCAGTGACTTCTGACAATAACAATATGCTAATAATATCGTCAATCTTGATAATATAATGCCTGCCTTAACAAATCTGAATAAGTGGACAGATGGAGGGAAGAGCGTGAACAAGTTTTAACCAAAGATAATGTAATAAAAAGCGAAGCATGGATTTGGACTCAGTCAAGGCTTGGTTGTTTAGCTACACACTTTGAGGTCAAGCTAATGTGTGTAATCAGAGATAAATCACTGCCTGACAACAAGAAAGCTACTTTTTCATAGAAAAGAGCTTGACAGATAGACACAATTCAAACGTAGACACATAAACGCTATATTTAAAAACTTACGTGATATTATAAAACATTAATACACTGCTTGTGTTCATTTCAGGTGGAGGGCTACTTTGACAGCATCCCCCAGAGTGTGACCAATAACACCAAGGATCTAGTTCAAAGTGAGTGAGAACATTTACTGTGACACACTTTAGGTCTTCACTTCTCTTTCAAACATTTAATTAACTTATTTAGTTGAATTTTTAAAAAGGTATACGTGGTTGTGTGTGTGTGTGTATTTTTTAGGCAGCAAGGAGCAGTTGGGTGACATACAAACACAGATCTCCCAGGTTACCAGTAAGATCCCTTTATCTGGTCTGACCAACGTGTCGGGGACTCTGGACCAGGTGCAGAGAGAAATCGGCATGGTCACCCCAGAGGTCGAGAGAGCAGAGTATATCAGGTAAAAAGCCTGGATGTGCAAACACACATGATCAATGCAAGAAAATGCATAAAATCAGTCATCGTGTGTGTATACTTCTCCAGATGGGGAGTGTGTGTGGCCCTGTGCTGCGTGGTCCTCCTGGTGGTGGTGTGTAACCTCCTGGGTCTGGTCCTGGGCCCTCTAGGTCTGTCACCCAAAGCAGACCCCACAAAGCGCTCCTGCACAGCGGATTGTGGAGGCACCTTCCTCATGATGTGAGTGCTGGGTTGAAATATCGGTTTAATTTTTAGTCACGTAGCTGATGCTTTATCCAGCGGGGAAACATCAAACTGTTCAAACTATTTCGCCTCCTGCGCTCTTATTTGACCTCTGACCTGGATGTGGTTGCAGGGGCGCAGGTTTCAGCTTCCTCTTCTCCTGGCTGTTCATGATAGTGGTTTTGCTGCTGTTCCTGCTGGGCGGGAACGTTTACACTCTGCTCTGTCAGCCCTGGAAAAACGGACAACTGCTAGAGGTAGCAATACAAAAACATACACCTGCACACACCTATATGTGCACGCATCAGATATACAAAGATGCTGCAGACGCTATGTTATATACCTTTGTGTTAATTATTGCCTCTCTCTCCACAGCTCATTGATACACCAGGTTTAATTCCAGGGTTGGAGATAGGTCCAACTTTGGGATTGAAATCCAACATCAATATCTCTGATATCTATAGGTATGTGATGCCAATTCACCTCTCACACAGGAACAAATGCATACACACAGGCTTGTCTCCATGTAGTTTAATTTGTTCTCTTACCACATCCATTACACACCTATGCATCCCAGAAAATGTTTTTTTTCTATTAGGTTTTGCATCATTTTTTCTCCCTTTTTTCTTTGTGAGTCTAAAGTCAGCGGGATTCATAAAGCACTCTAGATCTGTAATTGTGATTGGGAGCTGTACAAATAAGATTGACTTGATTTGACTTGATGTTAATGTTTACAGAGACTGTGAGGAAAACCAGCCTCTGTGGACAACACTCCACTTGTATGAGCTCATAAACCTTGAAGACCTGCTCAACGTATCTAAAGTGAGTTTCCTTACAGTCCTTGTCAATTGTTCAAAAATAACTGTTGAAATTCTTTGCCTTTGTCTGACCAAACCTGTATCATCATTTATAATGTGTATTTCATTTTCCTTTTCTTTTCTTCTGTCTGTCACACACAGTACACAGAGCAGATCCAGCAGCACTTTGAGAATACAAACATCACTCTGTCCACCATCCCTCTCCTGAGCCCTGAAGTTATAAACCAACTCCGCAACTTCTCCACCAAGGCTAAAAATATTGACACCACTGCTATCACACAGCAGGTAGGCGATATTCATGGGCTTGCATGTATCTTTTGTTTGTACTGTCATTACATATATCCCTGTGTAACATGTAGTTGTGATCCAGTGTTCCTTGCTTGTCTCTCTCAGATGAACAACATTTTCAGCATCAATCTGAATACAACAGCAGATAAACTTGATGAGCTCGCTGGCCTTCAAGTGAGTCACAAGACATTAATATAACACACAATACCCTGTTAATATTTTACACTTTACTCTGCTTTTTTCCACTATAAATGTCACATGATTCCTAACTGAATACTTTTGTTTTTCTGATGCCCATGTTCTATCTACTAACCAACCATTTGCTTGTTTCTAGACAAACAATGATACTGCAAAGCAGCTCAAAAATGAGGCCAGGGCCCTGAGGCAGATCCAGACCAACATAGAAACAACAATTATCCCACAACTGGTGAGTAACGTGCCCTATCTTGTTTGCCATCTCTCCTAATCTCCTCATTCTGGTTCTCCTTTTTCCCATGTTGGCCATCCATCTGAATTTAAACATAGACATTTACTGCTTTTGCTCTTAGAAAAACCTCAACTTGACCATCGAGAGCCTTCGATCCATCACAGAAAAAATCAATGTGAGTACACTGGCTGACACCTGGAACCCACCAGGAATAAAGATCATTACTCCTCTCCTTCTTTCTGTGGCTCATTCTCTCCTCTCTTCCAGGAAACAGTGGGGGAGGTGCTGAGGAACGTGAAAACAGCACAAGACTTCCTCACCACAAACATGACACAGATCGTCAAGACCGTGAGTAGAGCCACGAGTCACATGAGTTAGAAGAAAAAGTGCTCCATGTGGTCTGTCAATGCCTGTGGTCCGTCAGTCATTTAGCCAGAGGGGGCGAGGGGGAGGTGCTGTGGCTCAGTAAGTACGGGTGTGCTGCTTGTAGTTGAAACAATGTGCTCGTAGGTTCCATATCCACAGGGCATGGATTACATTTAGTGTTTGTTGTATTTGTCTTCAATTGTAGTTATGCATGCTTTGAAGTGAAGCAGATGTACTGAGGGGTCTGGGATAACACTTCGGGTCTCATTTATTTCTAAGGTCTGTCTTGTGACATTTAAACATTGCTGGTAGGATCCTAACAAAAACAAAGAAAACTGAATAATACACCAATTCTTAGGTGTCTGCATTGGCTTCCAATGTGTCCTAGAATAGGGTTTTAAGTACAAATGCATCTCTGACTGTCTTCTACTATGTGAACCCTCTCAGTGTCTAAGGTCATCTGGTAGTGGCCTGCTAACCTTTCCAAGTCCAAACTAAACATGGAGAAGCAGCATTTACCTACTATGCACCTCCGAGCTGCTAATGAAACATACTGGAACAGACTTGTCCTGACTTTAATGACCTTTAATTCCACTGTCTTTTACTGAAACTTAAGCACTTTGCACTTTCATCTTGACCTGCCTAATCATCATCATCATCATCATCATCATCATCATCATCATCATCAATCGTCTTCTATTTAAAGGCTGATGTCGTTCCATATTTTCAACAAATCGCATAATAAGACCAAAACTGACAATGTGTTGGTCCATCTCTCAATATGGTCTGACTTCCCAGCCCTGTCTGTGGCACTCCAAGCCAATTCATTTCTACTGAAGACAAAACAGCTTGGCAGTTTAGTTTTTAGCAAAAGTCGGCCAAACAGCCGATAAGTACTACATTTGTTGTCAAGCTGCCAAGTAATACATATCTGGTGCTCTAGTGAGTATTTATGGCACCACGAGTGTGTACGTGGGATTGACTCAAAATAAGCTACAGTGCCCGTGTTCATGGTAATTAAGGAACAAGTCACCCAGTGCAACAGTGTGGCTCATTGATGTGTTTTTAACAGTTGTTGGATAATAATGGAGGTCTATTGCACAGAGGAATATGCTGTATCAGGCTTTAGCTGCACAGACAATACTTGTTAGTTGGATTAAGTAATTGTTGGTTTTGGTCTTTTCATGGGATTTGTTGACAATAAGAGAAGTATAGAATATCACCAGTCTTATCCTTTGATGTTTAATGCATTATGTAAAACACTTTGAATTGCCCCTGTGCATGAAATGTACTATATAAATAAACATTCCTAATTGCCATGCCTCGCCTAATCATAATGCTATTGCAGTTATTTACAGGTCACTTCAGGGGATTTACCCAGAATTCCACTTGCTGAGATGGCTAGGCGTTCCACTGATTCCTCATGACTTCCCACTGTAAAGCAGGGAGAAAATGTGTGGAATTTACTCTCTTTCTCTCTCGCTCTCGATTCTAGGAAAGCAGAACGTTTTTGGACTGCCAGCTGGGGTACTTCATTGTTTATGCTGACTGGGCCAACCTCACGGTAAAGTCTGTTCAGATTTTTACACGTTTAACACACTGTGTATGCACCCAAAGCAGATAAAGTATGTGTTAAATAAATTTTGTATACACATTATGAGTTCACTGTTACTGATTCGTGCATTCTCCCTCAGATCACACAGCAGGTGGGCCGCTGTAAGCCAGTGGCAGGAGCTGTGGACTCTGTTGAGATTATCCTCTGCTCACACATGGTGGAGTCTCTGGTGAGGATGAGATGTTGTTAGCTCCAACTACAGCTGTGCATCATCATCACTAATTGATTTCTTTCTGACAAATACACTGAAGTCTGGAGAGTAGGGACTAGTTTGAGAAGTGAGAAAACTGTTATAAATCACTTTCCTTTTTATCAGTTTTGCATCGTATTCACCCATGCGCTCTCTCTCTCTCTCTATTTAGAATGCGTTCTGGTTCAGTCTGGGATGGTGCATGATCTTCTTTATCCCCAGCATCATATTTGCTGTCAAACTAGCCAAGTACTACAGGAAAATGAAGTACTCTGACGTCTATGAGTAAGTAGCACAAACAAACATGCATCTACTAGATCTGTTTACACACACATATCCATGTGTGCACATGTTGTGCAAGAATCACATGACTGATTCATTTGACTGTGCTGGCCTGCCTTTGACCGCTGTTAATGTCTCTATTTCCAGCAATCACATAGTCATGAACCAGATCCCGCGGGCCCAGATGAAATTCACCTGAGAGGACGCATGTGTGCGAGACAGATTTAAAAGACTGCAGGCACAACTGTGGCATCGCTTGACAAAATAAAAACACATGGTGCAATTCTGTAGATGTGGCACATTGTCACCCTGGTGAAAAATCTCAAACTGAAAAGAAAAGAAAGATTCCGGTTACCTACTTAAGTCTATTTTTTATTCCAATTTTCACCATAAGGTGGAGAAGCAAAGCCACATATTAAATGACTGCAATGCATTTCATAGACCACACACATCATATTTGAATTGACCTCAGGGAGACACAAGGCATAAGGAAATCTGCAGGGACTTTTTCATCATTTTAAATACAATTTCAAAGAGATTTATTTCCTTTATTATATTAGATAAATGTTTTGTATGCATTTAATGTTCAGACTGACCGACTGCTGGATTCTGAGAATATAGGCTTCGTATTTCCAACTGTAAAGCTGATTATTGCTGAGAGTTGATCACATTTATAATTTATATACAGTCATGTTGGTGTGCAGAGCTCTCAGAGAACGCAGCAGTGTGTTACTGTGCCAACAGGCATCTGTGTTGTGCCAGCTTCTGTCTGTTCATCACTGTGTTTTTTCAACCTGATTTCAGTGGGAAACACTTTTAAAACTAAATTCTTAATTATACTTGCACTAATATTGGAAATCAAAGCATTTTATTTGTATGAATCATGAAATGAATACTTTTTTTGTGTGTGACAGATTTGACTGGTATAACTGATGTCATCACTGCTGTTTGCAATGCAGCTTTAAAGTTTTTTGTTACCATTTTGCAAACATGTTTTTGTAAATGTTGATTTTGACTGATGATGATTTTTGTACTTTGTACTGCTTTTGTGTTTTATCTTTCTGTTACACAGCACTTTATATAGTTTGCCCAATGTGATTTAAAGGTTGTGAACATTTCTGCCCGGTGTTGTGAAAACTACTGCAAGTAAAAACTGTCGCTGATCAATGACAACGCTGAGTCTGCTGCGCATTTTTCTACCTTTCAGCCATAACATGAGTGGAATCTCACAGATCAGTCAGCGTCTGTTTTCTACACAAACCATGAAAATGCTTTTCACAGTGCACATTTGTAGCCCAGTATTATCCCTTTGGATCGTACATGAACCTTCATCACACTGCAACAGTTTGTTAGAAAGTTTAACAAACACAGTTGATGTGTGACAATAACATAAAAACTTTATTAATATTATTTTATTTAGTTGTGATCTCAGCACTGTCTTCACGGTACATCAGCTATCTTTGTCTCATGTGGTTTGCTTGTAAGCATGAACTGTTCACAAACAGAAGCACATTACTGTATACATAAACAGCATATTTACATAGATTACACATACACACTGCTTATATACTATGATTTACTATGGTAGACAGAGATGGTGTGTCCTTGTGACTGACTCCTTATGATTACTGTCATGCTGTTATCTCAACAGTCCTGCCTCATGTGACACTGTGTGGATTAATTTACATATGACAAGAGGAAAATTGTGTGAGCTGGTTGAAAACTAAGATTTAACTTTTAATTGAAGAACACAATAATATGAACCTCGCTTCCCTTTGTCGATTAGATACTGCTCAGATAATAGCAGACATACCTTGTGGTAAAGGACCTTTTTTTAAGCACAGGAAGTTTTATAGCACCTGGACAGAGGTTTTGAAAACCAACTGGAGTCATGTTTTCAACAAAGCAAATCCATTTTGGTGAGTCCATTCATGCAGTCTTTTCTCTGGCATTTGCAAACGACCCAGACTGGTTGTTTGCATAAATGATGCATTCAACCCTTCAGCCAATCAGCACAGGAATGAAATCACAGCCTTTGGAGGAAAGTACAAATTTAATATGAGGCTGATGATCCATAGACTCATTTATAGTCCAATCATGGGAGACAAAACAGGAGCAGCAGTATGGTTATTGAAACTACAAAGCTTCAGTGTAGCTTTCCTGTAAGTAATTCAGGCTTGTGTGAAATATAAATTACCTCTAGTATAAGTGATGAAAATGTCCTTTAATGCAGTTATCCCTCTACTGTTGCATTCGTTGGTGCAGCTCTCTCTGATATAGTCAGCTGTTCAGAGACAAGCCAGAGGACAGAAGAACAGGCAGGGCAAGCCAGCATCTGTTTAGATTTATTATTGCTCACAGGATGCCATCTATAATTAGAACAAGTGAATCGATGGCATTACAGCACCGGCATGACTCAAAACCTTGTAACACGAGAGGCTGGATACAGGGAAACTCAATCTGAAGAAAAGAAATGTGTGTCCCGAAGTGAAAGAGAAAGAACGAGGGAGGAGGGAGGGTGGAAAATAAGAGGGATTGGCTGAGGGAGGTTAGGTTGTGATTGTCTCTGCAGCTCTCTGCCGTTTTGTTGCCCTTTGGGAAGACTCAGCCTCTTATTACCCTCCGCCTCTAACACCGAAGATACACGACTCGCTACCCTCCACTTTCCACCTCTACACTTAGTCCACCCCTGTGATCATACCCTCACATCCCCGTGTGGAACCTGCCTATTTGCTGTGAGAACCAGCAGCCACACACATGCACTCAGAGTCCGACCTCTGCTTTTGTTGTTATCAGAGTTAGTTAGTTAAGAGGCAGCCTCTGATTCACAAGCTTAATGGGTAACGAGTGAACATTCCTCTTATGGGCCCTGACCAGGGAAACATTTGAGTGCATTTACACACTCAAATCCTTCCACTAGATCACATACACACACATAAGACTGCAGCTGTAAGTGGATTTGTTCATGGAAGGGATATGGTGAGACTCAGAAATGGGGGCAGTGGATCATATGAATGAATAACTCTGTGTACAAGACCTCAAACGTTGGCATAGATAAGCTTTTATATCAGTAGACTGTTTTTCAGGTTAAATAACTGAATGAATAAACTTAAAAAGAGTATAATAGAGTATAATGGCCTTGACATTTGAGCTGTTTCAGACTGAATAGCATGTGTTCTGCCAGCTAGACCTGTTGTTGTGCACTAGTGTGAAAGGAATATGCTGATAGAGCTGAACAAACCAGAACAAGTAGGTGACAATGACACGTGTTTGAAAGTACCATTAAAAGAAGCTAGCTGACAGAAATGTATTGTTAATTGAGGGTCTATTCAGCCCCCCATGCACCGGGGAGGGATGTGACTTGTGCGCAATATAATGCAATCTAAAACAACACCACAACAAATTAAAGCTTTCAAAAGCTACCAGAGTGCAATCAAAACCTCAACAACACTTAACATCACAAGCCTCGTTTGTAGCAGGGCTGTAATAATAGATTGCATTACACTGTACAAATGCAGAACAAGTAACTTAATATGTAGAACTCGGGACAGCAAACAGAAGCTTTATCTTCAGTTTAATAACATACAGCATTCGTTCATAAATACTTGTATACATTTTCTTTTCTCAAATACCGCTTAAAGGAGAGCATCACCAGAACTAAACACAGCAACCATGTAGATGTGAAACTTTGCCGAGCAAATCCTGGAGGAATTTCTATTTGTTAAGAGAAACCAGAAGCAAAGTTTAAGGCATATTAATATTTAACATCTGAACAACATAAGGCTGAGTGGCCTGTCTGGGGAAGTCAGGGAGTTCCCGGTGACTCTCAGATAGGCTGAAACATGTCTGGTACACAGCGAAACTCACGGCACTGAACTGAAATCGTTTGTACAGGTTTTGTTATGCTTGTCCAAGTGTACAGAGCTTGGAATGACACTTTTAATACACCAATCAGACCGGAGTAAGAAATCAGCGGGTTTCATGTTGAAATTAAAATGTCATAAAAAAAAAAAAAGCCTTCGACTATAGAGACCAAGAGCTGTTCCCCACATCAAAAAAACAAACAAAACACTGTACAATACAGCGAACAGATCCTCTGATTGACCTCCTGTTCTTTCTCAGTGAAGCTGAGGAGAGAGAGGCAGCAGGAATGTGACACTACCCTGTAAATGAAGAGCAGCGCTGTGAAAGGCACTCTTGATTGTTCCGCGGCATTTTGGAGTCTGATTGTCACTCAACATGTCACGAGAGTTTCTCTGTCAGTACCTCACCCATGCAGGGCCTAGGGTTATCATTCTAGTAGTCTTCCAAAGATTGCCACAAAATTAATAACATTTTGTTTTGTTGGGCTTCACAAAAAAAACACTTCCTTTGACTAAAACAAGCTATATAGACTGCTCCAACAAAACGCAGTAACAAAGCCATCAAAGACAAGAGGCACTTAAATATACTTTTGTTGACAGGACTTAATCAGAAAACATTCATTTCAACAGATGCATCAAAAGCATGGTACATACAATACTGACTGGAGTGATAAAAAAAGTGCAGTTTCAGAGCATGGAGAAAACTAACAGGAGCAAGAAGACAAGAGGGCCTAACATCTCTAATAACATTACCCTCTCTGGGTCCACGAAGGAGGACTTACATGACCTTATGCAGGGAACCTATGATAGCCACAACATGCCCAACCCACACTCGAATCCTAACAGAATTACCTCCAAAATTGAATTTAAAGTCGAACTGTGAGTCACTTTTACTGGGTATTCTGTCTGGAATGTCCTGTGAGTTGCGCTGCGAGGGAGCAGAGTGGGCAAGATGGAGTCTAGAGAGACAAATAGACGACATGAAAAGGAAAAATGGAAGCAAAAGCCGGACAGGCAGACTGTTTTTGTGGGTTGGGTTTACAGAGGTTACATGGTCTGGTTGAGCCCATCGAAACCAGGTTAATGTTTAAGCACATAATATGTTAAGTACAAAACTAGAAGCCAGTAAAGGAACCTTGGACCCCCCCCCCTCCTCCTCTTCCTCCTCCTCTTCTAAACCATACCAAACTTAAAACAAACATTCAAACACAAAGCCCAGCTTGTCTGGATAACACTCACTCAGATTACCCACTGCATGAACACACTTTGACATCAACACATTAAAGGCAGCTATACTTGGCTACAACTAGCAGACATCAGCTACTTTAAAGGCCAGGACAAAAAATATTCTAAACACAGATACGATAAACCCCACAAATGGGAGTTAGTGGCTTTGTTTTTGACTGAGCAGGTAAACACTATACTGTGTTAACACAATATATTATTATTTATTGATGGTAGTTTTATAAAGGCTAAGCTTATTCAATTCAAGACTATGCAATAGCATTCTCATTCACGTGCAGTTAAGGCTTAAGAGATAAATAACATTGCAGATACAGTATATACACATTAAGACTTAAAATTACCATCAGTATTTACACTAGTAAGATCTTCAGTAGTCATTTCATAGTTTCTAGTAGTCATACTTCATCTAACATTACCAATCTTTTTAAAAACACCATCAAATATCACAGTTTACTGCATTAGACTGATGATACCTGTACCATACTGATATTATTGTTTTAATTTGATTGTCAACACACACCGCTTGGTCAGAATATGTGTGGAATGTTTTATGAGTTGTCCATTTTGAGTGTGTTTGTTCATTTATTATGTAAATCAGACTAGGTGAGCAGGTAGTGCCACCCTGGCTCTTGGGACAGTTGTGTGTGTGGACGACTGACGTTCAGGTGTTTCTGCGAGAAGAGCCGGGGCGATGCTGCTGCCCAGAGTAGAGTGTGTGCTGGGATCTGTGACAGCCCTGGGCTGCTCGGTGGGCTGGCGAGGAGGTGCAGGAGGGGGGTATGATGGCGAATGGAGGATGTCAGCGTAGCACTGGCTAGGCTTGGTCTCCCTCTGAAGGACTTTTCTCAGCAGAGGTTTCAACAGCCCGATGGTCAGCTGGCTGCTCTGTGAGTCCGCAAAGGGAGCAGGGGATGAGGAGGTCGTACTGGACATGGAGAAGGAGGAGGAGGAAGAGGGGGGTGTGTTAGGGGAGGGGAGGTTTTTCAGCACCAAGTTGAGAATAGTGGTGACAGTGAGGTCCTCTGGGCACAGCACCCACAGCAGGTCCAGGTAGGGGTCCAGGTCTCTGTGCTGGGCCACCTCGCACAGAAGAGTAGTGAAGATCTCCTTGTTGAGCAGTGGGCTCTGCTTGCAGAACTTCTGGGCCACCTGGGTGACCCGCTCCCACTGCTGCTTGGCCATGAGGATCCTCAGCGCCTGGAGGATGGCGTTGGGCCGCCCACAAACAAGCAGCAGCTCCACCTCCAAGTCCTGGTGCTGGTCTCTGTCTGAGCTCAGGCTGGACAAGACGCACAGGGCTCGTTTGTAGAGCGGCACGTTGTTCTCCCCGCCCTCCCCTCCTCGCCCACCAGAGAAGCTCCAGGAGGAAGAGGCCAGGCTCAGGCCAAGGCCGGCTGAGCCCTGCTGCTGCTGGGCGAGCTCGAGGAACCTGGGCAACCAGCTGGGCTGGAAGTGGAACACTGATTGGCAGAGGAGCTCAAACACAGGTAGGGCAGCTGGGGGAGTGGAGCTTGCTGGTTTGGCTTTACAATTAGCAATGTGATCACCTTTGAGGCTATGATTGTGTTTTGGCCTGCCATTTGTGAATGGGAGGGAGGCTGGGGTGCTGGGAGCCAGAGCAGGACTGAGGACAGTTTTCCACACCTCTGGGGGAGCCCTGCTGGACAGAGAGCCCTCCCCGTTGTAGTGTAGCTGAAGGGCAGCCTGCACCGCCCTCCACACCTGGCAGGGGAAGATGCTGAAGATGGAGTTGAGGTAAAGCAGGCCCTCTTTATCCAGGTCTGAGGATGACAGCAGCCTGACTACTTCTTTCTCAACTAGATTCTCACACACTGCCTCCACCTCTTTAACACTTCCCTTCACTAAACTGCCCTTCACCTCTTCCAGAGAGACCAGAGCCTTGAGCTCAGCCTCCAGAGAGCCCATTAGCTTATCTTGCCCTGCTGTGCATCCATCTCCTCCATTCTGGGACAGCTCTGCTCCTTTCTGCCTCAACCCTGCGCTGAGATAATTCCTGAGGATGGAGGCTAAAGAGATGGGAGCCTGGAACCTACCTCCTTTCTTCAGTGTGTCCACAGTGAGCTGGGTGCTGCTCAGGCTCCTCTGCTGGTAGTATTTACAGGCCTCCTCAAAGACCGCCTCTACCAGGAGGGCTCCAGGATGAATACTCTCCACGGTACTGAAACCAGAAGGCTTCATCTTAGAGTTGCAATCTCTGGGGTCTGTCTCCTTGTTCACTACCACAAAAAGTCCAGTTTCTGAGATCAGGTGAGGTGTCTGTCTTTCAGCCTGGTTTACATACAATAACCCCTCTCTCTTCAGCATGATGTTTTCCAGCTCTCTGCCACAGTTCACGTCTATCAGATGCAGGCTGTGCCCTACCAGCAGCGCCAGGGTGTCCTGGTACATGCAGAGGCTAGTGTGAGTATCAAATGTTACCAAGCAGTTGTCTGCCAGCTTGTATACCTGCCGCAACATCCCATCTTTCTGCAGAAGACACACCCAGCCTGTGCTGAGCAGCAACAGCAGGCCTCCACAGGCTGTAGGAGAGAAGTTGTAGATCTCAGGTGGTTCAAGAGTTGATAAATATCCTAAACAGTCTGTCACCAACTTCTTAAAGTCAGACTCTTTAGCTGAAAGCTTTTTCAGGGGAGTGTTTTTACACGTGGTGCTGACTGTTAAGGAGTCATGCCGAGGGGACCAGGAGAGAAAAAATTTGGAGATGCTCAACAGCGGCTTCACTTTCAAGTCAGGGAGAAGATGTACATATTCACCTGAGCTGACCACAGTGAATTTAGGATTGTTGTGGAGGGCGATTTTCACTCCTCCCAAGCTGACAGCCCCCTCCTCCACCTCGAAGTCACGTCTGCAAACACAGTATCTCAGCTTATTCCTTGTGGAGCTGAGGGCAGGGGAGCTTTCTGATGGAGGCCTCTCCTCACACCAGATAATAAGATTGGAACAGGCACTGACAGACACCACTCTTGCTCGGGGGCTGTTGCACAAGTCTGATGTTTGCAGGAGATGCCAGCCAGCTTTGCACTCCTGGAACTTCCAAAACTCAGCTTTTCCATCCTCATAAACCACTGCCACGGCTGCCGTGGCTCTGCTGCTGCTGTTATTGCTATGGTCCAAATATAAAATATCCACAAGAGGCACGGTTCGTGTCAATCTCAAATCCAGCTTCTTCTGGTTCTGGGCCAGGTGGAGTCTTTCATACTTGTCAAAAGTCACAAGACCGACCTTAGGCTTGCGGAGGATAACATGGATGTGGCGCCCATCTGGGCTCAGGCGAACGTTTGACTGCTCGTTATCGGCCAGTTTAAAGATCTCAGTCAGCTCTTTGCCGCCAGTATAGTCCCCGAAATCTGACAGCTGCTCCAACACCAACCTCGCCATAACTCCAGCCTGAGCAGCGGGATGTTGCTTCTAGTTAACTTGCCACAGCGTATATGAATTAGCCTGCTAGCTTGTGTGGCACATAAATCTCACCTCGGCACCGGAGAGGCTAACTCAACGGCATCCCCTTATGAGAGGCTTCATCCCCATTGTTAACGTTCGTGCGGAAGGATACATCCTCCGTCAGCCTTCGATCCCGCTAACTCCATGTCGGTAGACGACAGCGTAGCTAAACTGTTAGCTGACAGTAACTGCTGAAAAAGTTTTAAGCCCAAATCGAGAAAGTCATTCCGATGCTATGCTAGAACTCCCCTGGCATCACGGGATTGTTAATTTCCGGATACCGGGGATGTTTTGCATAAGAGGAGGAGCTGAACGACGACACGAAGGCTGACAAAGATTGTGTGGAGGCACAGAGAAGAGCAACTGCCGCTGCACGTTGGTCTTCAGTCAGCTATTTAGCCCTGCTGGTAAGGCTAGTTTGTATTCAACAAAGTTAAACATCTTAACATCTTCGCGTTGGACATAAAAATAGTAACTTGTCTTGAGAAGAAAAATTGCCAGATTTTGTCACAAATGTTGCGATAGTAGGCTATTAATTCTCACTAGTATTGTGCCCATGTAATTTGAGCTGGATTTATAACTGACATGATTAATAGTAAAATTCACATTGCCTCACAATGTTTGTTAAATGATGCTGAAATAATACTAGGAACTGAATCCACAGAAGTATTTTTAGGTTTAGCTCCTTAGAAAGCAGAAGAAAACAATAACAGTAACAACATTTCTACACCCTTGGTCTCTTCTATGCATTAGCATTTTTTTTGCCAAATTGTATCACTTTATTGTCTCTCTGGAAACTCTCTGCAAACTTCTTGTCCATCCAAAACTGCGCACAGCTTTTGCACCAGTATACAGTATGTGTCTGCTTTGAAAACATGCTTATGGGGTCTGCCAGTAAGTCTAGAGCAGGCCTGTCTCATGTGGTCATGAATTTGATTTTAAGTCAGTTCATCATGTGGTGTGCTTTTGTTTTGAGTCGTAAATAATTTGGTGTACCTTGCATTGACTAGTCAGTGATTTGTGAATACATCTTTAGGTGTTTTCCCACAAATGACAGACAGTTGGAAAAATGGGGAACTACAGAGACAGTGCAATTCAATAGTGAGTCACAGTGGCAGTGTTTAGTAAGTGCTAAAGTGTATCTATCTTGAGCAAGATACTGAGATCCAACTCCAGTAGCTGCCTGCGACCTCTGACCTTTCAACAGACAGTGCAAACAAAAAGAGCATTTTGGGAATCGATGACAGTTGATTGAAAACGGCTTGAAAGTCACAGTAGGTGAGTTAAAAACAATATCTAGATAAGCACAAATGAGGAACTGTGCTAATTTCCTTATCTGCTTTGACAGTATACTTTCAAAGGATGGTTTTTAAAGCGAACTCGTAACTATGGAAACCAGTTTTACCTCCACAGATCTGGAGGCGAGAATCCAACTTAGAAACTGAGAAACTGTTCCAGTACATCCTTGTTCATTTTGGCGAGAGGCTGTGAAAAGAGTGGCTGGTCAATAACAAAGTCAGCTGGGTTGATACCAACCTGAGAAACTGACTCACTTAAATTAGCTGTGGAAATAAGAGCCATCCTGCTTCACACCACAGATGTGGTTGCAGGAGGATTTGACAAGTGATGTTGGTCAGGCTTAGATGAGTCTGCAGAAGACGGCATGGTAGGCGTCTAAGGGGCCAACCAACATAGCATGCAGAGGTAAAAACCAGTTTTGTCTTTGAAGGAAAATAACATTTATTACAATGGGAGTGAAAGGCTCAGTGGTGACTCACAGTGTAAGTGAATGTCTGCCTGCTGTGAAGGCCCTATTTATTACTTTGACAAACTTTCAAGTCAGCAACTTCCAAGTCAGCCCACACTGTGAAGCTGTGCTGGTAAATGACACATTACTGACATTTAGATCCTTAGACACAGATGAAGGAATCTGTCATTTGGCTGGCAGTGGCTCACACCAGTTAGGAATATTTATATGGTAGATATTTTATTTGATAAGGCATATTTACTCTTGGCAGCATGTAGAGGCTAACTCAAACAAATCTGAGAAGGTGCCAATCACATTTCCTTTCCTTTTATAGAGAGAAACCAGCACTAAAAGTTGCGTGTTTGACTTTCTTGTCTCTCCATCGACTCTTTCTTGGTTCGTCTACGTCGTCTTATCTGCACACATACTCCCAGAAAACTACTTTCTTAGAAATCATGTTCTCCACAGAGATTTAAAGCTCACATGTGATTGAATTAGAGCACCAATGATAAGGTTAAGCATAAGTTTGGTTGTGTTTAATAATATTAAATAGATTAGCAGACAAGCTTGTGATACCAATAACATAATCAAATCATGATGAAAGTTCTGCTGTCTGTGTCTCACTGCCTCATTATCTATGGCACAAGCCCTTTTGTTGACACATCTTGGTTGCGTGTCTTTCTGTTACATTTTGACAAATTGAAAAAAAAAAACTTTATACCTTCTTGAATATTGTCCGCTAAGATTAGATAACTGGATGAGTGAAAACAAGTTCTTGAATTGTGTGCTGGTGTCTGTCATGTTTGTAAGTTCACTTCATATCCAGGAGGAGGCAGTATTGATCTTCACTCACTGCATGTGGGTGATCTGAAAGCTCACTGTACAAATAAAAATGTATGAAAATATCTGAAAAGTGCTCACTAGGGTAGAGTTTAATAGCTGGATGATGCTTTCCCTGTTACCCCGAGTGCACAAATGAATTGAATCATAGTCTAAAGCACTACAGACAACACTCACTGTGTTTTTCAATGAATATCACATGGCTACACAGACCCAGCATCAAAAGGCTGCTTTCTTCTCTCTCCCACATTTAGGCTAACTGAACTTGTCCGTTAGATCTCATGACTTTTATTGTTTTGGTTTCACCCCACTGCTTCTGTCCAGTAAAATCCACAGTCATCCTGTGTTGGCGGCTGTGGGTGTTCGGCAAGAGCTGAAGTGAGTTTTGAGGGATGTGAAAACATTTTTCATTCACTTTTCCACCTAAGTTTTCCCAGTCTAAAGATTGAAAGTAATGATTTTCTGGTCATCTTTAGCCCTTTTTCTTCAGATTCACATGCTCTTTATCTAGGCTATTTTTCTCTCACTGGCTGAACGTAGGAGGTCATATTGCCTTGGGAAGTGTGAAATTTGGTTTTACTTGCTTGTTCTTGCAAACTTTCTCTGACCTATAGCTGCACAATAACTTGAATGAGTTTCCATGAGATTGCTCTTTCTATGGTGGTGCTTTGTTTTGCTTTCAGTATGTGGGCTGTCTGTGTTATTGTGCCAGAACACACTTTAAGGGAGGCATGTTACCAATTCATATTGGTGTGTGTGTGTGTGTGTGTGTGTGTGTGTGTGTGTCCATGTATTTATGTCCTATTATGTCTCTGTGTCATTGCTGATAAAGTATATGGATGCAGTATGTTATTCAAACAGTAGATTCAAGCCCTGCTGCCTCCAGACAGGCTTGCCTTGGACAGAAAACACCCTCTATTAGAGAGTGTGTTTAGTCTGCTGTGCCTGTAGACAGGAAGATAAAGTACTTGTCTGGAGACTAGAGGGGGTTGGAGGCAGGGGAGATTTCCTTTTTGAGTTATATGGTGTAGAAAAGAAAACCAATGGCTGCAACGTTGTGCTGCTTTAGCTTCAGCTTTGCATCCCCTCAGGATAGAATTATTTTAATTTGAGTACAATTTAGAAGAAAGAAGTGCGTGAGAAAAGAAAGATCTTTCTCAGTATGTTTGGGGTTTGAGTGAGACGCTACTTCTGTGTATCCGTGCGTCAAATGAAAGTTGCAGCTGCCTGTCAGCCTCCTGTCTCCTGCGAGAACAGGCAGATATTACTGTCAGTTTGCTCTCGCTGTTGTAAGGCTGCCATGTGTGCAGCCTCTCTCTCACCATATCTCCCTTTGCTTCTGTAAGACACTTCACTGGAGCATTTTGTCTTGAGCTTCAAGGGTCTTTCATTGACTCTCCTCTGCGCTGGCATACAGTGTAGCATTGTGCGAGGTGAAGTCATCCATCATTTTGTTTTCTCACACACATCTTTTATTCTCACATCAGAGAAACACAAGAATAAAAGGATCAGACCTGAAGTGGAGGAATGGAGGAATGATGGAGATGAATAAGAACATTGCTCAATATTACTCCATTTTAATAATTTCATCATATTCCATCAAAAAGTTTTTCATATTTTAATCTCTTTAAGTGGAATCGTTTTAAAACTAGATGCAGTTAAATTGTCAGATCTTCAATGTTTGTGCTAGACAGAAAACAGAGAGCAACAGACAGAAGAATATTTGCCAAGAAACTCCAATGAAAGAAAGCAAACAATCTGAAAATTGAATAACCACGCTGCTCTTCAGAAATCTATATGATGAATGTTTATCATCTGGATTATTTGACGGTTGAGAGGACTCCAATGGCTTGAAAGTTACATTTATTTCTCTCCAGAGCTTCATTTCTGACACTGGTGGAGTCCTTTAAGCGGTAAACAATTTTCAGAGAAAATTATATTCTAACATCCACTCGCACATCTCCGCAGCATCTCTACAATATTGACTGCATAACAAATTTGTACGGGCACATGGAGTGGCAATTCATGATAGAGCCGGAGTACAGAGAGGGGAGATGATGCGGAGAGAGGGAAGCTTAGCGCTTCATTAGGAAGACAAACAGACTTGTAAATAAATGATGACTGTTAGTCTAGTAGACTAGTCTATGACTGACTATATCTTCAGCTGAGATGACTGTACAATAACATGCTGGATGAGATGTTAACAGCCATTTTGGAAATGTTGGAAATGTTGGAAATGTCAGGCCATTAATTTGGCCTGATGAAGAAAGTTGAGGTTTGACAGAAAAGAAACCCAGAATTAGTGAAATCCTTGAAATGAAACTTCTGGTGTTCCTCAATGAGAGGTCACAGCAGTGCTGAAAAGTCTGTAGTCACTCAGAACAGATACCTCGCCTCATGAGCTGATTAGATAACAGGCCATTTGCAATTGGCTGTCCCTCCACATTTAGCACTAGGCTCTTATCTCAATGATCCATACCCCGAGTCTGAGCATAAATAGCATTAGCGCTCACATCACACTATTAATCGGATTCATGGCCCTTGGCTCATTGTGGGATGTGCTAATGTTTTGGGAGCTCTTTGCCTCTCTTGCTTGTCTCCTATCTCTGCATCTCTTATTCTGTCCTGTCCTCATAAAAGGCACACAAAAAGACACACACACACACACTTGGCTACTGAAGTGTAGTACCGTCTGTGGCCACGCATTGGCAGTATGTGCATTGGCATCGATGGTACAGTAGCTGAGGTTGGCCATGTGAGGATAAAAGAAGGTCGTGCCATCACTGTTCTTACACAGAGCTTGCTGACTGAACTGTTTAACCGTATCCAGAGGGTTTAGAGTAGAGTAGATATACTCTGTCATCAAATCCTCCCTCCTTCTGTGATTGTGACAAGGGAGCTCACCAGCCAATAACACAACTCCATCTCCTCTGTGCTTTATAGCTATGGAAACAGGTGTGAGTCACTGTGCTTGCTGCAGCTGTACAGAGTGTACAAAGTCTCGCTGGTGCAAAAAGATCAAAGAACAGGATTCAGCCATAGCTTCCTCCTTAATTTCCTGTTCATTTCACCTCACTGCCTCTTCATTAATCAGCCTGGAATTGTATCAAAGTTTCCCTCCACCTCTGGTGTTGATGCTCCCTCTCTCACTTTCAGCTTCAGCTTCTGCTTGTCTCTCCCTCTGCTTCCATCTCTCTGTCCCAGGATCAGGTGTAATTGCTGCTGTTGAGATAAACCCTCCGACGCAATTCCTCCTTTTGGTCTCCGAAAACATCCGCCTCGCCTCGGCAACATGGAACAGTCAAATCGGTATCAGTGTAGCCTTTGATCACGCAGAGCATCCTCTCCCCAGTCTTGGCCTAATTTCACTGGCTCTGTATCCACAAAACCTTGATGCTGTCACTTAAAAGCCCGCCACCCTGGCTGCATTCTGAGGTGAATTTGACAGCATCTCAGCATGATCAGACCCTCTAAACACAAGTGGCATGTGCATGTGTACTTACGCGTGTGTGTGAAAGGTGTGCATGTGTTGAGCATGTTGCTGGTGGTTTCCTCTTATGTTTGCCCCACTTGCATGAAAGGAGAAGCAGTGAAACCTGTGATGAACCTGTGCATAATGAGAACCTCAGACGACGGGCTGTGAAATTATAATGTCTTGCCACGTCATTACAACTCGGTGGCATTTGAAATCGTCTGCGTGTGCTTTCGGCAATTGCCTTTATGTGCCTGTAATCTTTTATAGGTGGTAACGATGGCTCAGATAGAGATGCATTAACAACAACATCTGTTTCCCTCGCTCTTGCACACACAAGCAAGCACATACAGACACGCCCTGTCTCCTTTCTCTTGCTGCTGCTCTCGTTAACTGAACGGTATATTTTACTTTAAGACGCCTGCATATGGTGCCTGATCCAGCAAGCAAACATTATACTGGAGACAGCTTATTATAAATACCAACAGTCAGCTGCCATCAGATTAGACTGAACATTTAAATGAAGCACACACTAAAGTAGGTGGTTTCCTGGTAAACCCTCCAAGCTTCCTGTTATTAGTTACACCTTTAGAAGGATCGGTTAAAGGATTCCTGCTTCATACAACCTGGGTCTTATTTTCATAGTTTTCACCCATACTTCCTATCAGTAAAAATAACATTGTACTCAATGTAATTGCTAAGATCTGGGAATGCGGCAATATTGTTAAAATAATTATTACTAGACCAGAAACACCAGCAGTTAAGTTTCTAAACCAAGCCCGAAGTTATGAAAACTTATTTGGAAGAGAAAACAATCCGTCACACTACTTGACCAGGTTCAAATTTGACTTATCGTACTTATCGTAGTTCGACTCGCACATAGTTTCTCTGTGCAATGAGAGATTGTTACCCACATTTTGGACTCCCTCAGTTTCGATTTGTTGTAGTGATGTTGCCATGTTCCCAGATCTCAGCATTACTTTCATGAGTCCAATGTTATCATAACTGATAGAAATGATTGGCAAAACTACAACAATAACTCCCATGTTGTAATAAATCGGAATAATCCTTTAACAAGGAGAAAAGGCAGGCAATGCAAAATTCCTGCACTTTCCCTGCTGCCTGTCCGTGACCATTACCAGCTTTGAGTGTGCTGTCCTGTGGAGGTTAAAAGTCAAATTTGTCCTTTGAGCATTTATCACAGCACTCCTCATTCACTCCTCCGACTGTGCATGACAGCACCCTAAAAAGGTAACCACACTTCATCCAAACCACAGGCTGTGAGTGACAGCCCCCCCCAGTTTCCCCTTTGACCAGCTGGGGTGTGAAAATGTGGTGAAGAGGGCAGGAGGGGGCGCTTCCGGTCCAGTTGCTCATCATCTCGCTAGAAGGATTGTTGTTGTCATTCTGGCCACTTCGTCTGACCGCTCCAACATCTGGCGTCTGCTTCGTCTTGGCTCTGAGAGTGACATTCGCTTGCCCAACGTGGGCTCAGGGAATAGCTGCAGTAGAGCTGGTGTTGTGCATTTTTGCCAAGCTCATATTCGTCCCTTAGACCTCCCAGGAAGACTGACAAGAACAACTGAATTTGTCAACAACTCCCCCCCCCCCCCTTTTTTTGGTGTAATTTGTCTTTCATATTTCACGACAGGTTGAAAATCTCAATGTGAAGCTATAAAAATCAGTCTTTCTGTGGGTTTGTGTGTACTGTCGGTGAGGTGGGGCTGGGTCTCAATGTCTAACACTAATTTAAGCTTGGCGTCACAACACTTCTGTTAGTAGTACTCAGGTTTCAAAATGAACAACACGACTGGAATGCTGATGAAATACAGTCCCCTCTCAAATGTAATCACTCAAATTATGTTTTTGATGGAGTTCTCTGCTGCGAGCTGCCATTCAAGGTTTCTAGATTTTAAAAGCTGAAAGCACCACTGCAGGAGCGTCACATTTATCATCGCCATTATTGACAAAAAACCTTTTCCTCCTAAAAATGCAAGTGAAAATGGAAATTGCTGTCATAGTGTAGCTCTGAGGAAAAGCCTGTTTCAAGGCTCATTTGGACACACCAACATAAACTCACCTTTAGCATCAGTGGTGAGATTACTCCAATACATAATCATGAAATATTCACACTATATTAAATGCAGATAAATCAGAATTTTCCAGTGATAGGAGACCTGCCATCTTGCATTATCCTCCCTGCAGGCCTGTATGCCTGTCCCATTTATTTGACCTTAGCTCTCCCACACGTGGATGGTGGAGGGAATATGAATACGTACGGCTACACCTTGCACATTACAGCCTCATTGATTCATTCGCTGTGTGGCTGCATCTCACGAGGAAATGGCTTTGACACTGTTGGCCTTTGCTTGATAAATTAGGTCCCTGGGTAGGCATCCAACATTACACTGCACATTCATTATGAGCTAACCACAGGCCATATGGCAGGGAAAGTTCCATATCACCACACATTAGCTGGGCATTATCAGAAACACTGTGAGCCACAAACTTGCCTCCAGCATTTGAAAAAAGCCTTACACTTGTCAACAAAACCCAACAATGTGGATGTTTATATTCACATCACATGTTTGATGTATAGGCTATAGGTGCACAAGCTGTGTAGTCTTAATTGGCTTTTGTCCTTAAACACTGCACAATCTAGAGACTTTGGCAGTAAAGAGGAATGAGTTCAGAGATGCAGGAGCTAACAATCAGCCAGCACACCTCCTAATTGGAGGAAGGTGGAACTCAGGGGACAGAGGAGATTGGTGGAGAGTTTCAGAATGGGTGTTGATTTCCTGTGGGCAGCAGAGGAGCCAGGAGCAGGCCTCATCAGGTAGGGGTCGAAGGGGGGGGGGCGGAGAAGGCGGAGGTAAGAAGGATCAGTGGATGAGGAAGGCAGCTATCTTGAGACTCATTTGTGTAGCAGCTCTGCTCCGAGAGAAAGGGATGCGACTCTTGGACCTGGATCAATGTCCGACTTCTTCCCCCTCCTGCCTCTCTCTGGCAGTGTGTTTGTATTCCTCTTTAGTTACGCTTATGAACTTTTTGCCTGAGGAGCTTCAGGCGAGAACAGACTATCTGACCCTCTATCTTTCCAGGAGTCTTTCTTGCATTCTTGATTTTGATTTTATTCCTCCTAATTTTCAGAGTGTCTCATTCAAACCCTACCTCCCTGGTAGGGCTGGGTATCGAACCTCAGTACTGCTTTGGTACTGACTGAAACAGGGTTTCTTTAACACTGGCCAAGTTAAATTTAAAACTTTTTGAGACTTTTTTAATACCACATAGAATCGAATAGACCTTTTTCACAGCAGACATTTTGACTTGTCATTGCAGGAAAAGCACAGGTGCAATTGATAACATTAGAAACAACTGCATGCCATTTGGGTGAGCTAGTTCCAGGCTCTGGTTATTGTCCATGCTGGCTCACTGGCATGGCTTACTGGGACACTTGATGGAACTGAGACATCATTAATGAAATTTGTTTCACCTGCGCTTTTCCTACTTTGACAAGACAAAATGTCTGCTGGAGTTACATTTCGTGGTTCACAATACCGACCAAAGTATTGAGGAAAACCAGCAGAATGATCAGGCCAAGAATTATTTACTAAGTACATTAATTCACATTTGTGAATTCCCAGCTATATACAACAATAATACTAATCATATCAGTTAAGTAATATATTTACACAACTTTGAAAATGAAATATAAGACTTTTTTTTTGTCGTGTTTTCCTGTTGTGTCACTAATATTATAAATTGATGCAGACACAAGGATCAAGAAGTTTCTTTATGTTAATGATACTATAACTAATATTACTGCAAAAAAAAAAAAAAAAGAATTCAAGACCTCTGACTTTTTAATACCTTCTAAGGTCTTTTTTTAGGAAACTGATCAAAATGCTTTTTAAGACTTTAAAACCTGCAGATTCCCTGTGAAATATAGATTACAGAGTAAGTTGGCATCAAAGACCTGATCAGATTTGTATTCTTGTTCACTTATTCTTTGATCAGATTGTTCCTGACTTTTAAATTATACAGTACCAGTCAAATGTTTGGACACACTTTCCCATTCACTTGAATGAATATATAATTAATAACTGAAGAAAAGTGGGGTTTGTAGAAATACATATTAATGTTCCTCAAAGTGAGGCACTGAATTATGCTTTGTTATCAGCACTGATATCGGTACTCGATACTCATATCTTATAGCAAATAGCATAAAAAAAAAATTCGAATGAGGGGTGTCCTAGTGGCCTGGGGGTTTGGGGTACTGACTATGTGGTTACAGCATCCCTGATTGTAGTCGTCCCTCCAGTCTCCCCTCATTGCCTGTCAAAGGCAAAGATAACAAAGAAAAAACAAACCAAAACAAACAAACAAAAAATGTAAAAAATTAAAAGAGACCTGCTCTGTCTTTGTGGCCATTGTTTTCAGCCTGGCAGCATGACAGAGTCGCCAATCTTATCTGTCCTTCTCATTTACCCCTTCTTTATCCCCTCTCCCTCTTATTTTCTCCTCCTTCTCTTCCCTGTCTGCCCACGCTGCTTTTGTCATGCCCATTAGTTCTCGGCATTCAATCGATACCTGGGGCCTACAGCTCTGCCACCATAAAAGCGGTGAAGGAAACGAGGAAGGGCGGGAGAAAATGAAAGTGTAAGACTTGGGCAAGACTTGTGGTGGTGTTTCTCAATGTAGCTGTTGTTTATGAAGCCCTCTTTTTCTCTTAACTGTCTATCACTGTCACTACTGTTATTGATCAGATTTAAGCCTCAATATAAGATAAGAGGGTGCAATAAATGCCTAACTTTTAAATTGTCAGTTGTGGATTACAGGTTCACTTCCCTTTCCACCTCTAACACCTCTCTCCCATCTGTCTTTCAATGGCTTAGTGCATCTATCAAAACTTTTGCTTATAAAAGCAGGAACATATTGACCGGTGGGACTTAGCAACAGTGCAGCATTTGTAGATTTATAGTTGTGGTTCCTATTTTATGTCAACAATGGTTTTGAGAGGGAGGAGAGCCGGTGTCTGAGGTGTAAATTAGACTATAGATCAGGGAAGCCGGCAAACACTGATGCTGCAGGGTTGAAGAATGGATAATGGTGCCTCTGTTCCAAAGAGCCACTGGCATATGGCAAATAAACCAGCATGCACACATGGAGGGCCAGCAGACAGACAGGTGCGCGCACATGCACAAGCACACACACACACACACACACACACACACACACACGCACAAGATTTCTGTTCCGCGCCAAGAAGCTACAGACAGGAGAAACTCAAAGTGAATACAAAACATGGGGTTGGGGTGAAAAACTTTTGTTTGGGCATCAGGAAAATTATAGTTTATCTTAAATAAACCATTTAAAGCCTTAACATACAGCTTTCATTGAAGGATGTCTTTGCAGAGGAAAATTAAACCTTTTACTCATGTTCTACGCCATTATACAAACAAATATATACTATTTAATTCCAAAAGCAAATGCAAGCAAACATTCAACAATTCACCTTCACAAATCATTTAAATATGTCAGCATTTTTCAACAACTCAATAATAGTTAAATACATGATGTTAACTGCAGGGCTAAAAGGCAACATGAAAACAAAATAATCACAGGCAGACTAATTTCATTTATCCTACAGATTCTAAGTTGCACTTATAAAAACAACTAAATGCCCAAATTACTGGTATCATTATTATTTTTGCATTAAACGTTGTGTATATGACAGTCTATTGGTAGGGACAGCTTTCAGGACCGTTCAACACTGTTCATTGTCCAATTTCTTGACATCGCTATTGGTAATTAGAGAAACATTTACATCTATGTAAAATCCAGTTTTGAAGCTAACAGAATCAGCAGCTAAACAATATGGTTTCACTTATTACTGCTACAAATAATAGCCCAAGAAAAGTAGTTAATTTAGTCTAGGCTATCTGGTGTGACTACAAGGCAGGGGGCATCTTGGAATAATGTGCGTCTCCCAAGTCAGAACATTGAACGTCGAATATTGCGTGAATGCAAGTTCCCAACCTCACCTTGTTTTCGATTTGAAGATAGAAACCCCGCTAAATAAAACGTATTGTCTGGAAAACGTCACTGGATTCAAAATGTATGTATAAGATCATAACTGGCTGGTTATGAGGTCTGATAGTCGGTTGATCCATTTGATAATTGTGGGGAGGGTCATGTTAGATTATTGGAAAAAAGCACTGAACCTTTGCGGGGGAATATTTAACACAGTCAACATTATTATTGACAAATCATTTAAATAATACAGTGATTAGAATGAGACAGCATTGATTATTGTTAATATATTTGCCAATATTTTCCCTGCACAGGAGATGTAAAAGTCTCAGATACCACGTTGCTCTCTACTCTGAGAAGAGATGAAGGAAAGAGTCTTCCTCCACAAAACAGATAGGAGTTATGGTGACAAAGGAAAGAGGGAGTGAGAGAGTAGATGAGAGTGGGTGTTGGACAGATTTGAGATTACTGTTTTTACCTCCTCTACACTTAATATCCATCACTTTCTAAATCTCCATCGGGCTGTAACTATGACTCAGACGGTGTCTTAGATAACTGAAAAATGGCTAGAGAGACAACACGCAGCAGTGCGTGGCTTCTAAAAACAGCCACGTTATTACATCAATCTGAGACTCTGAGACATTCATAATATTGCCGTCAATCGCGCACACCTCTTCTGATAAAGGTCTTCGCTTAATTGAAATTTGTTGGATTATTATTCTTTTAATGCAATCATTAACCAGAGAGCGTCCTTTCGTGGCACGCTGCACTTGATTTTGTTGTACGATGTTGTACAATAATCCAACAAATAGGGCCGTAATAAATAATGTCACTTCCTCTGGTGATTGATGATGTTTATATCCAAGAGCGATGACAGCAACAGATGCTGTGATTAAGCAGACATTGTCACACACAAACACACACACACACACAGTTACAAACACAGAACATACACACGCTGATATGCTTGCACTCAAAGATTAAAGACTTTTAACAATGATGTGCTGTTTTTTCCAAATATATGTCAGCTGCTCAGTCTGTAACATGATGCTGTATGTATGACATCATGATGAATAAAGGAAAAAAAGTAGAAAATGATGTAATAGGAGTATTGGCTTGTTTAAATTATTTCTACTAATGCAAACTCTTAATTGCAATAATTACTCAAAGCTTGGAGTTGTTAGTGTTCACAGTTTAAATCTATTGTTATATTACTCAGGCATCTGTGTTGGAACCGGATATCGTGCTGGGAAATTGCTCTGGAGTGACAAAAATACTTTTTTCTTGATCTAAATGATTAATGTGATAAGTAGCAACCCGTTGAACAACTGAAGCGTGCAAGATCGCATGAGTACACAAAACAGGAACAATAATTAAACTTTCAGACAAAGTAGAACTTTCTTTTTTTCACTAAATTGTAAATGAACTAATAAACTCATTCTCGCAGTCACAGTACCTGCAGTAATGTGGTTATATTTTGTACATGCCTGCCCACTGAATATTCAAACACTTGAGCTTATTAAGATGAGAGGTTTCCCAGTGATTGGCAGTCCTTCTTAGTTCAATACATGGCTCCTGTTACAGCGTGGTACACTGATATGGCTAAGAAGCAGACACTCTATCATGGTGTCCTGCCCGTAATTCTTTTAAAGCATTTCATGATTCAGCAATCTATAGCTGTGCTGCGGCGATAATGTGGTGTCTTTGAGGGGATTTACACAAGTAGGTGTTGCTGTTTCCCCCGACGCTGTGGCAGGGTTTTCACTGTTGTGTGCTGGGAAGTGTTTGACTGCGAGCTGCCAGTGACGCCATTGGCAGAATGGGGTAAACATGGGCTGCAGTCTAATACCTTGGCATTAGCTGCTGAAACTGGGACAGAAGGATTTGGTAGCCCACTAAGCTAATATCTGGGGAGATAACAAGTTATTGGCCAGACTGATTTCAAATGCTGTGTGACTAATTGAAGAGGGGTTTTCCAGAACTCACTCAGTCCATGTTTGGTCCCCTGTCATCAGCAGCCAACTGAATATTATTCCTTCAGTTTATAATGGAGAGAAAATGAGGGTTTTGTTGGAATTTCTTTTGTCTAAGTTGGAAAACTCGTTTTCAGCCATGTTGTAAATCTGAGTGTTTAGTGAGTCATCTGAGTGTAAAGGCGGCAGTATTCTTCAAATGAAGGGCTCCTCGGATTGTCGAACAGACGTGAAACCCGCTACCCCCCTCACCTATTATGCAAGTTATCAGATATCATCAGCTACAAGGGTCAGTGGTGTCCGACCAGGCCTAAGAGTAATTTTAATGGACTGTTATGACCTTTTTGCATTTGTCCCTGTTTGACATCAACATGACATTGGAGACATTAGATTTAAATTAGTTATTATCTGCAAATTTCCATGTGTCATAGCACCATAGCAACAACTGCACTTCTTTCCATGTTAATTGTATTTTACAGTGGATTTTTTAAACATCAATAACAGTCCTGATGCAATTGCAAAGTAAAGCACTGAATATTTGTACAAGCATACCCTTGCTACGGGAGTATTTATGGATCCCTTTCAATTAAGCTGATGACACTTGATCCATCAAGATGATGACGTCCAAAGTCCATCACAGTATTACGCAGCTATTAGTCATTAGATGTAAACATTCTCAATTAGCTGACATTGATAATAACCGCTCAAATGTTGTTTTTGTAGGATTATATTTAGTGCAGAGTGTCTCAATCAGCCATGCTTACTGTCTGAGAGCTTTAATGCAAAAACAATCTGGTGGGACGTCATTAGGATAAGTTGACCTGTGCGTGTGGGTGTTTTGAAGTAGCAATAAATTTAGAGAGATGAGAAAATAAGTCAAATTAAGGCTCATAAATTTATAAAGCACTTTTAACTTTGCAGGTTCACCCAAAGTGCTTTACAGAGATCAAACACATCACAATTTAAGATATGAGGCAAGATGATCAAAGTGTGTATGTGTGTATATACTGTATATGTCTGCATGTGTGCATCAGGGCGGCACCAGGGGTTTCAGGCTAGACTTGAGTCAGTGTCTGATTCTCTGACAACACTGTGGTAAAAAGGTTTGCGCAGAGCATATTTTCATTTTACAGATGGAGAGTAAAGTCTTGTGTCATCTGAACAAAGAATCCAGATCAATTCAACACAGAGAACTGGTGGATGAAACTAGATCAATAATTTAAGTTTTTTTTTTTTTGTTGTTGTGTTTTTTCTGAACAGGTTTTATTGCACTGTGAAGCTTTTTATCGTCTGTGTCAAGAGAATGTTGTGCTTATGGATAATATCACTGACAGAAAGCAAATATAAACATAAGAGGACGTACAGAGGAATTTTTAGACTTTAAAGATGACTTTAAATGGACAAAGGTTTAGCCCTTAAAGTTATAATTCTTGAGATTCAGTGCTAGTTGATTTCACTTGTTTTTACTGGTGGTTGGACAAGTGCACTTTAATAAAGGTCCCAGACTTCACTTCAAAATAACATGTTTATTGACCACTGGTGGCCGAAATGCAGCAAAAGAGGAGCAACCCGTCTATCTGTTAATAGCACACCCAAACAAACCGTGAGCTGACAGGATTCATTGCCTCAAGTTTTCATTAAGAAGAACAAAGAAGACATGTCATCCGACACAGTAATACCGAACTCGTGATCAAATGTTATCTTCCGCACATCATAAACCGTCCTTTTGCATTGAGTCCAGTTCGTGTATGCATTGTTTCCTGTGCGTGTAGGCAATCTGAAACCACCTCCACCGGTAACAATATCAAATACTGAATAGAGGGGCAGTTACAGAATGTATATTCATTACATAGCCATTGCTGAAAAAAATACAGGCCATGAATAATAATCAAAATGGTGTTTGAAATAATAAGAGATAGATTATAGAGAGAGAGATTATGACTTTAATGATGGGGAGCCAGAATCCTTTGACCGTCTTACTGGCTAGATGAAACATGTCATGAATTGCTTTAATCAAACTTTTACAAAGGGAAATGGGGGCTGGTGTGGAGCTGTGTGTAATGGCTAATAAGCCACTGTGAGTGAAGCTCTGTAAGTGACTCAAAGATAAGGATTTCACTGATTGAATTTAAAAACAGGAAAAATGTTCATAGAATATCCACTTGGCCAAGCAGCTGTGCTGATTTGTATTTGTCAGCAGCATTGGCTGTGTGGCTATCTTCTGACTAAAATCATCATATATATTCCACATTGGTCCTCATGTAGGACCTCTTATACTTTACTGGAAATTTCACAGTCTACCAAGGTTATTATTAAGGCCTGAGGGTATGGGCCAATTAGGAGAGTTTTAGGCAACGTTTTGAGTGTTTTGGACAATTAATGAACTTTGCTTTATGATTATTCTGTCCTCATAATTTTTGTTGTCTAGTTACAGTTTATATTTAAAAATACTAAAGCCTGATTCACTTGGTTCCTTGTGCAGTTCCTTTTTCAGGTAGCTAGAAACTGATGAGCAGTGATTTCTTTGGATTGAAATGAAACCTGGTCTTCCCTCTCTCCCACTTCCTGCCTGTATCTTCCTGCCTCTTTCAGGCCCTCGACATGCTCAACCAAGCATTAACACTTCGCTTTACATGTCACACATCCACCCATCCACCCAACAAACACACACATGCATGCACACACACAATACTGACTCTCCATCCAACTGACAAGCTGTCTGCTGCACTTCATCCCTAAAAACAAGTCTACCCCAACTCCCTCCATCTCTCTCCATCTCTCTCTCTCTCTCTCTCTCTCTCTCTCTCTCTCTCTCTCTCTCCAAGACACATACACACACACACACACACACACACACACAGCAACCATACCAGTTCACTAAATGTAGCTCCATGCTTTAATGGTGGCAGGATGCTGGGATTTGGTGAGCTAGGGGAACTCTCCCCTAATTATCCCTGAGGATACCAAGAAAAGTGTGTGTGTATGTGTGTGATTGTGTGTGAGTGTGAGTGTGACCATGTGCATGCTTATGGATGACTTTCTGCCTCTCACTCGGAGATCATTAGAGAACCACTCAGTTGTAACAGATCCCTGTGGAGAGAGGCAGAGGCAGAAAGGAGAGAAAAGTGAGAGGTAAAAGAGGGAATGAGCTTTTCTTCAGTAAAGAAAGAAATCATGTTTTGTCTAACTTAGCTGGATTCATTGGAAGACAGTAAACCAGCTGCTGCCGGTTTGGGTACCAACGTGTTATCTGGCCATGAGATCAACAACAGCTGTCATTTATCATCCTGTATAGACAGTTTGTCCAGCATAAGAAAAAAAAAAAAACCTCAGGCATTCTATAGTATCTCTCAATCTGCAGCCTTCCCCCACACAGCTGAAGTAATCCTGCCACTGAGTGGAGCAGTACGCGTGTATCTGCCTGTCACAGTGCTCTGATAAAAGACTGATACTAGGAAAAAGCCTGGGGAGATGCTACATTAATACAGCCTCTGATTAGCAGCGCAGTGAGGGAGGGTTTCTCTGTTGTGTTTGTATGTGCAATGGAGGCAGATGCTGCCAAAACAAAATGGTTCATGTAGACGATATCTACATTCTACTGTATATAAAACTATATATTATCAGCTGCTCACAGCCAGGCAGACATCTGCATCCACATCCTCACTGCATGAGGCCAAACTTAAAACACGGACACAAAAAGGAGATCCTATATTTCCTTAAAGAATAATTCCAGTTTATTGAGTGTGTCTGCTGTCCGACACATGTACACATGCTGAGCTGTGAACACGACAACATCACTTAAAAAGGTCAAACAGGAAAAGGAACCTGAGCAGTCAGCTGATCATACAGGTTGTACGCAAACCTCAAGGTTAGCCAAACATATTTGGAATAGTAAACAAAGGCAAACGGTAAAAATATTATCTAACTGTCCAAAGCAGCCATTACAGTTTATATACTTCTTGGTTCAACTTTGACCTACTGTATTTTCTGTAGTTGTGCGCACACAGCTGGAGTGAACCAGAATAATGTTTTAATTGCAGTATAATAGTGTTAGAAGGGTAATATTCTCCATATAATGAAGGTGATTTGTAATTTAACAACCCTTAGTTATGCTGCACTTTAAAGAAGCAGATTTCACAAAGTACTTTGCAGTTGAAAGTCTTAAAACTGAGTGTTGAGGCATCTCTCTCTGATTTCCATCATTAGCTGATAACTGACAGGTGTGTGTGTGTGTCTTTGTGCGCCCGTAAGCATGAGGGTGCAAATGTGCCTTTGTTTTAACGTTTCAACGTGGGCTTATGTAAAACATGCATTTATGTGCATGTGTGGGTGGCAAATGACTCTCTAAAAGCTGAAAATAAGTGGCCTGATGGATTCATACAGGCTGTATGTCTTGTTCTAGGAACACCACGCATCTCCACTGCTGAGAGGCATGAAGTAAAAGCAGTGCTGGTCGCCTCTACTCCAGAGCTCTCTCTGTACCTCCATGAAGCCTTGTTTGCTTTGAATTTAGGCCCATTCTCACTGGCTTCAGAGGAGCTGTTTGAGCCACAGTGTGGGAGATAAAGTAATAATCATTATTGCTTCTGTGATAGCACAGCCTAATGTCCTGCTGTACACAGTTAATGTCCCCATGCATTGCATTGTGCAATGATGCACAAGGGTAAGCATGTGACCGCAAATACACTAACATGAATGCCCTCTTTTCATTATGACACTTTTTTTCTCTTTTGCACGAAGAGACACGACTCTCCAAGGTTCTGCTAAGACTTTTTAGGGCCCGAGCACTACAGTGCGTAGGACCCTATTGTATTTGTAAGGATTATTATTATTCTTTGTCTGAATGAATTGCACTTTTGAGGCCCTAAACTTGCTCAAAAACTCATGAAATTTTGCACATGCCTCACAAATGGCAAATAATTTTATATTTTATAGGTCTCACACATGGGGTGGGGGGGCAAAATGGCTCAGTAGCGCCGCCTATAGATGTATAACAAACTACACGTTTCACCTACATGCACCAAATTTGGTATGCTTATGTATCATGTCCAGACGAACAAAAAAGGCTGTGGGGACCCCCCCCCCCCAAACCCAACAGGAAGTCAGTTATTTTTAATTAACTGTTCATTTCCTGCGCTCATACTTTGACGAACTCCTCCTACAGATTTTATCAGATCGCCTTCAAACTTGGACCATGCCTTCTCAACAAGATGGCCATCAAACGATACTTGTGGATTTTTTTTTTTTTTACACGGTCTGCCCGTGAGGTGGCGTGGAAGTTAGGTGTTTCGCCGCCAAACAGGAAGTGCCTTATAACTTCACTGTACATTGTCCTAGAGGCCCCAAACTTACCACGTGTCATAACCCCCCCGCCCTGAACACGTCTATATGGTCATTTTCAGCCACAGCCGCAGCGCCACCTAGTGACGGCAGGAAATGTCACGTTTTACAGTCTGACATCCAAATCCCAGTGGGTTCAGCAGAACTACCTCAAAATTGGCCCATAAAGCCTAAAGACGTTGATGATGCTGTACAGTGAAAACTGTGACTTTTCACCAGACGGCGTGGTCACGGCGGCGCGGCGAATTTCGATGTTCCATCATGAACAATCAAACTGCTGTAACTCGGCTGAAAATGATCGGATCTTTTCCATATTCCTCACGTGTGATCACATTCCCGCCCTGAACACATGTAGGGGTCAATATCGAATCAAAGTCATAGCGCCACCTGTTGACAACAGGAAGTTACACGCCCACTACTTTTAATCACTACTCCTAGCAGGTTAACCACATCAACATCAAATTTGGTGAGGATACACTTAAGACCTTCATGATGCTTCACTGTGAAGATTGTGACTTTTCATCAAACGCCGTTTCCATGACAACGCCTTTTCGCCATAAACAGGAAGTGGCTTATAACTGGACTGTACATTGTCCAAAACACCCCAAACTTGCCATGTTTCATCAACCCCCCGCCCTGAAGGCATCTACATGTAAATATTCCGCCACAGTCATAGCGCCACCTAGTGACAGCAGGAAATTACACATTTTATAGTCTGACATGCTGCAGCTTCCCTCTGCTCTGCTCTGCCTGTCTGTCTGTTGTAGCTGACATCTTGTGTTCTCACACATGCACACAGACACACACACGCACACACACACTGTCCCGTGTTTTCCTTCGCCGCCAAACAAGAAGTGGTTTATAACTGGACTGTACATTGTCCTAGAGACCTCAAACTTAACATGTTTCATGACCCCCCCGCCCTGAAGGCGTCTACATGTCAATTTTCGACCACAGTCATAGCGCCACCTACTGACGGCAGGAAATTACACGTTTTACAGTCTCACATGCAGCAGCTTCTCTCTCCTCTCCTCTATGTGTGTCTGTGTGTTGTACCTGACATCTTGGGGACACACACACGCGCACACACAGACACTCACACGGTCCTGTGTTTTCGTTCGCTGCCAAACAGGAAGTGGTTTATAACTTCACTGTACATTGTCCTAGAGGCCCCAAACTTCCCATGTTTCATGACCCCCCCGCCCTGAAGGCGTCTATATGCAAATCTTCGGCCACAGTCATAGCGCCACCTACTGATGGCAGGAAATGACACTAGCAGGAAATGACACGTTTTATAGTCTGACGTGTCGTGAGGCGGCGGACGCTGCACTCCCCGACGTGCGCAGGTGTGCGAGGGCCCGTTCATCGCTGCTTGCAGCTTTAATTAAGGTTTATTTTTCTTCTTTGCTTGACACCAGTGACTTGGGTCAGACCCAATACAGCAGGGAGCCTCTCTCAGTATAATGAGGAACCGGGGCCTGGCTTATCGACACATCTGTTCCCAAATGACATTAGCTGCACTGTGGTTCAGGCTCATTTTATTATGCTGAAGGGGCAAAGGGTCTTTGATGCAAATGGAGAACATACTTAACCAGATGGGGACAGTATTTGGAATGACGGGTACAGTGTTTCTTAATGTTCGGACATCATGGGGCTGTCTTCGTGCACCCTGCTCGGTAAAAATTACATTAGTGTCATCGTTTCACCTTGAAAGCTTGTTTACTGTCCAAGTGTTTTTGCAGAAGGAGCTATTAGAGCAGCCATTAATTAGTGTCACTCCGAGTTAACGTAGGAGGTTCTCAGGCAGTCCTTGGCTTGTCTCCCAAAACAAGAGCACACACACACACACACACACACACACACACACAAAACAGCCGTGCAAACTAAATAGATTTTATAAGTGTTTTATTGCTGGCATGCTTAATGAAATAACAACCAAATCAAAATGTCTCCTTACAGCCCAAAGTTTTGTTTTATTTATATCTAACACATTATATCTGACGTTTACTGCTAAGAAGTGCCCACCTTGCTTCCAAACCCAACAAGACACAACGTACTCTAGCAAACCTTTGTTGAAGAACAGTAATGAGCTTCTTCCTCATAGCTTGACAGGTGAGTTGTACCACCTGACCTCGGTTGACCTCTGTCCATGGTGCTGAAGTCAGGCTGCACATAAGGTACTTTTATTTGGGAAAAAAGCCCTCTCCCTAACCCAAACTGTATATGGAAGTGGTAGATATGTTGTTTTTTAAATGTGTATAAAAAAACATTACTTCTTTGGGTATTCATAGAGGCCTGTTGGGGTGGTACCATAGACTTGTTGGTACACTCAGGTGAGACTCTACAGGCCTTATTCTGCAACTGAAACATTTTTTACGGGGGCATAGTATGTGAAGTATGTCAATGTGCAAGTAAAGGTGATACAGGGCCCTCTAGGGTGACCTTCCGGTGGAGAGAAAACGTGATGCAGTGCCATATAGGCTGCCCTACATACTTGAAAATGAGTTGGTCTCTACGTGCCTCGAAATGGTTAAATAGTTAATAGTTCCCTGTGTGTTTTTATTACAGATGTAAAGTAGCCTATGATTAAATTTTTTCTTAATTTGATGGGAATTCAGCCATTTGACATTATGACTGCTAAATATTTTAACTTAATATTTGCAAATATATCAAACAAGTGATCCAAATTGACATCACTGGTAAGTGACCTACAGACCACCCACGAAATTGGTATTAGCTGTATATTAGGTTTTATTAATATACAGGTATGAAAAGTTTTATTTTTCTATACCAAAGTGGGAAAAATTGATATATTTTTGCTATTCTACAGGACTACACAGGCTATTAAAATGTCTGCATGCTGGCGCAAACAAGAGAAAGACAGTGTGCATATTAACTACAACCAAATGTCAAGGAAGTTTATGCAAAGTATGAATATTCTAGACAACTGTAAATCAAGATTTGCCTTTCATTAGAAGACTTTGAATTATTTAACTCCTGCCTCTCTCCTCCCGATAGCGTGTCTGTGTGCTGCTCTAGGTTTATATTGCTACTCTGGTGCTGGGCTGGCTTCACTCTGAGGCTGTGATTAAAAAGAGAGTGAACGCCAGTAGTAACCTTGGAAAATAATTGGGTTATTTTTCAGTGTGTGCCAAAGAAAGTGAATTGTAATAATCTACTTCAACTCACAATTTCCCTCCATTATTTTTACTCACTTAACAGATTAATCACAATACAACATACACTCATGCACAGACACTGATACACACACTCACACTGACACACATACATACTCAAATGCACACAGGGAAAAAGAGGACTACATCTTTCAGTAGAAATATTAGCAAAGAGAGAAATAATGGGCTTTCAAAAACTATCCTAAGGACTGAAACAATTTATGTCTTCATAAAGGCAGAATATTTTTCAAATGAATCCATCCATTCAGCTTCAGTGAGGTGACAAAATGAAACTGGTTCCTCAGTTGGCTCTGGGCATGTCCTGGAGGTTATTTAGCATGCTGCCCCAAGCTTGCTTACTGCTCTAAAAACCATGTTGTGTTTGTCTCTTGGGCAGCAGCCTGTGCCCTTCAGTTGGCTGCAGTGGACTGGGTGGGGTGAAGCTGCCACCGTGGAGAGCCGGGCGAGCTCTTGGCTGCTATTAGAGTTCAGTGTTCCAGCGAGGAGGCACGGAGAATGGACACAGAATAATGTATGAAGGGCTTCTCAGCCGCAGGTTAAAGTGCTGCAGAATGTGGCAGAGTGAGAGCGTTTGGGAATGTGTGCGTAGGTTTGGGTGGGCATAATAAATGCACACAGACTAGATTTTAAATGGCAAAGACTTTTTATTTTTAAAAGGAGAGTGGGTGGTCCATCATGGACCTGTTCTTTTTACAGTTTCAGGGAGCCTTGTAGGTAGCACTGCTCAGGATTTAGATTTGGGGTCAAACTGAAAGAAATTGTATATCTGTGTCTCTGTGTGTATTTGTACTTTGTATTTCATTTGTTTAAATTCTATTTCATTCATATTCTATTTCAATCTGATCAATGCATTTTCTTGATTTTATGTATTTTTGTCTTAGGAACAACTTTATAAACAAAATAACTCCTGTGAAAAGTTGTACATCGTATAAACGTTGCATCGTTTGAGGAATGTATTATCAGACATCTGCATGGCTGGTTGTCATATCCATCCTCTGCATCCTGGTTCATATCATCCTTCTCTCAGTGTGCCAACAGCAACATTCCCCCCGTGCTCTCTAATATTCCTTAATCAGCTCCATTATTAAAATGTCTGGGGTAATTATGAATGTGATTTGCTGTAATCAAATCCCTGCGGATGTTTCACGTTCCACGATAAACACTATTGGGAGGAAACTGTGATATTGTAGTTTTATTCACAGAGAATAAAACCAGAGATTCAGAGACAATCAGATTGTAAGAATGCACAGACAGACAGAAGGAGTCTGATATACAAAAAATAATAGGAGAACAGTTGGAGAACCTCAGTGCAGAGAGGCAGCGTGTGGCGCCGTGTTAATGAGTTTGATGAAGCAATAAAAATCAATTACTAGAAAATGATATGCAAATAAACACTTTTAGAATTCAGTCCACGAGTCCCAGTGTTTCTGTGGGAGGAAATTATGGACCACAGATTTGGCAGAAATAGCTGCTGTCTTCAGTGCTCACGGCCATCGTAAAGCCAGCCGAAAGAAAAGCTTTGAAAGTCTGGATGATCAGTGAGAAAGGAACTGTTGCATTATGTAGATTTTAATTAAATAGTAAAAATGTTTGTTTTTGACAGCCATAAAAAATCAAAATATGCTTGATTCTTAACTTGTATCTTTTCTACAAATTTTCCTCAATCTGCACCTGGACCAGACCCAGTACATTTTTTTGTGAGTAATATTTTATTGAATTTCTCCTTACTTACACAGCGAAAGCAAAACAAATGTATTGAATTATTACTACAAAAAAGAAAAAGAGAGAAAAATATATACATATATGTACATATATACAATCATATCATACATGAATACACATATTTAGTATATACATACACACATACAAATTTAAAGTAAAAAACTGGAGAAACATACATATTAAACATAATGGAAACACATGCAATTTAATGATCATCTGACATATTGCAGTTATGCAGGTAAACACTTTCATATATGCATTTTTTAAAGGATACACATATGAAAATAAATACATATGCACGTATGTATATTTACATACTGTATATGAACACACACAGACCCATTGCCTTGTTAAGGAATTTTTCTACACAAACAGACAAAGAAGAAATCCCCCAAACATCACATAGCAGAACACCTTCCAGTGACTTAACTACCGACTCAGTGTTTCTTTAGCATGGAATATGATCCCCACCCCAGCTTGTAAAGCACCTCTCTGTGAAATTAAGCCTGTTTACAGCATCCACAGCTAAACAACAACCTTAATGTGCTTGAGGTGCTTATTTGCACAATGATTTATCTTACCGCTAAAAATACTTCTTCCCTGCTTTCTCAAGTCAGTTCTTGGAGTCAGGAGGAGTTTCCTCTAAGAAACTATTCACAGGGCAGTATTTATAGGGAAAGCAGAGGCAGCTCTCACCTCTTTAGAAATATCTGTTAGTAACAGGTGTTTTTAACTGGTTGGCGGAGAAGCTATTATTGCAGTAATTACCGCTGCCAGTCAATCTTTAAATGAGATACAACATGCAGGCAACACTTAGGGAAGAAGGGTCATTTTTACCATCAGCGATTGCCGGATTGATGTTATAATTTTAAAAGCGATCTCATAAGTGCTGAACAGTTACAGGTGTTGTGATGGATTAAGACATTTATTGCTCAGCAAGTGTGGGTAACATTTTATATGTCATAGTAAATAATTGTTTTATCCTCACCAGCCTTCCGCTTTCTTCTGGGAAATGTTTTTTTTCTGCTTCAGTGATTGGAGAACTGCTTTTAGAGAGGCTTTTAAAATCATGACTGAAAAGCACATTACTTTTAGAATTTGTTCCTAAATTGGCCAATTAGGACCACCTTTTAGCTTCAGATGGCTTTGTGAATATGGCCCCCACTCATGATTATTTCATGTACTCTTATTTGGGCTCATGAATTATGCACGAGATGTCATAAGTCTGAGAGTTTGGCACTGTGAGCGACCTTTGTGTGTGTGTGTGTGAGAGAGAAGTGGGTTCATGTGAGTTTGTATACTATATGTCCCCCGTGTGAGAGAGATAAGTGAAGGGACAGATTTGAAGCTGTCTGCAGTGACAGGAATATTCTTATAGATATAAAACAGGAAGGAGGGAAGCCAGTATTAAAACCACAGAGCTCTAAGCCTCGTGGGTAAGTTTCTAAGTCGCAAACACAAACAAGTGCACAAACGCCACGCACGTGTCAGCGGAGGCAATAGACGTGTGTGTGTGTTTAATAACGTAGCAGCTCGCCCCTCTTTCCTCTTTTGTGTTTCAGAGATTAGGCAAAGTTCCAGAGAGTGCAGTACGAACCCATGCTCTATTCTGCGGTACTCACGCATGAAGGGAGACACACACACACACACACACACACACACACATACACACACACTTATCTCACTTCACAAATGCATATTTAATATCTGCAACGGCTTTAGTGGCTTTCAGAACTTTTAATCAGCCGTACCAGTGATGTAATGGAGGGCGAGTTAAACCAACATTTTACATATAAAATGGGTATACTGTAGAACCCCACTCACATAAATTTACAGAATCATAAATCTCATCAAACTAATATCAGTTTTACAAGAATTGGGAATTCATATAAGAATTGGGACAAAAGCAAAAATCAATGCGTTTTGGCAAGTAGTACTGATTTGTATATTAGTGTTTGTTTGTATGGCATAATCCTACTATAATTTCCACTATAGTAGGATAGTTACTGTAACAGAGAGCTGAAGTCATGTCTCATTTGTTTGATCCGCACAAAAACATAACTGTAAAAACAAAAAGTTGTTGTTTTATCAGGATTTATCTGCTGGAGCGGTTTCTTCGCTGGGTGCAGTGACTTCCTGGAGTCTTAGCTGGTTGCCTGGTAACCTTGCATTGACGACAAGACTCCAGGAAGTCACTACGAATTAGCATATTTCCCAAAATGTCAAACTATTCTTTCATAAAGGTAAGAAGGTGTCAGGATGAGGGACATTGAAGTCCACTCTCACATACTGTAGCACGCCCCTCGACGGGCCTCTTCTGTCGAGCTGGAGGTCACGGGCTTGTGGGAAATGGTGTTTGTTAAAAGCCGCTAAAATTACATATTAAATTCACATAGATAATGAATGATTTTGAGTGAACTGCATGACATACTGCTGAGAAAAGTTCCAAAGCTGTATTTCTAGTAATCTGCATTATTACAAATGTTCCTTTTAACTTTGAATCTCTATCCTACATAGGTGGTAATTGAGAACTGTTATCTCTATACCTCTATATAGGTGAACCCCATCCGTCCATTTGTCCGTCTATATGTCTGTCGGTTAACATATGTAAGAGTTGTGGGAGGAAAGCCTGTAGGCTCATATTGACTCATTGCTCTCAAGGAATATCTACATTTGCCTGCATGTGTGTGTATGTTTGTGTGCATGTGTTTGAGAGGCAGAGACGAATCCTTTGTGACATCCATGTTAATACCCATGTTTCCTGGGGGTAGCAAAGCGTATTGTGGCATGCACATACATTAGGGGTCCTGCCAGGGCAGTTTATTTGCTTGTAATGTGTTGCATTCAGTCTTCTTGGCAGACCCAAGGCTACAGAGAGACCGGCTGTATTAATTTCTCCGTGTTGTCTGTCCAGGCACACTCAGGTTCACATTATTACAGCACAGAACAACAACAGTCCGAGCACTCCATCTTGTTTATTGCTGCTGTTGTATGAATTCCTGGTAACTGTGTTTTGGTGATTTCATAATTTCACTTGAACCGAAGGTTTAAATGCTCCTTTATGGGTTCAGAAACTTTCAAGGGCCCCAAAACCAATTTAAACTCCATTATATTACAGCAAAACTGCTCTGTCACCAATGTGAATGTTTTTTCTTAAATGCTGAAAGCCATTCAAGATTTGATGATGGCAACATTATGTAGATAGTAAGCTGCAGTTGTTGTGACAGGGAATGAGAGAGGAATCATATAAATGTCTGGATATTTTATCCTGCTCTGTTTAGGCTGTTCCACTCTGATGGTTGTGTCGTTCATCTCACAAGAATCACCCTCCTGTCTGAGGGCACACAAGTTACTCTAGACCACCAGAAACCTCCACCGATAAGTTCTGTGTGACTGGATCATAAAACAATGTATGCTTTCTATTGATGATGAGACCTTTGAGTTAGTTTTGTCAAAGCTGTGGTATACTATGGCTGTGACCATATTGCGATCCCTCTCACCAAAACTGAGTGGCTTCATGGCAGCCTCTCTTGTCTCGTCTCATTTTGGGACAGTAAGCAACATCATGGAACCAACTTGAATACCAAGATATGGAGGCGAGGAGGATGGAGTAGAGGGAGGGAGTGCTGGTGTTTGGTGCTTTGGGATGCACCTCATTAATTAAATGCTGCTGTAGGAAAATTAATCTGCCCAGTGCCCACATTACCCAATGAGGAGGAAAAAAAACCTCCTACAAGAATTGTTGAGGTGGTTCAAATAGCCGTTTGTTTGTCAACTCTACCAACCCTGGTGGGGTTTTTTTGGTTTTATTTTAAATATCGCATGAAGCCTGAACTCAACAATCAGGTTTTCCAGTGACTGATATCATAGTTACAATCTTCTTCATCATGGTACCATACTTTAGTGACAGTGAGAAAGTTGTTTTGGTATCTTTTGTATTGCTTTTATTTTTGAGCTGCAGACTTGACCAAACAAACTGACGACCCATATATATATATTATTCAATTTCCTGATGTCTAAGCCAACAACAATCAACACGTGACTTGTTCCAATGAATTTGAATGCAACCCGCATAGCGTAATCCTAAGCTATGTTGTAGAATCGATGCTGCTAATTCTCTGCCCCTCCGCTGCCTCACTGAGTGACAAGCTAATGTTACTATAAGGCAGTTGCATTTTATGAAGTCAGAAAACAGCCTTACCTTTATCCACGTTTTTCTGTCTGTAGTGTTGAATGTAAAATTCTGCATCATTACTCCTCAGATGGTTTCGTGTCATGCCTATCTGTTCAGCCCGGGTCGCTAGTTTTCTCCATTTTGCGTTAGTAAAGAGATAGCCATAACAATAGCCTAATTTACTGACAGGACAATAGTCCTGATGTGCTTATACAGTGTGAATTTGAATTTGAACCCATGATTACAGATCAGATATTTAATCTTTTACACGTTTGAACGTTCGAATTTCAAATAAAAAGTAACAGCTTTAATGGCCAATCAACTGCAATTGTTGTCTAGACAACAGTTGGCTTTGTCAAAATTTAGCTCCAGCCACTTCAAATAAAATGATGCAGTCCTAAAATGGACAATGTTAATGCTTTTATAAGTAAAGTAAAGTTCAGGTCCATTCAGAAGAAAGTACTGGTTGTCATGTCAGTGCATGTAGCACAAAGGCGTTGATGGTTTTATGACACTTTGTAAAGATCATCTTCATTTTCCTCCTCCTCTTCAGTCGGATGCTTATCGATCGTTCGGATCTCCCTTGAAATTAAAATCCTACCAGGAGCTCCTCTAGTGATCGATCATCTTTCACAAGAGCACAGGACTGCTGTGGGTGGACAAATGGGGATTTAGGGTTTATGTTATTGGGCAAGTTGACAATTAAATGCACTCACACGCTCAGAGCACGCACGCACACACACACACACACACACACACACACACACACACACACACACACACACACACACACACACACACACACGACCAGTTTGATTAATGGGTTTGCATTGATCTGTCTGTGGATAAATGTGATGATATCTCACAGTAGGAGGTGGTCAATTATTCCCTCCAAGCAGTGCTTATTCTCTGCTGGGTTCTTATATTGGTCAAACTGTGTATGAGGTGACATTGACAGAGAGCCGAGACAGTAGGTTTTTTTATTGCCTTGGCTGTTTAATTGGACTTGTTCACCACAGCCTTTTAGTATTTTATCACATTTTATCACTCTTCACCTCTGTGTTTCATCGCAGATCGAAAAATAGAAAAAAAAACTAAACTAAAAGTAAACTACTGTAAATACACTACACTCTACTTCTACACTCTTGCAGCATTCCCAGGGTTAAGTTTTATATCGAAGGGGCTCACTCCCACAGCTTTGTCCCTCGCTAATATACCCAGGCTGTTGTGGACCTGCATTGCTTTACCTGTGGCAGCAACACCAAAACAAGCACAGTTTTGTGCTAAAGAAGGGGATTTGTGGAGGAGAGAAAAAGCAATCAGTGGTCAGACGCCGAGAGGGAGGGGGGGACGCTGAGAGGGAGAGGGAGGAGGGAGGGAAAAAAGACCTCAAGGAGTCTGGGAGAAAGGCAGAGGAAAGTAATACAGATAGAGAGAAGATGTTTAATTTGGCACGGTGTTCCACTGAGACACTTAATCTCCTTCAATCCTTGTGGAAGGTGAAAGCAGGGTGTGAGGGGTTGGCTTGGCCAGGTGGAGAAACCACAAATCTCCCACAAATGGCCTCTGAAAGCCTGGTGTGTGTTTGCTGCTGCCTGTACATCCTCTCATCTGCCCCTCTGTCCTATGAGTGCCACTCACACATAGACCTTTAATACCATATAATATCAGGAATGTGTTTACTTTTTACAAACATAAATTCCTGCACATCACACACATAAATCCCACGGTGTATCCCCAACAAAGATTGACTCCACAACAGCAAAGTGAAAGGATAGAAGAAGATCTATTGAGCTGTAGTCATGGCCTATCAGTCAAGACACTTATTCTGGCAGCAATTTTAATAACAATTAACAGTCAGTTAACAGCTAATAGCCCCGTTAAATGTCCCCAGTCATTTGGAAGCCAACTTAACAATGATGAATAAGGTCATGTTTTTCCTCTTAATGGCTGGATTATCACTGGTTACACCAAACTGTGTGTTAGAGGACATAGATACAGTACGAGGAAGAGGAAGGGAACAAGAACTACTCGCTATTTCCTTGTTTCTTCTCTTGTTAGATGAGTCACTAAACCTCTGGAGATTTGATTATGCATTGTGAAAAGCACAAGGTACATGCAGTTTCTTAGCCACAAAGAAATCACAATACATGTGACTGAGGTTAGGAGACTAGTATAATTATGTTGGATAGAAGGAGATATGGTAAGAAGAGAATGCAAAGTAAAAAGACACAGAAAGCAAGACATTTTAAGATGTAAAGTAACTTTGCAGTCTGGGTAAACAGCAATGGGGTTTAGGGGTTAAGAGACAGTCCGGTATAAGAAACAAGGACTTGGATCATAGCATGAATGAAGATGACCCTAACCTGTGATGTATACATGCCACCAAAATGTTTTCATATGATAGGAGGGGCACAAGAAAGATGTTGCTTACCATGACCAACTCTGGAGGTTTGAAGTTTGCCTAAATTGCGACGAGTGGCTGCATTTTGTTTTCATTCCCTCCCTTAAAATACTTATGAGTGATCCGCTGACAACAGAGGCACTGGAAATTGTCCAGATGTAGATTTACATCGGTTTACATTGACAATATATCAACACTTCTTTACTGCTCTGATAGCACAGTTAAAGGAGAGTGGAGCAGAAAACAGGTCGGCTTTACGTGTGAGATGAGGGTAAGAATAGCGTGAGACAAAACCAGGACCAAACAGTGAGCCACTTAATTCACCATGATGTTGACACAGCTCGGCTAAGGGCAGGGACGGTCACAGTTATCATGTCGTGTAAATAAAAAGCAAATGAGCTCATAATGACAAAGTTCATCATGGCTAAAATCATACATTACAGATCACTACAGACAATACAATGCATATACAATACAGAAAAACAAAATAATAGGGGAAACAATTTAAGTGTAAGTCATGATAGTAAGTCCCTTGTATGGGTCAAGCACCGAAAATACCCTGATGACATCATCTGGGTTATTTTCTTTTAGAAAGCTCCCTCCAGGTCCTGCAGATGAGTAGTACTCCTAGTAAACTGACCTTCATGTGTAAAATCTGTGGAGTGCCCCTTAAAACACGGAACTTAGCAACCACAAACTGGTTGTGGACGAACACCTGGCAGACTATGTTCTGCAGCCTGCATTTGTAGGTGATATTTTCTTTAATTTTCTTTTGACAAAAGAGCAGAATCCAGTCAACTTTATAGTCAGTTGCTGTGTTAGTTCTTCAAGGAAGCATCTTTTCACTGGCCCTAGAGACTAGCATCAGCCACCTCAAGTTCAAGATCAACTCAGTGAGTTAAAGGAGAGTCCAAGACAACACTCAGAGCATCCGTTGACCGTCTGTGAGACTGATAACAAAAAAGCCTCATAACAAAAAAAATATAACTTCAAAATTCAACTGATGGTCAAGAGTCTGTGTCAACAGAACAATATTTTTAAAAAGCCAATGACTGCCTTGATATTTCTGTTTTGGATAAATCAGACTGAAACGTTTCTGTAACAGAAAACTGTTTTTTTTTTTTTGCATATAGACTTTTGTAGTCAATGGTTGTTTTGTGGGAGCTTCCAGTTTTTAAAATGTGATCAGTACGTCTGATATGAAACTGATATTGACTTGTTGCCACTGAAATAGGCATTTGTATACACCCTGTGTGTGTGTGTGTGTGTGTTTCATGCCTAATTACCTATCCAACGTGTATACACAGGTCCTCTTGGGATCCCTTTTCAGTAAAGCAAAGGAGATGAACTCATTTACTCAGGGGTACTCTCTCTCTCTCTCTCTCTCTCTCTCTCTCACACACACTCAGAGTCACACTTTGATCAGAGGTACAGTGGCATCTGTCCCATATGGTTGTCAGCCACAGCAAGCTCTATTTCCAGGGGAGCATATGTGTCCACCTAGTGTGTCCACCACCAATGCTAAGTTGTTGTTTTTTTCCTTCTTTGATGTTACATAACACTTCCATGTTTTTATTTTCACTCAAACTGTGAACTATTATGCTAATTTCATTGTTTTGCATGACACATTAAAATATGTTTGGACTGCTACAGTGTGTCCCTAAAGTCAGATAGAGGATGCATATTGTGAAAATCAGAGACAAGATAATTAAGTCATCCTTCATTATTTGGGGGGAAACTTGTGTTTTCTCGCATCTGTGGAGCTGGTAGGGATTTAATGCCTTGCTCAAGGGTGCTTCAGCAGGGTGGACGTGTGCTAACATGTGGCTTGATCCTGGGTGTCTCATACCCCTATAGACCACCCTACCGGCCTACATGATCACCAGAGCTGGACGTCACGCTGCACCTGCTGTCCGTCTCCTCTCTGCCAGGGGGTATCAGCAGGGTTTATCCAGCTTGATGAAGGTGCAGATGGCCATCAAAACAAAATGCCTCATGTGCCTCTGTTTGCAAAACCACTGAGTCACACAATGTGATTCACAAATGAATGACTTTGACTTCTTCTGTGCCAAAGAAAGCATCTAGAAGAAAAAAATAAAAGAGATATAGCATCTGTTCATCTCATGGTCTGACATGAAGTACTTTATGGTGACTTTCAGCTCTACGGAGCATTTTAACATGCTTCAGAGCATTGTTTTGATCTTACAACTGCAACTTTACTGATTTGGTTCACTCTCACTGCTCTCATTAACCTCGCTAAACCCGCTGTACTCATGATGTTATGTAAATGATTTAGAGGCTATATGCTTTTTGTGAGACATCGTCCTTCTCCCTTCGAACAATGTCTGGATTTGAATATATTGTGCATGAATTATAAATGTGCAAAATGATAAGTGCTTAAACTAGATTCCTCTACTTTTATGCATCCAGTAAAAGGATATACGCACAATCAGAATGCCACCATGAACGGCACCATAAGTATGGATCTTGATAACATGTTGACTTTATGACTATATACGTTTGTGGGTGATGACTTCCATTAACTGTATAGCCGCAGACTGATCATGGGCACTTTGGCTTGAAGAAAGGCTCGTATGGCGCTTTATTGATTGTGATTACAGTAAAAGACAAATTAAGTCTTGCAGGCAGATGGAGGGTTTGGTTCAATTAAAGCCTTCATCAATTTCTGTGTCAACATAGCTCCACATTCCAGGTGGTATTAAAGGGGCTATCAATTGCAGCCACTCTTTTTATTGCTCTGAATGTGGCACTTAATGAACACACCTACACACACCTACACTCTCACACAAGCTGTTGCACTCGAAGACATTCTCTATGGGGCGTAAGGCTAAAGAACAACAAGGTTAAGCAATCAAACCTGTTAACAACACATCATTGTTATGTGTTATGTGACATAATTTAGTTTGATTGAGGTTATTTGATACATATGTGTTAATATATTCTGTAAATGCAGAACATGCTGAGAACAAAAGAGACAGATTGAATCTAAATATACCAATAAAACTTTTGAGTCATATGCAATAACACTTTCAGAACAAAATAGGGAGAGAAATGTCGGCACCAGATAAACAAAAAGTATCCTCTCTCAGCAAAGTGTTACGTTGCTATGACTACACACCTACAGCTCTTATTTATGAAAGTAATTTCATTTGCAAATGAAACCAACACCACCAAAGCTAATATTGAGAGGGTAGATGACAGCTTCTGCTGTGCCTGTGGTTTATGTCATGCATATTGTTAAGTTTAAAAAAAAAGTGAAGTAAGCACTCCACCTTCTATGTTGTGGACTCTTTCGAGTGGTTGTTGTAGCTGGAATCATGTCAGAGAGTGTATGGATGGACCAGCATGTGGGTGAGAGCTTGCCAGGTAGAGAAAGAGATTGCTGTCTGTAGGTGGAGGTTAAATTCTGTGTTTAATGCATGAAGAGTCAGTAAGAGAGCGACAGAGAAAGAGAGAGGGAATAAAAATGAAGGTGAAAGCTGTTCAGCTTTGCCAGAGGATCAGCATGTGGCCCATTAACATACTTGAACCAGCATGACTCCATTTGGACAAAGGTGCATGTTTTTTTTCTTTCCTGGGTTCTTTTTTTCTGTGCAGACTGTATGAACACTGTACAGTAATGTGTTGCACTGTGATCAGTGAAACTAAAATACAAAACGGAAACTGAGCTAAACATACCTTTTCCCATTGAGCTAGCAACCTTTGGTTTAGGATTAGCCTGCACCTTTCCTTCCCAACAATGCTGTGAACTATTAAAACCACCTGCGCAGGAAAGAACAAAAATTGAAGGAAAAAAAACAGTAGAGAGGAGCAATGAGAGAACAGATTAGGAAGGCAGATGGGGGAAGTAAAGCATCAATGAGGAAAGACATGGATGAGATGGAAGGACAGCAGGATGCCCTGAGGACAGAGGGTGTAGAAGGAGGTGTAAATCTGGTGTAATGGGCAGAAAGAGGTCCTCAGGTGTCCATAACACCACACAGACACACACACACACACACACACACACACACACACACACACACACACACACACACACACACACACACACACACACCATGCCCACAACTTAGGAGGTAGAGTTGTTAGACCAGTGTGTGAGTGTGTGTGTGTGTGTGTGTGTGCTCACGGTATGTGGCTGTAAAAGCACATGAAGCTGGAGGGGGAGTCTGTGGGAGATGTGTTTTATGCAAAAAAGACAAGGTGTATTTTATGGGATGGCAGATTAATGAGTCTTAATGGGAGATGTGTGATCAAAGATAGCTGGTTGGCACATTAGTGCTGAGGAGTGAACAAGAAATGTGTCTCCTTTTATTTCACCTTACTCTCTGTTCTCTCTCACCCTTAAATATATGTGGGTAAAGGAATATTTCCACTACTCATATATATAATTGTGTGTTATATGTTAGGACAGCCTTCTATTTGGTGACATGAGCAAACTAGTGTGTGTGTGTGTGTGTGTGTGTAGGAGTGCAGTGCTGTATATATGGCATCCATTATGTTGATGTGGCCTTTGTTCAGTGTAATCTTTCTGATTTAAAATCCTATAGAGAACGAGGACAGAATTCCAATCAGAGCAGACTCGCTAATTGAAACAAGACTGATGAAGAATATTAACATCATTATGTTTATTGATTGTGTGTTAGAAAGGAATCCAGGCAGATTTTCACATAGAGCTCTTTGTGAATTTTACTCCACCGGGTGGTAACCGTAATATGAGGACGTTTAGATGCTGTAGAGGGGGTGAAAAATATCGTTTCAAGTGACTGAGGATGATTTGATCTGGAGCTGTTTTTTCAGTGGACTCACAAGTTAGATGGACTGACTGGACTGTATTCCCCTGTGAGGGTTCGATGATAATGAGAATAACAAGGGAGGTTGGTGCAATAGTTAGGGGAGGAGGTGGGACATGAAAGTGCAGTACAGCGCTGAAAACTGCAAGCAAAAAAGACAAAAAATGACAGCAGCAACGTAAGTAGCCAAGAGACAACTCACAAAAGTGTGTGACAGCACAGGATTAATACACAAAACAAACTGGAAATAAGTCTGGACATAAGTCTTCTTGACTTAGATGTAGCTAAACTGGATTTCACCTATAACACCTCTATCAGTTTTTACAGTATGGCAAAGTCAAGAAAGCCTATTTGCTCCAGTGGTCAACTGTGGTACTGCAACTTAAAAGAAAGATCCCTGGTGGCCCAAAAGGTATCGTCCCCTTAGATCACATGATTGTTGGACATTGTTGACTAGAAAAAAAAAGAAGCTTTTTTTCCTGTAGCATGCTGAGCCTTGACTCACTTCCTGTTGAAAGATGGATGGTTATGTTAGATGTAGGGTTGAGAAGTCAAACGATACGTCTTTACAAAATGTCACCAACGCTTTTGTGACACATCCTGTCATGCTGTGGCTTTCATTCTCCATCATTCTTGTCCTTAACTCCTGACCTTTGTTTTGTTCCTGTGAACATGAGCACGACTCTCTCTTTCTCTCTCTCCTTCTTCTTCTGTTTGAGTTGAGTTCTGCCAAAAAAAAAAAATGGCTTGGCGTTCTGCTCTGAAAGTCTACTGTCATCTTATCTTGAAACCATGCACATTGCACATGCACGCTAAAGCAGAGACAAAAAAAGAAAACACTGACACAGACATGCACTCACAAGACTGCTCACAACTTGCAATATGACATGATGCCATGTGACAAAATGATGATAATCATTTTAGACCAAAGTAAAATATGTTGTGCATCATGGTTTGTTCTATTCTACTCTACTCTATTCTATTGTGTCTCTCTGGCACACACTCTTACACACAAACAATCTGAACCATGCAAAGAGCCCTTCCTCTTGTTTGAGGAATTGCTGTCATGAGCAATCAAAAAAGATGAAGAAAGAAAACATGACCTATTTCAAGTCTTGATTTGAAGGCTTTTTTTTTTTGCCAACCCTCATGGATATTTCATAAGGGAAAGGAAAAGGTGCAGTGTGTGTGTGTGCGTGTGTTGTGGGAAGGATCGAGATCAGAGTGCATGCATGAGTTATAAGCCAGTTTGGAGGATAGTAGATGGTCGCTTTTGTTCAAAAGAAGACCCTGGAAATGTCTCAAAAATAGTCCAAATCATGGTTTTGTGTTTTGGTTTGTGCTCGTAGGAAGCCAGAACTTTCTCATTTGCACTCTTTTTAATTTAATTATAACAACGCAGTGAAAAGGAAAAAAATCTGTTCCCTCAGCTTTGAGTTCATTTACTCATAATATGTCCTACATGAAATGTGCTGATATGGGTGTTGTTGCATTGGGTGAGAGAAATTCACAGTGCAGGCAGCTTCCTTTGGATCTGCTGCACCATTAGACATAATGGATAACAAGCAAATGTTGAACTATCCAGAGTGAAATGAGACAGCCCTGGTGACAGCAGCTGCAACACCAGCTGCAACGTGCACTAGTATTTCTGTATTTTATGGCTAAGAAAAATAGATTTGTTCACAAATAATGTGTGAGTACATTTTATATTTAGATAGAAATGTATAATTTAAGCAACAAATAACACCATTTGGCAGTGCAATCTGTCTCTGTGATAACTAGCTGACAGATAAACAAACAATAGTGCATTATGCTGTAAGCTCCATGAAGACGATTACAAGGACATTGTTTTAAAATAATGGTAACCTTGTACAAAAGCTCCACTGTAATGGCAAGCTAATGAACAATTCACTCATATGTTACATCATTACAAGCCCAACCACCCCTCCCTCCCATCCTCTGATATCTCCTTTCTCAACGAGCTCAACAATTTTTACGCTCGTTTTGACAAGGACAACCAGGAGCCTGCATCCAAGACAGAGCTGACTGCAGATCACCAACCCCTAACACTCTCCCCCACTGATGTCAGAGCAGTGCTGAGCAGGATCAGCGCACGCAAAGCTGCTGGCCCCGATGGCATCCCTGGACGTGTGCTCAGAGCATGTGCTGGGGAGCTGGCGGGGGTCCTGACGGACTTATTCAACATGTCCTTGGCCCATGCAGTTGTGCCGACCTGTTTCAAGACCACTTCCATCGTACCAGTACCAAAACACTCCACTCCAACATGTCTCAATGACTACCGCCCAGTAGCACTCACCCCCATCATCACAAAGTGTTTGGAGCAGCTGGTTCTGGCACATCTCAAATCTTGTCTTCCCCCCACCCTGGACCCCCACCAATTTGCCTACCGCGTGAATAGGAGCACAGAAGATGCAGTCTCCCTAGCGCTGCACTCTGTCCTCTCACACCTGGACAATGTCAACACATATGCCAGAATGCTTTTCATAGACTTCAGTTCAGCATTTAACACTGTCATCCCCTCTAAGCTAATCACAAAACTGACAGATCTGGGCATCAGCGCTCCTATTTGCAACTGGTTGTTGGACCACCACTACTCCTCCACCCTCACCCTAAACACTGGTGTACCACAAGGCTGTGTGATGAGTCCGTTCCTCTACTCCCTCTTCACTCACGACTGCAGACCTGTACATGGCTCTAACACCATCATCAAGTTTGCGGATGACACCACAGTGATTGGCCTCATCAAGGACAACAATGAATCAGCCTACAGAGAGGAGGTGGACCGCCTGGCTGTGTGGTGCGTTGAGAACAACCTGTTGCTCAACACCAATAAGACCAAGGAAATCATCGTGGACTTCAGAAGGAATGCTGACACACACCCACCCATCCATATCAACGGTGCGGCGGTGGAGCGTGTGACCAGCTTCAAATTCTTGGGGATCCACATCTCGCAGGACCTCACCTGGTTGACTAACTGCTCCTACCTGGTTAAGAAGGCTCACCAGCGCCTCTTTTTTCTGAGGACTCTTAAGAAAAACCACCTCTCTTCAGACATCCTGGTGAACTTCTACCGTTGCACCATTGAGAGCATCCTAACCCACTGCATTACAGTTTGGTATGGGAATTGCTCTGTCTCGGACCGGAAGGCGCTGCAGAGGGTGGTGAAAACTGCCCAGCGCATCTCTGGAGCCTCACTTCCTGCTATTGAGGACATCTACAGGAAGCGTTGTCTTAGGAGAGCAAAGAACATCAGAAAAGACTCCTGCCACCCAGCACACAAACTGTTTGCCCTCCTGCCCTCTGGGAGGCACTACAGGAGTCTCCGGACCAAAACCACCAGGTTCAGGAACAGCTTTTTCCCATCAGCTGTCTCCCTGCTGAACTCTGCCCCCTGACGTCTCCCCCCAACACACACACACACACACACACACTTACCAACCCCCTTGGACCAAACTTGAATGACATCACTGCACTATTAAGTACTCTTTTTTTAATCTGCTTGCACTAAATAATACCATTGCACAACTGTACATTCAAACCGCACATTCTGCACTTTATGTATACTTTCTGTATATACTGTAAATATTCATGTACCCTGTATATTTATATTCATTATGTTATTCTACTGCTTATGCACTTCTGGTTAGATACTATCTGCATTTCGTTGCCTTGTACCTGTGACATGTGCAATGACAATAAAGTTGAATCTAATCTAATCTAATATGTGAAATTACTGTATTCTATCCCCACAATTTTTTTTCTCTACTAACATAAAAGTCATTTAACTTTAATTTAAAAGATTTCAAGTTAATCAATCCATGTACCCACGTACTAGATATGTTGTAAATGTTGACAGCGTCTGACAGATGGAGTCCTTTACAATTTGGTTTCCAACTTTAACTGGATCTATTGCATAGGCTGAAGCAATTAGTCGATTAATTGAGAAAAATAATTGGCAACAATTTTAAGTGTTTAAGTAATTTTCTTTAACAGAAATGCCAAAAAATGAACTGGTACAAGCTTCTCAAATTAGAATATTTGGTGGTTTCCTTAGTCTTATATGATGATAAACTGAATATCTTTAGGTTTTGGATAGTTGGTCAGACAAAACAAGCAATTTGAAGATGTCCCCTTGTTCTCTGGGAAATTGTGATGTGCATTATTCACAACATAATCTGCAGATGAATCAATAATTCATATAATCTTATGTAGGAGTAAAGCAGAAACAGTAAAAAGCAGACAATATGGATTGAATTTAATTAGAATGCTCATTAAGAGTAAAAATAGCAAGCTACCTTGAAGCAGCTACCTCTGCAGACACACACACACACACACACACACACACACACACACACACACACACACCATTGCAAAACAAACTGTCACACATACAAATATAAAGTAGACATTTCTCCCCCCTAAGACACTTCAGGCAGATAAGCGTAGCGGCAGCTGAGATGCGATCTTTGTGTTTATGGGTTCCATTCAAAGCAGCAGTCCTCATCTCCACCCATCCATATTTCCTTGGCCCTCTGGAAAGCACTGTGCGTGGAAAGATTGTGTATGAGTGACATTTCTAGGCCATTAACACCCATTGCCATTCCCGTTTAAGAAATCCAGGGATGAATATTACAGAAGTCAATCTAGTAACCTGACATTTAAGCCGTCCGTTTAATGCAAGCCCCTGCAGCTCTGTCCTCGGTGAAACAGGCTCATGTGAGAAACAATGGAACATGAAGCAGAGTCTGATAATGTTAAGTTTTAAAGCAATGAAGAGGGAGAACTGCACCTAGTCTTGCCGGGTCCATTTAACATTGTGAAGACTTCCTTTCTAAATCCTTTACATGTTGCAGTCAGTTTTGCAGCCAGCAGCCACGGCCTCATTACAGTAATGAGAAGAACTACATGTGTTATGTAAGATCCTGTCAATGAGAAGCTCAATTAGATGTGTCACATTTGATTTGGATTCTGAAAAGTAAACTTTATTGGAGGGCATCTTTCGAGTACATCTATAAAACTACAGCAGCCAAGAATCATCATTTTACACTGACTTATCCTGATATGCTGTCAATTCAACACATTTTCATAAACGAGTCATGTCTGACAAAACCCATTAAGGTAAATTACTGATCAATTGTGTGAATGTTCTTTTAGGTCCTATGTGTCCTGAAAGTAATAATCGAAGGCACCAGTTTCCAAAACCCTTTGGAAGAATGATTCTGATGATGAAAGAGGCAGAGACGATCAGCATGGACCCATATTTATTTGTTTTGTAGGTAAGACATTTGTTTATCACTTCTGATGTAGAAATATCTCAGAGCAAATATGGAAATATATAAGGAAACAGAGTAAAATACTTACACCATGTTTTGGAGCATTTTTGGCAGCGCTCACAGCACAATACATAATCACTGTAGTACATGATGTTTTACATAATCTATGCATTGACACGAGGATCTGCACAGACCGTTTGTGTGGAGCCTAAAATGTATGATTGTACACACCAACAAACATGTTTGGGAGTGTTCATTGTCCATTTTGGGATATATCCTGCCCGAAGCATAAAAACATGCTTCGGGTTGCAGTTGTGAAATGTGAAAACTGAAGTGTGTCTACTCTGTCACATTCTCGTGAGATGGACGACTGAAAAACAAAAACAAAATGGACTGTATTTATGTAGCACTTTATACTCTGCTTTATAATCTGCATCTCATTCAACTACGTGCACACAATGATCAATTAAGCACACTGAACCAAAAAAAAGAAAAAAGGGAGGTGGAGAAAGTGTGTGTGTGTGTGTGTGTGTCTGTTGGGGGCAATGGGCAGGTGTAGGAGCGAAGGGGAGTGATGGGGTTTCCCTCTCTGTAGTCTGGCTGCAGACCTTTTTGAATAGCCCTGGGTTCAGAGCCTCGTTTGTCATGTGGACAGCTCTGCCTATGGCTCTGATACTGTATGAGTGTGTGTGTGGAGGGACGACTCTGAAGAGACAGCATTTGCATATCCCGGCACTCAGTGGCATTCTCCGGCGCTCTCTCAATCAGAGGGTTTTCGGATTTTGTTTGAATAATGCAAGTTATGAAAGATGGGATTCATTCATGGCCAAAAATAGCAAAAGCAGAATGAACCCCCTCAGGTGTGACTGTGTGTGTGTGTGTGTGTGTGTGTGTGTGTGCTCGGTTTGTGATGGTGTTTGTGAAAACCTATTACAGCTTATGGGCTAGAGTGATAGCCTGCTCACAGCTTTAGCGGCTGATGAGTGTGTTTGTGTGTGTGTGTGTGTGTGTGTGTGTGTGTGTGTGTGTGTGTGTTTGTGTGTGTGCATTATGCATGGTTCACAATATATGGCAAAGCCTTGGGTAATTAGAAAAATGCTATCACACTACTTGCCTACAAGATCAATTTGTCAGTGTTTCTCCAGTGATCAAAGCGCAAATCTCTTTGCATATAAATGTATGGCATTAACATTAATAGGCCTGAATGTTTTCTGTCTAGCTCTGTACCAACATACAATACTTGTTTGTGTGTACTTGACTTAGTGTCTGTGTTCTATTATTATCTACTACCAAGGGCCCTCTCTTTAATGTTTGGTTTCACTATCTCAGTGGGCCTAATCTGTGTGTGTGTGTTTGTGCAGACATGTGTGCATGTCTGTTTGAGTGTGTGAAACTCATCAAGTATACCAACAATTTCCTACAGTGTCAACAAAGACTATCTGGGGACCAGTCAGCAACCCAATGAAAGATGCAGCTGGGTGTTTTTTTCCCAGTCACAGCAGGAAGGCTTGATGTACCTGTCTGGTATGACACAACCGTGTGCACGTCACTGTGTCTCACACTGTCGTCCTCAGAAGACATAGATTTCATATTCATGTTGCTTACCGGCGTTTACACCCTCTCCCTCGCGATGGATGACTCTTCGTGCTCCCATCACTGCATGCGTGTGCGCTCATGTGAGAGGGAGTGTGTGTGCTTTGTATAAGAAGGGTTCATTTGCATATATATATATATATTTGTGCACTCCAGGGAATATCAATCAAACTGGTTTATTAATTTTAAGAATCTGTTTTTGCAAATGAACTCTTCATATGTGTGTGAGGATGGAGGACTGAGCACAAGAGCATGAGGGACAGAGAACAAGACGGGGTGAAAAAAAAAAGCAGCTGAAATCATTCACATGCTTCAAAAGACGACAAGACAAGTGCTGAGATAATGTAAGATTTTCACATTTTCTCCTTCCCTATTTCTTCCTGTCTGTCTCTCTCAGTCTGGTTCTATTTTTAGGCTCTCTGTTCTGTACTGTGGTTATCATAGTAGTTCAGAACAACAGCATGAACACCTGTAAAAGCCTCTCAACACAATAGCCCAGCAATAAATCCTAACTTTCTAAAACTCTGAATATGTGATGATTGACCGGTTTAATTTTGGGTTCAGCTCCAGGTTGGCGAAATACCCAGTTTGGCTAAGATCTGATGCTATGATTTATTCATCTTTAATTTCTCCTCCTTAGTTTTATTAGCAAAGAGCAATGAAACAAACAGTTAACTACCTGGCCTCTTATTTTAGGCCAGCACTAACTATTTCAAAATCACAAATGTTGCTGGCGGCAGATTACATTAGCGATAGACAATTAATGTTAAAAGAGTACTCCAGTATAGCAGCATTATATTGCGCTTAGATAAAGTTGATGACACGATTGGGGTTATTTATCAATGGAATTTGGCTACTTAATGCACTCTCTGCAACTCAGTTTCAGCACTTGGCCAAAGATTGTATTGTAAGTGAAACAAAACAACACTGTCACAGCTCTACGATCAGCAAGACCAACACAGTAATGAGTCATGTCTAGTCAAAAAAAAACAACAAAAAACTGAACACACATATCAATTATATTTTATTTCAGTGTATCAGATCCATATTTAATCAACATTTCATGGGGATTCAGACTTGATAAGCAGATTCAACAGTGTTTTCAGTGTTGTCATCTTTTTTTTTTTTAAGTTCACTTCTTCATAACTTTTATTTTATATTGTTGTGGATATGTGTTTTGAGTATAGCCAATTTTAATTACTGACAGTTACTGCTTGTAGTCAGTGAGACCTCTGCTGTCCCTTGCACGACGTCTTGCAGCTGCTGCATTTGTGCAAGTAACACACTTGATTTTGACAGTACGATTTACAGTTGACTGATGCTTCAAAATACAACATTTCATGCCCCTTTCAGGTACAGATCACTTCAGGCAATTTTTGACAAGTGAATGATCCTTCACTCTGTCATCAACAATATGCTTTCTTGACAAGTTGCATGCAGTCTACAGAACGCCAGCAACAATACATCCTAAACGCTGTGATCTCTGTCATCGTTTGTCATGCGCTTGTTTTCTTCCTCTTATTATATTCTGTAGTTTCCCTCTTTTCCTGTTGATGTTTTACCCACCTCCTCCTCCTCCTGCTCAGTGCCGTCTTGGGTCTGTGGTTCAGTATTTTGACGTTTCGCTCCTGCTGAGAGATTAATTAGCTATCTACCTCTGAGATTGGTGTAGGTGCCTCATGGCATCCTTCATTTTCTCTCGTCATTTCTCTCTCTCTCACACTCACTTTGCATTTCCTCCTTTCTTTTTTTGTACTTTGTCTCATTTTTGTCCTCCCAGTCTGAAGTTCATTGTTCTATATGAGATACTGTAGCAATGACGACAGACTCTAAACTTCACATTTCAGCGTAAATCTAATTGATGTGTTGAGAAAACTACATTTGATAGATGTCTACTTGATGCACTTGAGGCAGGCTGTGTTATTGAACAGTTGATCTGTATTCAAAGCATGAGCTCGCCTGCAAGGCTTACATGCTGCATGTACAAAGGATGTACAGCATAGGTCACCAGAGACAAAAGCTTAATCCTTTGTTGATAAAAGGATCAATCTCTCTGCTAGAGGACAAGATCAAGAGGGTTCAGAAAGATTTGTAGTATTATTTGACACATTAGAGAAAGGTTAGAGCTCAGATTTGTGTCACATGAGCAAAGCAAAGGGAAAAAAATTAAAAATCTTCCCCCTTTTTCCTTAAATGGAAAGTCGATGTCAGACCCTTAGGTTGAAAGCACTTAGCACACAAAAATACAGCTTTACATAATTTTATGCTCTTGGAAAAACTAAGCTGTAGCAGTTCCTTGCTCTTTCTCCATAACTAACAGCACTCTATTTTAAACTTTAATGTGCTTCCACAGTGAGTCGACAGCAGAGTAAATGCTGTGGGAGGAGGTCTTGTCAGGCTACGTTAACTAAGAGCTGTGGTAAGAGAGAAGACAGCAACACAGTTCGTCAGTTCAGCTGATGAGTTGCATATTTTACGCTATATTCGGTTAACATGTCTTGTAGATGTTTTTAGAATGGGTTCCAGCCTTATGGGATAACCATTTAAATTCAGCACAAACTCCTATGAGATGATTGGGTATTTAGACACAACCACAAGTTGGAAATTGCATGTAGAAACAGGGGGTGGATGGAGAGAAAAAGCTGCAGAAGACATTATTCTCCTACAGTCTATTTATACAACAGGCCTTTGCCTCCTCGTGCTATGGATAAAACTAAGCTAGAAACCTGCAGTATGGGAAAAAAAACAGTATATGCTTGTGTATTTTTCAAAGCTTCCGAGTTCTTCACTTTGCATGAACTGCATGAAGAAGATTGAAATGTTGATGTTCCTCTACATTTACAGTTTTTCACACATTACAGTCTGCAGGTGCAACGCCTTGCCAGTCAAGCTCTCTTATGACATAAAAGTTTAAGGTTTAAGGACAGGGACCTGAAACCGTGCAGTAAATACTGCAGTGAAAATCCATCCAAATCTTCTGTGATGTATTTATTGATACAACAAATTATTAATTTAATAAGTAATACAGTCAGCTAGAGTAAGATGCTGACAGCTGTTCTGAAGTAGAAACATTTTATATTTTCTCCTGTATTGCACCTGTATGAAAAAGCTTTGGTTTGAATTAGACTTCAGTGGGATATATTATGTGTTTTTTTCATGCAGTGCATGAAAGGGAATGTAAACTCAGAAGAAAAATGAAGAAATACTGTAAATTCTCAAATAGTATATTTTGTTTATTTTTATTTACCTCAGTGGCAGAGAGAATAAATCCTTTATTTGGGCTTATATTTCTATTTCTGTTCCTCAGTTAATGCAAACTCAAAACTTCCTTCATGCTTAGCTGTTGTCTTGATAAGTTCATTATAATGTCAATTTCCACCGCACTAATTCCACCAATCATGTCAGTTGTTCTACTTTGCCTTTTGGCCTGAACGATGTTAAGCTACCATGAATGAAACTCAAACGTTCTTCCAGAATTTTCACATTAAAAGTCTTGTAACCTTCCCTTCATAGGTAGGCTTTTAATGTGAAAATAAAATCAGGAAGAACGGTAACATCGATCAGGAGTATGGCAAAGAAGAAATGACTGGAATAAATTGTAGTTGGAGGATGAAAACATAGCTTTTGTTAAAATAAAAAAAAGAAGAACAGCAGAGTGCTGAGTATAACATGACTGTTGAAGAGAAACACAAGGCTTGACAGGCCTGCCGTGCCTAGTTACGCTAAGATACGATTGGACAATTGCTGTTTGGGGGAGGGGGTTATGCTGCTACTGTTGACATGAGAATGTTGTGACACATCCCCAAGGACAATGACACAACCTACATGACTAAGACTCACTGACCTGAATTTCAGCTTCAGTTTCACTGTGACTAGAAGCTTTACTGTTGTAGTGCCCAGGGCACAGCACAGAGGCTTTCCCAGGGAGACAACATGTGGAGTCACTTCACCGGTTGTGTAATCTAACGATTGCTCCCGTGGTGCACGTAATCTAAATCTGAGTGTGTGTGTGTGTGTATTAGTGTATGTGCTAGAGTACTGGCACGTTAAACCACCACCGTTTGATCATCCATCACACAAATCATGAACAATGTCATGGACACCAAAAACATGCATGGAAGTTTGCAAAACTTCTGTTTGTCGTTATATATGGATGTTCACTCCTGCGTGATAAATCCAAACGATAACCTTCCGTTTTCAATCAAGCTGATCCCATTAGTGCAGAGTGCGATAAGTGTAGCTAAGCCCTAGTGTGATTGCAGGGATTTGAGCTTTGGCAAAAATAATTAGAGATGATTACTGTGTAGTCACACAGGCGACAGCCTCTCATCCTTTACTTTGAGTCAGGAGACCACGGCTTGCGTCCTTTGTTGAATCCTCTCTCTAACACAATAAGATAAAGCTTCACTGAGATTACTTTCATGTCCAATTTTCCTTCCCCTAAGATCTTTGGCTGAAAATGTGTTTGTTGTTGCTCTCTTTGTTTTTGTGCTGTATTTGCACCTAGACAAGATTGGACAAAGCATCTTTTATTCCTTCCTCCTCTTGAGCCCTTTTTCTGTTCTTCATACAACTTTTCTTGGCCACGGTCATATTCTTCCTCTATTTTCTCCTCATTTTCATTCTCTAATCTCATTAGAATACCATTTTCTGTAGCCAGCGCTTGAAGGTTTGGGGAATCCACAATGCCCTCTTGTCTTTCTTTTCTTTCAGTTCAGACATCAAATTTCAAAGGAATATTCTAACATCTCCCAGCTCCTTCTAAGCTTTTTTTTTCTCCTGCTAAAGGCAAAGAAAACAAACAATCCAAAGGTCATAAATCAGTAACTGAGCAGTGCTATGAACTGTTTATTGGATGGTATATACATGGCTTATAGATGGCTTAGAGGGAGAAGATTGAAATTGATTGGTAATGGTTAAGATCCTCATTCTGTGACTGTGTAGTGGTTATTGATCAAGCTCTGTATTTGCACCACCGGGGTGCTAGCTTTGACTCGGGATGTCCTTTCATGTAAACTCTTGTATTTTACACAATTTTTGTACAATTTTTACTCTTCACTCCAAACAAACATGGAAGTGCAAACACGGTATGTGAACATACACACAGAAATACATAGTTATTGGAAATCACATGGACAGTGTGCGCAACGAAAATCCTACATTATCTCTAAACCTGTGAGGGATCCTTGTGAGAGCAATCAATACAAACCTGTAGTTTAGTCTTAACACACTTTCTGAGGGCACAGCGGGGCAGGCAGAAAGCACCGACATAAAGAGTGGGAATGGGAGTGAAAATGAAGTAATCTGAGTGGCCTGTGAAACAGCTAAATATTCCACTGCTGTGGTGTTTCAAAGAATTCTGATAAATTAGTCCCTTTTTTTGCCAGGAAAAAAGCCCAGAGAAAGTCAGTGTGCATTATCCAAAGGCCAGTGAGCACATTTAGTGAGTAAATGCCATGTGTAAATGGCTCTACCACGCGCCCCTGTACTGCTGCCATGCCATTTTAGCTCTGAGGGGGGGAAGAGGAAATGAGCCCCTATTTCCCTTCAGGCCATCAGGAGCTGGCAGATTGGTCAGGTGACTGCATGACTGACAACTTAGCGGTCATGCCCCGCAGATTGCCAGCCTGCCAGACAGCCCTGAGGAATGAGAGGTATTGGTCCTACAGTAATAGCTTAAGTGGACATGCGGTTGTTGACTGAATGTTGCTGTTGACATTTACTTGTATTTGGATGCCTGTGTGCCAGAGATTAGATTTCTATCTAGTTTTTTTTTTTAAATATTGTGTTTTGATGCAGACTTACAAATACAATCTATATCTATATCTATATCTTTTTTTTTTCTTTTTAGCCATTTAGTGGCATGGCTGTATGGATGGCAATGTCAGCCAGTTGGTTGATCGGTCCGTTGGTCCACCACTCTGGTCTAGACTGAAATATCTCAGGAACTATTGGATCGATTGCCATTCAATTTTGCCCTTCAACATTGCCGTAGATGGTGACGACACTGCAGTACTTTTGTTGTTGGATCACCTTGTTGACAATGCAAATACAATAAATATGAAGTTCACATATCTGCTGCAAAGCATGATGTCCTCACTGTCTTGGTGACATGCACTGGGTGCTTCACCGTCTTTGCTTTACTTCAAGGACACAAACATGTAAAAAGATTCAGCTAAAACAGTCAGCAGGTTGTGAGGAAAATGCCACATAATTCCTCTTTAGGAAATATCGATGCCACATCATAATTTTTCTGCTCACACAATTCACCAGTTTACAACGAATAGTTAGAGTAACAACCTCTTAAACTAAAGCCAGTATGAGACAAGATGATTCTCTTTATCTGTACAGAGGTTGGCGGAGCTCCATCCTCATCAAACAGCAGCCATTCCTCTCTCTGTATTTCACAGGCCAGTGACCAGCCAGTGACTTTCATCTGTGAAAGCAGCTGCTATCTGTTCCCTCATTCCACTCTTCTTCAACCGCGACCCCATTCTCTCCATGTATAATAGTCTTCTCTCCTCTGCACAACGTGTAGCTTCCCTCTCCTACAGCTCGTTTATCAAGAGGATGGGGAAGCCTCCTCTCTATGGGCTTCCCAGGGGAGGAGGGTGGGGGTGAGAGTGAGGCAGAGGAGATAGTGAAAGGTGGACTTAAACTACAGGGTGGCTGCGGTTCAGCAGAATAAGGAAGGCAGAGACTGATGAGGGGTTTGTGTATTTTAGTAAGGGTGGAGAATTTTGAGTACAAACTCAGAAATACAGGAATTATGGTTCTCCAAAGATACACGTAAACGTCTCAGTGGGTGTATGCAGAAAAGGGTGTTATGGGAAACCGTATGGTTGCAGAGGAGCCAAAACACACACTTCCAAAATATCAACAACCCTGAGTGTCAAGCAAGCTGATTAGTTAATCCAACTCCTGTCAGGGCGTGGGTTTGAAACTGAAAAAAACCTGTTATACTCAAAATCTGTATAAAAGAAAAAGCCATGCAACCGCCTCTGAAAGACCCTTTGCACGTTGGCTACATGCACGTGTCACATGGTAAACATTAAATTGAATACTCTTATGTGTATATTTATTTATTTGTTCTTGGGTTGATTTTATGTTTGTGTATTATTTGCATCCATTCAGGCCGATATTACTTTTTTCTCTTTTGATTGTATTTTTTGTTTGTTTCACTTTGCATGTATTTGCTCTGTGTTCATTTTTTCCTTAACTGTATTTGGTTGGTGTATTGGTTACTCTATCCTGTGTTCAAAGCTCACCCTTAATTAGTAATTGGATTGTTTGCACCTGTGCTCTCCCTAATGGATTTGACAGGAATTTTGCAAGAACCAATCCCTGCGAGGCCCACGGTGGCAACAGGCCTATGGGATAGCTAGAAAGGCGGACCTGCCCACAGGTAATAGATAAGTAGCAGTCAGCAGCAATATGGAGGATGCAGTAATCAATTTAAAGTTGCTTTAAGCATTTTTGAGTTTGTTAGCAAACAATTTACACATCAGCAGAAGCAACATTATCATTTATTTGGCGTTGTGTTTCTGGCCTCCTGACAAATGTATGTCCGTTGTCCACTCTCCTTTTAGCTGTGTTTTGGTCTCAACACGGATCTAGCTCTTTAACTTGCTAAATGTTGGACTTTGTTCCCCAGCTAATCGTTAAGTTTGTCTGTCTGCTGTTTGATGCTGAGCAGGTAGTGTACAATGGGTTTATCAGAAGGTTTTTTGCTGACAGCTGCCTGCTGCTGCTGGAAACAGGGTTGCTGAGAGCAGTGAGACTGAACAATGACTTAAATTTGCAGGCCATAAAAAAACAAAGAGTTAAAAGAGGCTGGATTTGTGAAGCTGCAGAGTTGGTAGCTAACAACTGCAAAAACCTTTTGCAGAAAACACGGCGGCAACTTTTCATTGTCTCTATTCAGGGAATACTTGGAGGAAATGCTAAAAATATTGGTAGGAATGATTCCGTTGTATTCAATACTGTGATATTGACTATTGGATATTGGCAAGGAACATATTGACTGTCCATATGCAATTCTACACCCTTGCTTCTGTGTGTTTCTGGTGTTGCCTCTCTTGCCTCTTCTTTGTTCATTTATAGGCTGAAGCATTCTTCTCTTACCTTTTTGTGTGTGGGAGCATTTTTCACAGAACTGAGCACAGTGTCGAGGAGACCAACCTGTGGGCAAAAAGAATAATGTTTAGTGCAAACCGATGCCAAACCTGTGTCGGAAATATTTCTTCTCCTTCCTCTCTGCCATTAAAGCTTGTCTTGCGTGAAATATATCAGAAAGTCACCCCTGCCTCTTTTGTGCTCTCTCCTTTTCTTTTGTCTGTCATTTATTCACAACCTCAAGTTCTGCCTCTCAGTGCCTCCTGACGCACTCCTTTCCCTTCAGCTTTTGCTTTCCAATTTCCCTCTCCACCCTCCTGGTCCCTGCATTGTATCACTATTCTCTTTCATTTGCTCATTCCTATTCTTCCTTTCTCCCCTGTCTGTTCTGCTGTCTATCAGCGTCAGACCCAGGGTCAGCGCCAAAGGGATGAAACTAACTCAATTACGAGGTCTAGCCTTTCCGTATTTGTAGCTCTGCATTATCTGTATCATTCTTTAATGTCCTCTTATTTTGTGTCTTTCTTGTTTCATTTGTTTGGTCTTACTCTTAATGCATTGTGGCAAAGGGAATCTGTCCCCTTTTGGAAATTAATTGTGGAAATGAAGGTTTAGGCCTGCAGGAATTTGGAGTGTTTCCAGACAATGAATAAAGCTACTCCCCTGCAGAAACTTAAGTAAAACCTCCACAGAGATGGTTTTAACTTCAGACTCATGGTTCTAGCAGTGTAGAAGAAATGCCTGGTGCAGTTAACAATCAGCCAAGTTAATTTGAAAGCCACAACCTCATCCTCTGAACTGGCTGTTCACCTCAACATTATTTTAAAAATAGCTTTTTTATTTTTTTCATTCACTGAAATATTTTCAGATATCAGCCAGACTACTTAGGAGGCAGCTGATTCACTGCAGCCAGGGGACTAAATATAAATTGCAGCAAAGCACTATGCAGTATCATTAGATCAGCTGTGATTAAACGCTACTTATTGTTTACATTTTATTAGATTTCTACCTCTTATTATAAAATAATTTGGTAAATGAAACTTGCAAAGGCCCTGTGTCTTTTTTTATTTTTTAGAAAAGTAATAGCCAGAAGAGAAAAGTGCAAAGTTAACTATGCCTTTAAGGAGTCAGTATACTTCAAACGTGTGCTTGTTGGATTGTTGAACAGCATCGAAATGTTCCTCACCCAACACCTTTCTGACATCTGACAATCATACCCACTTCAGCCAGCGTTTGGCCAGGGGTGCAGAGGTGAGCAAGTATGCAGGATTTAAACGTATCTCTCATCCTCTCTTTTTGTCAATAACTATTTCTGTCATTTTTACTGTGTACAAACGAATGCAACCCCACGCCTTTGAGGTGATAATGTTTGAATGTGTGCGCCATTATCCCCATTTAAAATATTATCATCTCAACCTTCTGTGACTGCAGGCTTCTGTTCCTGCCTTCGAATATGGCCATTCGGAACCCGTTTAAACACTTTGGACTGCTTTAGACGTGGTTGGATGCCACTTGGTACGACTACAAACATTTGAAGGTGAAAGGATCATGTTTGCTCACTTCAGGACTTGGGCATCCGTATCACTGTGGGAAAGTGGATTCTAGATATTCTAGATATTAGTATCAGATTGGAGATAATTAAACCAGTTACAGTAACCATATTGAACCCTTAGTTCCCCAAACGGCCTCATCCTACACATTCCCATCCATCACAGAATCAGCAATACTGCACGAATGTCACTGATATATACCAAATACATTTGGTAGCTGGGATTTACCTGTTAATACATATTGTAACACTAAAGATATTTTAAAGAAAAATATAAAACCATACACTATACAAAGACTTTTTAAAATATTTTTTTACATCCTGCTCACTGCAGAAAAACCCATATGTATACTCTAGCCTACCACTATTAAAACAAAATCTATCAAAGTACAATGGTTTTGAGATTTTGAAGGAGTTTGTAACTATTAAACCATAGTCCAGAAATATTGTACTCAAACAAAAGCAAATTAAAGTCATGTTCTTGAGTGTAATACTTTTCCAGGTTAAGCTATATCCCTGGCTTAATCTCGTATCCGTGGAACGAGCTCATACTGTTCGGTGCATATCTTTCAGTTCAGGTCATGGCTCTGATCCATTGCTGAGCGCTGTTTGAGTTTGACCTTCAGCTTCACTGCAAGCAGGGAAGTAGCTGTGCCCTGCCCTCAAACACAGAGGGAGGATTAATCTACACACCTTCATGACTGATTTCACACTAGATTAGAGAACTTCATCCCCTGCATCCTTTCCTCCCCTCATCCCTCGTTTCTCTGCTGCTGATGTGGAGGGTGAGGAACTCCAAACACCTTGGGATTAGCAGGGCAATCTTTATTATGTAATGCCTGCACCTGCGTGTGTGTGTGTGTGTGTGTGTGAGTGCATGTGCGTGAACATTCATAACTGCCTGTGTGTGTCTTACACGGGTCTTTGGACATTAAGTGTGTGTGTTAGCTAAGTACTGTACTGTATGTGTCTGTACGTGTAAGTGCGCAGGTGTGCCCTAGCAAATCTAATCCTCCGGAGAAAACTCTATGATGGTCTGATTTATTTGTGGAGTAGATTCATCTTCTGGATGGCACATCTGCTTCTCTGCCAAGGGCACTGTGCACACTCTTTGTTGTTCCTGTGCTATGCAAACGCAATGAGTATGCATGTTCAGTGCCTGCGTCTAAGGAGTTAAAGCCCTGCCTAACTGTAATGGCGCGTATATCGATACACAGCAACTCAGCCCGGCTTGCCTCAAACCTTTCAACATGGGTGAGATTGAACCTGACTCATCAATGCTTACTAAATATAGAACCATCAAGCCATAATCCAGCAAATACTGTACATAAACCGGGGCTTTAAACCCTCAGGACCTTCTGAGTATTAACAAATAATTTCGGAGGGGAAAGTTGCTGTTTCCTCTTGCCTGATATTCCAGCTACACAAGAGCCATGTCTGTAATTTACAATCGATAATGATTGTCTTGCGTGAGTGTGTGTGTGGGAATGCCTGCGTGTATGTGTCACTTTGAGTGCTGTTGCTTGTTTGCGTGGGGGATCTTTTCTTGACACGTTTCTTGTGCTGTCAAAGCATATTGTGTGTGAGTGATTACCTGTCATCGCAAGCCTTGAGCTCTGCTTTCTCCCCAATCACGCCACTGCTGTTGCTTTTCCATCGCTCTCCCACTCTTTGGCTTTCTTTCTAACCCCTGCCAGCCTTCTTTCTCCCCTTTTGTTTTTCCTCTCTCTCTCTCTCTCTCTCTGTGTTTCTCATTTTCTCCTTCTCTTTGAGTCTGTGTATCCTGCCGGAAAGGTGATATCAGGGTCTTGAGGTTGGTGGTTTCTTTGATCTGTTTATTTTATTTATTTTTTCATTTTATTTTTCCTGAAGGCATTCAACCATGAAACAACCAATCTAGGTCTTCAAGAAATTCCTGCCCGGCCTGGCTGCAGCTTCCATTTGTAAGACATGTAACGACCAGGTCCAGAGGTTGTGCTGATGATGACAGGTCCACTGGCAGTCTCCCTCAGCATGGGCCGTGCATATTACTGCCTGGAAAAACAGCCTGGTGCTTTTATGTTTGTTTGGGGCATCAGGGGCATGCTGTGCACAGTGTGGGATAATGGCACTTTGTCCCATTGCTTCTTGAATTGTTCAGTTTTATTTCCAATATATTTTCTTCCTCTTGATTTATTCTTTCTCTTAGTTTTACAGTCTACTCACAGGATGATGATATGGGATATATAGTATAGTAGCCTGTGCACAGAGTTTGACTCATGTTTTCCAGACAGTTTTTAAAAGTGGGATTTCTAATTAACCACTTGTCCACTTCTCTTTGGCTATATCTTTGGCTCGGATATTGCTGTGCAAGGGTGCTGTTGCATCTGCATTATGAGAACAAATGGCCTCAGTTTTGCTTCTCCAATCAGACATAAATATCTGCAGCTAATGGGAGGCAGTGCAGCGGCATCGGTGTATTGATTGTCAGGACCGCCCCTCGCCACAACACTGTTCCCACAAATCCCTGCCTAATGGCTGCTTTGACTAATAATAAGTCTGAATCTCGTGTGTGTGTGTGTGTGTGTGGGTCTGCCTGTACTTTCTATCATTATCTGTCATTATCTATCATTAGTCTGACATTAGTCAAAATGGGAATGTTCATTTACCTTTGGCAAGAACAAAACAGTAAGAGGTGTGTGTGTGTGTGTGTGTGTGTGTGTGTGTGTGTGTGTGAGTGCTTTTGAGGGTTGATCATGCCACCGTGTCAGGTTGTGTTCCAGGTCAGAAGAGAGCTGTCTTTAACAATTGACTGTGCGTCTGCTTTTGTGACTGACGCTGTCTCTGATGCTTTGTGACGTCTTCTTATTGTCTGCTGGGTAAAAACTGTCACCATCTGTGTTAAAAAGGCTCAGATCAGATATTTGCTTTAACCAAAGTTAAGGCAGAGTTAAGGAACGTGCTGTTGATGGGAGCGCCCGTCATCATGCAGTTCTGGGCCAGCAGTTTTGGTTCACCTATAGGCAAGAATATACAGTAGGCCTTTTTCACTGAAGACATTTTGACATGACATATTACAACTAATGATGGCTGAAATCCATTTAGCTGCTTTGGTTTTAGGGTTTCAGCAGTTTTTACTTTCCTTGCCTGTAGGTGGCAACACAGACTGTTGAATTACTTCATTATCCTAAAGGTGACAGAACTGTATTGATCATGACAGAACAGCCCACCCTTGTGGAGAATGCGCAGCCTGCTAAATGTGAATTGGCGAGTTTGTGAGTTTTACAGTCAAATACTCATTTATTAGCCACAGATTTTAAGTTGATAGCCACTGTTATGGTGGTATGTTTCCTTACTGTCACTGTTCCTTATCTAAATATGTCTCCTAGGTCAGTATTATGATTGTTAAATCTGCTGTTACCTCTAGCCTATTTTATATCTAAGTTTTATACACAGCCAGGAATCGGCTGCACCATAAGTGTTGAACTCTTTCTAGGGTTTATTTACTGCATTGTTTATGGGTATATTTATATTGTCCTCCTGTACAGAATATACATCTTTTAACACACTCCTTCATTTGGGGCTGGCTTTGCTGTTTTATAAGTCGTTACACTACAGTGATTAATATCCATCTCGTCTTCCTGTGCTTTGATTGACACTACACTGTGTGGGCCACCATATACATCTGAACCAAAACCTACTACCCTGCTCTTCAATCTGTGTGGCCATGTGGCACTAAGCTGGTGGTTAGGCGACAGAGGGGGTGAGATCCATTGAAGCATCCCCGTTTGATCATAACTTTGCCCTGTGGGAGGAAACAGCAGGGTGCCTGAGACAGCTTGGCTCTGGCACTGCTCCCCTCTCAACAGGTACAGGGAGTATTGAGTCGAATGCTGATTATCTGGTGGGATTCTGTGTGTGGCTGACTAAAATGACAAAAGCAAATACCTGGCATAAATGAAATCCTTGGGGAATTTACTCAATCAAACAACGGTCAGAATATTAAAATATTGACTTATTTAATATTGGTTTAAAAAATTCCTTTGATGTCAGCAGCTCTTTACAATATAATGAAAAATGTCAACAAGCGAAGGATTTGTGAGTCAATTTTAATTATATAGCCCAATATCACAAATTACAAATTTGCCTCAAGGGGCTTTAACATCTTTACAGCATATGACACCCACTATCCTTAGACCCTCGATTCGGATAAGGAAAAACCCCCTCCCCAAAGAAAACTTTAACGGGGCAGAAATGGGATCCCTCTTCCAGGACGGACAGACATGCAATAGATGTCATTTGTATAGAATAGACCAACATAGTAAAATTACAGTATGCACAATCAGGATGACAAAATTATAAATAGATTTTAAACATGGATCCGGGAGGATGTCGAGCAACTTCAGGTGTCGCCAACTGACCTGAGCCACACGACCTCCTCTCCACCACAGAACCTAAAAGAGGACAGACTACACAAACACACAGGAGCAAAGCTCGAGCACACCATTCACAGGTAGGAGAAAGCAACAGACACACAGAGGGAGAGAGACAAGAGGAGGGGCTGAATCTCCTAGAAGATGACGATCCAGATCCAAACATCTGGAAAGAGACACTGACAGCCAGGGGAGAGAGAGAGGTCCCCGGACGGCCAATGGTCCAGCACAGAGAAGCCTGACAGAAAAGAGAGGACAAGTGGGACGTGCAAAATGTCTCCTCTACTATGCCAGTTGTATTCCACACATCCCATGTGCATCCTTTATTGCTAGGTCATTATAAGTCAGAACATGCGCACACATGCACACATGCACACACATACACACACACACACACTGCCAGCCGGCCTTTAAGGACAGATGGAAGCCTTGGGGCAGAAGTTTGCTTGCATTCAGACAATAGATAGAGAATCTATTTTCATTCCCTCGTGTTGATTGGGAACACGACTCGCATAAATTAAAGCAATGACACTTCACTAGTTTATAATAGTATCGACCGCACAGAATAAATGCCAGTCTTAAGTGGGATGACACACAGAGATGGAGGCTTTATGGATGGCAAAGCACATTGATTACAGTGCACACTAGTCTTTGAATCAATAGACCACAGAGAAGTTTGGAGATGTGTGCTTTACAAAGAATAATGGATAATGGATAAATGCAATGCATGCTCAAATTGGAAAGCATATATACTGTATACAGTTTATATAAATGAGTGTGTAGTGCAAGAGAAAAAGACAAGAAAATAGACTGTAGTCCTGATGTCACGAATGCCTAAAATAATGCCTGATGCCTAAAATAAGTTGGGTTGCTTGGAGAGCGCTATGGTTGACCATCCTGTGTTCATCAAGACCAGGTTTGTGGTTAAGCCTCAGGGCAATGTGATCAGCAGCAACACATCCTCGTCTTTTACACTAACATAATCAGACAGCTTCCCTCAGGCTTGCATCATATGTCTTATCCATCACAGTAAATACACTACGGACAATTTCCTGGCCACACCTGATGATTTAACACCCTGAAGGGATTTCTATGCTATCTATCTATAAGTGTGCATGACTGTGTACTGTGTCGAAGGTTATCACAGTGGAAAGCATACATACATATATAAACGAGTGTGTACTGCATTAGGAGACCAGTGGTCAGTGGTGTGCTTCAGTGACTGACATAATGAGTAACTATGGTTGGTAGTTGTCTCAGGTGCCTCTTCATGCACGGCTGCTTCTGTGGGTGGAGGTAAAGCTTAGATGACCTCATACAGTAGGTGGTGAAAAATGAAACGCACCGTGCGTCCTCTCGTAGGCAATACAGTCAAAGCCGCTGTCTCCAGTTTTGCCTTATAACTGCATGACATAAGCTTGTTGTTGGAAAAATAAACCAAGTTTGTTTGGCAAGTTCCTGTAGAAAAGTTGACTTGTTCAAAGTACAACCAAGGGGAGTCGAGTAGAACTGGATAGCACGTCTGTCTATTAGCCCAATAATCAAGGATACAAATAGGTACTTTATTTCTCTAACCTGCTGTACTTGAAACTCCTTTGATTTCCCGAACACCTCTTTCCATTATTGTGTTAAAGCCTCCAGAAAATACATGGAGTTTTATATTCATTACCAATAAATCCAAGGATACTCTCTATCTTTTCCCTGTGTCTTCCCCCTCTGTCCTCTTGTCTTCCTCCTGTGGTTTTCTCCTTTCTGCAGATTCTGACCCAGTGTGTTGCCCTGTCTGTCCAGCAAACGTCCTCTTGTGTTCCTCATGCGTGTCTTGGCATCTTCAATCAGGCACTCGACCTATCCCCATTGTGTGTCCTTCCCATTTAGTCTGTCTACCACAGTTAGTCTCATGATCTTGTTTGTTAGCTCTCCTCATGCTTGCCTGTTTCTCCCTTCTTTCAGCTGGGATTCCTGCCTCTTATTCCTGCAGTCTCTTCTTACTGGGTCTTCACCCCTTGTGTCCTTTTTATCCAGGAGCTTAAAACACTTTCATTATTAATTACTCAGATTATTTTTTGATTACTCGTTAAATCTGTAAAATGTCAAACAAAATAGTGAAAAGTGCCCATCACAAGCTCAGAGAGCCCAAGACGACATCTTCAAATATCCTGTTTTGTCCGACCAACAGTCCAAAACGCGGCAAATCTTCATATTTGAGAAGCAAACATCAGCACATATTTGCCCATTTTTGCTTGATTAAACAACTGAAATGATTAACTGATCATCAAAATAGTTGCAAATTAAGTTTCTGTTGATAGACTAATCGATTAATTGTAAATAGGCAACTTATTCTCAACACACACACACAGGCTGACAAGCTCAGCTGATCTGTCTTGTATTCTTATCGGTCTCTCTTCCCACGTGGTGCCATATTTAAATACAGTAGATTCCATTTCTATTTCTCTTTACCATAAAATGGCGCCCTGACTTATGTCTGACCTCTTCATCTGCAATTCTTTTCCCTGCTTGGAGCAGGGTGTGTATGTGGGTGTGTTTGAGTCTCATCAGTGCTTATCCGCTAACCAACTTTCATTTACTACTCTTGCCTGATTGTGCATTGTTTTGGTTCAAATCTGAGCCACATCTCTCTACAGTAAATCACAGCAACATCAACACTCATTACTTCAAGTATGCAGAATTATTCTGCAGCGGCTCGACCCCACTGAGGAGGAAAGCTGTTGCCAAGATTAGCGGTAAGAGCTATTCCTGACAACGATGTGTGGTGAATAAAGCAGAGGCTAATCCTCCCTCCATAGCTGTTGGCTAGATGGCCATTTATGGGTGGTTTGGCTGTTGTGTTCTGTTTCCATCTCCTCTGTTAATCCGCAGGCAGCTGAAGTGGTTGATGAGACGCTTCAGCACTTCTCGGTATATACACAAACAAACCAGCACATTCACTGGCACCCGAGCTCAGACTGAGCATAATGCACTCTGCATTGAAATGCGTTTGTATTTTTTGTTTGTGTGTACGCGCCTGTGTTTGTACATGGGTGTACTACTGTATATGTACACATGAATGTGTGTGTGTGTGTGTATACTTTGTGTACAAAGAAGTAATATCCTCCAGTATGAGTCACAGGGTGGAAATTAAAGCCTGGGATGATCCCTTCCTCATTGAGCAAACACTTCATTTTGACAGATCATTAACTAGACATTATCTTTCATTAGGCGCCTCTGCATTACTTATTCAACACCCCTAGGACACACATGCACATTCACAAGTGCACACACACACACAGATAACCCCCTCCACACACACACACACACACACACACACACACACACACACACAGACACAGCTAAACCATGGACTGATTTGATACACTGCATTTGAAACAATGCACTCACAGCATTTTCTGCGTCGCTGCATTTGACACTTACTGGAAAAATATTCTAACTGTTGATAAGTCATCATGCAGCTTGCTGTAGTCAGACTTATCTAATATATTATACTCTCAAATCTAATTCCTGTAGCTCCCATTCATCTCATTTATCCCCACTGGTATCATAGCACACTGATCACACAACCACTTTACAGATGGTCAGAGTAATTAGATTTACAATGAGTTTTACGTGAGAAGAGCAGGCAGAGTTGTAAAGAGCATCCTGATAAAAAGAGGGACGCGCTGTAAGAGCACCATGAGAGAGGAAATCATTGCACGGCGTAGTGGTAATTCAGACGCCTGCTGCTCCCGTCTCTCACAGTGGAGACAAGTGGAGAGGGACCGAGCTAAAACATCAGCAATGCGAGCCCTCCCCCTCCTCCACAATCGTATCGGCGAAACAACTTTTGTTTCAGCATGAAAACAACCCTCTGGCGACATTAATGGGACAACACATTTCGGGGTAGAGGCTGGGGCACTTTCCGGCCCGCCAGACTCCATCCATCTGTCTGCCTTAGCACATCGGCACTTTTCCTGTTCGCTCTTTCCATCATATCCTGCGTCTACCCACCAGCTAGAGTCCCCATCCATCTCCTTAGCGGCTTTTTTTCCCCCAGTGGCGCCTATAAAACCCGCGCGCCTGCCTCAGCCAAGCACACCCCAGTGATCTATCAGAGTGTGATTTTATGGGCTATTCTCCCTACTGATGGCTATTTAGCTGTCCTCAGCCAACCCAGGGCGATTTGTTATTGTAAGTGTTTGTCCAACACATTTAGGCTGTTTGCTCTGATGGCAACACTGATGAAAAACGAGGGTGGTTTATGGAAAGTTATGACAATTCATTGCGCCGACAGATCAATGACGCATCAGGGAAATAGGAAGTGATAATGAGATTGTTGAAAAGGATATTGAATAGACAACAGATCGAGATGAGGGATGTGATGAGATGTTGAGATAAATGGGATTCACCAACATGTCTCTAGATTCACCTTCTAATCAATGAGATTTTGAAAAAATGTCTCCAGACTTTAATCCCGCCTCTTCCTCTTTCTTTTTTTCCTCTCTATTGTTGACCATATTGGCTTTCACACGTGGAGGACCTTAACTGGATTCTGTGCGCTTGGTTGCTGTCACTGCTTCAGTACACCAGCTCAGGTTGCATTGCCCTGATGGAAGTGCACATACACACACCAGCACTGCTAGAAGAACATGAGAGGCTGTGTTACCTCTCAGCCAATGCCCATTAAATGTCAATGAAAAATCACTTTGAAAATCGACTGTTATATCCCCCCGGGAAACATTCGTAGGTGATTGTAAAGTGAGTGTGTTTCCAATCGTGTATATTGGCTTGAATTTCAATGTTGTTCCCATACAATACAATCAGGTTTACAATAAGCAAATCCATTTGAGGTTTGTAGCGCAAACAACAGCCTCTTGGTCCACTAAACACCACTTTTCATTACTCTGGGGTAGCGCAGGGGGTGCATGTGTACGTGTGCAAATGCACACGTGTGTAGATGTGTTTTCATAAAATGTGACTCTTGAATAACACATTATAGCATCATGATGCACTCTTTCTCCAAAAAAATTACTTTTATATACTACATATTAGCATCAGCAGATACCGTTCTTACTGGGCATCTTTTGCTTAGACAGATAACAGGAAAGGCAAGACAGAGATGGGGAGTGACATGCAACAAAGGTCCCTAGCCGCACATGAACCGGGGACGTTGTGGTTCATGGTCAGCACCCTAACCCCTAGACCTGCAGGGCACCCCGTCAGCAAAATGTTTTTATTAACATCACGAGGAACCTTTTTTAAGTCTCAATGTTCATACCGAACGTATCTGCAAAACACTGAGTGACAACATTTGTTTTTCCTACAATATCTGCTCGTGGCAACTAAAGCATTGTTAATGTTTTTATGGTGTGTTTAGGCAACTTAAAGCACTTGGTCGAGGTTAGGGAAAGATCGTTCCTCTCGGTTAAATATTTTAAAAGAAAGTCAACAGACGGGACACACTGTGTGACAAAACCCAGTCCTTCCCTAACCTTAATCACACAGTAGGATGCGAAGCCGGTCTCCAGTGTCAAAGTCCTGAGCTTTGTAAAAGAATGTGACACTTCCTGGACTGGAAAAAACGCTGCCAGTGAACATAATCCAGGCAGCAATTAGGTTTCCTTCAAAACGCAACTGTATTTGGCAAAAACATGCAACGGTTTATAAACTAAATATTTAGGAGACAGGGTTGCAATGTATGATGAAGAGGCAATAACACAACACTCAGTTTTATGTTACTGTGAAAGCGTTCTATAAACTTACTGCCTCGACATAAAGAGGCTTTTAAAGTGACAGCCCACTAAACTGACTTTGAGTTTTTCACTGTCAGACTGTATTGGAATGTGGCACATAGCAGATGGATGATTTGTGTAAACACCAATTGTCTGTTGATTAACCATTATAGAGGGCACCTCCGGATAATATGCTCCAGTTTGAACGTGTGTGGGTGTGTGAGTCTGTTTGTGTACCTTGCCACAGAAACGGCTCCACTGTCTGGACGGAGAGGACACGTCTGGGACAGACTCCACAAGGACACACGGCAGGAATAAAGATGGGAGGAAAAGGGGCCAAAAAAAAAAGGTGAGAGCGAGTGAGAGGAAATGAAAATAAAGAGTGAAGCGAGTCAGAGAGAGAAAGAGAAAGCATGCACTTTACACTCATGAGTAATTCATACAGGTTTCTATTCTGCCTGGTTTTCTTTCCTCCAGGCCAGTAAACATAAAGAGATGCAACATTATTCATCTCATGCTCACTATAGTGTACTAGAGCTAAAACAAGCTGTATACATTATAGTGAGGCAGAAAGAGAAAAGCAAGGTTTTAATTCTCGGACACCCACACTGTCACAAATTCCCAACCCAGATGACAGGCAAGTAATGGCGTGCGTGTGTGTGTGTGCATGTGTGTGTGTGTGTGTGTGTGTGTGTGCGTGTGCCACTCTATAAAAGGTGACGTCGGTAGCAGCAGCCCAGCTGACATCTGTCAAAAGCTATCACAGGTTTTAAATGCTCGCTGAGACAGCAAACGTACCTGGGGGTCAGGGGTTACGTTATCCTTCTTTTCCTGAGACAGCACCACGGAACTAAATAAAAACAATTATGGTCAAGTGTCATTACAGGAACTGACACGTGGAGAGGGAATTGGTTTATGTTTTCTCAAGGTCACACACTTGTCCTGTCCTGAATGGCGTCATCGCATATATCTGGCTTAGAGGAGGGGATGGAGGCTTCAGAAAAACGGAGATACAGAGAGAAAAGAGAATCCGAGTACGGTGGGGACAGACGGAGAGCGAGAGCGAGCAGTCACTTTGGATTTGGGTTACAGCGGGTTTGATGACAACAGAATGAACTGATAGTAGTAGGTTGAGATGGGAATAAACAGCTAAAAGGGAGGGAGGATGGGGAGACAGAGAGAAACTATGATTCTTTTAAAGTTCAGATAATAGTATGTGGTTTGGAGCCAGGCTGCAGCTGTTGTTATTAAAACTGTATATAAGAAAGCGAAGTTTATGGGTTTTAACATATTGTACAGAAAAGTGCCTGCAGATACACAGTAGTTTGGTGCAGTCTTGAGGTTTTATGGTCAAATGATGGCAGGTATCTTTTCAACACTTTTCTTATAACCAATACTTACAATATATGGTTTAATCAAATGAGAGTTTGGTACGGAAACTAAGTAAAATCTTATCTGTCTAGGAGGAAATTGTCTCAGTGTACCCAACTGAGATAAAGTATAGGATAGGCTTTGAAACAGAAAATGAAATGCACTTTGTTTTATATTGTCCTTTATGATTACTTGAGAAAGACCCTGAAACAATGAAAAAACTCAGTGAGACAGATATTTTTGCATTGTCATATTGACACTAAGACAAAGAATATACTGTAGGTTGCTTTTAAATTGCAAGTCTCTGCATATTATGTGCTATACAGCAATCATTTGTCCTCCTTTTAAATGTGAAGATAGCCTTTTAGTGGTATTGTATTTGTTTAATATAATCCCATGAGGGATTGGCCATTTTGATTTCATATAGGTTATATAGTGGGTATGTAAGCAAATTAAAATAATTAGAATAAAAAATGGACATGGATCATTTATTGTATGCTTTTCTTTGTGACCGAACATGTTCATGTTTTGTTAATGCGTAATTGTGTGTGTGCCTGGATGCTTGCGTGTGTGTGTGTGTGTACATTTGGTGTGCGTGTGTGTCCGAGTCTCGCTGGACATCATCAATCAGTCACTCAGACAGTATTGGCTGTGTGACTGAGGCCAAGCTGACAGCTCTGTGCTGGAGGTCGCGGGCTGCAGTGAATAATGAAAGGAAGTGTCATTTAGATGTTTGAAGTGCTTTTTAATACTGCTTAACAAGGAGGGGTTTCTTTCTACTTTGGGAAGCTTGAGGCTTCGAAATACCGTCAGTTTCTTTTAAGGTAATCCTTCTTATTCCATCTTTTCTGCTGAGGCGCAGAATTGTTTCTAGCAAAGAATCTTTACCCTTCTCTCCCATGATCCCACATAAACGGCAAACATTGAACATCGTGTTTGAGGAAAAACATAAAGATTTACGTAGAGAAATTCTGCATTGTTTTGCTGTTACAGTGCAGTATGTGACATACTGATTTGATTCTAGCTGGCACATGCGCACACACACACACACACACACACACACACACACACACACACACACACACACACACACACACACACACCTTGGTCTGGGAATCCCAGAGATTTGTGCTATTAATATTCACAGTGCATTTTGGCTCATGAGAGAGTTGCCAAGGACAGGGGACTAACCTTGGGGTTGCAGTGAGAGCCAGAGGGTGCATCTCAATAGTTTGATGAGTGTTCCTACCCCTCCTTTCCTCTCCATTCTTCTCCTCTCCCACTTCCCCAACTCTGAGTTGTTATCAATAACTTGCAGACACCAACAGCATAACCTGTATGTCCAAGTGTCTCATTGAGCTTTTGAATGGGTGTGAATAATCAGGTTACAAGGTGCTGGAGGTTCGTGGGTAGACTGGGATTAAACAGCTAATTCTGGCTTGATTTGAATTTTCTAACTTGCAATGTGCAGCGGCACTCACCTGCACACTGACAAGTAGTTTTTACGTTGAGTTATGAAACGAGAGAAGCATGGGTTAGACCTTTCTGTTCCAGAGAGAGGATTTGTGATGACTTATTGCTGAATAGGATCATAGGCTAACGCTGTCAAAACAATGAGAAAACAAAGATGTAAGACTAGAGTTCAGAAACCTGTCACAAAATCTAACAATTAATCAATAATAGTCTCTTTATTGTTGATAGAGTAGGTCAACTGTAGGAAATGACTTTGAATAAGAAGCGTGAAAAGACTCTTCTCTTGTCCTTTGTTTCCTGGTGTTGAAAATATGGATGCAAACAACACAAAATAACTGGCATCATGCCCGGTATTTGCTATTCCGTTCTGGGATACAACAAGGTTGTCTCTGGGTCACTGCACAGCTATGATGTGTGTACGTCCACATCTAGGTTCCTCTAGAAGTCCCGACCCTACCACTAATCCCGCAGTCACAGACAACCTTCTACAACAATGACTCGCCGATTCTCTTTATTTTGGCTCTGACTCGCTAAATCCCCTCTAACTCACCATGAATCGATCTCCCCACTTCCCCTATCCTTCATTCTAGCACACTCCTCCTCGCCTTCATTTAGAATCCACCTCTCCTTGTCTCCTTTCATTTACCACACATCGAAATCCAATCACTATCCAATCGTCCGTATCTGTGAAATATTTTGTTGGTATTAGATGACAGAAAAAGCAGGCCTTGTGGTTATTGTGGGCCTCCCTCTGTTTCTTGGCAGCACGCAGGGTTCAAATAAGGCTTAGCAGGGGGAACATCCAACTCCTCATGACCTTAGCTCACCTCTTTTCCAGGGTGTTTTGGTGCCTTTCAGTCATACTCAAAATGTAAATGATCACAGATAAACCAACCATGTAGGCATCTATATGGTAATGAGACTAGTAGCCAGGGCATTATATATCTGGACGTGGTCATCCACCTGCTGCTCCTAAAGTTTCATCAAACAAGCAACGCCAAGACAGCATTAAGGCTTGTTGTTGTTGTTGTTGTGATGGTTAGAAAGTGGCAATAATCAGAGATCTGACCAAACAGAGTTGGCCTAATGTACCGAGGCCAAAGTCATTTGTGTATGCTCCCCAGTGTGTCATTAATGCTTGCAAACACAGCAATTTTCACCCAGTTGGAATCTTAGCGAGTCAAACCCACATATCTTTTGATCTGCCAGTGTGAGGGGCAAACGCACAAGAACAAGCAAATTTTAAATGTGCTGCATTATTACACAATGGCCAGTTCAATCAGAGGAGGGACTTTAAAGTGATTCTCCAGCTGCTGTGGTCAGCTTCAATTCATGTCGGCTACAGTGGGTAAAAAGGCAGAAAAAAGTGTCAGCATGTCTGTTACAAGTGACACAAATTAAAGAATCACACCTGCTATGAACCAGAGTACTTAGCCATATTTCAGAAAAATCTTTGTTTGGAATATACTAAGCACAATGGACCAAGGAGAAATGGATTATGCTGCAGGAGTTATTGGAAAAGTTATATGGATTCTGACTTTTATTCCACCTTGAAAATATGCATTAGGTATCCAGAACACTAGTTCATACGATGTGTCGTCCAGCTGCATCATATGGTGTTTAAGTAGCCTCGACGCAATGAATCGTACAAATGGGGATAAGGGCACACACTTTTGAACAGTCTCAACGGAGTCTCACTCGGTTGCTCACACGAAAACTTACAGAAGTCGTTTTTGGAAGAATAAAAAAAAAAGAGCTTGAAAGACAGGTTCAAATCCTGCTTTACACAAGCACTTAATTTGAAGCATACTGAGGCCCTTAGAGTCTATTCTAACCAGCATGTCTTTCACAGAGAACAGACTACCAAACTACCAACTTTCGACAGCAGTCTTTCAAGGCTTATTTGGTATAAACTATTTTGGTGGGGTATCACTCTGAAACCGCAACAACATGTTATCTTTTACAGACAAAATCATCAACAACACTATCCTCCTGATTTAGTCTACATAACTGTACTGTATGTTCAATATTAACAGGCAGGTCAAGGGCTACATGCCATGTGCATTTGCATGTAGGCATTATGGGACTGCTATATGAGACAAATGCATGTTTGGATGATAATTTCAGTGACAGATATGACACTTAAGGCAGACCCCGTCTGAAGACAAGGTCTCCTGGCCAACCTTTTAGTGACACGTGTCTGATTCAGATGCCATTTGATTCCTGAGAGATCAGGATGGATCACTGAGCAGAGAGGTGGTGGTGATGGTGGTGGGGATCTAGCACCCAGCACACTACAGTTTACACCCCTCCTTCAGCAGGGGGCAAAGGGCATGAACATCAAATGTTGGCTGGATGGATAGAGGGGATGGAGAGTGTTACTGATGCAACCACTGATATTATGTAGGAAAATATGGCATCAAAGACAGATTGCTTGACAGATTGTGACCAAATGTCATACTGTAGTAAACGAGCAGGAGTGAGGCAAAGGGAGGCGAAGTCACTGAGAGGGAGAGAAGAGAGGAGGAAAAGGGATAGACACAAGGCTTCCCAGAGCCAGCGAGTATTTATAGATCAGATATAGTCAGAACCTCTGCCTGGCAGCAGCAGTGTGCTCCTTGTTGCTTCTGCTGATGTCTCTGTACACATCCGACACGGCTCTGACTCAGTGGAGAACATTAGAGGATGTGATGGTGATATTAATGGCAGAGAGGCAGGCTGACGACCAACTCACTGAGTGAGATTCTGCATGAATGGGGCCAGATATATTGCTGATAACACTTTACAATATGGTACACAAAAATGTGAGTAGTTACTAAGGAACGAGTGAGTGAGGAATCAGTAAAGACCCGATAATCGATGAATCGTTAATGAGTAATTCCTGAATAACTCGAGGACTAGCCTATATAGTAGATAATGATGACTTATTAGGGAACAGACTGGGAGATACAATATTAATGAATCATTAGATAATGATTAGTTCATAAATATCTGTGAATAACGACCACTTTGTGTTATCATATTGCTTATTGCCACTGGGGGGAAATGCTGGGAAACTCACCATTTGTATGACCTCCAAAAAAGTATCAAAACCAAAGCATTTAAAAAAAGCATTTAAAAGATTTTGATTCTCTCTCTCTCTCTCTCTCTCTCTCTCTCTCTCTCTCTCTCTCTCTCTCTCTGCCTTTGTGTGTGTGTGTGTACTTAAGTGTGTGCGTGCGCGCGTGCCAGCCCATGTGAGAGTGTCGACCAGAAGCGCGCTTGGTTCACTCAGCTCCTCGATGCCGAGAGCGCACACAGAAACAGACGCGGGAAATAACAACTTACATGGCTCTCTTTTTTTTATCTATGGAAAAGCAATTATGACTTGTTAACGGTAGTACACTTGTAGCCATCCTCCGTGAAGGCGAACAACACAACCACTATTAGGCTATTTTCACAAACAGAATCGCCAACATATCAGCTGTTTCCCACAGTTCCACATTCCTGCGCACACGGGGAAAATGAAGGCGAAAAACCGTGACCAAAGCTTGTCGGATTCCAGAGAGCTGGACGGATCCTATGACCAGCTAACGGGTGAGTAAACCGGCGTCTGAAACACCGGTGGATGTCGTTTGATTGCCTGCAGAAAAAAAAGATTCAATATGTAAAGCTGGTAATCTGAAAGGAGTCTGGTCCACCTAACTTCAGGCGGCTCTGAAATGTCACAACCATTCATCTCATCACCAAACGAAAAATAACTAAATATTATTTATGTTTTTTATGGATATTGGCAGTTTATTTGTTGTGCGCCACCCCAAGTTTATATGCAAGTTTATATAATCTTTGTCGTACTTTAATTTTCAGCTTCCATGGTAACACCATTTTTCAGTTTTATTCCCGTAGTTGCTGTATTACCCCGACAAAGTAGTGGGACATTTATAGTTCTTTTTCCTAAGGGATAAAAGAGGGAGTTGAAAAACATTATTTGAGTGGGAAAAAATACACATTGAATCTTTTAATGTCAGTGCTGCATGTCAATGTGGTTGCATAATGTTGTGCGTAATGTTGGTGAGTGATGTTTGGTTTCTGTCAACAATTTTAAAACTAGCAGTGTGATTTTGCTGGCCTGGCTCAGCTATGGGAAAACCACCTTATTGTCGCTGTCTTGACTGTTGTGAAAAGCGCTGCGGGGTAGATAGTACCTGTCTGGCCGTGGTCGATCTGATGCCCAAATTGTGGAGCTCGACCGGATTCCTGTGCTTTGGCGTGTTATCACTTTAAACAGAAATCTCTCATATCGCCCCGAGCTTTGTCTGCCGAAGTCTGGGTCTGTAGTTTTAAAAAAAAGGGCTGATGTTCTCTGCAAGCACAGCAGACATCTGAGCGACACTTAATGCCATGTGGATTTTCAAACCGAGTAAATTTGTGCGTAATTTGGTTTGTGAGTGTCTGCTTTGTGGTTTGAATAATAAAAAAAACATGGTCCTCTCCGTGTGCGTGTAATTGGGTTGAGCGAGCTGATGACTGATGACAGTACTTCCACTTTATCAGTACAGACGAGACACATTAGTTTATTTTATAGCGATATAATGAACCAGTTCATTGAGCGGCAGCGAGCATGCCTGCACATACCTGGGCTTTGTGTGTGCTCCTTTGTGAGCTGAGCACTCTCTTGAGGTGTCTTCCTGTCACCACAGCCTTCCATTGTCACATTATAGCTCCCAGCTCTCCCTGCTTATGTGAGCACCGTTTGCCTGTTAAGTGCCAGCTGCCTAAATAAAATGCTTGCTTTTATGCCTGAACACATCTCAGGCCTGCAGAGGGAAACTGTGCCTGTCCAGACAGATGTGTGCCTCTCATTTGAACTAGTCCAGGCATTAGCAGCTAAGCAGTGCTTTGTCACAAATTGAATGCATCCTAAATTAAGGAAAGATTGCAAGGTGTCTCAGTGAAACCACGTCAGCTGATATTAGTGTGCATTCAACAGACATGCAGCCTGTAGGTATCATCTGCTGGGTTTATCTCTGAATATTTTTGTGTATCAAAGTGTGTGTGGGTGTATGTATGTGTGGGTGAGTTAAGAAACAGCAGCTTCACTTTTTCTATAGTCCAGTGTTGAAAGTAAAAAACAAAACAAAAAGGAAGAATTTCTTCTGCTGAATTCAAAAACATCCATCAGGCTTTACAACTCAACATAGGTATTGTAAATCATATGTCAACCAACCCACACAGTGTGCTGACCGTCATGCTCGGACCAACACTGAGCTCTGCAGAACTTCTCAGAGACTACACAACACACTTCAGCAGCTTGACTGCCTTTTCTCCTGGCTGCTCTCTTCAGAGAGAGTGTTACTTTGCAACTTTACCTTTGGCTCTGTAATTAGTTGCAGATTAGAATGCAATACACACCTGACAATGGGATGTGTTATGGATGGTTAGTAAATGTGACAGTGGAGGAGATGAAGCTTTCTGTAATGTAAATCTAAACTCTTCGGAAGAATCAGCATTTTCCTCTTCCATCTCCTCCCTTGTTTTCAGTCCTGCTTGTTGGCATGGTCCCCTGTGTCTGACTGTCCGCAAGAAGTCACATTGCTTTTTTAATAGTTGAGCAAGGGGAGAGAGAGAGGGACCAAGTCATCCAGTGTGGCGGAACAATTTACTCCTGGCATAGTTTTTAATGACTTTTTCAAAGCTGTGAATTGCGTGGTTAATTCATCTTTATAAGACGCTGTCAATTCTAAAACATACTTAGCCCTGATAGTTTGCATGGTTATTAGGGCTGGCTCTTGCCAATAAGAGTCAGTGTAATGAAGATGTGATGCAGCTAAAGTTGTGGTGAAATACTGCCGGCCTTTTGTTTATGGCATTTTTCATATTATAGAATCAGCTGACCGCAAAGTGGCCTGGTGTAAACTGTGTGTGTGTGTGTGTGTGTGTGTGTGTGTGTGTGTGACAGAGAGAGAACAGGTGACAGGTGATTTTCTGCATAATCCCTACCAAAATGAAAAAGTATATAGTGTGATGTGAGGGCATGGCTTGTGAGAATGGATTCTTAAGTGGGTTTTTTGTGTGGGAAGGACAGCTACAGGTGAGTCATTCTTCTTACTTACAAGCAACTTGTGTGTGTGTGAGTGAGATGAGAGAGAGAGAGTGTGTGTGTGTGTGTGTGTGTGTGTGTATGCTGAAAGTAAAGCTGACCTGTGTTGCTTAAGTTTAGTGTGGGTGGTCTCCAATCACCATTTGAGTGAAATGTAACCCTCTAGAAATAACTCCCTCTCAGCCTGCTACATTGTACTGAAGTGCGCCCCACTGTGTGTGTGTGTGTGTGTGCATGTGTCGGAGTGTGTGGTAGCCTGGCATTCCCCGTTGTGTTTAAGAGCACCGGCTGAGAGATGAGAGGTAATTATAGAAGCGTGGTGCAGTAATCTCCTCATCCACCTCACAAGCCACACTCAAGAGGAATCATATCACCTACACTCACACACACACACATGAGAGAGAACACACACACACACACACACACACACACACACACACACACACACACACACACACACAATGGCTTCTCTCCACATATGCATATGCAGCTATTATCTTAACCTTGTCATGCTTCCTTTTCCTCGCTCAGAGTCCAGAATATTATCGAAAGGCTAAATCAGTAGTGGTTGCACAGCCAGTCTGCCAATCATCCCTTTGTTCTGTCTGATACCAATAGTGTGCATCACATCATTATTGGTGAAGAAGACGAGGGTGTGAAATTTCACGTTTTAAATATTTCATCAAAACTATTTAGATATATATAGATATCTATCTAGATATTTTAGATATAGATATATATTGTGTCATTTATGTTAAATGTAAAGCCCAGGAAATAATGAAGAAATTCAGCCATGTTACCCATTTTCTCTTTGCTTTGTAATGACAGATTGTGTATATAGGCAACCATATGCACAATTTATTATGTGCTCCGAGATTTAGGAATATTATTTAGTTCAATGTCGCTAAACCAATGGGGATAAATATTTATTGCAAATTTCAAATTTAAATTTGGGCGAAACCGGAAGTAGCACATGTATTGTTGATTAGGTCGGGCAGTGTGCCTTCCGGTCACACTGAAACAACTTCCGGGCGCACTGAAAAATGTTTGCGGCGTAATGCAGTGTGTGTATGTGCACGTATTTCAATGTTTTCACCCTAATCGGCCTCCCATAGGTTAGGCAATGATGTCCATCTCTCAGATTAACTGGATATCCGTTTTTAAGCTGATCGCCCACTTCCCAACAGTCAGCACAATCCTACGGATGCACTGCTCACACACTCTGGCACGCACACACACACACACACACACACACACACACAATCATAGACAAATGTAGACGTTCAAGCTATTATTGCTGTTGTAATAATTTAATCTATGGTAGCTGAGGTTGCACAGACACAAACGCATTAGGTTGCATCGGGTGAAGTGTTTTTTACTTAACCCAACTAACAAATATGTAGAACTTCCTCTACAGTTGCCTTGTCTCACGCAGCAGCTCAGCTCTCAGCTCAGAGATGTTTTGCCTTTGATAGATCTGGACAGTTCATTTCTCACACACACGCAGCTCTTAATGAACGATGTTAAAAGCAATGGCATTCAGAGCCAGAGGCTTGAAGTCAGGATAAACCTCTCTTTCGGCCAAGAAAAAGATAGCCAAGAGAGAGAGTAGAGCTGTTGAGGTGAAGGGTATTAGCTGGTCTGGGAGCCACATGACACACAGCCCAGCCTACTGACTGATACAGAGTTCCCATGGTGAAAATAATAATTTACAATTGCTGGACCAAACCGATTCCAGGGCTGAGATTGCCTTCATAATTGAGCCTGTCAGAGGTAGTTTAGCCTAGAGTCACCTTCATGGCGTGACAGTTTGTGCTGTAGCTAGAACTGTAATGGCTGCTAGCGCTAATTAAAAACCTTGATTTACAGTAATGTGTCGTCTGATGTGCCGGGACATGTGTGACACATGTTGCCTCATCAGGGATCTTCTCTGGGCCCGGGTTCCTCCTGGAAGTGCCAGAATTGCTGATGTGAAATGACCGGATTCCTACATGGAGGAATGCTTGGAGTGGTTCACTTAGGGTTATCTGTCACAGTGGTTACAACACTGAGGGAAGGAAAGAAGGAAGGAATAATGAAAGACAGGGAGGAAGGAAGGAAAGGGGCAAAGGAAGGACAGAGGCAAAGTGCAAGAAGATGAATTAGGTTGCAGATATTGCATTTGCCAGGCAAATCCCAGCGATGCTCTTTGGTAGTCTGTAGGCGTTGTTTGCCCTATTATAAAAGCTCCTCCTGCCAATCATATCCTGCTAATGCACAACTCCTATCCATCAGTATAGTCCTGTAATGATATGGGAGCTGCCCACCTGAGACCTGAGTTCTTCTTGACATTCAAATTTGTACCCCTTAAGGTAAAATGAATTTGATGTTTGCATGTAGAAATGAAGAAGTTTCTGTAATTGCCCATCCATTCTTCCCTGTCGTCTTCCTAATGACCCCACTATATTTCTAAATAATCTGACTGACAGTCCCCACTTAAGCTGCACTCTCATTCTCTCTTTATCTATAACTCTATCACACACCTCCCCCTCACTCTGTCTCCACTCTCACAAATCAGATTATATAATAATATCATATATATTTCTGTCTCTAACAGAGTGTCTTCAGTGTACTGATTCATCGCGCCTCTCCCTCCTTGCTCTCCCCTTTGTCTGTGTCTGCTCCCATACCATTGCCTTCACTTCTTAGCTTTCCCATTGTCCATCCTCGAACCAACCTCCCCCCCTGACCCCTCTCTTGCCTCCCTCCTCGCCAGCTCTTTCAGGCCACAGTGGGGCCATAGCTTAATGGGCCTGGAAGCCAGAGTCAATCCTAACGAGTTTTAATCTTTGACCGAATCTACGGAGGGCCGGGTGATCGTTAATTAAAATAAGCCCTGCTCACCTCTCCCTTGACCCCCCCCCCCTCTGTAAACACATTCATTAATAAACGCCTGCAGGGAGAAGAGGAGAGGAGGTGAGAGGATGGAGAACAAAGCATTGGGAGATGGGAAGACGGGAAGGAGGAGCAGAATTTGGCTGGGAAAAGTCGATGTACGTCTCAGATTGAAGAAGAAGGAATTAAGGGGCAGCGGGGAACAAAAACTGAGTCTGAGTTTTTTTTTTTTCTCAACATCAGTCTGACGCTGTGTCCTTGTCAGAGATGTTTATCAACAAGCGACTGATTGTTTGACTGACGGAAAGCGTCTCTGAGTGTGACGGAGCCCCATGTCATTCACTGTGTGTCTCTCTCTCGTTTTGCTGTGCTGTCACTCACATCTGATCTGCATTAGAGGATGATTTTCTGTCCATTAGCTGAGCCATTCTACATTAGACTGATTGTACCTCATCAGTATGGGGAGGAGGAGAGACCAGCAGATGGCCAAACAATCTTACTGTGTATTACTATGTAGGTTGCGACCCTGTTCCCCTTTCTGTGTGTCCTTTGACTCATTCTGTATGTATGTGTATATAAGAGAGAGTTCTTTGTCATCAGAGTTTATCAGCTTGCACATCTTGGACTGAAGATAGGGGATCACTGCGGGTGTGTGAAGCTGTAAACATATGTGTAGAGGATGTCTGAAGGGCACCGGTGACTGCCATTGACTTGAGCGTTTTGGGGGGAAGGATGTCTGGAGGAGTGCGTGGGTGTGTGCTGCCATCTTTCCCCTTTCTCTTTTACTACAGTGCCATATGGCGACTCATTCAGGTGGTGCACGTGTGAAAAATATAGTTTGTACAGACGATGCTGTGTATGTACAGTATAATTCTAAGAATATGTTACCTTCCCCTTCCTCTTGTGTGAGAACAGTAGAGATGGCACAAACAAGCAGACAATAAGTGACTGTAATTTAGTTGTGAACAAGCCTGCTGAGGACATTTACTCTATTCACTGAAGGTTCTCCTGTAACAACTTCAGTGTGATTGACAGCAGAGCAGAGAGTGACAAGGAGAGAGGTGGAGGTGATTAGAGAAAGCCTGGGGTCTCATCAAAAGCAAAATCTCTCATGCACTCACACACACACACACACAGGGTTTTGGCTTGAGGGAAGGCAGCGCAGGAGAACACTGCAGCTGGTCTTACAATCAATCAGTTAGCTCTGACAGAACTTTGGACAAGATGTAGTCAATAACACAGGCGTGCACATTCACACTAACACACACATGCAAACACGGACGCGTACATAGACACACATATGCGCGTGCACAGGTGTGAAACCGTCGGAGAAGGAAGCACAGTGGGCAAAGCCCGGTCAATGTCTGTCAGTTAGCCTACCAGTCAGAATAAACTCAACGTCTCCCAATGCACACAGTGTCTGACTGATAGCCCAATCAAGCCAAGTTTAATGGAGAATGTTGTCTGCTGTTTCTGGTACGTAGTAATGAAAAGTGTTTCCCTGGCATATGGTCCTAAACAGTCAGGAGAGTTTAACTTGGACTGTAGGTACTGAAGTCTTTAAACTATTTTTGTTGCTTGTATTATCTTTTATGCTTTTTTGGTTGTTTTGGTGTGCATTAGTACTTTTTGTCAATCTCTTGTAAAGCACTTTGAATTGCATTTGATTTGTTTGAAAGGTACTACATAAATACATTTTGATTGATTTATTCTGTTGTGATTTGAGGGAAAGATTGAGGTTTTATGGTAAACCAGCTTGTATCAGCTTTTACTTATGATATTGAAGTTTAGTCAAATACTTAACCACTCAAAAATCCTTCCTAAAGCTCGTAAGAGATAAGATTACTGAATCCACACACGACTGATTAAATACAGAGCACACTGGATGACAAGGCAACCCCCAAAATCCCCAAAATGATACAAGTAGTGTAGACAACATGCTAGATAGAGAGAATCCAATTTGAATTTTGAAAAATCTTAATATCTGTACTTGTTACATTGTATGGTGTTGTCATCTGAGCAGAGAGCAGAAATTGTTAAACGAGCTGTTTTTACAAAACGTCTCTCGGACAACACGATATTGTCCAGCATCATTAGCTCGCTGGCAGGCCTAGCTGCCCTTGCTCTGGCCCCAAAATGGCTGCCTTCATCATTGCTCCTCTGTCAGCCTGGGGCCAGGTTGTCAGAGGGGACACTTCCTGACAGCTTGGTCTTTATCTCTCCCATGAGAGATGCTGAAGTCAGCCAAATAATCCGCCAGCTAAATATGCACAGTGTGACAAGGTAGAATGAAACAGGACCAATTGCATTTTGGAGGCTACGATATGGTAATATGGTACAATTGTGTGAGAGAAGGGTATTGAGAAACGTTGAAATGCTGAGCTGGGAATTTTGCGTTCAGCTTCACAGAGCTGTGTCACTGTGTCCTGACTCGACTGTTGAACCAGCCTGTACTTCCTCTCAGACAGCCACGCCAAACTACACACTTGTAAATTCTAAAGACGCAGACTTTAGAAGTCCAACAACATATTTGTGTACTTGAAAATCCATTTGCTTTAATCATCTCCATTGCACACTGCTCGCTCTGGGTGTTTGCTTGTTGGCTGTGGGGCTTGAAAATCCTATTTTCCCCCCGCTATCTCCCTCTGGCACTGGTAAACCGATTACTCAGGCAGCAACCTGACGTTCCATAAGTGCTTCTCCCCAGGTACCATGGCCTGGTACCAGAATTTCATAAGAGTTAATGGAGTCTGCTAATCAACACGCACACACACATACACACACAGACAGAGACGCACACAAACTCACACACAGGCAGGTTTGATTGATTGGTGGCGTGACAGCCATGACAGCAATGGGATTGTTACTGACCTGCCACTGACATTACCATCAAAGGTAGACCCGAACCTAATGTTGTATATAGAGTGGAGAGAGTGAATCAGATGATACAATATACATCCAATATACATCTTATAGATGGTGTGTCACTCAAATCTCAGCTGAGATGTGAATAGATCAATTATGGCAGATCCAGGGTCAGTTTTGCATAACACATTATTGAGTTGAGGTATGACGAACAGACAGGTAGCTTTCTTATCAGCTACTTAACATTTAACTATTATATAAACAAACAAACAACGTTATGACATGTCAAAAGTATTGAACATTTGATTTGATCATTTGTTTCTTGGAAGTTTTGATCGTACATCGTACAAAGAGCTAAATTATCTTACAAATACAAAATGACTGTACACCTGGCGACACATGTAGTTGAGCACCTGCTAACATTAAGCTCCTGCTGCGATGTGACATTTTGTTAGCAATGCTGCTGTGTTAGCTTAAAATGAAGAAGTTCCTTCCCTCCAGTTATCCTGACAGATTTAACATCGGATTTGGTGAGTAACATTAGCTAACAGCTTATTAGGAGGCTGCTTGCTTTTGTTTTACAAACAACTCATGAATTATATGAAAACCTACTGAGAAGGGGCTTAACAGTGCTTGCTTAGTAACATCGTTAAGATTAGCTACTGTAGTAGGCTAAGTGTTTAAAAAAAAAAAAGGTTGTTAGGGCTCCTTAACACCGGGTTTCTTACTGTATGTTACTATATTCCTCAGTTTGATATAACATTAAACAGACGTCTAAAAAGTGTCTAATTTACTGCTATGTTGACATGCACATCCCATGACCAATTTGCTATCACACAACTGTAACTTTAAAGGGGAGGGCTGCACTTAACGTCACTGTAAATATAAAAAACCCTCATATGTTAGTGTTTCTACAGTACATTTACTGACCTTCTTATAAAAAGTATTTTTTGAATGTGTGGGATGCCAAGGAAACTTTTTTTCATAGCTGTTTCTTTTGCAATATGGCAATATGTCTCTCTGGGTCCCAGGGCATCACCTGGCTGACCTGCAATTTTAGCTGTGGCCACCAAACTCGTTGCACAGTGCAGGGCTGTCCTTGGCGACCTGCTGGGTCCGGGTTGTCAGAAGGGACACTTCCTGACAACTTGGTCTTTATCCGCCCTCCCTGGAGAAAAGCTAAAGTCAAACCAATTCTTTACCAGCTTCAGGTAATTATAATTTTTCCGGGCATTTCAGGTCATTTTCAGAAGCTTAAGGTGGACAGGTAGAGATGAAAACACACAATAGGATAAACTCAGAGGGAGTGCATTACTTTTGTATTTATGAAGCACATAAAAGATGAAAGCTGACTGAAAATGCTTTCTCTGTATTTGTAAAAAGGTTTCCATGCATGACCAAGCGTGATATTGAACTGTGACTCATACATCCACAGCTTACTCAGCAGCAATACCCAATTTTAAACTGATATTAATGTAATTATAAAAGCCATAATGAAAAGTGTACTTGAACAAAGTCATAGAGTAGCATCTGTCTGAAGGTTGTTTTTTTGGTCGCAATCTCTTTTTTTTCACAACCACAAGATGTTTGCTTCTAATGAGGGTGATTTTTAGAAACGCAGCGCCGCACATTCTGATGCACACTCAGAGAAAGTCATTAAGAGGGGTAACGATTATTAATGAGGCCAGTATAAAATTCATACACTGAAATATGGGCCTGTTGTTTCCTTCCTGCGTGTTCATGACTGAGAAAGGCTCTGCTGGATTTTGGCATCAAAGGAGACATTACTGACGGTGTATAATGGCGCTCCTGACTCACTGAGCAGGATGAGCACTGTTTGGGGATTGAAGCACTTAATTAAAGTTTCATTTTTATGTGCGTTAATATGCCTGGAAAGTTCTCACGCTGCTTTAACATGCCAATCATATTCTTATTTACTGTAGTGTGTATCTGTGGGCATAATGTGATATGTCTGTGGTTCTCAAGCCCATCCATCCCTCCTTTCCTTCCTTCTCTCCTTGGCTCCTTACTCCTCATCTGCCTCTCTAATCACTGTTTGATCCCTATTATTAATCCTATGGCTTCATGGTGGAATATTTATCTATTTAACTGTCAATTCACATTCCTTTTAGAAGTAATGGCATAATAGCTGAGACAGTAACCTGTAAGATTAGTAGAATTGGGTTCCAGTAGCCAGGTCTGTTTTGAATCCTTTTCCAGGTTGATAAAATATCCGTCAGTCAGTAAGTTCAGAGGCTAACAAATCTCTTATTGAATCTTTTATCTCTGCTCGGTTTTGTTCAGGAAAAGAGTAATGTACAAAACATTCAGGTAGGCAGGCTTTTTATTTTTAGCCAGGGCTGCAGAGGAAGAAACATCATCAGTGGACTGTGTGTTTTGGCAGTTAAACAAGACCAACAGAGAGTCTTTTCTGGTGAAACGATGTTACTGATCATGGCACTTCATTTTCATTAGTTGGAATGTCTTTTATGTATATCATATCAATAAACTAAGCTTGTCAATTTAGCCTAATAGCTGTGAATTGTGACCTCCAGTATTTGGAGCGAGTGGTCTGTGAAAGTACATAAGTAGGCTACATCTGTTATTTTAATGTGTCAGATACATATTTAAATACAAATGTAATATCTTGGGCTGATCATTCACTAATGTTTAAGTTGTAGCTACAGGTTGTGAATGTTAATTAGGCTACCACTAAAAACTGCAGTGTTTCTGCCTTCTCAGCCAACAAAAGGTCGTTACACGTCTTACAAATATTGAAAAGTGAACCTAAGTGGAATCAATAAAGGATTTGAAAGGATTCTGATTAGATAGGCATGGTTTGAATCAAATCAATGCTGGATTAAGATTTGATAAAATGCTATCAAACAGGAACCCATTAACATCCAAGTTTTAGCTGTTTAGTTGTGTGTGTGGTGGCAGTAGTTGCTTTTAGAGGTCAGGCAATCTGAGCAGTAGGGAAACATCTTGGTTGTTGTGTATGTGTGTGTGTGTGTGTGTGTGTGTGTGTGTGTGTGGGAGTGTCTGTGAGTACAGTACTATCTCATTGATATTCCTGAGTAGATCTTGACATTAGGGAGTCATTCGAATTTGACAAGAGAGAGGCAGAGGTCTATTGCAGATTCTTCTCGCCTCTTCTCTCACCTTCACTTTTCACCTTCCTTCATCTCTCCTTCTAAGTTTTTCTCCTCTATATATGCCATGCTTTTATGAACGAGAGGCAGTATCAGTAATGATGTTTTCCTACATCAACCCTCTCCTCTCCTATCCTCCTCAGAGGTGGATAAGGTGATTAAAGTGGATGTAAAATTAATAGTTTCAGCTCCAGCTCTCATGCCTGGGTGGGCACAAGTCGTGAGTGCACTGGACACTGTAATGGAAAATAATGTGTGTGTGTATATGTGTAGGGGTTGTTTGTCACTATGGGAGATTATTCATATAAGCCCTTCGGTTCAGTGAGGGCGGCAGGGTGAACTCAGATTTAAGGTCGTACAGTTAAAGAAGCGAAAACACAGACATCCTTCTGCCTGTCAGATTTTATCTGCAAGAGATGAGTCAGTCTTGAAGAACATAAAAGAAAAATAACATCTTAAGATAAATAATGGAAGAGAAAATGTTACCCTTCATGCATTGTGCTATGAAGTGACATATACAGTACAGACAGGCCATCTGGGGTACTTCCAGGGTAAATCATTTCTAAAGCAACAAGCCGCCCTTTATTATCCTTCCAAAGTTATGAATTTTTAACATTTCAGTCTGTTAATAGTGGAGAGTGCCAATATGATATATATATAGCACTGAGATTACATGTTAATATGGTGTTACATACACATATGTTCACTCCTAATCAGGTTTTATGTTATTAATTATTTTTTAAATTTCTCTTTAATTATTCATGCCCTCTTAATCTTAGCATCTAGCCGTGTCTCCCTGCATTCATCTACTCTTTGGGAATTGTTGTAGCTATTTGCATCATCAAGTTGTTTGTGAATTCAGCCTGCTTGAAGTATTGCTTTGTAAGACTAGACACCAGTAATTACCAGGCTGCTGTTTGTGTTATGTTTTTTTGTTAAAAAGAAAAAAGTTTCAAATATCAAACTGTGCTAAATCTGAGTTGACAAGGAAACAGCAGGTGTTCTCAGGCCTGAAAAAGTAAGCTTGCAACGACCACCCACAGAGGAAACTGCATCATTTACATACACTCACATTATCATGAGCACCAACACACATATATGCACACTCTGTGCAGTATTTTTCACACATTTTTATGAAAGCAAATTGTTTCTGTTTTCTACCTTTTTTTTTGATTTTAGGTTTCTTGAAAAAAAACAATTCTTATTAAGGATATGTGGAACATCCAAAACAAGTTGATATTATCTTTTTGCAGACAAATCGGTATCGGCCAACACGTAACAAGAAATTGCAGTACAGAAAGGCCAAAAATGCCTTATGTTTGAGGTAATGTGCGTCATTTGTTTAGTCAAGTTTATTTTTCAACTGTAAAATGTCTAGGTAAGTACATATTGTGTCACAATTAAAAATTAAAGGATCCTTATAAAAATATTTACTTATTACTTGTTTATGTAAAGAAATGACTATCAGCCACTATTTTCTAATCAGATTGTTTTAAACTCTCAAATATTGGTGTCAAGTTTTGTAAAAGGGATACATTTTATATATTTATATTGTTTGGTTTCATGATGGCGCCCCCTAGTTCTGCATTAATTCCCCGGGCATTGCACAGTGGCCCACTGCTCCTAACACTTAGGATGGGTCAAATGCAGAGAATGAATTTCCCTACGGGGATAAATAAAGGATAACTTAACTTAATTCAGTGGAATACCGTTCTGGTATCTGTCTACGTAGTTGGAGATCTTATTTCTATACAGCCAATCAAATATATCTCTGATAATAATTGTCATGTTTGCTGAATAACCTCTACAGTGTGTGTGCTGATGGTACAGTACATTAATGTGAATAACTGAATTATTACAGTAAATTGAGAAACATTGGCTTAGTCAATTGTCCCCTTTTGAATGTGTGATTAATTTATATTTCATGGGCATATGCTAAAAAAAAAACCCTTTGAGCTTAGTGTGAAGCAGATCAAAGATTCATGTTTCGTGTGTGTGTGTGTGTGTGTGTGTGTATGAGCGAGAGGATGACAGAAGTCATCTCTAGAGGCCCTCTCAGTTGTCCGTCTCTGTGATAGTGATTGTGATATAAAAACTAAAAACAGAGTCTAGTCGTCTGGCCTCAGATCCTTTTTTATCTGAACCTCCCACATTTATATCAAAGAGAAAAAAAAAACATCTAACATGTAGTTAAATGTGATAAGGGCAAGCAGGCAGACAAAAACACACACCGCCACACAAACACACACAGACTGTTGGGCAACAGCAATTTAATAAGCTCAGATACGACCCTGGAGGTCAATTCTTTGACGAAAATGAAATAACTTCAGACTTGGCAGCCACCGATATCATCTGGTCTTGTTTCTCCTGTTTTTTATTATTTAACAGGCTTTCCAAGCTTTGAAACCAAATCAAAGTTTTATGGACTAATGCTGCATCCATTAAGTGAGTAGTAGAGGTTCCAGCTGTCAGTCAGTTGAGACACAGCAGACACACACACACGCGCGCACACACACACACACACACACACACACACACACACACACTGGAGGTGAGACTGATGCCTGTTGTTCTGTTGATTCAGAACTATAATACCACAGCTGCTCTCTGTCAGCACCTCCAAGCAGCTAGAAAAGGACCTCTGTCACCACTTGCCTGCCTCTTAGTCTGGCTTTATGTCAGCGTAATGCTTATGGGAAATATTTTTAGCATCTCAAACATTTTGTCCTTGAATGAAACGCAGTATTACCAAGGCTGGAAGGAGGGCATGGGGCTGCTTATTGCATGAAATTGTACAGGTGTTCCTATTAAACTGGTCATTCTGAGTAAATTTGTCTTTTTTTTTAATAACACACAAACTGCAAAAAAAAAAAAAAAGTAGTCTGATGTCATCATGTGCAACACACCAATAGCATCACATACACTTGTTGACTTCGACTGGTTTGCTGTTAACAAACTGATGATGTAATCGTGTCTAGTCTGCTAACTTGCAGCTCAATGAAGGAGGATTCACTTCCCATACACACACACTATGCGTCTGAAAGCTAATGATAACAAGTCATGATGCTGAAATACTTCAGCATGTCAACCTCTGCCGATATGCTTACTACTGAGTGATTAACCCCGGTACAGGGATCTTTGGGAATATTACATTTTATTGGTAGTAGTGTCAGTTGTTTTCTCTTCGCTGTTCTTCCTTCTCCCAACTTGTTTCCATCAGTAACAAAGTGGCCTCCCTTTGGGCTGCAGAAGAGTAGATTCAGAGTTAACAGGCTAAAATAAAGGTGATTTGAACTTTATCTGACTGACCAACATTAGCTTGCAGTCTTTATGAACCTCCGCCAATGTTAAAGTGGGTGGAAATCTACTTAGGCAGCTGCTAATATACTAGTTCGGTTGCCCAAGTATAGACCATGGGTGGTAAGTAGTGAAGTGAATTTAAGTGTCTCTGGGTTTTTGGGTGGACTGTGTGATGAGAACACAACAGGAGTCAGTGCCAGATGTGTCTTACTCCCAACCTTGGTCCCACTACTTTGCTCCTTGGAGGAATGTTTTATTTAAAATCTCAATGGGGAGCTTACATTAGATATAAATAGTATCAAAGTGTGCAGCCACGTTTAGTCTCAGGAATGACTGCATGTGTTATTGTGTGTGTGTGTGTGTGTGTGTGTTTGTGCCCTTAAGTCAGTGACAGAGACCGTGTTACACCTGTAGGGAAACTGTGCACCTCCCTGTTCCTCAGTTCTCCGTCTCCTGCTTTCCTTTGTGTTTTAAAGGAGACAGTGACAGAGGGAAACACACACTATAAGGAAAGCCTGCGACAGATTGTATGTGTGTGTGTGTGTGTGTGTGTGTGTGTGTGTGTGTGGTATGCCTTCAACAGAGACGAGGAGAGAAAAACAGACAGGTGTGTGTTCCTCTTTCCCAACTCCTGCTTTGCTGTGCCTTTTTACAGCGGCAGAGATGAATTGGTCCCTCTATGTCTCCGTTTCTTACCAGCTCCTTAAACAATCCTCTGCGCTGCTCTTCACTTAGCTTTGAGTTAGACAGCCAGTCTAAAGATAGAATGGAACAATGAGGACTGAGCTACTGCTCTGCTCTAATAAGCAATGATTGGTACTTTGTGGTTTTTTAATGGCTCAAACTTTGAAATAAGAAGAGCTGTAACCAAGCCTGTTGATAGGCACTACTCCCACTGCTGATTATTGATTATGCATGATGCTGTTCTCTCTCTCTCTCTCTCTCTCTCTCTCCACAGTGCATGTCATCACTTATTATCATCACTAATCATGTATACATGTGTAGCTGTACTGCTGTATTGTAGCACAATTTGAGAATTAGTATCAAATGATCTACCTCAATAATTTGTGAGCTTTTCATATGAATAAAACATCCATTATCCTGGTATCTCTCCTAGCAAACGTATGTGGCACACATGAGGAGATACCTTTAATGTGTCTTGCAGCATCAACAGCTTTTTCTATAATAGATACAAGGGAAAAATTGGGTAGTTAGCCTGAGCAGTGATAGTCACCATGGTTCACCTGCCAAAAAAAAAAAAATTGGGTATTAATGTGAATCAGTCTTTGGAAAATGCATAAACACCTTAGCAATGAAAGGCAGGATTTCATAAATTGCCACTTTAAGTGTGTGCGTGTACAGTAGGAAAGTGATGAAAAGTTTTGGCAGCTGCTCCTACTGTCCTGACGGTGTGCGTGAGAGAAAGAAAGATTGAGGAGGTAGAGAAGGACACAGAGGAATAAAGAAATGCTGGTCAGTGCTCTCTCTTGGATGTGTCTTAAGGATTTGAGGGGCTGCCTCAGTAATGCTGATGACACCTTTTGTCTCTGATTTGTTAGTCAAGGTGCAGGCCGTCTTGGCCCAGTAAGTAATCCTCTTCCCCTCTCCCTCCCTTCTCCTCTAACATCTCTTCTCTGCTGAATTTGCGACCTGCATTGTGGCAGCGATGACAGGAAAGCTATGACAGTAATCCCCTCGCCTCTGTTCTCCTCTTCACGTCCTGTATCAGCCCCTCGCCCTCAGCCAGCGCAACAAAGACTGTTTTCTGTCACAAGAAGACAGCTGCTGTGTCAGAGTGTCAAAGTATAGGTTTCCACTCAACTCACTCAAGTGGGAGCACTTTTCACATTGTATTATGGATGGAAGTGAAACGCTGTAGTGCTGTCAGAGATACGGGGTTGTACGCACGCACAAACATGCACTTGAACAGAGCAGATTTTTGCTGGTTATTTTTTGCGGTCACCGTAGAAAGATTTCTTAATACCATGCATCTTCAGCATCATCCCCTCCTCTCTACTCAGCCAGAGAGTTCACCTTTGTCATCCTGAAAACACGCACACTTGAAATCACCTTTTAAGATGGTTGTTTGACAGCGATAATGCACGCACATCCGTCACAGCTTTAATAACCACCTGCACGGGTGAAATTTATGTGAAACAAATGAAGCGAGTGGAGTTTTCACTTTGGTGGAAATTTCTGTCAGGCTGCCAAGCTGAACTTCAAATGAACTTTATGCATTGTACTTTCTCCCTACCTTTTGCAGCCAAAGCTGTTTTTCTTAGGATGCGCTGTTCAGTACATAATAGGCCAGTTCTCGTTATCGACTCCCTCTAGGTGTGAGTCATACTTTAATTGTTAGACTTACAAATGGGGGGATTTTTCTTGCCAGACATCTTTTTGTTTCTGTCCTTGTGTCTGTCTTTCTGACCTTGTTGTTTTGGCATTTTGAGTATTAGCACTTTGAAAAAGTTATAGACAGATGGAAAATAAGGCTGGTTAATGGCCCAATATGAAAGTAGGATTTCAAACACACGCCCACATGCACACATACACACACAGAGACACCGTTCCTGTGTAGGTCTTATAAAACTGTGACATTTCCCTGCCGTTCTCCTCCCCTCCTCTCCTCCCTGCTCATCTTATCCTCCTCTGCTCCTATTCAGCTGCGTCCTGATGGGGGAGCCTGTGTGTCTTATCGCCTTCTGCCAGCTGGGGTTCGGATTTGGGATCCAGGGGTCTCTCCTTCCCTCAGCTCTCCCCACACTGAAAGAGAGGGGGACAATGATTTGGCATGCTTCACACACACCCTCATAAACAATTACAGCACGCATGCGGGCACACAAAGACACACAAACACCGACACATGCACACACTCGTGGAGCTCATCCAAATTTCATGGCTGCAAGTTGTGTGGACCTTGGAGGCAAAATAATAATATTGAAGAGGAAATATTGTCCAACTCCTTTCAGCTGGCTCTTTCCCCTTTACACTCATTAGATGCTCTGTTTGCTAGAGTCTTTAATGCCACCTGCCTGTGGCTGTTAATGAGTACAGCCACTCTCTATTCCCCCATTTTCCTCACTCACTTAAGCACCTTAATGAACCACCTGTACAGTGTGTGTTGTATCTTTGTCTGTGTATGTGTATAAGCCTGTGTGTGTGTGAGAGGTACCTAAACTGCCGGAGGGTTGCCCCCTGTGTATATGAGCCAATTATCTTTACTTACTTCTCTCCTAACGACTACTTTAAAATGAGCACAGAGGAGGTGGAATAGAGATAACTCTGGCAGCCACAAGGAGCACATGTGCCAGTATGTTTGTGCGAGGCCAGGGGTTGGAGACAGTCACTGAGATGAAAGACATTTGGATTGAATTTGGATAGTTTAATTATTTGGATCACAGCAACTGTTTGCCTTATTATTGGTTTGTGACCATTAACTAAATCATGCTTATCGCTCATTTCCTTTTATATTCCCACATTCACTCACAATTTCATGTTATTGATAATGATGCTGTACCTCAAAGACAAAGCATGCAGTAGCACCAAGATGTGCATTGCAAACATGAAACATACCCATCCTTCCTTTTTTGGGCTTCGACATGGTTAGACAGCCTCAGTGGATCTCTTCCCGGTCTTTCTTGAGACATTTGGCATGGCAAACCTCAGCACAGCAGTGGTTGTATAATGACCACCTCATAGGCTTCATGAACTTCACTTGTGGCTTATTTGAATGTGTTTGTAAATATAAAAGTCAGCTGATGCTCATAAGGTGGTACTGTGCGCGACTTGTGCGTGCTCTGCCAGAACCAACATGATGCTGCATTAGTCAAAATGTTTATTTTACCATTGAATCGCATGACTTCAATCATATGACTGCGTGTAAAATGAAAGTGGTCGGTCATAATGACAGAACCATAGGATCTATGGAGCTTTTTTTTAGCAGAAAAGCTCTGATGAACCTGCGTACGCTACCCTCCCAGCACTGAATGGCAGAGAGCAAATTTGGTGACGAGCTGTAGCTGGTGTAGGAAGTCAAACATCTAGCAATCTACAAACCCAGATATTTAAACCTGCATTAATTGATAAACACACCACTGACGTATTATCCCCTTACAAAGTATCATTCATTTGGAGTTGTGTTGGCGAATTTAAGTCCAACATTCAGTCTCCTTCAAGCCCTGTTTTGGTCTCCATCAACTCCTGAGAGGAATATCTGATTCTTTAGCTGCTAAATGCTCCACTATGTTCACCAGCTAGTTGCTAACTTTGTCTGCCTGCTGCTTGCTGCTGGGTAGGTAGCGTACACTGAAAACAGCTGCCTGCTGAGTCTGGAAATTACATTGATGAGGGCAGCGCGAGTGAACCAAAACAATAAAGTTGTGGGCTGAAAATCAAAAAATTGACACACCAAAGCGCTCCACAGAGCTTTAAACACAACTAAAAGACCAGTGAATATTGGACTTGCATTTGCCAGAAACAAGAATTCAATGTGATGAGAGTATTTCTCCATAGCCGCTGAATGTATTGTGTGAGGGTTTTATGTCTGCCAGCTTTTTGGGGGTTTTTTACTGCCACCTAGAAGCCAAAAATTGCTTAATGTAACTTTAATTTTTAGCTTCAGTGTGTTCAGCAGGATGGAACAGATTGCTTTAAAAAAAAAAAAGCCAACTTTTTGCCTCAACCGAAGTTAGTAATTGGACTGTCTCTCAAGATTTTTTTCAGACACGCTTGCCCAGACCTGCCTAATTAAGCCCACGCCAACCTCTGACAGTTTCTCATCACTTTCGCTGTACTCTGGCCTTTTCTAATAATATTGAGGTCTTAACAGGTAGTGGTGGTGGTGTAGCTGACAATAATGCCTTTGTTTATGCTGCTCTCCGTGTCACTTTCAAATTACCCGAACACCAGAGGCAGCGGTTCCAATCCACTGAAATCTCTGTTTAATAAACAGAATTCATTCCCTCTGTTTCTCAGTGTTGCCACAGGTGGGGACTGTGTTGTGCTGTGTTGTTGAACACATGGTCAAATGGTTGAAGTGTCCCAGCTTGTTATATTCCTCCTAAAACCAACTGGACTGCTTTTGTGTGTGTGTGTGTGTGTGTGTGTGTGTGTGTGTGTGTGTGTTATCTTTTTACATTTGGATATCAAGTGATTATCTTTTGTTTTATTATTCAGGTTATTTCTTTGACATGCAAATATTTTCACATGGGCACATGGTATTAATGCTTTCTTCAATAATGGCTTTATGCAGCCTTATATTAAGAGAGCAAAACAACAACACACAGAAGCTGGCATAAATCCAGCAGTGTTTAATACTTTGACTGGCCGACACATCGCACAATCTAATTCCATCTCTTGGACTGTTTCATGGCTCCATAACAAACTCTGAGATTAGGACGCTGTCATTTCTCTAAACAAACACACACGTACTCTGTGTGTATATTTACGTGCTCGCCATACTGAGGGTGTTGCCAGGCTTGTAATGTCTCTGAGGTGTTTGCTTAGATAAAGGTCATCTCAACAATTAACCTTGTGTAACGAGTGAGGGAGCAATATAAACAACAGGACAGCAGCCCCTCACTAACAGGCAGACAGTCTGTGCCTAAACAAACACAGACATATGTACCTATACGCATGGCACATAGTCACCTGGGCTTTGATTTCAGCTGGCCGATAGCTTTGCGGGTTGAGGTGTGTGACCCAGTTCATCATATCCTTAATGCCCGTCTGAACAGCAGACTCAGTCCGACAGAAAACCAGCACAACAGAAGAGCAGTACCCACTTGGAGCCCTTGAGAAAGGACAATACAGCTGCAGCCAACAGCTTGGATAGCAAGTTAGCTTTGTTATCGAACACCTGCTGGGCTCTGGCTTCCAGTTCTCTGGGGTATCTGAGAGCTGAAATCTGTCTGGGGTTAGTTAAGGGGAAAAATGGGATGTGAAAATGAAAACACCTGGAGGCGATTTAATTGAAATTAATAAAAAAAAAGTTTGATAGATAGAGATAGAGCTGGCTACAGGTTTATCAGCTGTTGAAAGCATTTTCACGTTAGCTAATTCTTCATTATCAGGATACGCACCTGTTTAATGATGACTGAAAAAAAATCGCCCAAACTTTTAATTCCTCATATCTCTACAAAATAATATGCATTTCTATTATTGGAAGTTTGCTGAAGTTAAATGGAGACATTGAGCTGAGGCAACAAGCCATAAACCACCCCTGTGCCTCACTCTCTGGGCTGCACGTCTGTGCGGCACCCAACATTACCACCCCATGACTCAAGACTCCCCACTGGGGCTGAGGCTCGGACTCCCTCCTGCGGAACGCTTTGCCAGGATCTGCTCCACAATCAGTCCAAGCAGGCGGTGGAGTTTGCATGAAAACTTCACATGATTATAATCATTTTGAATCTAATTCATGGGTATTTCATTTCCATGGGAAATAAAATCTGCTACAAGAAAAGCTAAAACACATTTACTGAATTCAACAATGCTTCACATTTAACCCCTATACAGGCTACTGTGATACTGTGAGTTAAAAGTATGATGTCAAGCTCACTGAGCCAGGCTTAAGTCTTTCACATATTACCTGGATCTATAAGTGGCTTCGAGAACGCCTACTGTACATGCATACACATGGATAGACACAGCTGGTGTGTTTTGTCACATGTAAAAGCTCCATTTCCTCCTACACCACACTACAGTATGCTTTGCTATACAGTCAGTGTGCAGGAAGCTGCTCCACAGGGAGTTAATCTCCAAACTAACGAGACGGCAAAGTCTGAGAAACTCTGTCCCACACAAAGTACAGTAGGTGGCAGAATGGCCTTTGTGCTCAAATGTCACACTTCTGCTCTTTCTTTCTTGCCTTTTTAAATTATAATCTTTGTGACACCCAAATAGAGAACCGCACACCTACATGCTGCATACAAAGAGCTTTTGTGATATCTGTGCTCTGTACTTGTCAAGTATCACAGTGTTTCTTTTATTATAGTGTGACTATGTGACTATAGTGTACGTCTTTCACATGGGTTTAGCATTGTAAGTACAACTTCAACTTGTTAATACAACCTCTGTAGGCTCTTATACTTTACTTCCTCAAGCTCAAAGCAGTGATAGGAAAACCAGAGGTAAACTTGTAGAAATTGATTGGCTGGTTGTGTGTGTGTATCATATGGAAGAGAGTCAATCCCTACAAGAGGACATTATTTCTTTAGTCAGTAATGCTCGCTGTCAGAAGCATGACACTTATTCCCTCTGTACTGGATCCTCTCCTCACTCCCTGAGCATCTCTCTGCTGTCATTTCTCCTCGTTCGCCCACTCATTTTTACGTCTAGTTTGTGTGTTTGCGCACAGCGCTGCGTGTTTGTTTATGATTTGAGTGTATTGCATGCCTGTTTGGATAGAACTAATCTCTCCCGAGAGATATAGGAAATAATAGAAACTTCATTCAGGATTTATGAGTGACGCACAAACACAAGTTCACACACACACACACACACACACACACACACACACACACACACACACACAGATACAAACACACGTACGTGGTCTGATCCTGTTAGCTGGTCAGTGTCCGAGTTGCGTGCCATTACTCTGGACTGCAAAAGCCATCTATTTTTGTCTTTAGAAATAGATGTTGTCCTTAAATCGCACACGCACGTGCACACGCACACGCACACACACACACACACACACACACACACACACACACACACACACACACACACACACACCAGAAGACTTTCACTCAACACCAGCCAGTTGCTGGGTGGATAGGCTGCCGCGCACACAGATGTAGAGGAAATTAAACACATCTCAAGTCTTTGAATCCTCCTTTTGATTAGCTGATTAGATTAGTCCTAAAGAAAACTTTAAAGCTTTATAGGAATATACATAAATTACTAGAGCTGAAACAATTAGTCAATTAATCACTTAGTTGATCGACAGAAAATTAACTGGCAACTATTTTGATGATCGATTGATCGTTTAAGTCATTTTAAACTTCTCAGTTGTGAGGATTTGCAGTTTTTCTTTGTCTTATGTGATAGTAAACTGAATATCTTTGGGTTGTAGACAAAGACATCAACTTGGGCTCTGGGAAATTGTGCTGGCCAATTCTGACAATTTTCTGACATTTTTTGGACAAAAGGATTAATTGGTAAAATAATTGTCAGGTTAATTGATAATGAAAACAAGACGAGTACAAGAAGAAGAGTCTACAGCCATGCTAGCAGCTCTGTGAAGATGCACTTAGGCACAGTGGTGATTTCTAACATCAGTATGCTAACATGCTCGCAATGAAAATGCTAACATGCTGATGTTAAGCAGGTATTCTGTTTACCAAGTTCACTATCTTAGTTTAGTGTGTTAGCATGCTAACATTTGATAATTAGCATGAAACACAAAGTACGGCTGAGGCTGATGTGAATGCCATTAATCTTGCAGGTATTTGGTCATAAAACAAAGTTTTGGACAAATTAAAATTTTGAGCTGAAGATGGCTCTAGATTAAAAGTTAAGGGATCACCAAAGTTATTACAATTCAACCTGAGGAGAATATGAATGTGAACATTTCATGGCAATCCATCCAACAGTTGTTTAGCTATTCCACTAAAAAACTGAAATGTCAACCTCATTGTGAGGGCACCAGAGTAAAAGTCAGGGGATCACCAATGTTAGTAGGCTTCCTCCTCTGGGGATCATGAATGTTTGTACAAAATTTCATAGCAATCCGTGCAATATTTCAGTCTGGATCAAAGTATTGGACCAACTGACTGACAGTCCATAAAGCCACACCACCAGTGTGGTAAATCATTAGTTGCAGCCCTATAAATTACAAATGAAAGAATAAAAAAAAATTCTGACAGATTCTGACAGATACATCTATTGTAATCATACTGCTGTTTACCCATGAATGTATTTCTTCTCGTAGTCCAGTCTAAAGCCTCTGCTTCACTACCAAGTCTTCATGGCCTCTATCAAATGTGATGATCGTCTTCATCATTCTGAGCCTCATCACTGCCACCATTTCCACCAATTCCTGGGTGAAAAACAGGTTATCTAGTTTCCTCTATATGTAGTCAAATATCATGAAGTGACTCGCTGCTGTGGTCATTTGTCCTTACAGTAAACATGTCACCTCTGCAGCACTATAGAAATAGCAGTTGTTCCTGCAGCGACAGCTCTCCTTATCCCTCCTTGTTTGGAGACTGTCAGAATATTTTGTTTCTCCACGAGGCAATCTGCCAACATGCAAACAGGAAAAACTAACTGTCCTCTATCTATGCTAATACGGAGGTTGGTTAAATCAACCATGATATAAAACTCTCAGACATCCTCTGAGGATGTTTGTGTGTGTGTGTGTGTGTGTGTGTGTGTGTGTGTGTGTGTGTGTGCATGAGTGGGTGAGCCTTTTTCTCACCACCTCCTGGCCCTCATTCTTTGTTCATGAATCAGAAGAATGAGTTTTCCTGATCTGGTTGAGTATGAGTATGTATAATTGTGACTACCTTTTTTTTTGCAGAGAGAAACAGACAGAGAGTTGTATGTGTAGAAGAATTTAAGAACGAAAGAGGCAGCAAGAGAGCAACAGTGTGCTCAAATTGTGCATGTAACTCACTGCATCATTCATCTTTGCAGCTCTGTGAATGCTCGTCTCTGTTTTATTCTGTGCCTACTCTCAATTAGACACTCTTCTGTCTCTCTCTCTCTCTAACTGCTTTTCTTTTTTTCTTTCCCACCGTTGCCTTTTCGTCTTCGTCTTCCCTTGTCCTTGTCCATCCCTCCAAACTGTGCGTTGAGACTTAAGAAGCAGAAAGAAAAAGGATGGGAGAGAAAAGATTGAGTCAGAGATAGTGGGTTTAATAGACAAAATTGGTTGGCAGTGATGGGTCGATAAGAGGGGGATGGATAAATGAACATAAGAGAGGAAAAGAGCTGCAGGGTTAAAGCTCAGCCTTTTCACAGGGAAAAGTACTTTTTGAAGAGTTTTAGAATAGAAATGGTTCTGCAGAGGAGTGCTTCACAGTGACGCCAGGAGACTTAGTGAATTGGGAACAAGGGGCAGCACGGCTGCATTTAATATCAGCCACACTATATATTATAGATAAAGGAAAGTTGTGAAGCCTTGAGAGTTTCTTTTTCTCCACCGCTGCCCTGCATGCCTCACCTCGTGCTGCTTCCTCTTCTCTGCCACCCATGCAGAATAGAGGAGGCTGAGCAGCAGGAGAGAGGAGCACACAGTATATATTTCAAAAGAAAACAGTGGAAGAGTAAAGCAGAAAGGAGGCAGTGCTGACAGAAAAGGAGAATAGGAGAATACAACAGAAAAACCTTACAATACAATATACTGTAAAACAGAACATGCAGTAATTACTAATAATTAAATTAATTAAGTGATTTTGTCAAACTCAGAATCTTTGAATTGTTGAATTGTTAAGCACATAATGTCATTTTAGTCAATGATTGTGTCTAATTATGACCTGTGTTCTGCTTTGCAATGCACAACTCATTACATTATTTTGCAGTGACTGAGACTGTAAATCACAATTAGCCACATGTGTGTCATACTAATTCGAAAACCAATTAGCAGTACGTGTCAGCTTTAATAGAGGTCTGACAGTCACCATTTTTATGACTGACTTTTCAAGGAAACTTGAAGTACAAACCGGTTAAAATGCGACTGCCTGAATTAATTTCTCACAGTTTTCACTTTCCACAAAACATAATTTGCAGTGTCTGTGACTGAAACGTGCTACGCACAAGAAAACTGATAATAAGCAGCAGTGGTCACAAAAAGACACAGAGGGTGTATATTATCCTGTTTATGTTATTTTGTCCACCCCGTATAGCAGAGGAGGACAGAAGGAAAAAAGAAGACGTGAGAACAATAGTGGGAGTCATTGTGGTGTTTGAATAAAACATGTAGACAGACACACACACACACACGCACACGCACATGCACATGCACATGCACATGCGAGCATACATTTTTCATTACCTCCTGCACGGTTTGATGAGACCTTTATAGAGTTGTTTTATGTTTGTTTGTTTCTTTGTCTCTGTGACAGGCCTGTGTATGTGATGCTTCACAGAGACTGATGAAAGGGAGCTCTGCTTCTTTTCTTTGTATTTTTGGAATTGAGCTGCTCTTTTTATGTTTTCTTACAGCTCAGGGTGTCACCAGTGAGATAATGCATTCATAAAATGGCTGCTTACGTTTAAGTGTTGCTTGGCAGGTATCCTGGCTCATCATTTGGTCACACTGCCACACTTTTTTTAATTATTTCCCACTAAAAACATTAGAAAAGACATACCATTTGTGTGATGTGTTGATCAAGTGAGTAAAATTTATAAAATCGCACAGCAGGGAAATGTTTGGGAATAAATGAGTTAATTTAACTTGAGCACCGATCTAATGAACACTTAAATACTGATTTACAGGTGCACTGGTGTCTTCTCCCCCAAACATCTGATACAGTAATTTTACACGTAAAAAAGTTATAAACATTTTATGTTCTTTTTCTAACTTCTTACAAACTTAGATTGAGAATTTGAGAAAACTTTCTTTATTAGTTCTTCCTAAATACTGTGTTAAAACTTTGCTATCACTGTATCCCAGTAGTGGTAAATTGGTGTTATTGTTCACTACCCACAGTCTGTACTGATAATGATGAGTTTAGGTGTTTAGAGAGACGTGTAACTGTTGAATGTGCACCTCTCAAACGAAGTTACCCACTCAGAACAGGTACAGTGATTTTGAAGAGAAGTAGAGAAAGAATCCCGAAGAGAGCCACAGAGAGAACGAGAGCGTTAAAGTGTGTTAGAGAGTGAACCCAATCCAACCTATTCGCCGCCCTCCTCCTCCTCCTCCTGTCACCGATCCATACCTGTCCGCCCACTGATTTCCCATGAGCCTTTGGGTGATTGTGTGAATTCAGCCAAGTCGGGCCCCTTTCCATGGAGTTACTCTTCATTTACACAAACACACATGCAGGTACACACTCACTCCGAGAACACGTACTGTACACAAACACTCACATTAGGATGCACTCCCACACGCACGCACGTACTCGCTGTCCTCTGTGTCTTACATAACCGTTGTGTTTACAATAATGGAGGATAGATGAGACGCTTGTTAGGAGAAAACTTACAGGCAACGAGTTTAGCGTCCTCTAGGAATCAGTACAACTCTAATAACTCTATATAACTCTAACTCTTTTTTTTTTTGTCTGTATAGTGTGCGTTTGTGTTTACATTGTCAGGTCTGTCTAAATGCTGTAAACTCTGCTGAGTGTCTAGTCTTTCATCACTGTGTTGTTATAGTGGGATGTAGTTCAGCCTGGTTCACCTCTGGCTCCCTGCCCACATGGTGAGAGAAACAGAAACAGAGAGGAGAGAAATGGAGAAAAGCTATTTTCCATTGCTTCATTCCCCAGGATCTCTGTTTTAGATGCTGTGACCCCCCCACGCCATCATACCAGTGTCATTAGACAGAGGCGTCTCCTGCGCCCGTGCACAAACATGTACACAACGACTCAGCAGAAATAGTCAAGAGTGGAAGCACTTAAGAAGCCCAGCAAGCGCTGGAGACTGAGCTCTGAAAATTGAGTTGAGAGCGAGGTGGAAAGTTCAGCGCCAGCCCTGCTGGATAGACAGATGGAGAGAGCTCCTTAAGAAAGCTGGAGATGGTGTCAAGAGAAGTGAGGGATTACATTAGGAGAGTTAGTGATTACAGTAGTGTAGTTTAAGTGCTGCACTTGTCATGATCAAAGCTGCTATTAGTGCTCTTAGTGAGGATCAAATTTGGCTCATGAAACATGTAACTTGAGCGCAAATGGAGAAGCTGTCAAGTTGGAGAGAAAAAGAAGGGTAAGAAGAGAAGTGAGAGGTATTTGACATATTTTGTTCATTTTGTTTTAGGTGTTTGGTTGTTTTTTGTCAGTGAGTGGGAAGGTGCAGGTTTGGGTCTTGCTCAAGGATATTCTGGCAGGATATATGGCTGTTTTGGGATTAATGTGGGCTGTGTCTGTCTTGGGGCAGTCACTCTAAACACCCTGCTTAGACTCAGGTTCACCATGCTCTTATGCCTGTATAACGTTTGCACTGACACTTTTTGATGAATTATTCCCTCAGGGTGCAAGGCGCAAATACCTTCCCATCAATAATTCCCATCCACTCCTTCATTTCCTGAGCAGAGTCTGTGGCAGCCTTCAAATTTCTGCACTGTAGCACAGAACATGTGCAAAAAGTTGCTATAAGCTTGTTGAAAGACAAACGACACTCTTGACACTTTATGCATAACTGATATGCTGAGACCCACAAACACACACAGTCCCATACACATATAGACAGTTGCACAGCTTCAGGCGAGTCTCTCTGAGGTTTCCCAATCAGGTGGACTGTGCCCAAATCACAGTGAAGGTGACCTCTTGTTCTCTGATGGTTGACAGCGATGGGACTGATCTGTCCCTGTTCTATTAGGACTGATTATATCATTTAGATACAGATGAGGTCGTTTAACCCAGCAGCTGTCCTCATCAGATGCACCAGACTGAGCCCCCTGGTTAATGGCTCACGAGAAGCCATGAGGGGAACAGAGGCTGGCAATGAAGAGGAAACACACAAATTAAATACATGGGCACTAGGGTGGCGGAGTGGATGGAGTAGCCAACCTGTCACCAAAAAGAGTCAAGCTCATTCCCTACCAAAACCACAGATGTGTGGTCCATGTCAACCTATGCAATATCCTGAACTCTTTTGTGCTCACTCCAGCAGTCAGTGACTTTTACAACAAAGTTAAACCTGTCTTCACCAGCAGGGGGCATAGCAGCTGTAATTTTAAACCTGAATTGGTCCTCTCCAACTAATTTAAGAAACTTCTGATTTCTGCCAGATTGATGTTTGATGTTACGTTTGAGGGGGGGTCACGATGCCTGATTAATTGCACAATCGATCAATGATCTGGTTGTTGGACGATCAGATAGATTTCTGGTTGCAGCTGTCTTGCAGTTTGTGCAGCTCCACCGTCTGATTTACCACATGGTTGCTGTCAAAAGATCAGTCATAAACTTTAATTAACTTAATATTATTGGGGTAGTATTTTACATGTGTTGGCTACTGTAGACTGTGCTGTGCTACAACTAGACTTTGCTGCAGAATAGACGGACCATTGTCTGCTTCCTTCAGCCATCTGCAGCTCCATATTTTAGTTTTTTTTTTCTTGTGTTCCGTTCATAGCAGAATTAAGTGACGCTTCTTTCTTTTTTTGTTATCCTTTTTGAGGACGTTGTTGTCTTGTTTGAATAAACTTTATTAGAATTGTCAAAGGACAAAACCGATCAAGGTTTTTTGTGGTTTACATTCATTGTGAGTACCCATGTTTTGACCAGGTTGATTGATCCGTACAGTGTAAGTATAGAAGTTGTATGTTTTTTGGCCATGCAGAAATTGGAGATTAAAAACATGTAGAATGAGTTAACACAATGTACAAGATTGATGAAAACCTACAGTCTCTGCCCAGGTTAAGGCAGCTTGTGGAATATGACGTTTTAGCAACAGTTTGAATTCAATGATGGAAGTAGATATTTTTGGACAAAGCCAGTAAGCACACTTAAAATGTATGTATTTTGAATGAGATGTATGCATGGAACTGTAACTGGAAAGGAAAGTGGAGATATTTTTCCATAATCCCTTTCAATCACGCAATATTTTAGACCAGTTTGGTCACACATTGGTGATTGGTAGGCAGACTACTGTGGAGTCTGAAGTAAGGCTGCAATCAACAATTACCTTCATTGTTGATACATTTTTATTCAATGGAGCAATTACTAATTTTGTCTAAAAATATATATTTTAAAAACATTAAAAATCATGATTTAGAGCCCAAAAGGGAGACAAAATATATCATTTTGTGTGACCAATGGTCCAAAAGTACCTTACTACAACTCCATAAGAGGCAGAAACCAGTACATTTAGTATTCACATGAAAATGACTTTAAAATAGTCATTAATAAAGTTTCTTAATGCCAGTGCAGTATTTTTCTTTTCTTTTTTTTTCTTACACATGGTTTGTTACAACCATGAGCTGTGTGTCAGATAGATTCCTAAAACAACAAACAGGAAACACAGAAGCAAGTCAGGAAAGGTGTTTTCAGGGGAAGAATTATGTCATACAGAAATAAATGTTGCACTCCATACAGCCATCCACCCACAAGTTGGAAGCTATGCCGTTTCCATGAATCTTTTTCTATTTAGAATACATAATCAACGAAAGTAAGATTGAGGATGCCCTTTAAATTGGCTAGATACAGTACTCTTGCAGGCTGGCCTTAGAGAAAAGGTGAGCAGGTGAGAGAGAAAGAGGGACAGTGAATAAGAAGTGGTCTACACATGATGTGGTTCTGGTGTTAAGAACGTTCCTGTCATTAACACAGGAACCATCACTGCAGCTACATGAAGTGTTTGAGTCAGCATCACTGAAACTAGTTTTAGGTCAGAGAGTGGGGTGCTGTGAAATTGGGTTACCTGAAAAAGGTCTGTTTTAATCAGTGCAAAGTCGTACTGTATTTTAGTGTTACATCTACATATTTCATGCACAGAATGGACCTGATGAAAAACAGTTTCTATTTCTCTTGCTTTATCTCACACTCCCTCTTTCTTCTCCTCCTCGTTTGCCATATTAGTCCATGCATGTGTGACACCTCAACTCAGCAGCAAGTATAGCTCACATGCTTCTTAATAAAAAGGCTCCTCACTCCGCCTGTTGGAGACATACGTGAGCATGTAGCATGGATAAGACACATGCACTGGTATTGAACTGGTGCGATTGTGGTCCGGGGGTGGGATAAGCGCTCTCTCCTGTTGCAAGAGAGAAGACAGACTCTGAAAATGGAAGCATAGATTTTCTCTCCTCCTCCTACACAGTCAGCCTAGCTCAGAGGGGCTCCGTCTCTCCGAGGCTCTCTGATCTTCAAGTCACAAAACACCTGCTGCCTGCCTTCAGACAGGCAGGGAGAGAGAGTGAGGAGGGGTGGGGGGTGGGTGGAGCAGTCAAGCAGCCAAGAGGTTGGGTGTGACAGCGAGAGGAAGAGAGACACAGGCTTCAGAGGAAATACAGAGTGCCTGTGATAGAGGATAACATGTACAACAGGAGTGGAGCAAGATGTAGCAAAGGCGAGGTGATAGCAAGAGTTCATGTTGACACAGGCACTTAAGGAATATCAGAGACCTTTTCGTCACTCGCAGAGTGTTTGATGCCTTCAAGGAGGTGCAGGTAGCAGCGTGCGGTTTGGGCGCTCCTCTTTTCCAGCGTTAGGCTTGGCTGACTTTGCTGCTGGTTAATGCCTGGCAGAATCTCCCCTGTGGGTTATTTGCAGACCTCATGGCCCAGTGATCCATTCCTCTGCTCAGCTCTCACTGTTTTATTTGTCAGTCTTGTCTCCCTTGGGTCCGTCCCCTTTGCTTCTTCATCTTTCCATACAGTAGTGGCTTCATCTCTGGCTTTATCCAAAGGAATATGTAAGGAGCTCCCACAGGGTATAAAAGCTGAGAACAGTAGAAGAGAGTGTGTGGCTTTAATGTAGAATGGAAGCGAGTCATGGCTTGAGTCTCATATTTGTTGTTTCGTTCATGTTGTAGCTGTACCACAGTGAAGTCAAGTTTGACAAGTGCGACAAGTTATTATTCTTATTAATTCATTTTCTGTATCTTCTTCTTCCTCCTCGTGTATTCCTGTATGAACGAATCCCTGACCACACCACGTCCTCTCGTGACCTTTCATCTTTTTTTCTCACCATCACAACACTGAAGTGATACAGACTGACAGATCACTCTGGTGCCCAGAGCAAGGAGCAAAGCCAAACTCTGATCCTTAAATCTGAAGCAGCTGGGTCGATAAAGACAGGCCAGTAAATATCTCTGCATTTACCCTCCAACTCCGTCTTCTAATGGTTCAATTACACTGTTGCTATATTTTCTGCGGGCGAGATAATTAACTATAAAAGTGGACAGCAGTAAACTTGCGCTAGACATGAATCTAAGGGCAGTCGGCACAAATAATAGCTTCGCTACGATTTGTCTGAAGTCATTACCAAGATATAAAATGGTTTTATCATTATACTTATATATTAATTTGGAGTGGGTGCCAACCTTTCCACAGCCTAACTTATTCAGAGTTGAGGTAATGCATTGGTGAAATATATAATGTATAGTACTGGAATGTATAATTTCGTGTGCATTTCGCAGCTTTCTTATGAATCTGGTTTGCCTGCAGGGCATTAAAAGTCCCAAAAAATGAAATGTAGAAAGAAAAAGTGATGATTTCTTTCTATTAGGGACAATTACGAGTTTGTGTGCAATATCTTTTTAGACCTACAGTAGCTGTGCTTTTACTGGTCTGTATCTGCCCTCTACTGGTCTACACTGTTTGGTACAGCCGACTATTTTAAAAGCACTAGACACAGCCTTGAACACTACACACTGTGTTTTAATATGGAGTGCCAGATGTAATTTCTGGCCTTTCCCCCCCCTCTCTATCATCCAAAGTATGTGTATAAATATTGTAGATAAAAGCATCTGTAGCCAGAACTGCGCAGCAGTACTTAAATCAGAGGGAAGTTGTTCTGTTGGAGTTGTACCTCCAAGACTGAACCAACATCATATCAGTGCTGTTTCAGATTTGTGTTTCTCTGTGTTAAATGCTTAATATTTATGTTTATTCATGATCTATTAGGTCATGTGTATGTCAGCAGATGGATAGTTTTGCTTGCTGGAAACATTACCACTTTGACTGTATTTCTTTTCAGTGCTTCACTTATATATACACAAACTATTATTTATATATATTAAAATATAAAATATAATATTATATTTTAAAACTTTTATTTATGTTTACCTTCATGTGTACCTGGTGGCAACCTGACCTTTAGATGCTTACTGACAAACATGCACATATTTGCTCACACACACATACACAAATAATTATTTTGCAATCCATATTTTCTTATCTTAAGAACAGATTTTAATGAATATTCATTAGTATTCAAATTAAAGTGTGCTACAGTCGTATTTCTCTCCCAGCTGGAAGAGCCATGCATCATTAGTTACTTATAGTGTTTCTACTTCATTAATATCCCCTCTTCCTCCCTGGTCTTCATAAAAGTTAAAAGTTGATGTGTGTTTGAGAAGTTTCTGAGTTTCTTTTCCCCCATTCCTTCCCTCAGTCCATCTGTTTGCCCTCAGGGCAGATGGCTGCTCCTGGAGTCGTGGCTGTGCAGGTTTTTGCCTGCAGATGGCAGCAGCGTCATGGAGCTTATGTTCTGGTGTTTGGTATCTGCACCACTGGACAGCCAATGGCTACAGTGCTGTGTTTAATGAAGAATAATCACCATCTCATTTAAAATCTAACAGTGTTTTAGTGTGTTGCTGCTAAATATTAACAAGGCACAGACATGGATGGGTGCTCTCTTGTTCTCTTCTTGAATTTTAGTTGGTTAAACCTTGCTGATTTATCTCTGGGTTGTGTTTATAAAATATTTATGGGTGACAACTTTTTCTAATCTAATCTAATTTTGTATCTAGGAACTGACCTATGACACTGGAAACTATTCCAAATATCATCCTTAAATAGAATAGGAGATGATAAATTGTAAGATTTCAATATTTTAATGTCAAATCTTCTTTATTAGATATCACTCAGTTGAAGTGTGGAATGCTAGAAAGGCTGTCAGGTCCAGTGAGAAGGTTTGTGAGTTGGGTTTCAACTTGTTAACATTAACATTAACATTAAAATACGTGGCACATGTTCAATAAGAGCGTTCTTTTGGTTCAGCAGGTATGACACAAGTCAGATTAGCTTCGACTAAGACTCTCAACATACTGTAGGGTTCATTAGGGCCCTACAGTATGTTGATGGACTACTATGAAACATCTATTGCTAGTAAAGCTTCTGATTTTATGAATCACACAATGTCAAACAGCGTCACACAACACTGAAATCTACTAATAAAACAAATAAAAAAAAAAATAAGTCAAAAAACTACTTACAGCCTAGTGATACTTAAATTTAGTGTGTGATGTTTGAGGGTTTATTTTGTGAGGAGATGCTGCAATTTCCCATTTCTGTTGTACCCCCTTTCCCTCAATCCGCATTATCTGAGATAAACTTTCAATTCTGAATCTGAATTCTGAAATCCCTATAACTTTTACTTCACTATGGAGTGTCTTTCTGCCACACTAAGTCACACTTGCAGCTGTGGCGAGCTCTCACAGCACATTAAAGGGGACGGTATAAATAAACAGGTAAATTATGGGCACTCGCCACCCTCCATAAGCAGAAAACGTCCATCACCATGATTGCCTTGCTCGTTCAGCTGTTGACTTACCCTACTGTTTATCTGTAAATGCGTAACACTGCCCGAAACAATCTGCACGTCATGTTCATTTTAATTGAATGATGCGTCCATATGGGGTGTAAGACAAATCAAATACATTAAGTTTGGGACTAAATGATATTCTGTTATTTATGCCTGAAGCCTAGCCAAGATAATGTAAGGTGGACCCTTTATATTGTAAAATGTAAATGATGTTTCCTTCGGTATCTGTCATCCATGGTTATGGTGAGGGGCAGAAAAGAGTGATTTAGTCATATTCACATACTGTAATGGCATAAAAACAAGGCTCTTGCACTGTGCATGCCACTTTGCGGGAGTGGGGGAGTCTGGGCAGCTAACTTCTTGGCAAATAGCAATTTTCAAATACTTAGCATTAGTTTCTAACTAATTGCAAGTTTTATAATGTATAATGATCCGCTCTGATTATCAGGCGAAATGAGTTTAGCAAAAACATACAGGCTGTAAGTGAACGTGGTTAACAGTAGCAGCAGATGTTTTAAGTTTGGTCTGAATATGATGATGATTCGTTTTTGGATAGTTGTATTCAGATACACTCTCACTCACAGCTGGGGTCAAAGTTCAACAAATTTGAACTCTCATATACATACATCAATGCAGGACCTTTGCAACACACCACCTTACATAATAATGGAGAAGGCATTTCTATGATAATGTGAATACGGCTTAAGTCAGCACCGGTGCAGACTCGCTGTTCAAGACTTTTATAGTCCACTTCCAGTCCACAATAGCTAGTTTGTTACAGCCCTAAAGAGGGCAAAACCCTCCACGCAAATACGCAAACGCAGCAGAAGTGGATAGGGAGAGGTTGTAGGGGCCAGAATGTCTGTCTGTCTCAGCTCTGTGAAAACTTTTCTTCATTTTTGTTTGTATTTAAGGCTTAACTGCACATCCCCGAAGACGAGTGTTTCCACCTGTGCCTCCTTCTCGCTCCGCCCTCTCTTTCCACTCTCTCCTCCCTTTCTCCTCTCCTTCCCTCCACAGTCACATGTTCTCAGTGAATAGAGTGCTGAGTGGGTTTCACCAGCTGGTGCCTTTGCCTGCCACATAAATAGTGTTAAAAACAAATGTGTGTGCGTGTGTGCGTGTGTCTTTGCCAGATACTTGAGTTGAGTGTCAGTGTCACATCTGCCCTCCAACATTCCTGTGTGCCTTTGTGCTCATATGGCAGCCTCCACAGAGTGCTGCTCCGATTCCAAATCTGTGGAAAATCATTATGTTGTCCCTCGCAACACACACATACACACACAGAGACACACAAACTCTATCTTTCATAGCCTTGATATACTAATCAAGGTTTGAATGGAGTTTAGAAACAGAAAAAAAGGCAAAGAAAAGAGGGAAGCACGTGAGGTCAATCCGACAGTCGGGTAGATTTATCCTCCTGTTGACCTGCAAAAAAAGCCCCAGATTTCTAGGCTGCTTGATGATGTTTCTGACAGTCACTTCATGGTCGGGGCAGGTCTTAGGCCTCCAGGGTCTCCATCTTAATGATGGATCCAATCACTCAGACAGCCTGCAGATCTGGAGCTTCACCATCAGGTCAATGGTGCAGCAAGTCTGCCTGCTACTTAACTCGTCTTTCTTCTTGTCTGTTTGAACTCTCTCTCGCTCTGTCTGCCAGCATGTTCCTCCTTCCTCCCTGCCTCCCCGCCTCCCCGTCTGTCCATTTTTATGTGTATTTATCACTTCACTGACATTTTAAGACTGACACTATTTTTACTTCTTGCATGAATACAATTAAGAGCTGCTGGCGTTTGATTGAAGTGCTAAATACATAAGGTTTTGTCAGCTGTTAATTGGTGGGGCCTGCCGCGTGAGGTGTTGTGTTCTTTGTTTGTGTTGTGTTTCTTGGTAATAGTCGCTAATGGACTGCAGCCTGGATTTGGCTCTGCTAGGTTCACACCCTGGACATCTTGGTGGTGGTGACTCAGACTCCTGGACGGAAACATTTGAAAAGCACAAACACACACACACACACACTCAGGCGGCTGAGTCTTGGCACAAATCCTGGACATGTGTCACAGTGTTTAAAACAACAACAACACATGCAGATCTCTGGTTCTGGAGCAGCCACACTTTTCCTTCCACTTCTTCTAATCATCTCCTTCATACCCCCATGTAGAAAGTCTTCATCTTTCTGCTTGATAACAGTCAGCTAATCCTGACAATGTGTAAATTTACCACTGCTTCTTACTATTTCTGTTTGTCTGTCTGGTTGGCTCAACTGACGGCATCTCAGTGTTGCAGACAAGCTTTTCTACATCCTCCGTAAACCTGTCATATATCTGCAGAGGGTCTGACATGCTCTGCCTCACCCACAGTGTCAGAGCTGGAGGTAAAAGAGTTTGTTGTCGAATATGTAAAGCTTTTCTGGAAGGAAGACGGGTCCCTGAGTGACAGCTAAGATTCTGAGAGAAGGCAAAATTACTTCTGACTTCAAGTTTGAGTCAGATTTATGGTCCAAAGAACTGTACTTGCCCTGCTTTAACTTCTAGATGTATAAATGTTGATTAGTCCCTTTTTCTTCCACTCCTTCATATCCTGAGAACAAAGCTGGCTTTATTAAACTTTAACCTTTCATCTTCACATCATACACCTGATCTCTTGTGTGCGCGTGTGAGCAGCAGGAGATGGTGTGCTGTAACCTGCAATCCTTCATGCTACACTGATCACTCAATCTGTCGCTTTGGTTTTTCTTCAGCTCTTACCCCTCAGTACTCAGTACATGTATGAATTTATGTGTGAGCGTGTGTGTGTATCTGTGCGCTCTCTTTCTTAAGCTACAATGAGACTCTAGCAGACTCTATTATTCATAGGCTTAGGCTTAGCAGTGTGCTGCTTCACTCACATTTCTTTGCAAAAACCTGCCTGCCGAGTTAAAGCTGAAACAAAGAGAAGATTATTCATTGATTGCCTATAATCCGGCTGATCATCATCTGCCTATAAACTTTGTAAATATTATCTTGCTCACTTTTTATGAGAACATTTTGTCGTTTTACAACTTAATTTACATGAATTAGTCTGGCTATAAATGTCCTCCGTACTTGTCAATATAGAATTTGTTGTTTCTTCTTTTCTAGGGGGCATTTCTAATAGCTAAATATGCTATTGGAGTTGAGCAATGCGGAATGGATTACCTAATATTTTATAACATGTTGTCAGGGTCAGACATACAGCATACTGGCAGGATGATGAAGACAGGGGCTGCAGGGAGCAGACAAGTTCAGCTGACTGCTGTCTGCTCTGCTTGCCCACCAATGTCAACACAAATGTACCTGCAGTTTCTGTGCTGCAGCGAGTTTCACTGTGGACTGTTTTATGTGTTTTACCACTGTGTGGCAACGGAGGGCTTTCTTCAAACTTTCTTCAAAGATAAACTCTAGAAACAACCAATGCCAGCAGATGTGAGAGGGCACTAAACTTAAATGTAATTCTGACCTAATTTAGATTTGATTTTCTAGTGGAATTGTGTCCTGAAGATATCATCATAGTGTCTCATCATTTTACACATTTATTAGCTTAGTTGGTCATTTGGTTCCATGAGATTTGCCCAAATTAATGGTGCCAAGCAAACTGTAATTACAGCATCATTTTGTTTAACATATCTGAAGAATTTTGTCTGATGTAACGCAATATAATAATAATATATAGTAATAATACTAATACTGATTATTCTTTTACCCCTTTTACATACAAGTAGTCATGCGATCCATTGTTAATATAAAAACATTGATTATAGCCTCTTTGAGCTAAAGTGTACACACTGCATAGTGGTACCTGTAGTAGGCACCATAGGCACTGCCTGCAGCATTCACACTCAAAAATAGTGACCTGAATCATTAGAGATCCCTGAACCAAGAAGCCAAACAAGTCAAAGTTAATAATTAGTAAGTAATTCTTATACGGTCTTTAATACTGAGTCAGAAAAACTGTGTTTGCCATCTGCTCTCCCACATGTTCTTAAGTCCCTTTGCTCAGAATCCAACCATCAAGTCCTTCTGTGTTACTTGGTTATGTCACGGCTCTTTACTTCGTCTGGCAGCGTTGCATCGACTCTTAAGAGTCCAGAGCAGCTCGCTGTCAAACCCTCACCTGCACTTTGACCTCTCTGTGACTTCTAAATGAGAATGAGAGCACAGAGCCTGTAGAAAGAGAACAAGAGCGTTTAGAGGAAGCATCTGCCTGACGTTCGATTGATTTTCTCTCTGACCTAAAGAACAGACAGGTGTGGACGTGTATGTAAGTGTGTGCGTGTGCGTCTGCCACTTGGACTACCAGAAAAATCCATTGAGTCTGGGGTTGCTGTGGTAACGGTAATCACTTTTAATTCAGCGTCAGGGAGAAAGAGAGGATAAAGGTGGAGTAGCAGCAGTTTACTAGGGTAATGTGGGAGTTGTAGAGGTAAAAACAATAAAATGTGTCGACAGGGAAAACAGGGTGAGTGCGTGTTCCTTGTTTAGTGACTCTGCAAGCGTTCACATTGAGTGAGACAGAGAGTGGAGGCGGAAAGGCTTTACATAAATACCTTTCTTTCTCAATGCCACCGGATTTAAAAGCTCCTCCTCTCTATTCCCCTCTTCCCACTTCTCCTCCCTCTCTGCTGGCAGATAATAATCCGTTCATCAGCTGCTGGTGAGGGCTGGTATTTGTCCAACAACCTCTTTCTCCTGTCAAGCTTTTTCTCTCTTTTTAAATTTTACCACACCGGAGAAAGGAGGGAGAGATATGAATTATGCATTCCCCTTTTTGCCCCATCTCCACCTCCCTATCTGTCTCTTTGTGTACCTTCACTTTTCCTTCTTGCTGCTTCTCTCCACCTCCTCTCCGTCCTTTTCCTCTCCGTTTATGAATACTATTAATGAGCGAGCAAGAGACACACACACAGAAAAGGGAGGTGTGTGTGTGATGCTAATTAATGGGTTTGCTTTGTTTCCTCTGTCACTTTACTCAACCTCCTGCTGGCTCAAACACACACAGACGCACACACTCTCAGAGGCTGTCTTCTTCATGAGCCATGAGTGGAGGAAAAATAGAAGAAAGAAAAAAAACATCAACAAGATGGTGTGGAGTGTGCAGCTAGAGAAAAACCACCACCTGCCACTCAAGCCAGCCTCCTCGTAGTATACTGCTCAAACACACACACACACATACACACACGCACACTCTCGCATGTGCGCCGGTCCGTAATTTTCCGCCACACTCCGCTCCCAGCCAATGAGAGGCCAGAACAGGGCTTCTCAGAACGTGAGGAGGAGGGGACAGAGCGCTGCTGGCTGATTGACAGCCAGCGCCCTACAGGTGGAGAGAAGAGCGGAGAGACAGAGAGAAGGGGGAGGACGACAGAGAGAGGAAAGAGAAGGGGTGAGTGAGGAGGAGAAGAGAGGCAGCGGCAATCAGACTTCCATATACACACACACAAACACTTACACACACACTCACAGTGCTCGGTTCCTCCCCTCCTACCTTGAGAGCTTGCTTCCCCCGGCAGACTAGCCAACTGACACCACCATCACTATCATCACCTCCACCTCCACCACAGCTGCACCAAGATGAGCCAGTGCAGGAAAAGGTGCAAGAGGCAGCTCACCAAGGTGGCTCGCTATTTCTACCACTTCCTCATGGGAACGCTCACCCAAGGTAGGCACCCAAAACTTCCACTTCCACACCCAGAGGTTTGCTGGTGGGTCCGCTTCCTTTCGCGAGCACAGAAGCCAAGTGGAGATGATCTTCAGTGGAGTTTGTTGTGTGTTTTAGCAGAGGTGTTCAGCCCAAAGACCTGACAGGTTTCTGATCTTTGCTGATTGTTCTGTTTTTGGTCCATCAGTTCAGTGTCCTGTGTCTCAGTTTGTTTTCTACTTGAATGATGGCAGAGCAGATGCACTCCTAATTTGCATAGATCCAAAACAAGCATAATTTTTCAAAGAGCTGAGTGGACTTGTAGGGTTTGTGTGTGTGTGTGTGTGTGTGTGTCTCCATGGTGTGCATCTGTGTGTGTATACAGTATGTCTGAGGCTTGTTTCATCTCCAGACAGAGAGACCATACAAAGTGTAGACATCAAACAGCTTGAAGATTCTATTATTCTCTGCATAATGTATGTTCATATGTGTTGTATCTATATGTATGTATGTATGCACAGTGAGACTGAGAAAGCTGTTGGGGTTGAATGAACTCACTCTTTCCCTCTTTCTATCTGCCTTTTGACTCCCTCCCTCCCTCCCTCCCTCCTTCCCTCCCTCCTCCCTTCACAGCTCTGTCCTTCTCTCTCCTCCTGCTCTCTCTCTAGCAGTCAAACAGATTGCCCTCTGGAAGCATGTGGCATTCCACCTCCATTGAGAATCTCTCAGTGGGAGAAAGACACACACACACACACACACACACACACAGCCTTTTATCCAGCCCTTTAGCCAGCTCACAGTGTGACTTCAACTCACCCGTCCTCCTCTCTAGCTCTCCCTGTACTGTTACACACAACTTTATAATGCTAATCTGTGCACTGAGATTACAATAAAGTTGCATGAGCTCGGTCAAAATCTTTTCTTGATACTAAGAAGGTCTTATTTCTTTTATGTGCTCCCATTCTTTGTCCTACTGAGCTTAGTGTTGGCTAAAAAGTGTCCTTTGCCAGAAACACCCTCTATAACATTGCCTATTGATAGCCTGCTGCTAAGCTTTACACCTATTTTCCTCTTTTTTTCTTGTGAGTGATATTGAGCAGCAGCTCACATTGCCTCGGGGAAGACACGACAAAGTAGGGTGGTTCTATTGAATCCCAGCAGTTGATCCTAGAAGGTGGAGATAAAGCAGTGTTTAGATGATCTTGTCAATAGAGCAGTGTGTGAATGCTAATTTGACATCCGCGCCGCTCATCTCCACCTCTGCTTTTCTCCTCGTTATCTCTTCAGACTTCTACATCTGCAGAGCTTCGTGTTCATGCTCCAAAGCAGCAATTGGACATGCGTGCACACGTACACACGTTATAAACCATATATGGACATTGTGTCTTGACCAAAACAATAACATTGGGTATGATACCAGTCATTTAGAAAGGAAACAATAACCAATATGTGTGCTGATAAAGATTTTCTTTGGTCGTCAGAGTGATGCTTAAGATGTTTTTTACATTTTGCTCTGAGGAAGCAAATGTGTGTACAATTACCACATAAAACCTCATTAAAGCATTTTAAACTCAAACAATCAAACGTTGAATTCAACAGTGAAACAGTGAAATACATTTTGTTTCTAAAATACTGCAATACTTAAAATAATATTAATTAATTGGCTTTAATAATAGGATAAGGCTGGTGATACTCTATATTTTTCTTAGTGTCATCAAATCCCATGAAAAGGCCAAAACCAACAATGAATTGATCCTGTATTGTCTGTGTAGTCAAAACCTGATACAGCTTTTTTCTCTTTGCCACAGACCTCCATTGTTGTGCAAAAACTACTGACAACATAAAAATGAGCTCCACTGTTGCACTGACATGTTCCTTCATTACAATGAACATGGGCACTTTAGTTTATTTTGAGTCACTCCTACACAATCCTGCTGTTGTAAATACTCCACCAAATGCATATTAATCCACCGCTGAAAATAGATCCCAACTAATACACTATTTACTCCTGTTTGATTAAGGTTTGCTAAAACACACAGTGCTCAGCTTTTTAAAGACAATTGTCTTTTTAAAAATAAAACTATACATTCCTCTTTTCAGTCTTTTTTTAAAGATATTTTTAAGACTTTATGGTGCCACAGGCAGAGTCGGGAAGTTGCAAAGCATTGTCAAACGGACTATCATATTGTTGGTTTTGATGTTTACATGTGAAACAGCATAACCCCAACCTTCTCCTTTTACAACAATGAAGCATAAATATATATATATTTTTAAATATATCAATAATTAGTTAATGGATTGACTTTGAATTTGCTAATTTGCGCCCATTAAAATGTATGAAAGTGTTGTAATTGTTAAAAATGAATTGTTGTTCTGAATGTCTGTTGGGTGCCTCGTGCACACCCACATACAAACAGATACACATACATATATAGTCTGATTAGGAAATAGAAACATTGGTAAATTATGGAGTTTGACATCGTGCTTGCAAAACAAACATCTCACTCTTCAGACAGCTAACTAGCTACCACAGTCTCAAAGCCCCTTCACCAGCTCCCATCCATGAAGTATTTATTAAAAACATTGTGTGTGTGTGTGTGTATGCACATACACATCCTTAAGTTTACCCAGAATGGAGTTACCATGACTACTGGCTCCTGTGTGTCTGTTCCAATGGGGGAGAGAGAGAGAGAGAGAAAGAGAGAGATGTCTGCTTCAGTGCGGTGGGAGCCAGTGAGGGCTGAACTGTATAATGGCTGTGCTACATAGGGATTTCATCAAGGCCATTCAGAGTTTGGTATTTGGGTATTGTGGCATTTTTGGCTGTGCCAAAGGTGCTGAGGGACGTGCCATTTAAGTCAGGCATGGAGTGACAGAATTTACTCTGCCATCAAACTGTGTATGAACCGAACAGTGATTTAACCTATGCAAAAGAGGGCACATGACATTAAGAAAGCCCCGGGTTAATTGGTGTTTTTATTCCACCTCATTGGATAAAGTCAGTAGACCATGTTTGAAAAAAATCTACCAGTTTTTTCTTGATTTTACACCCTACTGCGTCTTGATACCGCATACAGTGTGTTTCTGGACAGGCTCTTGTGTCTATAATTAGTTCTATCAATTATAACTATAATCACAACCCCCTGCCTGTCCCACCTCAGACCTACACAATGGTTAGGAGCCTGATTGTGTCTGGTTATGGCTCGTTGGTATTTGTGTATGCGCGCATTACTGATGACAGTCATTTGTAGTCACCCTCCTTCTTGCCTCTACTTTGCCCATTAATTAGTTTGTTTCATTAGCCTCTGTAGGGAAACAAGGCCATGCTGGGTATGTGTGTGTGTGTCCTCTTCTCCTTCTCTGCCCTAGAGCTTTGTGTCGATTTACCTAATAGTGGGACCAGCTCTGTTTAGGGCAATTAAGATGTATTAAATACTGTTCAGCTTGTTTGCCTGCCCACACACGCACAAACGCATACATTAAGTATACCAGTTCACATACACCAACTGTACACACACTATCTTACGTTTCCACTTCACTCTGTTGCATGACACTATCTTAGTCTGTAGATGTTGTGGCTTCGGCTGTATAGAATCTCTGTGAGCCCTATTGATCTGTCCTTTAGCCGTGCTCTTATCTAACATAAACAGTCCAAGCTGACAGCGCAGGCCTCCTTCTTCTTTCTGCACCCTCTCCTCTCCTTCTACAGTACCTCCTGTCCCCATCAGTGTCACATACTGTACCTAGAAAGCATTAAAGCTTGGTCTTTCACAATGTTGTGAATTGAGCATAACATTTAAAAACATGCCTTTTGCAAAAATAAGACCAATGTTTCATTAAGTGAAGAAATAACAAGTAATAACAGCTGTAGTTTGACATGAAAATAAAGAGGTTGGCTCTGTGATCTTATTTGGGATAATGTTTCTGTGACGTTGCCTGTGCTTAAAGGCTATGCGACCTCTGCAGACCTTTGCTTAGGTTGAATTGGGTGGAGCTGCTGGGAATTACATGACGTACCAATATGCCATAATAAGGATGATAAAGATGTAAATTGTTCCACAGTACCAAGACCAGATGTCAATCCAGAACAGTCTCTACATTTCCATACAGTGTTGAGAAGAGGTCTCATCAAGCTTTAGTCACGTGACTTAAGTGAAAACAACTTTTTGGGTGTACCGTGGGTGTGTAGGGGCTTTAATTGTCTGCTAACCTGTTTACATCACATGACAAACAAATGAAATAAGTTTTATCAGTATCATTTTCTGATACTTTCACATCATTTAATCTTTGTCCAATTTATATGTTGTTACATGTCCATGTTATGCTCTTGTCTTGTAGTTTGTACTAATACAACATAATCCCCTCATGGTGGAGAAACAAAAACACTGAATCCCTGAAAAAGACCTTTGGGCCTAAATGAAGTAGTTACACCTGTGTTTGACAGGTCAGAAACGGTCCACAGTTAGAAAGGTTGGTTGCCCCTTTTCCATTGCCTTGTCAATAATCACAGTATCAAACAACCCAGTTTGTCCTAGTTGTCTAGTAGCAGTACTGTCTAGTTGTGTATTTTAAACATGTTTACAGACGTCCATAGCAGTGAATGCATTCTGATTATGTTTTTGCTGAATAACAAATGACTGTTTCACAGTAATTTCACAGTGACAAAGCGCGGTTAATTTGACACCTTATGCCCTAACAACTTTATTCTACAGTAACGGTACACAAACACGTTCCTTTGGCTTGTAAATTGCTTTAGCTTGTAATAAATAGTCTTAAATCAATATTTCATGTCTGAAGATTAATGTCTTTGGTAGCTCTGTAATGAGCAGCAATACATGCTGGTCATTACTGCATATTAATTATCTTCAGGTGATCCAGATCACGTGTTCATTCTTGCACAGACTGGCTTCCTGTGACTTAATTCACTTAAATAAAATGCTGTCTCCACCTCTGCGCCTACCTATTCTTCTGCAGGAAACTTTCACCTGCGCTTCACGGTATACATATGAGCAAGAAATAGTCACATTCATTTCCTTCTTCAGAGTAGGAGTCATTTGTTATGGGCTTTGACATTTTTCTAAATGAAACTGGGTGTTAGTCGTCCTCCAGAGATTGTTAGGTTAGAACTTTGTACTTTCAAATTAATAACCTCTGATTACCTCCCCCATGTGCTGCTTCACCTTTCTGTTGCATGGGCATGTATACTTCCACATCAGTGAGGGTATATTCACATAAAATACACACATAGGCTCAGTTTGACAGAAAAACACACACACACATTTCCACAGACTTTGTTTTTCAGTTCTAGTACCTTGAAGCTGATTCTCTTTGCAGCACACTCGTGGCTATGACCAAAGAGATTTTGTTATCAACCTTTCAACCATGAATAAAACATGTTCGGTCCGAGCCTCGGTCCCAGCATAGAGATGCTGAGTGTGTATGAGATAGTGCTGCTGTTACATTTTGTATTTTATTATGAAAACTTTCTAATACTGTTATTTGGTGAGGAGTTCAGGTGTTTACAGTTGTGCTGACTGGCTCGACTGGGCTCACCGTAATTGATGCTCAACATTTCAGTGATGCATCATGTTACTGAGGAGTATGTATCTTTCCTCTGAACTTATCTCCTTCAAGCACCTGTAGAGCTGATCGAGTTAAACAGTGTCACCTCTGTACCCTCCCTCTTGTCTCTGACAAACGTCATTACACACCCGTCCATCACTTCCCTCTCCTTTTGATGAAAATTGACATTAAACGTCAATTTTAGGCTTAATGAATAAAACATGGGCTGTCTGTGGCGGCAAATTCCGACGAGTGCTTGCAGGAGTTACTGCGTGTGCATGTGTGTTGCTGTATTTGCATGCATGGAGAGTACTAAGCTGTGTGTGGTAACGGCACTCTCAGTGGGAAGGGAATTGTTCATTACCATAAGGATAACTTACTCCAAGCCAAAGTCCCCTGTTTGTGTGCTTTACCATGGGGTGAAGAGGAGACACTCTGTTGTCTTATATCAATGCACAATAGGCAATATGAAAACCCAGCAGGAAGCCGCACTGGAGCCTCGGGTTTGTGTAGACATGACTTGCAGGGCAGAAACGGAGAGATATATTCGGATTCATTTACAAGACTTTGTTCCACTTGATTTGAGATTATTATTTTCCTGGCCACAGTGCCAAATTGTGACAACTTTTGTCATTTGATAATCTGTTGTGTGACATTATAAAAATTGATCTCAAAGTGAGGGAAATTAAAGATAGAAAGCGACCAAGTGAGAAGACAGGAAGGGAATAGATAGAGAGAGCAAAATGCCACATCCTATCACGTCTGAGCGCTCACATCCATTTTAAGAACACACTCGTTTTGTCGCCAGACGTGTGAAGATTCTCACTTAAATTATCTCGTCTGCGCTGATTATATTCGCTTCTGTTTCTGTCTGTTGTTGACACCTCATGACTCGTACATTCACAGTCAAGATAAAAAGGTGGCCTAAAAATAAACCCCTCGTCGAAGTTCAAGGTCAGAGTCTGTGCAGAGAAAAAGTTCCTCTTTGAAGATCTATATTTAAAAAAATCTGTTTTGCACGTGCTGCCAATTGTATGCACATGCAGTGGCAGTCCAGATCAAGTTATTAAAGGAAAAGCGACAGTTGGTTTGTAGTTATTTGTGCTCTCCGTGTATGCTGAATAATCCCTCTGTGTATCTGTTGCTTGCATTCTTATCCTTTGTTTTCTCTGGCATCTATCCCACTGTTTTAGCCCTAATCTGCTCCATGCTGTTCACGTTTCGCTCCGTCCCAAGCTGATTGAATCAGTGCTCTAGCTTGCTCTGCCCGTCAGGTGCTGTACTGTCTATATCAGTGTGGTATCTGGAGTTTCTACAACATGATTTAAAGCAGGTTACAGGCTTCTCACCTCTGTCCAGCTTCCTGTCTTCCTCTCAGGAGATACTGAGGGAAAGACGAGAAATGATATGTGATTAAATTTCAGTTTTCGCCCAAAGCTAAGGCCGGTGTGAGCTCTTTTCTAATTGGATGGTGCAGTACATCAGGCTTTTCCTGTCATCCCTCATCTCTCTGAAGAAAAACGCTATCATCTACTGCAGAGTGGCCTGTTGATCTTCAGCTGCTTGTAGGTCAGTTTGCTGTGCCAGCGTGGATTTCAGGTGGTCGCCTTGTCTCTCTCACGGCCCGACACCCTTCTGCTCCACACCTCCTGTATAGTAACGGCTCTCCCAGCATGTGTCCTCACTCCCAAGCCTGCTTCCCCCTTCAACCTCTGCTCCCTTCACCTCCATCCATCCCTCCCTCATCTTTCTCCCCCTTACAAGAGAGATGTGAAACATCACCTTCATCCATCATGTGTATACACACACACACACACACACCTCACACATGCTAAAAATAAACCCCTATTAGTAGCAGTCTGAGTGTGGGGGTGGGGGTGGAGGTGGAGGGGGCAAAACTAGGTGTGACTGGTGGAGAGAGGAGGAAAGAAAAATTCGATGAAATGTGCAGACAAGAAGAGGAGAAACTGAAGGAAAAGGTTTTATATTCTTGATTGTCTTTCTCTCACCAGAGCTTCTTTTATGACAAGATGGGATCAATAAATTCACCCAGAATGAGACCTCAGTGCCTTCTAATGCGTGAATGTACACATGGCTTTGTCGGCTGGCTTAGTATATTAGATCCACAGAATATAGACATGACCTCACCTATAGGTTTCTGAAGGATGTTGTAAAGCCTGAATTTTGGTTGATGTTTAGCAGCCATCACTCGAGCACCATTATTTTAATCCCAAATTAATGTGCTAAAAGAATATTTGAATGCAATTTTAGCATTGTGTCCCGTATATGTTGGTAATATACTTTTTTGAAACTGTTCCTATCAGGTGGTTGCCTGTGCAGGTGACTGAGACTAAACTAACTGTAGCAGCTGAGCGTGGTGCGGTCAGCGCAGGTTAATTTCCTCAGTAACATTACGTGCTCCACTCCCAGGTTACACCAAACATCTATAGTAAAACCTATATATGTAGTCATGTCTCCCCTAAAATATTTAGTTACAGAGGTGGCTTATATTATAGGAATACTACAGCAGCAGTGTGTCTCTATGATCCTCTCGCTCTTCTGCGACTACATGCTGCTACTTTGATCATGAAAGTGACACTAGTCTATAGAGTAAATCGGCTACAATATAGTATAGAATTGAGTATTTATAGAATATAGTTTAGAGAATATTATAGACTGAGAGAAAAAGGCACAATTACAAATCCATCTGCTACTTCAGCACCACGGACAGCGTCATGGATTTATTAATACACAGCACAGTTAGGGCTACTGATATTCAGAGCCATGGTTCTAGCTTGCACAAACCTTAGTCAGATAAAGGACTAACATATTGAACTAAACAACCCCTCTGCCCCTGCACTCTCTCTGCTACTAGGGGATGGAGAGGGTGGATGGAAGGTTAACAAAGGAGGGTGGCATCCCCCCTCATCCCCTCTCAAATCGCCTACTGCCTGCATATTCGGGAGACTATGCTAAAATTGCAGTCAAATATTCTTTTAGCACAATAAAAATCTCAGCATTAGAAGAAATATTGCTAAAATTTGCTACTAAAATTAGCTATTGATGCAAAAATATGTTGACTTTGTAGTTCAAGAGAGGATGTGGCTGATTTCATAATACAGTAAGCATCTAGTTGCAACATGTGGTAGCTGCTACTTGATAATGGACAGGCGAGCAAATAATCATTTTGGTTCAGCCAGTGTTAAATTTGTAATATCATAATATATCATTATCCTCTTTTCTGTTTACCTTGAAAACTTCACAGTGGGTCTTTGTAGCAGCTACCAGTGAGGACATAGAGCAGCAATGGACAGCTTGGGGTGTCACTGTAGTTTGCCACTGTGTCAGTGGCTGCAGGGCTGCAGCAGAATATCTCACATGCTGTAGTGAAGCAGTGACTGCTTTCATCTCTGTCCTGAATCCCAATTTCACAGTAAGTCAGTATGCCCTCTGTTCTCAGAGACATGCATTTGTGTTATAAAGTTGAGGCCTGGTTTTGTTTGGGTATCTGAGTTTTCTCTCTTTCTTCCGGCACAGTTATAAAAAGAAGAGGCCAAAATGTCTCGTTTGATTAAATTTTTTTCAGAGTCAGGAAGCAGACAATACATTTGTGAGAAATAAAGGTTCTTTTTCTTGTTACAAAGCAGTGAGAAAAGTCAATTTGTGGACATAGAACATCTTTATGTCTTTTTCAAGGAGAGGTGTTTTATTTATTAATTTGTTGTTTGTGTGTGTGTAAAACAAATACAAAGAAACTGGACATAACCCTATACGTTAGTCTCTGTCCGTGGTGCTGAAATACAGCTTCACTCACAAGGCACTCATTGTCCTCCAACTTATCAAGTGGTTTCTGTCTTAATGGAAAGTTTCCATATATTAAATGGTTACAGTGTGTTGCTGTGTTTAAATTTGTTTCCCTCCATATTCAGAGCTTGCTGAGTACACAGTTTCTGCAGTTAATAGGCTGTAACGTCATTACTTTATCAAATTATCCATTATGTATATCAAGCTCACAGGGGCGCTACGGAAACAAGAATGCATTAATATATAGGTTATGCCAATTATGCATCATAAGAGTAAAATACATAAAGTATATGTACTGTGCAATATGTAAATATGGCTAAAAATACTATAGAGCTCCAACTGTACATGTTGTGCTCACATGGTATATTTGTACACACAGAGAAATAGTCATGCTCACCTCGGTCTCCAGTAGCAGTGAAGTGGCACTTCCTCTAAGTCTTTCTCCTTGACCTCTGACTGGTCAAGTGGAACACCCTCTTTTTCACTGCACTCAGAGAAGGAGTAACGTTATTGCTTTCTCAGTTTTCTAAACATGCTGAGACCTGTATCCATTACATGTCACATGTTAAAAAAACTCCTCTTTACTGCTTCAGCTCTGTGATCTTATGTGATCTCTATAGACTTTGCACATCTGTTTGGAACCATCCCTTTCCTATATCTTTGTCCTTTTCTCTCAGTTGCTGATTCTCCTCTTTCTCATTCCTCCATATTCACCCATTCCTATCAGTTCTTGATGGTCGTATCTTTATTTCCTTTCTCCAACAGCTGTTGCATCATTGCCAGACCAAACACACACACTCATACATAAAGACTTATAGCCCTGATTTGAAATTCAGAACACTCAATTTACACCTTAATGACTTGTTCTCAATTTTTCAGATTTCAGGGGAAATTTTTAGTAGTATTTTGATAAATAATTAATTTTCTAATCAGCTCTTTCCAGCCAGCCCCTCAGTCATTAAAGGCTAACTAACTCAATGGAAGTGTATTTTCCATCCTTGGTTGACAAGTTCCCTTGGCAGGTGGATAAATTTACTGCTAACTATAGCTATCAGAGCAGTGAATAAATCTAAGCTAACTATAGCTATTAAATGCCTCGGGGATCTCTCCGTTACACTCCCACTGCTGCATGAATGTGAGCACAATGTGTACACCTGACTCTGCCCTTGCAATGCAAAGTTCATTCTTGAGGGCAAATTGTTGCTTCTGCAGCCTTACACTAGATACATAGAAGAGCACCTTTATAGGTGGTGCTGTAATAACTAAACATTATTGTAGAATTGTGTCCCTGAATAACTGTCTTTTATACTCTTATTATTCTTTCTTTTATGTACATACACATGCATAATGTAACTGAATAAAAGCACGATTGTGTAACTAGTTAAGGGCAAAGTTTTATTTATGTTCTCTTTTGTCCATCTTTAGGGCTTCAATAGAAGTGAATAGGGAAACTGAGTGAATGTTTGTATGCTGGAAATGTCATTGCGTGTAAAGAGCAGAAAGCAGCATTAGGGTGATTTGAGTGAGCATGCATTTTGTTGTTGATAAATATACTAAGGCTGCAATCTAAATGATTGATTTTGTTATTGATTAATCTGCTGAATACTTTGTCGATTAATCAAGTAATTGTTTGGTCTGTATAAAATGTCAGAAAATAGAGAAAAATATCCATCACAAGTTCCCAGAGCCCAATACAACATCTTAAAAATCCTCAAACATCTGGGGTTTAAACCCCCAAAAGAGTCGAATTACTCTAATATAAGACAAACCAAAGTAGGGAATCTTGACATTTCTGCAACCAGCAATTTTGCTTAAAAAATAATTTAGATGATGAATTGATTATGAAAATAGCTGCCATTGTTTCAGCTCTAACTAATAGTGTAGATTTCTTTGTTAGAACAACTCCATAATGTTAAGTCGGACATTTATGAGCCCCCTGACGAGTAAGCTTAATGGAGAGATCCCCACACAGTAGATGTTATGTAGAAACTAAGTTTATAGATGATGATAACTAAGCTATATGTGGGAGGAACTGAGTGCTGAGACACTATGGCACTACAGTATTTTAATATGGGTCTAAGCTCACAGAGAAATAGGTGAATATGAACATCAGTGAAGAGTGTAACTCTCCTCATCCATCAAAGAGGTGCCACTTGAAAAAGACAAAGCAGATAAAGCGTCTGACACCTCAGCAAGATTGGAAAATGGTTGCCGTGTTCCAAATAATCAGCTATTTTGTCACGGTTGGTCCAAGTTGTTTTCTCGCCACGAACAAACCAGCCTTCAATCCACCTGGAAGTTGACAGAGACCCACATTTCCAGGCAATCTCTGTGTGGTTGTTTGGTGTGTGCAGAGTTTGAAAGATATCTTTCTCATCTGCTCAAACAAACCACGAGAAAGGAGTAAGGTTCAAGGTTTGGATCAATCAAAGAAAACAGGATTGGTGTAAAAGCATCCTGCGTTACACAGTATAGCTTATGTCATATTTGTTGGCTAATGTAAAAATACAGAATATTAGACTATTGGAGAAAAAAGACTGTGTTAGCATTTTGCACTCATTTAATTTGATTTATTCCATCCCTCTTCCAGCCACTCCTTTATTTTCTTCCTCCTGTCTTTCTCTCTGTGTCACACTCTTTGTAATGGACAGCAGTGGATGGGAACTAAGAAAGGATGCACATCAGGCCTATCCACCAGGGAGGCCGGTGGTCAGAGGCACTAAAAGTCTGATGGTCCCCAACTGGGACAGAGCTGTCTATTCCACTCAGTCATCCAGGCATGAGGACACCAGACCTCGGACGGGGACAACCTTGAGAGACTGTGCCGCTGACCTCTAGCCAACATGACAGAGAGGGAGCAAGAGACAGTGAGAAGAGGGTGAGAGAGAGGAAATGAAGGGGAAGAAGGGAGGTAGAAGGGGTGGTAGATGGAGGTGAGGCAGGAGGGAAAGGATTGTGGCGATAAGAGTGTGTTCCGGTGAAGTGATACATAAAGAGAGGAAAAGGAAGTAAAGTTAATCAGGAGGAAACCTAAACCAGGGAAAAGGAAGAAGCTGAAGGAAGCGACAAAGCTAAAAAGAGATAGAACCAAAGTCAGGATGGGTAGAATGTGTCCAGAGTCTCTAAATAATATTTTATTTTCACACACTTCTTCCCCACAGCTGCCCTTGTATTTCTTTATTCTGGCCCCTAATTCTGTCTCCATCCTCATACTTAGCCATTAATTTATTTCATTGTCAGCTGGTAATAATCACTTCCATGGCATGTCAGGGCACATTTACATTTATTGTAAAGCATGTTTAATAAAACAGGATTGTCGCAAAGTGTTTCACAGACTATCAAATTCAGATAATTCAGATAAAAGGGAAGTTAAAGGGCAGCTCTCATGAGCAAAGGGTTGATTTGGTCAATTATATCAGTGATGATGATAATGATGGTTATGGGGTTAGAAAACTACAATCCATTAAAACAAGACTAAGCACCTTTGACTTTTCTGGGATAAATGAAGGTACAAAATAAAAATGAAAAACTAAAAACAACAAACGTATTGGAAAAAAACAACTAAATAGATAAATAAATATATCTTGCCCCGCTGAGAGGCTTCATCACCACCACTCTTGACTGACAGCAATGCTCAACGTCTCTCCTCTCTTCTCTTTATTACTGTAAATGTGTCACTTGCTTGTCAATTTCTCGAGTGGCACTTGTCTGTCATCTTTACACTCTGCATCATCTTGATGCCTGTCAGTCAGCTGTGTGCTCTAGTAACGTGTGTGTGTGTGTGTAACCATGCCTCTGGGTGGCTGTCTGTGTGTCACAGTTGTGAGTGATATGTCTTATAGTTTGGGGAACAGAGAGTTTGACATACAAAGCAGACAAGATGAGGAGGCATTCAAAGACTTTGTATCACTTTTTTGTAACCACATGCAGTACACACAGACAGACACACAAACACACTCTAAATGTTATTGCAGGAAACAGACATTTCAACCGTATTTGATGTGTTGTAGGAAAGCAGCACAACTCTTCTAATTTTAGTGTTCTGTAGTCTAGAATTCTGTGTTGTGATTTTTACTTTTTAAAAAGAAATTGTGATCATTCATATTTCTGTGTTTTGTAAAAAGAATATCTACAGAAGTTCCTACAAACTCTACAAATGTTTTACTCACGATGTGCTTTTCTTTCATGTACAGTAGGAACCACTTCAGTGCAGTGGATAAAAGTTAATTATTTGCTTGTACATATGAAACAACAAAAGGGCACATTAAGGGCAAAATGAGCATTGATTCGTTACTACATGAAGGATACGCAACATGTTCTAGCAGAGCGCTCTTGATTGTCAAGCAGTATGATATCATACAGACAATTAGTTTGAACTGTATGAGTAGCTGTAGTGTTTTTTTTTTCCTTTTGTAATAAAACAGGAATACACTGCATCTTCTCCATCATCCATCCTGAGTGTCTTCCAGTTATTTGATTGTCTTCCACAGACAAGTCTTCATGTCCTTGGTGAAAGTCAAACATATTCAAATCATATTCATATGGAAAACAGAATATAGACTACATGGGTGTACATGGGTGTTATTAATACTGTGTTGTCCTTGAAAGGCTGCATTTTCAGAGCACACATGAATATTATGCATACTTCAACACTTCATGTGTCATGTAGAAGTGTGCTGTTACATCTTTGGTTTATTTTTGTTCTCTTGTTGTTTTGTACCACTTCCACCATCTTGTCGCCATCCTCCTCATCATCACCGCAGTTAGCTCCTCCCCAGTTTTTTCATCATACCTCGATGTCACTTCACTTCACACCCTCCTCTCAGTCGTAGTGGTGTGTTCAGTCTGTTCCCACTCTCTGTTCTGCTGCCTTCCCGCTGTTCTGTCAGCTTGTCTGTCTTCAAGTCTGCATGATGTCAGTCTGACTCCATTTCCTCAGATCCAAGCCTTTTGTGCATGTGCGTGTGCATGTGTATGTACGCACAAAACACACACACACACACACACACACACACACACGGGTATGTGTGATTTCTTCAGTTCCCACCTCTGGTTCTCCAAATCTGATTCTTCTCAGTACTATTTTTAGCTGTGGAGGCCCACTCCACATTGTGTGACACGTCATGACCTGTGTTCCTGCCTGCCTTTGTGAAAAAGGAGCACATGACAGCAATTTTATCAGGTGTGTGTTTGTGTGTGTGTGTTCTCTGTATAGCAGTTTTCCAGGAATCTAGCACTTGTTTACTCGCCATGTGTTTCGAGGGTTTTAGTTAAAGTTCACTCATTCTGTGTTAACTCTGTGAATGTGTGGCATATGTGACTACAGCCATTTGAAAACACTCCTGACATGGCTAAGAGGCACAACTGATAAGTGAGATGGCTGAAGGGTCAGTCAAATTACAAAAAAACATATTTTTTAACTTAGCTCAATGGTGCAGATTCTTCTGTATATGTGTAGAGTCGCAACTATGCAGTGAGCTAAACACATCTCCAAAAAAGGTTGAAGGCAGGAGTTGGCCTTTGACGTTTTTACTGAAAGCAATGGTAAAACTGTGAAAACAGAATTAGATGAAACACAAAAATGATCAACGATAGTGATTACAGTTAGATTTAGGGCAAAGGTACTGTTAAAATGAACAAATGAACTAGATTCACACAAGTATAGACTAACTGTTTCTGCCTGGCATAATAGGGATAATGTAACTAATTTGACCGTGTGAAAACCAATGAAAAAATCAACATTACAGTAAGCACCCATTGGAAGTACAACACAGTAATTATTTCTATGAACATATACATAGTAATTAAGAGTAAACATAGAAAGAGTGAAATGTGAAACAGTTAGCCCAACAATAAATTAAGCCAACGGCTTAGTCTGTGTCCAAAATCTCTCCCTGTTTACCATATAGTGCACTATATTTATGGTTCACCATTTTATTTGAGGGTCCGAATTCTGAGTGTGTAAATTTATCCACTATAGTGTCCTCAACAATTCCACAATATAACAAAAAAGTAGTGTCCACGGCATGTACATTAATTTCTGCTAACAATCCCACAATGCAATGCGTTGCATTTTGTAGATGAGAAAGTTACTGTTACTGTGATAGGTGACTACACCTGTCAGTGATGATGCAAAATGACGGTGATTCATAAGTCATAAATCACTAGAGTAAACCATTGAGCGTCTATTACTGTATATAGTGGAGCAGTGAATGAGTGAAAGAGGGAGTGATTTTGGACCCCGCTTTGGTTTTATTTGCCCAGGTTTTGAGATATCTGTCTCTGAAATTTCTGCCTTCACTTACACATACATATACAATGGATGTGAATGTGATTTTGTTTGTTATTGCTCACAGCATTGAAAAATGCTTTAAAAAGTCAACAACATCTCACAGAATCAGTGTCCTTGTTAGTCTGGATAATCCGCAGAGCTCTCTGTCAACAGATTTTTGTAGTAGCTACAGTATTTCTTCAGCAGAAAATAGCTCCAGTGAAAACTGTTTACAACTAGTTCTGTGGATTTTTCAGAGTCATGGAGACATTGTTTAAAGAAAGTCTTGCTGCTGTGAAAAATGTTTCAGTGTCATTTTCCAATGCTTTGAGCACCACAACGAAATCCCATTCACCTGCATTGTATTGGGATGGTGGCAGAAACATTTCTACATGGCTAGATACTACTACAGGAAAATATGTTTAATTTAAGCCTGGATACATATAAACTTTCACAGTTTTATTGTCTAGAGACAGGCACTGTAAAGGACAGGGAGGACAGCTGAGTGGACAAACAATGACTGAGGTCAATAGTGAGCGGTATACATAACGACAAAACTAGAAAACAACCGCTGATCATGATTATGACTGATCGTATTCCTGTGGGCAGGGATTGATTGATCCAGCCCAGAAATAGAAATCTCTTCAGACAAATGTAGTACAACTTCAAAGATGGGAGAGAGGCAGGAAAAGGATTAGAGAAAATTATCCTCTGGGAGGCAGACTCATGCAACTCTTCTATGAAATAACACCACTCCGAGTGCGTGCATGTATTTGTATGTGTGTGTGTTTGTGTGCCTGCTCTGCAGAATACTAATGGGCGGCGTAGCCCATGCTGCATGGCCATGATAATGAGGTTTGTCATGTTCACAAGGTCTGGTAATATCAGAGAGACAGCAGCGCAGAAACTTAACTGTCTGTGGTGAAACACGCGCTGCACTGTGTGTGTTTGAATGTGTGTTATATGTATGCTGGATCAATACGTTCACCGGTACAATATAATAGATGAAATGGGAATGCCTGTCTGCGTTGTTTTTACCAATTCATAGAGCTGAGTGAAAATAGATGGGGAAGGTGTGTGTGTGTGTGTGGCTTTGTGTGTTCCCAAACCTGGGGAATTGATGCTATGTGTCGTGTCCATGACGACAGCCTCTCTCTCTCTCTCTGTGAGTCTGTTTCTCTCTCTCTCTCGCTCTCTCTGGTGACAGTTGACAGGTTTAACACAATGGAGCGTTTGACTGGGCCTGGCTGTCAGAGACAATCACAGCTTTCACTCCTTTCCTGTCTCCTCTCCTCTCCTCTCCTCTCCTCTCCTCTCCTCTCCTCTCCCCTCCTCTCCCATTTAGTCCCCTTATAATTAAAAATGAATTAGCCATTTTGATCTCCAGTCTTTCTGTACCTCCACAGTTAAACATTATATCTCATTCCCTAATGTAAACAATTAGTTGCACATATTGACTCATAAACAAATTGTCCTTATGTGTAGGTATAGATTCCTGATATTCACCTTGTTTGTGTGTAATTGTGTGCTTAAATGTGTTTCTATGCTTGCTCAATAGTGCTCTAATAGTGTGCTATCCACCCTCTGTGACTTTGCAGGGTTTTTTGCATGCAGTACAGGCAGATTTGTCCTTTGGTATAGGTTGGATCATTTTGTGCCTTTTGATTAGCTGCTGAATCAGCGGAGGGGCAGCTCCACGTGCTTGTTGTCATTGTCATGTTGTCCTGTTGTCCACTGAGACATCGGATGCGCAATGAGCCTAGCAACAGTATTTGTCCTCAACTAGACTGGTATGAGTCAGTCAAAATGATGAATGATGAATTAAGTTGGCAGTTGGTTTCTTCAGCAGAGGACGTGACAGAGAAGATGTTGCACATGCTGTAATTAGGAGAAATGAATGCACAAAACAAAGTGTGAAGCCAGACATTTTGCTGCACTGCTGGAACAGGTCAGCCATGTCAGGTCAGTGTACTGCTCAAGGCAGGGGCGTAAGGTAGTTACGATGGGCCCCAGAGCACACTATTATTATGGGCCCTAGTGCACACTAGTTAGTAGTTATAAAGCACACACACAATTAGGCGTATATATGTTTCCAACAATGTGTTGGATTTTACAGTCAAATTAGTTACTTAGGCTATTGTATTGGCAAAGTAGAGGTGAAAAGGTCAAAGTGGAGTGCTCACTCTGCTTGCAGATGTGCTCAGCTTGTCATTCTTGACAGATTTGCACCTAAACTAGCTACCATATATTGTATTGTCTTGTCACATGGTCAAATAGAGACTATTGCATATCTGTATGTGACAAAAATACCAAACAAAATAAGAAATAATTCATTTAATTGAATCGTTTTTTTATAGTTTATTTATAGTTTTTATAATTTATGTAGAATAAGCATATTGTAACGTTGCGGGATAGCTAGACGGATGAAGAACGATGAGGAGGCGATGTGTCTTTTGCTAGCTCAAAGGAGCCCAGATTTATTTCCTTGCCGCAGCACAGCTAAACCCGAGGTTGAGGTGTTCCCCGGAAAACAACAACAGCTGCAGGGTGGCTAACCCGCTAACTCCTTCCCTTCCTGCCCATTCACCCCCGCTTCCCCCAAAAACAACAACCAATCAACAACCAACAACCCATCCCGTAACCCCCTTTTTCCCACGCCTGAACTGCTCAGCCAATCACCCACTACGGCGAACACCTCCCTCAATAAGATCCTTAACACAACACACATTCAACAGGAATTTACACCCAGCATTACAATATCATTTTGTTATATAGTTTGCACTGCCTGCACTGTCTATATTTACAACCCTGGCTCAAGGTCTTTTTACAGGTCTTTTACCTGTCATGTAAATTGAACCTGTGACTCTTCTGTTATTACCTCATCTTGCCAACCATGAGAGCAGCCGGCTGCATGCCAGGCTACATAGGCTGCTCTCTTAAAGGTTCGGCTAAGGACTTACTGCTGATGAGATGGTGTTACGGACTTGGCACCAACTCAAAACAGCTGCATGCTTTTATCAGTTGAGTGGATATGTAAAGAACATTTGAAAGTCACATGGAAAAAAAAAGGCTTTGTAGGACCATCTACCAAAACATTCTCTGCGTCTGTGTGTAAGCAACTTGTGTGTGTGAAAGAGAGGCAGAGCATGTGTGTGTATATATGTGTCTGAAATACTTTGAAAGATATGTAAATACTTTAATCTACACTGACCTCTAGTGGAGGTTGATTGAAGTTGCACTTGTTTTACTGAACGTTCAGTGACTCCGGTGAGTGTGACTCTTCATGAGAAAGATGACTTTTTCAATACATTTCTATTTTATGATTCCTCTCTCCAGTCTGAGATCTCCTAATGCACCCTCACCTATATTTTTTTTCTGCAATTCAGACTCACTCCTGTATTATTTTGTAATTCTCTTTCCTCTCTTACAGTCTGTTGCTCTGTCTTTCTTCCCTCACAAGCTTCTTTCCCATTCTCTTTCTTCTCTCCCAGTAGGTTTCTAGCCATCCAGCACCTGCTCGCTGGCACTGTGAAATTCAAAGTTCACTCATTCTGCATTTGATTCATGGTGTAAATAATACATTGTTTATTTCGAACCTCGCATACAAGACTGTTTTTCTACTTTTGTGTGTGTTTGCAGAGTGAGAGAGAGAGAGAGTCTAAAATTGAAAATTTCCTACATTCTTATCCCCATATCTCTAAACAGGTGCGTTGCCATTTACTGTAGCTGCACACGTTGTTTGTGTGCTGTGCCGGCACACCCATGTCACTGTTCCACATGTATTGTGTCTTGTCGTGGGGCATAACAGCAACTAATATAACAATGCTAGTTTATGAGACACACTGTCAGTGTAGAAACTATACATATATGAATGACATAAGGGGGCCTCATTCAGACCGGCTGAATAGTTCATTGTTAGTGTGTGGCTTTTTTTGTAAGCCTTTACAATAGCAGCTAGATCATGAGGGAAAAGCAACACACGCCTTATCTAAACAGGTGGTGCATGACGACATGTGTTTGTTAGTGTGTATGGGTGTACAGTACATCAGTGGTGGAAGAAGTACTCTCATCTTTTACCTGAGTAAAAGTAGCAACACCACAGTGTAGAAATACTCTGTTACAAGTAAAAATCCTGAGTTCAAAATTTTACTTAATTAAAAGTACAAAAGTGTTGGCTTCAAAATATACTTAAAGTTAAAAAAGTACTCTTTATGCAGAATGGACCATTTCATTATTATTGAATTATAATTATAGATGCATTAATATGTGCATTACTTTAATGATGCAGCTGGTAAAAGTATACTGAATCTGCAAAATAACTAGTAACTAAAGGTATCAAATAAATGTAGCGGAGTAAAAATTGCAGTATCTCCCTCTGATTTGTAGTGGAGCAGTAGAAGGATAAAGTAGCAGAAAATGGAAATACTCAGGTAAAGTAAGTACCTCAACATTGTACTTAAATACAGGTACAAACTATTACGTGTGTGATTACGCCCACAGAAGGAGGGGAAACCCGGCTGTGCCACTCATTATCTCTGAATACAGCGTTCTCATAACACACACATGCTGAGCGGTGCTCGTGATCCCTCACCTGTGCTGGGTATGTCGGTTTTTAAGTCTGTGGTCTTCCTGAGTGGCTCTGAGGATGGCACTGGAGGATTTTATGCACTCATCCTCATGTCAATATTCCCACTGTCTTACTGGCTGTTTAAGAGGAAAGGTGAGTGGCACTTCCTCAAAGCAGGATGTAAGTTTTTTTTTTTTTTTTGACCACATACTGCATTTTCTAACTTATCAGTTGATGTTAATATGTTTTATGCCTTTTCCATTTTTAATACAACACTATAACATTAATATAGCAGACCTTTCGGAGAAGACAAGTGAGTGACAAGAATATAGAAGTGTATATTTAAGTGGACAATCATTTATAGGAGATATTAGTGCATTAACAGAAGGTATTTGGGGAAGTTAGATATCCTCTTGTAATATGTATGAGTGTGTGTGTGAGCTTGAATGCAGAATGAATGCAGCACTGCTCACCCTAATTCAAATAATTTTAATCATTATACAGCAGTGTCTGATCTTTGCCCTTTGTGCCCACTAGATGTCCCAGTCTAGCTGACCCAGGATTTAAAAATACCACCTCCTTTAGCTTTCCAGTCAAACCGTCTCTTCTATCATATTATATCTGTATTGATCGTCTGCGTGACTCAGCTCACAGTGTGACATGGACACTAAAGACGACATGTTGGCCTCGTTATTGATTTCAAACGTATTCTGTATGTTCATTTGAGCCCTCACATGATGCCGTAGCGTCAGGTGAAATTACTAGGTATGACAGCTGGAGAGTGTGCGTGATCTCAGTAATCATAACAATTTTCTCGAGCTCTTCTCTATCCTCAGAAAGCATTTGCCATGCGTGCCTGTGATTTTTTTTTTTGTGTGTGTGTGTGTGTGTGTGTGTGTGTGTGTGTGTTAGTTCCTCTCTCTTAAGCATGGACGGTCAAGCCTTATTGATGTAGAGATCAATAGTCATGTTCTCCAATTAGTACATTCTGTGGATTAGGGAATGTAACATGCAAGGATCGATACAGCGGGACACAGCCATAGCAGCTTAACTGTCATGCAGTTTTGACCTTCATCACTGTGGAAAAAGTATTTTTATGTACTACAAGATAAAAACGCTGCAGGCCGGACATCTGTCATAAAGGATGGTGAAGTGGTATAATTTTGGTATAAAAGAAACTACCCAAAAGTATATACATGTATAGAGCTGAAACGATTAGTCAATTAATCAATTAGCCGATTGACAGAAAATTAATTGGCAACTCTTTTGATAATCGTTTAGTCATTTTTCATGAAAAAATATTTCATGGTTCCAGCTTCCCAAAAAAATTTGCTGCTTTTCTTTGTAATTGTTTAGATAATTTTAATGTATTTGTAATACTTACTTGGACTATTGGTTGGACAAAACAAGCATTGTGAAGGTGTCACTTTGAGCTCTGGGTAACTGTGGCATGGCATATAGCATTTATCACTATTTTCTGATTTTTACAAACCAAACAATCAATTGATTAATGGATAAAATAATCAGCAGATTAATCCATAATAATCATTAGTTGCATTTCTATACAAAATAGTTATTATTATCATTAGCTCCACCTCAACCAACTACAACAGTAAAATCCTACTTTTACATTAATGCATGAGTAATAATTTTTTTAAAGTACATTTTCCTGATTATACTTAGATACTTTTACTTAAGAAACATTTTCACTGCAGGACTTTTACTTGTAACAGATCTAGTTCTTAGAGTGTGGTATTATTACTTTTTATTTTAATAAAGGATCTGAATACTTCCTCCACCACTGACTTCAATTCATTATAATTCCATGAACCCATCAGCACAAATGTGAACAACACTCCCCACAGTTTAGCGCCTATCAATTGACTAGCTTCCCTTCAGTGCTCATGTCTCAGAGCATCTCTTACAGTATATTTAGCAGCAGCAGATATTTGGAAAAATCAATAGGAGCCTGAGGGGAAAGAGGGAGGAAGTTAGGTAATATGTGTTTTGTATTTAGAGCTGAGTGACTCTGATTGTTTTATATTATAGGTCATATCAGAGACAAAAGACAGAGCACAAGTTTGTGTGTAGAAAGATATATTTGGTTTTGAAGGACTTCATTAGTCTGAGATGTCTCAGCAGGACAGACAGTTATCAGAGTCAAGAGCAACCTCAGGCACTGTATATTTAAGGGACTGTATGAAAATGATTTGGTTGGGGAAAGGGACTCTGTATCTTTTACTTTTTGTACAAGATACAGCACGGCCCTCCTCATTGTTGGTAATTTTTCTATGGACCCTCCCCTTGACTTAAAAAAAACTGCATCACCCTCCCCCTAATATTTCAAAATAATATAACCATATACTGGTGCTGGTATGAAGCTGAAAAGCGCTTCTAGTTAGAGATAACATTAAATCGTTTATTACTAATACGATGTAATGTGTTTCTTAAAGCTGAAATATTAGTCCTGTTGGATACTAGTTTTATTGTGATGAGGAAAATAAAGCAGTGATACAGAAACAGGATTGTTGTCCTCAGCATATGGCAAAATGCCCCTCTATGAACGATGGCACATAAAAAAATTCATATTTTTGATGTAACCATTTTATCTCTTTTTTTACTTGATACATTTCACAAGGAGAGGCTGAAACAAAAAGGTAAAGCTTGGGTAAAAAAGACCTTCAAACTACACTCCCTTTAGCCAAAATTAAAACTACAATATCCTCCCCCCAAAAAATAATTTTTGTACACTCCAGAGCTACAGAACGGACTGAAACAGTTTTTCAGAACACACTAGAATCTAAAATTGTTAATGAACTTTTTTTTAAAAAAGCCTCATTGAGATTTTCTTTTTCTCCAAGAGACCTGGCCAAAAAAAAGAGCAGACAAATATTATCACAAATTACACAAAAGAACACAAACAATTTGCAGTTAAGATGCACATGCAGGGATTTGAGTTTTCAAATAAGACCAAATACATTAGAAGCAAAAAATTGATTGTGCTATTCATGTCAGAGCAACATCTTGCTACATACTCGCTGAAGATTCTCCCTGTAGAGGGAAAAAGTTTGAAGTGATAACTGTGTCTGTTCATTAGTTGTACCTACAGAGAGAATTTTTCAGAAAGCAATTTGCTCTCAATTGTTGGTGGAGAGCTTTGAGTCAGACAGTAAACACACCTGTTGCACTGAGTTTTTGAACTTAAAGTTTCAGATGCAGACAATCCTCCTTTCTTGCAAAATTAAAGTTATATAGTGTTAATCTTGTCAACCTTGACCCCGAAAGGAGCGTAAATATGTGCTTCTTGTTTGTGTAAATTTGATGAAGAATAGAGTAGAAAGTAGGGGAGGAGAATAGCGAAGGAGTAGAGGACACATCTGCAGGTCCAATTTTCTATCGTGACAGCCAGAATGAGGTGAAAAATCCTCCAGGACAGGAGAGATGCTGGAGGGTAATAAAGAATAGATGCCTCTTCCCTCTGTGCTTTGCAGATCGCTACACAGGGGGATCTGACCTTAGTCGTTCAGGCTCTTCAGTTTGTCCTTCCTTTGTTCCTTCTTGTTCTGTTTCTGTCTGTCTTTTCTTACTTCTCATTACTCTCCCCTGCCACTATGTCTCATGCAACATCTTGCCTTGCTTCTTCTTTCCTTCCTCCTCGCTGTTTCTCCCCTCGAATGACAACTCTTCAATAAATAAGTGGGCAGAGAAATCATTTTTAACCAACAAGTCAGGCTCAGATTTCTCTTTCTCTCCCCCTCTCTCTGTCTCTTTTGTGAATGTGTGTTGTTCGGTATTTCTCTGTTTACATTTACCATGTCTGCAATCAGAGCTCAGCTTCAATACAGTATACATTACTGCCAAATAGTGAGGAGGAAGGGGTCTGCTTTGGCGTAGTGTTTGCCTTCACACCATATATGAGCAGAGTGATGTTACATAAGATTAGGTTTCCTGTCACCTTGTGTGTGTGTGTGTGTGTGTGTGTGTGTGTGAGTAGACATTTGGGTGACCCACATGGTCCTCAGTGATGCTGTTTATGTGACAGACGTCTCCGTAATGAGGCATGGTGCTGTATAGCCCAGTTGAAAATGCAGTAACAGGAATGTCAACAAAGAGAAACAATAGCAGAAGTGGATGCAGACCCAGCACATTTGTCAAACCCCTGCTGTCTTGCCTCTCTCAACCTTTCCTCTCTCCAAAGACAGAGGCAGAAAGGGATACACAGAGGGAGAATAAGACAAAGAGGGAACATCACACCTTTTTTCCATTCCTGTTATTTTTGTAGCATAAGGCGAAGTGATACCCTCACTGGGAGTCGTGCTGGGAGGGGCAGAACATCGGGTGGTGGCTAAGAGTAGCAGCCTGCACTGATCCTCATTGATGCTTTAAGTATCCCAACCTCACCTGATGGCTGAGAGAGAGTATTAGGATGTTTGACACAGGAAATGACCAAATCCACTTAGTGCCTCCTTAGATGTGAAGGTGAATGTGGTTCTGCTGGTATTAGCAGTTATTATTTGTAAGAAAGTGAGAAAGACATGAAACCTGGTATAAACTGGGTTTGAGCTGAAAGACTCAAGCTTAAACAAACAAAGCAAACAAAGAGACGACCACTCTCCACAGCATCAATACATTCAAGAGGGATTGATTCCTGCTGATTTACTGTGGTAAAAGTCAGGATTCCACGATGGTGATAACTAACAACTAACTGTTACATAAACTGTCTTTGAAATGAGCTACTTTTGTACTTTCATTATAACTGATGTTTTACATAAGTAATACTCAAGTGAAGTGCTTGAGTAGGATATTCTTGAAGTTTTTCCTCACCTGCTTTTACTGTATAAAGTCACATTTAACAGTTACTTGCAAGACCGATTTTTCTCTTAGGCACAATAACAGCAGCATGAACAGCTACTCTATGTATTTAAAAATTATAGCATTTAGCTCCTACTTTTTTTCTAATCTCTGAGGTTTGTCTCCCAAACTTAGCGTTTTCTGTACCGTTGCCCATCGAGCAGGCATACAGGCTGCAAAACAGATGCAGCAATCTCCGTACAGTGAAAACGCACGTTTGAGATGGGACATGAATTCAGATGAACACAAATATGTTTTCTTTCCATTAGTTAAATCTGGCTTTAGACACTCTCTTCCAGTTACCAAGGAAACCACATTAGGCAAATCAATGAAGGTAATATCACTGGAGAGGGAGGGCATACCTCAACTCTCTCACCCCCTCCAAACAATCTCTGTCTCACTATGTGTGTGCGTGTCTGGCCCACTCTCTCTCTCTCTCTCTCTCTCGGTTAGGCTTCTCCCTCTGTCTCATTTTCTATGCCATCTCCCACTCATCCTCTCCCCCTCTCTTTATCTGCCGCCTCTCCCTCACTCACTCCCTCTTTCCCCCTCACAACACTCGCTTCCTGACAACCACCGCCAAAGGACTATCAGGCGCAGCACATCCCAAGTTTCCATCTCTCGACGGGGGCCTGGGAGAAGAAAGGGAGAGGAGGGGAAAAGAAAAAAATCCTTTAACTTTAGCCCAGGTGTTGTGACAATCTGGAGCTCTGTGTTGCAGCCTGTAGCTCCAGCAGTATGGCCTCCACCAGGGGATAAAGAGGGGTTGACTGAGGCCAGGTTTTGGGTGACAGAAGAGACATTTTTCTTTCCATTATAGTTGACAGAATTTTTTATCATCAGTTCAAGTTAGAATACTATATTGGATCAAAGTGGATAAAAGTGAGGAAGTAGGCGGAGGACGACTCAGCTGGGCTAAAGTTGGACAAACTGCTCAGGTTGGGTGCAGTTGGACAGGTCTTGTGTCGCTGGCCGGTTTCGGCCCGACCCGACCTGGCTCGGTGGCGCAGTGCTGGGCGATGACAGACAGTGGTCTCCCAAGATGTTGAGTCTGGATGGCTTGGAGATGATTGCTGTGCTGGTGGTCATGGGTCTCTTCATCAAAGTCCTGGAGCAGTTTGGGATGTTCGAGCCCGTCGGAGGGGAAGGTAATCAATTTTCTCTGAGATTTGTTGGTTTGATAACAGGGACAATTATGGTACAGTAAAAAACTGAGTTCACGGATTTTAAAAGTGGTGTGGCTGTACGAGTGCGAGCATGAGCTGTTACTTTCATCTGCAGTGGCCATTCCCTCTGGTCCTGAGTGGGCTGCAGTCCTGTCTGAGGGTTTGGGTTACCAGCGCAACTGTGGGCCATGCAACAGTCTGCCCCCCCAACCCCCTATCCTCTCTCTCTCACACACACACACACATATACAGAGTAACTTTAGCTGTGTGTGAGGCCTCCCTCTGCCCCTGGGGTGTGTGCTTTTACCCTTTAATCGATAACACTATGGACAGAGTGGGTCTGAGTGCTGTGTAGAGGCACTTGTCTCACTGAGGGAATGTCAGCCCTACTCTCAGTACACTCTTTAGCCTGTAGCCTTTGTATGGAGCTGAATCAAGACAGAAAATATGGCTCATTTTCTTTGCATCAGATCATAGGTCAACACGTTTTGTGGTTGAAACATAATTCAGTTCAAATGTGCTTCACTTAATGACTTGTGTCAGTACTAAGAGGGAAAGAGACAGTACGTTATAGAAGCCCTCATTAATTTGTGGTAAATCAGCAGTCGACCATATACTCAATTAGAAGGTCAATTCACAGATGTCATGTTTAGTTATAGTGTAACAAAATGAAACGTAGAATGATACTTTTATAACACTGTAAGTAGTGCCTGCATGTAAATGAAGCGTTGACTGAAAAGGTCCTTGTCCTGCTCTGGCTCACCCCTAGCTGTCAACATGCACCAAGGCCTTGTTTGGCCTGTCTTATCTGAATGAACCATGTTTTGTCCAATCTAAGTCCAATCTACTTTACCTTGTTCACACTCGCTTATCTGTTCTCTCATAGTGACAACAGAAAAGATGGGATTCTTATCTCCATTGTGTTTTCTTTCCCCCTTTGCTCATATACCAGAGTGCCCTGTACACTTCTGGTAACAGTGGCACTCTGACAGGGTCTTAAGTTTTCTTCTCATGACAAGAATCTGTTCTTCTACTCTCATTTTGAGTCACTATGTAAAGAGCATTCATGCAGTTTAGTCAGTTAAAGACAAAAAACACTGCATAGTTTAGGAATTTGCTCTGGTAGATTCTTCTGGATGCTAAACTATAAGAGACAATCTCGATCCCTGATGCACTCGCTGGACGGCACCCAGTAGTCAAGGTGTGCCAACAGCTCCGTCATCTCAAAAAAGTTCCCCTTGGAAACCTATGGTCTGTGCCACAGCGCACTGCATACACATGCATGCATGCACACGCAAACACACACGCACTGGAGAATCCATTTATACTCTCATTATAATCTGCATCATTCTTCAGCATATTTTGACCATTCTTTATGGAAAATGGCCGACATAATAAGTGTATGTATGTGTGCCAACTCCCCTGTGAGTACTTAAGCTAATGAATTTTCTCTTTAATGGAGGAACTTAGTCCAGATGGCAGAACAACTGTGTTACTCAGACTATCTGCAGAATCATGTGCTTGGAACCAATACACAGTCCATATAAGGGCATGTGATATACACTTGATGTACACATGCCTCCTTGAGTATGTGCGCCATGTTCACGTGAAAAGCAAGTTATATACCGTAGATTTACAATATACTGGTGATACCATCATGTGATTAGTCAGTTGATCTATTTTGGGCATGTGTTCCTGTGTAAAACTGACACATCTTCATTCATACTCATTTGTAATCTGTCCCCCTCCATATTAATCCCTTGCCAAGCCAGCTTCAAACCTCTATTAGACATGGATTATTTTATTCTGCTTGACCTTTCTATTATAATAGTGGAGTCTTGTGTTGGCTGCACATGTGGCGGTGTGTCTTTCATTTACTTCTCTCTCAGGATATCGATCTGCTGACGTGAGCTGACCTGACACCAGTTAGTAGTTAGTTACTTTGTGTGTATACTTTTACAGAACCCTCTCCCCCTTTACTTTGGCATGACAAAAATAACAGAAAGATGTTCAAGTTTTAGTTGAAACGTGTCTCTGTTTTGCGAAGCTGACCTTCCGCCAATGGAAGTTTTGGAAGAGAAAAAAAACAAAACAGATAAAATATTAATTGTGGTTGAAATGCCCTCTCTTCTCTCTCTTGCCAGATTCATTTTCTGGTGAGACAGAGCGAGATAAGTAAAATAAAGAGTCTGTGAGACTCCCATTACTTTAATGAGCTGTGCTGCTGACCTTCTGCTGATGAAACACACACATACACACACAGCATGCACATACTTTTGTGTTCTCCAGAGAAAGTGAAAGAGGGAGGAAAAGGGAAGGAAGAGCTGGATGTGTGCGAAGAGGCTGCGTACAGTGTGAGGTGCACTCTGGTCTGGAAGTTTACAAGGCTCTGATAGATTTAAAGCTAATGGCTAATGGCTGGAGTGTGTTCTTTAGAAGTTTATGGGGTGGAAATTGAAGAGTTGTACAATGGGATGTTCTGGCCGGAGCTGGATGGCAGCGTGCCTGAGAAAAGAGTTTCTAATAACACAGCGGTTTCCTCCACATTTCTCTTGTTCTAAAAACATTCCCTGGATAGAGTTTGTTGACTTCAACTTACTCAAGATGCAAAAGAAACCTCTGTGTGAGTCTTTACCAGTAATAAATACATCAGTTTATTTTCTCCCACCTGCTTCTGTCACTGAGATTTACTTCTTGCTGTCTCTCAGTGGATATATTTGATGAATTAGGAACTACCAAGAAGCTTAAGGTCTACTGTATGTGCTGCAGGGAGTTGTGGTACTCCTGGTCGCTCACTAGCATCAGAGGTGTGGCATCTTGCCATATGCACCGCTGTCTTTTTCAGCCTTTGATTTTAGAATAAATTGAACTGGCAATGGGCTTGATGAGGTCCTGGGTGTCAGGGACATGTTCCAGTGCTGCTTCATCACTTCTGAAAGGCCTTTGATACTGTACTGTCTCTCCTTGCCTTCATATCAACTCATACCTGATTTAGCAGCGGGATGTGAGCCATATGTCAAACCAGCCTGCAGAATCTAATCCCCTCCTTTTCACAGTGATGTTTTACTTTGCTCCTTCTGTTTGAGTCACATCAGCTCACTGGAAATGTGATGCGAGTCTATGGTTCTTGTCATTGAGGTGGCACACAGTTGAGAAACAATGTCAAGATCATTTGCTGCAGAGGTCCCAAGGAGAAATCTAGTAATTCTGTAATTATGCTACTCTACATTTAAAAACCTCATCTGCCTACAGCTTCTTTATTACAGATTAAATGAAAACATAAACAACATAATAATAAAAATAATTTAACAGGACTCTCCTGTTCTGTGCAACTGTTTGATCATAAAGATGTTGCAGTTATTACTCCACCTGTAAGCTATGTAGAGCATAGACTGTTAGGATAAATCCACTGTTTGCCATATACAGAAAATATTTGTGGGGGAACTTATATTGATTTGTTCACAACCAATAAGATTTTTAGCCATGCTAGTGGCATGGCTCTATGGATGGCAATGTCAGTCTGTCTGTCAGTCTGTCGTCTGTCCAGACTGAAATATCTTGACAACTATTTGCTGGATTGCCATCAAATTAGCTACAGATATTCAAGGTCCCCAGAGGATGAATTCGAATGACTTTGGTGATCCCCTGACTTTCCTGTAGCGCCACCAGCAGGTCACGTTTTAACGTGTTCAGTGAAATATCTCAAAATCTACTGAATGGATCAGCACAAAACTTTGTACAGACATTTATGGTCCCTAGAGGATGAATCCTAATGACTTTGGTGATCCCCTGACTTTCCCATAGGGCCACCTTAACGTTGATATTTTTGTTTATTTTATTGTCCAATACTACAGTTCATGACCAAATACCTGCAAAACTAATGACATTCCCATCAGCCTTAGCTGTACTTTGTGTTTAGTGCATGGCTGTAGACTCTTAGTCTTGTTTCTACATCTTTATAAGTGTTTCGTCCTTTCAAAGGAGGTCTGTTTTTCAATGTGTGTGTGTGTGTGTGTGTGTGTGTGTGTGTGTGTGTGTGTGTGTCTTTGGTGAACACTATAGTTTTAGCTCCATCATGGAGCAACATCCTTTTGCTGTATACAATAAGGATCAGCAAAACATTTTTCCTGCTTAAAAGGCCATTTGGATATGATCAGCACAGTGTGTGAGTGTGTGTGTGTGTGTGTGTGTGTGTGAGGGAATGAGTCAGTATGAGGGAGAGGGATAAGTGCAGGTAAATTGCTTAGCGGTCAGCAGAGGACCTATTTGTGTCCAAGCACACGCACGCACTCAGAGGCACATCCATCTACCCTCATTGTAATTGCCCTTCAATAGATGGGTACACTAATGGAGAATGCAGTGGGTGTGTGTTTGCAGCCCATGTAGAGTGAGCTGCATGGCTTCACACACTCTGTAGGGGTCTGAGGACATTATAGCTGTCAGATCTGATGATATTAAGATATAGTGTAGGGCCTCAACCTCAAAACGGATAAAAAATGTAATCAGAAGCTTATGATTGATTTTACAAAAAATGAATTGTTTTACCAGCCAAGAGGTCATGATTCTACTCTGTTGGGGAAAGTTGAAACAAGGGCAGGTACATAGATACTATAGCTTCTATCAGTAGTTTGGACAACAAGTATCCTGTGTGTGGCAAACTTTCTAAACAGTAATAAAACTGCAGTGAGTGTGGAAGAGACTGTCCTTGTTGTCCTTGTCTGAGGCTCTTTCTCTCTCTGCCCCTCTGATGGCTAGCCAGCTAGAAGATGAGAGCCTGGGACACAGGAGGATCACACGGGGGATATTTAATACACAACTCTCTCTATCCTCCATCATCCCTCTCTCCCTACTTCTCTCTCTGTCACTATTTGTCGCCCCCCCCCCCTCTTCTGTCTGTCTTCTTTTTTTCCTCTGGCTCTCCTTCCCTCGATTTGATTATAGCAGTGGTGTGTGTGTGTGTGTGTGTGTGTGAGACGGTATTTGTATGGCAGGTGCTCTGTGGATAAAAGAACAGAAGTTGTTGACGTTCCGCTGCTCTTCTTCTGACACACGTCTGCAGAACGATGATAACATTGAGAATAAACTAATGAATTCACACAAACACACACACATACACACACACACACACACACACATGCAGACCTGTCCTTGAAAATATCCTTTGCAAACTTATTAGACTTTGGAAGATTTGCATTAACACAGCTTAGCCTTGTGTCTGTGAAGACCTTTTCCCGTATGCAGCTTAACCCTTAAATGTTCCGGCAGTTTTTAATGTCACACTTGATTTTTTGTGTAAGATGCTCCAGCGATTTGAAGGCACAAGATCAAGTAATATTACCTGCCATAGCTGTAGTGGCAGCAAACAAGCAACATTCCAAAGCAAAGCACACAATGGGTTAAAATATTCTTAGACATGATGGTTTTAAAGCCATTTACAAGAAACCCAAAAGGATCATGTGCTGTTGAGAAGCCCCGATATCTAAGACTTCAGATTTGGCTGTTAAATAACAGCTGACTATATGATGCGCTACGATAACTTGTCAACGCTTTTCCAATTATACAGTAACATATGTGTGCAACAGATTGGCAGCTTTTTAAAGTCTATCAACATTTTCTTTTTAATCAGCTGTTCATTAAGCAATTAGGGATTACCAACAATTCATATAGATATTGCTCTTTACCAGTGAAGGAAAGTAATTAAGTACATTTACTCAAGTACTGTACTCATGTACAATTTTGAAGTACTTTACTTGAGTATTTCTGCTACTTTATACTTCTACTCCACTACAACTCAGAGGGAAATATTGTACTTTTTACTCTGCTACATTTATTTGACAGCTACTAGTTACTTTGCAGATTCAGATTATTAAATACAAAATATAATAACAAATTAATTATGATGCATTATTATTGATTGAGCTGCCCAGCAGTTAGAATTAGCCCCATCTTTACCATCTGCAACATTAAAGTGATGCTTGCACATTAATGCATCAATAACTGTAAGGCAATTATATAATGAATATTATTCTGACAGGGATCATTCTGCATAATGAGTACTTTTACTTATGGTACTTTAAGTATATGATGCTAATACGTCTGTACTTTTACTTAAGTTAAATTTTGAATTTTACTCAGAGTCAAAGTCTGAGCTTGTCACATTTAAGAAGCATTGATACAGTCAAGAAATGTTTGCCAAGTCTTTGTATATAGGTTTATGTATCAGCTTAAAGGAAAGTATCCAGTAAGAGACTGTTCATTGGCACTTTATATGGAACTTTGACAAAAATAAACCAGAATATTGCTGTCAAGAACAAACACTGCCTTAGTTTATTTAATGCTATATTTACTTTTTTTGGTCACGCATTCTCTTCCTCTGACTTTTCCTCCATGTCTTCTTTTTCCTTTTGCTTTATATGCAATGTTTGTTTGCAGTTGTGAGGTTGAGGGATGAGTTTATCCTTGTTTATTAATTGCTTTGCTGTGCTTTGGGAGAATTCTCTGCATTAGGGAGATCATGGTTGCTACACTGATTCACTGTTCCTACTTTCAGTATAGCTCTGCTGTTCACACAAAGGCATTTGAACTGTTGATAAAAATAAGGATGCTCTAAAGTTTTTAAGCACCGGCGGTCAAAATGTAACACGTGTTCACAGTGTAACTGGGTAGACCCATAGAGATGTAACAAGTAGGCACAACCAAACCATTGTGGTTTTTGTTAATGAATACTGTATGTGTTGGGCAGGTTTTCTAAATTGATTAAGTTCCCAGCCACTCACTCAAGAATGTGAATGAAAAAGTGAGTCTAATTATTGGCTTTCTGCGGCCTATTAACACGTTTCTCACTTTCAATCCATTTATTCTTCTCTTTTTCTCTCTCACTCTCTCCCTCTCACACACACACATACAGTATTAACAAGGGCACACAAGCCTTGCAGCAGGATGCAGTGGCTATTATTCACCCCGTTTTACAACAACAAAGGAAAGCTACAGGCTGCTGTCATTTTGCCATTGATTTAACTGCCAATTTGATCTTCATTCATGGCTGGATCCCAGTAAACGTTTAGGATAACTTTCTGCTGCCAACTGGTTGAGTTTTACTCTAAGTTCAATGTTTCACTGTCTTGTTCCAACATAGTAATGTTTCGTTTGGCTGGAAAATGGTGTTCAGTTGCTCTGTAATTCAGTTGCTGTGTTAGTAATTTCCCCTTAAGATTTGTTGTAGTGGTCTTTTTGGAAACAAAGCTTTCAACAGCTGAAACCAAACCCTGTTACCTGATCAGAAATTTTGTTTGTTTTTTCTGTCATATCGACCCGTTCAGGATGTTTACCTGATTTGGCTCCTGGCAGGAAACAGCAGAGCAGAGTGTTTATGATTTGATGGAAATAAATTTAGAGAATTGTTGTGAGCGATGCAAACCCAATTTAGATTGACTGCTTTACACCACTCAAAAACACAGGCTGCATTTTAAAAAGCTTAAATGCAGTTTAGTGCCAGAAAAGAAGGTCCCTAGTATAACATTATCATAATAGCAAACATGAGTGTTACTCTCCCTTTCAGTATTATGTGAATGTGTGCATGAGTGTGTTGGAAATTGTTAATGGCTTGTGATCTTTCATTACCCTCCCACTGTTTAGTCTGGTCTCTGGAGCAGAATTTAAATGAAGGACAATAACAAAGAGAAAGAGAATAGCTAGAGGTTGACAACACTGTTATACAGGGTTGCTAACCAAATGTCTTAACTTGCACTGCCCTCTTCAGGTGTAAAAGTTAATTACTGCAATATGTCTTTGGGAAGGTCAGAGGTTTTCAGCCATGTCTTTGAACGTGACACAAAGTACGTTTATTTGCCAAACAGTGTTGAAAACCACTTGTTAGCTATTACATGTTAGATTTCAAATTACGGCATCCAATTGCGAAGAAAAAGAAAGAAAAAGGCTAATGTTTAATAATTTATAATAGAAGAAAAAAACAAATTGTGCTCTGTTTGAGTCGATATGATTAATTTAACCTTTTTACTGAAAGAAAAATTACCTTTCGTCATCATCAACTGTCACATAAACTTGTATCCAAACAAGACGCATGGCCTTATAGACCAACTGCAGTGTATTCCTGAAAACTAATTCTCTAATTTTCAGTATAGATGCTGTTCACGTACACAGAAATAATCCTTTTCGTCTTGTTTCCTCAAAAGAGAAAGCCTCTCTGATCCCTCCGTCTCACCAGATCGCATTCGCTTTCTAAAGAAAACTGTTCATTAGCAGCTCTCTGTAGTTTACACTGAAAGGACTCGCCCTCAGTAGAATGAATCTGTTTTGCAGTATTAAAAATATCCTCAAAAGCTAATGTTCTATGCAAATGGATCTCTGCTTTCACTTATCTAATTGGAAACACACTAGCCAATTTTGAGCACCATTTGTCAATGACCTCCTCTGTGTCTCCTTCGCTGCACGCATTCACACACACACACACACACACACACACACACATATACACACACACTCCCCCCCCTCTCTCTCTTAGACATTTTAATCAGTTTTGAGAGGAATAATTGCCCAGGTAGACGTCTAAATATGGAGGTATTTCAATTACTCTGTGTGTCTGGCTTCAGGCAAAATATGTCTCACAGAGACTAATCAACTAAGACTGATTAACGTAACATTTTATTACAATCTGAGTGTGTGTGTGTGTGTGTGTGTGTGCGCATGCGTGTGTGTGTAAGGGTGTCACCTTCTGTAGATTAGCATTCAGGCAAGTCCATTTCCATCATTATATTAAGATCAGAATATCTCTTGGGACGGATTACAGGCGTCGCTTCCTCATGTACACCGGCCCTAAACAGTTTAAGCTAAAATAAGCTCCTGTGGTTCATCTGTGATTTCTCGCCCTGAAGGAACCTCACTGCCCTTACAAGACCTTTTGAGGTGATGAGTAGAGGGCAAGGGGGAAGAAGAGACGTCTGAGGAACTTTTCTGGAAGCTGTTTTGTATGCTCACCACTGGCCTGCTAATTATATCACACACACTCTCAATTTACAAGCAAATGGAGCAACACTTTCGCTCTGTTGGACACAGACTGCACAGAGCTCATGTCTGATTAGCTTTGAAGTGACAGCTGTCATGTTGATGTGTGTGCATGTTTGCAGTTATGGATGTGTTTCTGTTGTTTACCTAACTTTTCTCTCAAGAGAATGAGTGTCATAGATTTGGTGATTAGTTAGTCAAAAGACATGTAGAAGCTAAATTTGGTTGATTTTTAGCCATGCTAACGGCATGGAGCTGTCTGTTGGCCGTTGGCAACTGGATGGATTGCCATGAAATGTTGTATAGATTCATGGTCCACAGAGAATGTTTTCTGTTATGACTTTGATGAACCGTGACTTTTCCTCTAGCGTGTGTGGTTTTGAGTGAAATGTCTCCACAGTTATTGGATGGATTGCCATGAAATTTCGTGTTCCTCTCAGGGTGAATTGTAAACACTTAACTTTTCTTGTAGTGCTATTATTCGGTCAAATTTTAATTTGTCCAACTCTTTGGTTTATGACCAAATACCTGCAAAACTAATGACATTCAGCATCAGCTGCACTTGTGTTTATTGAGAATTAGCATGCTAACAGGCTAAGACAAGATGGTGAACATGGTCAACATGATACCTAATTACCATCAGCATGTTAGCATTGTCACTGTGAGCATATTGGCATGCAGACATTAGCATTAGGTCAAAGCGCTGCTGTGCCCAAGTTCAGTCTCACAGAACCGCTAGCGTGGCTGTAGACTCTTTTTTTAGACATCTAGGTTACATAATTGTTATTTCAAAAGCATTACCATATTTCAGTTTGAAGCAGCTCCTAAGAACATGCTGACATATAGTTACTGAAATGCTGTTGAAACAACGGTTATGTGTAAAATCACTTCTCAGCCTAATTCAGCCCACTGCGGTTTGACAGTAACCTAGACGTCTAGACATCTTTTGACCTGCAAGTCACCAAATCAATGCATACAGGGCTACAATCAGTGCAACAGTGAAGTAAGCAAAAATTTATGTTACCATTATTAGAAGCAACCGCAACAACAGTAACAAGTTTAAAGGTCAGTGCCTTACAAGAGCCGTCATGTCTTTGCAAAGTTTTAGGAAAGAAGCAAAGTTAAAGGGGAGAATTTTTTTTGTTTATTTGCAATGTCTTACATTTCTGTCTTGGTATAAGACAGATATCATAATGCTTTATGTAAGAGATAATGACAGATAGGCGCGACCAGCCTTAATCTCTCACACTTTCATCCTTGATTTGACTCTCCGACTGCAGACTGTGTTTGAGAATTTAGTGGCCCGAATATGTCACTGTATTTAGGAATTTATGTACCCTGTTTAATTAATCATGCCCATAAATGCAAAATATAGGGTAATATAATGCTTTATGATGATTAGAAATCTCTATAGATTACCAGCTGTGAAGTAATTCATTTAATTTATTCATTTAATGACCACTTTTCTCAATTATGTTCTCTTTCATCTCACTTTACATGATCATAAAGACCCTTTTGTAATAATAACTGATCCTTCAGTGCCATTAGAAGCCCTAGTAGGTCTCTTTTATTGTATTTGGAGCCCTCGACTGCCACACTTGACTCTCTCACATTAAATGACAGTGATGGATGCACACTTTGAGAGTCCATGGGCCCAGTTTCTGACTTTGAACATGAACTCAGTCTGGGAAATCGTTCCTTTTTGCCATTTTGTTTGCCAAAGAGCATGAGTCTGCCTCTGATAAAGTGTAGGTTGTTCAGTCTCACAAGGCTGCTCTAAGATGAGTGCTTCCCGGAGGCTCAGAAGCCATGCTGTAGCTCTAGGCCTCATTTTCACTCTGAGAATCATTAATCACACGACAGACAGATCAAGCCCTTCGTAAACCTCCCTGTCTCCCCCAGCTTCCTTTTTATACTCCTCTCCATTTCCTGGTTTCTTTCTGTCTGGCAGTGAGTCGACATGCTCACAGACAGACAGACACATGCACGTATATGTAAAATACACAATCTGAAAGACAAAATGGTGCTTTTAAAGTGCTAGGGACTAAATATTCCCCCCTCAGTTTTCTATAGAGCATTCACTTCCAGCTTTGACAAAGGGGGGTGTTATTGAGCATGGAGTGGAGGATGAAAGTGATGGCGAACTTTCCACTTTTGTGTAGTATAGCCTTTTCTTCATTAGAGATGCACTGATCCAACTTTTTCTCTCTCAATACCAATTCCAGAGACTGTCCTCCCAAGAAGAACCAAAGCATCAGTCACTTCAGCAAATGCCCCCAAAACACCATATATTTATGTTTGAGTGACAAAGCCCTCTAGCAACCATAGTATTTTTTGACTCCTGTCTGTTGGGAGAAAAGGAGGAAGTTGTATGACATTTTTATAGAGCCACAAAGTCCACAGAGAGAGGAGGTCAGGGTGGATGAATGGCTTAACAAAATGTTAGACTGTGATTCGCCAGCGTTGGTTTCTTTTAACCATGACCACGAGCCTACCCTAACCTTAACCTTAACCTTAAAGTAGTTTGAACCCAAACCATGCTTGTTCCCTAGCCCTTACCAAGTTTTTTTGTGCCTTAACCTAACCAAACCTCAACCATAGTGGTGTCAGATCAGAAAACAGTTTTATTTTTGGTACAGACAAATGATGCTGTCCAGCTGTACAGGAACTCATTAGAATACTTTATGTGTTAGGCAATATAAGGTCAGGGGTTGCTGTGGCACTTAAAACTGAGTCTGCAGCCCACTGTGACCTAATGACTGAAACTGACAACAGAAACAGATTTTTTTTTATAATGGCATTGACCAAGAAACTGTATTTAATGTGGGTCGTTCATCTGGACGATACCCGATCAGTTTACAGTAATACGGTTGGGATCGGGGGTTGAGTGCATCCTCCTATTTAGAATGATCATTTCCTTCATCAAATCCCACCTCAACATTATGTTTCAGATGGTTCAAAAGGCTATATCCTGTTGCATTTACTGTAATGCCACCTTTGTTTCCTGCTGCACTTTGTTGGAAGGTTAAAAGGCCTAAATCAGTCATACACATGATTCCCTCAGGTATGTTAAATCCATATGGGAAGTCTGAAAGAAATCTACATGCCAACCAAAATGCATCATCATGATTCAATTCTTTTAAATCCTTTTTTTTTTAGATTTTCAGTTCCAGTTCTTTAGAGATTCTGTCTGTCTGTGGCAGGATGTCAGTGTGCCAGATGTGACATCAATATATCCCATCCCAACTGAAATATCTCCCACTGCGCTGGATTATATGCAATACATGTTATAGCCAGATTTCACCTCCAGGCTGTGTGTTTGTGTGTGCACGTGTGTTGACTTTACACTCAGGGGAGATTGCCACATCTGTGAGTTTGTCCACAGTAGCCGCTGGGTCAGATGCTTCGCCTCTCTGTCGTCACAGTCTCCCTCTTCCCTTCTGTTAGTCTTTCTCTGCTTCGTCTTCTCCTAAATTTGTCCTTCATTTCCCCCCTGCTACCTCTTTTTGTTTTTATCATTTGTTTTTTCTATTCGGTCCTTGCTACGCCCCTGATTGCCGTTATTTCCTCCTTTAACTATTCCATCTTTCCCCGTCTCTCTTCCTATTTCATCTCCCAATTCATTCTTCTAATCTGTCTTTTGTATGTCCCCCCTCTCTGTTTCCCCTCTTAACCTACAAGTAGTACTCCTCCATCCTTTTCCCTCCTTCCATTTCTCCTCTCACTCTTCTTTCCTCCCTTCATTCAGTCCAATCACTGACCCAATTAAACATGGGGAGGGACACAGCAGGAGGAGAGTGACGGAGGTAAGGCGAGGGAAGAGAGGGAGAGGGAGGACAGGCAGAGAGTAGAGAGAGTTTGAGTGTCAGTAGCTGGAAAAGAGAGTCAGGAAACATTTGCCGCCAACCTGCCAGGGCACACATGGTGAATTGTCCGAACTTCACCTGGAACTTAAACAACCTTTGACAGCCTCGAAGGAGGCGGGGGTTGAGCAGCAAGCCGACAGTCCTGCTGCCACGCACTTACCGCTCTCGATGAAGAGACGAGGAGACTAACAATCTACCTTCAGTGAAGAAAGCGGGCGGGGAGCCGTGCGGAGTTAGGATGGCCAAATACCGGCATATAGAGGGAGACTGAGAGGAGAGATTGAAGAGACGAACACGGTGCATTCCTGGTTGGAGCTGAGGGGGGGGAACGTGGTTGCCTCGGGGCAAGAGAAAGATTTTTGTTGACAGAAACAGAGAGAGAGGAAGGGGGAAAGGATGCATCTGTTCTTCCAAGACAAGTGGGAGGTGGAGGGGCTGCAGACTGTGGGAATCCTCCTGGTGGTCTGCAGCTCCCTCAAACTGATGCACTTTCTGGGGCTTATCGACCTTTCCACGGCAGGTAAGAGAAACGGTAAGAGAGCAAGAGAGAGGCGCCGAGTGAAAAGTCAAAATGATGAATATATGGTGAGGGAACATTAGGGGGAAAACACTCAGCTGGAAGGGGGGTGGGGTGTCTACATATGTGTTTGTGTGTGTTTCTGAAGTGTTTATCAGGGTTAAATATAACAAAGTAGTTTGGCCTTATTTCTTCACTAAATAGCTGTCATGTTTGTCACACCTATTTATGGTCCTGTGTAGTGTGTGTGTGTGTGTGTGTGTGTGTGCTTGTATGGTTTTGAGACTGAAATACTGAAGTGCATACAGTGTGTCCATACCTTTCTAACTCGCATATAAGTGGAGAATGTTCATTATTTGATCATTATTGGCTGCATTTCTGACACAAAGGAGATTCAAAACGTCTAAACAAATACATCTGAATGAATAATTCATGTCCAAAACACATCTGAATGTAGGCCCATCCATACTGGGTACCGAACGCGTCTTAAGCCAGGACACCCCGAGGCCGCACATTTGTAACAGAAAGCCTGCATGACAAAGTAAGACTTTGGAAGATGTGAGCTTTTACCAGACAGCGAGGCTCTAACACAAAAAGATGCATTATGGGAAATATAGGATCTAGGGGCTAAAAGTCAGGATATCTATGCCCCTGCTTCGTTGATTTTAAGCATTCTTTTCTTTTTTTGCCTCTTGTGAGTCCCCCAACTTTATGGAAGTGTAATAAATAACAGGAGTGCAGTGAAGAGTGAAGATAGGCAGGAGAAGTGGGAGGAGATGAGTGACATTAAAGGTCCCAGGCCACATTTGAAACCACAGGCACACGAAGAACCAACTGAACCAGCAGGATGCCTAAACCAGAGATAGACGCTAATATTTCCAAGCACTGGCCCCATGGGCCACCAAGCCCCTACATTTGGTGGCCAAAGTACATTTTTGGTGGCCCAAATGTAAAGTTATGTAAAAACAATACAGAAAAGGCAATTTAAAACAACTTAACACAGCCTTCCTTAACTGTGACACTTTAATAAATGAAAAGACATTAACAGAATGAAAATATATTTTTATAATAATTTATTTAAATTGAAAACTCTAAGTTCTTTGTAAACATATGGTACATATATTCTCTCACAGTCTCTTAGTTTGAATTTGGGATGTTTGTGGAACTGTAACGTTGCTTTGGCGAAGACAAAGTATATCTAGTATAGGGATAAAACTTGGTGGCCTCAGGGGGCCACCTACATGGAGTATTTAGTGGCCACAAACTAACTTCTTGTGGCCACTAAATACTCCATGGTTCCAAGGCCCATGGTTAATGTCGAACCCTGCCTAAACGTTCTAATTTGTGAAAACTGCACCATTTTTTAAATTGCAGTTCTTTTTCTCTTGTCAGTAGGTGTCAGGAGGGCATGGAGATCATATGAGATGTTCAGTGTTGGATCTGCACAACCAATCTGTATCTCCATCAGCAGTATACTGTATCACCGGCTCTAAACTGTAATATGTTTGCTGCCTTCACTTCAGCTGACGGATTACATGGTTTCTCTGTGCCTTGAGAAAATTCTCAGATCTCTTGTTTATGGTTTATGAAACACGAAGCTCCTTGAAAAGTTACTGGATTGCCAAAAATGTGTTGCCATCAAGCTAAAAATAGAACTATTTTTCTTATTTCCTGTAGAGCTGTGATGGTCTGTCAGTGTACCCTGGGGGAAAGTATTGAACCCTTAATGCGCAATCACTACGGGTCGTGCTGGGTAAGAGTGTCATAATGCTGCACAACAGCTGAAGAACACAGAATGCTGCTTTTTTCCCCGCTGTCTGATGAGAAATAGACAGTTTTTACTGCCTACTCAGGACGAAATGAAATAATGTCTGGTCTCATTGTCAGTGCCACTCAAAAAACAATTTTAACTTCAAAGGCAGGAGAACAAATTGATCGCATGTTACTTCCATAGCGTAGTGAGCTCAGTAACCTACTTGTTTTCAACAAAGGACTGTTTTCAACCACAGCATTCTGTTAATATTAGACACAACTTCCATATTAAGTACTCTATCTTTCTAAATTTTAAGTTAATAGTATGCTTTAAAACAGCTGAGAAAAAAACAACAGCAGCTTAGATTCTATGATAGATAGATAGATAGATAGATAGATAGATAGATAGATAGATAGATAGATAGATAGATAGATAGATAGATAGATAGATAGATAGATAGATAGATAGATAGATAGATAGATAGATAGATAGATAGATAGTGCATAATATTATATATATACTTGGTTACAACCTGGGTCCAAGAGACCAGTAGTAGTAAGATGTTTTTGGGGCATCTTTTATCAGATATAGGGGACCTTAAAGAGATGTGCTTGTGTGCATGTGCGTATTAAAATCAGGTTAATCCCTCTGAGAACAAACATCTCTATTCCAAAGACAGACTTGGCCAAGACAGCCAGAGCGCATTTACTCAAAGACATCACAACAAGCAAGAAATTTCATCACCAGCAAAGGAGAGAGGGCTGTGAGACAGGGAGGGAGGAAAAGGTGTCTCATATCTAAGCATTGACAGTTTCCAGTAGATTCAGCTTTCATGGTTCTTACAAGTATTTCAAGCTCAGTGGTCCATACAGAGCAGAGGAAGTAGAAATCACGACAGGTTTTTTTTTTTTTGTTTTTTTTTTTGTTTTTTACATATCTCAGTCCAGGCTTTCAGAACGATCAGTAGAAATTAAATTTAGTCTACTCGCACCCAGAGACAAGCTGTATCTGTAACACAATAACAGTCAGAATTGTGAAGGTTACTTTAAGAATGTATTTCACAACAGTTACTAATAGATACCTCATCCAAACTGCAATCTTTAATGCTATGCAAGAGACTTTATAAACTTTAGATATACCCATTAGATATACCTTTAGCACTGGTGGCAAGTATCTAAGTACGTTTATTCAAGTATAGTGTCTAGGTACAGTTTTGAGGTATTTTGACTTTGCTAGTGATTCAATTTTTGTTTGCTACTTTATACTTCTCCTCCACTGTATCTTGCAAATGGAAATAGTGCAAAATCTAACTCCACTACATTTATCTGACAGCTGTAGTTACAATAAATATTTACATACAAAACATTTGATGAACTTATAAAATATGATGCAGTAAATTAAACTAACAAATGTATATAAAGAAGTTACAGTTGACAAAACAATCTCACCTCAAGGTCCATTTAGTAGCTGTTCTGGAGCTTTCGATCGTATGACATGATCTTCCTCCACAGATGTTTGTTTTCTGAGCACTTCAAGGACTTCCTTTCCATGTTGGCGTAAAGGTTTATTTTTTGACGTTGGAATCAGCAATTACCAATCTCAATCTCAAGGTCCATTTAGTAGATTAGTCCATGTAGTTACAATTAGCTTCGCCTCAACCAGTTACAACATTATATTGCTACATCCACCACTGCTCAGAAATGCATCGTGATTACTTTGCCATCAGACATACTTAAAAAAATTATGTTTTTTACATTCGTATTAAGGTAAAGATCAGAAATGGTGAACAATGACAAGGTTCAGGAAATGTATGTTAGGTGTGCATGCAAACAAACAATGGCACTACTCACTACATAATTAGTCTCCTGCATCTTACTTCAGAAGTACTCTGATTCATTTTTATACCTTTGACTGTTGGTCAAAGTATTTGATGTTCATTTCTGTACTGTGGTCAGCTTTTGGGTCCACATGGAAAAAGATAATGTACTTATACACACAGACCCTGGGGCAGAGAGGGCTGGGCCTGTGCTAGGCGGCTTGATGTATTAATCTGGTATCCATTGGACAATGTGCTCTGCCTGCTCTGGCTCCAGATGACGACAGAGACACAGGTCAGGAGGGCCAGAGGCTCCATAGAGCAAAGAGACAACAGGGTGACACATCACAGAGGCTAGATAGTCAGTGGAGAGGTACTGTGGTTCTATTGGTTTTCACCCCATCATGGCCTTCATCCCTCAGACCGCTGGGGTCCTGCCAAAAGGGGTGAGGGGACTGTTACCATGGAAACTAAGAGGCAAGAGTAAATATGTGAGTTTATGTGTGCAAATGTGTTTTTTGCTTCCTCTATCCGATTTTCATTATTGCTCAGTGAAACACGCCAAAATAGGCCTCATGAATTTCGTTTGCTTTGAGGTGATGGTGGTAGACGTGATGGGCTCTGGCTGTTGCAGTACATTTGTGTGGCAAATTATATTCCACTATAAAGTGAAATGAAGTCCTCGTTTAAGCCGATAGTGAATTAAAACTGTTGATGTTTGACTTGTGTTTTGAACTCATACTCTCCGCTGGTTTTTCCTACAGCTTGCTGAATGTGGCATTGTGATATGAGAGCCAGTCTGATTAGGGAAACTGTGTTTCTAGGAGTCACGCTGTGTTGCTGTTGTGTGGCAATATCTACTATTTGAAGCGGTACTCGTGGTCTCCCATCGCTAAGCCAGGTCAGCAGGCAATTACAATTAAAAACAAAAAATGTTTTTCTTTTCCTTTTCTTGCCTTTTCCTAAACTGTATCTGTTTTTTTTTTTTAGACCTGAGGATTTTATGACTTGTCTGTTTTGTTTTGCTGCCTTTGTGAAGCACTTTGTAACTAGGATTTTGAAAAGTGCTCTATAAATACAGATTATTATTATTAAATAAAGATTATTATTATTATAACCAATTTGACTTAATGGCATGAATCAGTCTGTTGCATCTGTCTGTTGCATGAGTGTGTTTTTGGTTTTAAACAGGCATGTGTGCATGTGCGTGTGAAAAGTTACATTTGCAGATTTGCGTGTGTGTGCGCCTGTCTAACCTTTGTGCTATGGTTGGTGATTGCAGGTAATCCTTCCAACAGCCAAAGCAAAAAAACCATAAAGCAGCGATTCCTCAAGCTGCTGCCATGCTGCAATCCCTCGGTTACCCCCTCAATCAGTCAAAGCAAGTGCTCCTTCACTCTCTATACATCTCTGCTTCACTTGTGTGGATGCTCTCATGCACACACAGCCACCGAAACATTCAGTGCACACATAAACCCACATACAGTCATACAGAAACACACTCAACCCCACAAACTTTAAAACACTCTGGTATTATTGCTGCTAATGGGTCAGACCTGTTTTTACATTTTGTGATTTGAAGCATGTCCTGTTCCCCTGGGCAATGGAACGTGTGTGTGTGTGTGTGTGTGTGTGTGTGTGTGTGCGTGTGGTCGAGTGAGGTTAAAACTAGTAGGTTCTAGAGGTCTAAGAACTTATAATATACCGGTAATAATAATAATAATAATACATTTAAAGTTTATTTATACAGCATTTTTCAAAACAAACTTACAAAGTGCTTTACATGGTAAAACCAGGAGCAAAAACAATTCAGGACTGCAGTGAAATTATATCAGACAATCACAACAATACAAAATAAAATGGAAATGAAGTACTCAAAAGTAATATAAAAAATAAAAAGCAAAACATTTAAATAAAAGAACAAGACATGTTGGAGGTAAAATGGTGTGCTTGCATTAACAAAAGCTTTTTTTTTTTTATTTAAAAAAAGATAAGTTTTGAGAAGTGATTTAAAATGTGTCACTGATTCTGCAAGTCTCAGATCTTGAGGCAGGGAGTTTCAGAGCTGCAGGGCCCTGACTGCAGAAGCTCAGTCACCTTAAGTTATGAGCCGGGACTTAGAAACAGTCAGCAGAGCCATGCATGAGGATGTGAGACTGCGCTCTGGCTCATAGGGGAGTACCAGACAATATATACCAGCAATATAGCTGGGAGCTAACCCCTGAAGTGCTTAGGAGGACCGGGCTTCTTTTACTGCTTTTTGATAAGTGAACATTAGTTCTTTCAGAATTTGATACCACCAGACGATCCTTTTTCCATTTACGTTCAGCTTGTCTGCATTTTCTCTTTATTTCTCTACTATTGTTATTGATCCAAGGTGTGCTGCGAGTTGGTTTGACTTTCCTGTTCTTTGCTGGTGCTATGGAGTCAAGAAAACTTTACATGTATTGTTGAAGTGTTTTAATAGACAAATTTGGTTTCTGGTTATTTCCAAGTGCAGTGGTGAAAGCTAGCAGCAGAGTTTGTATTGAGGACACGAGAAGAAACATAAGTAGACACTGTGGGAGCAGGAGGTGGAAGGAGGGCCTTAGAAATAATAGTTTTGTGGTCATAAACACATAAGCTAGCCTCACAGAGATCAACACTATTAAGAGTAAAACCAAATGAAAGCTGTGTCCCTTTGAGTGAGTGGGACCCTTAACTGAGTAAGATTAAACGATTTGACAATGTCTATAAAATCCATAGTAAAAGAGGAACCAGAGGGGCAGCATACATGTATGTTAAAATCACCTAAAATCAAGACTCTATCAAAGTGAGGCACAATAAATGCTACAAGATCAGAGGCTTTCTGAATAAAACCTGGATTTTGGAGATCGGTAGACTAAAACACAGAGTAAGGGGGCCTTGCCATTTATCATAAAACCAAGTGATTAAAATGAGGAAAAGTTTCCAAGTGAGTATGGGGAACATTTAACATTTTCTCTGTGAAACACAGCCAGTCTACCTCCACAACCTGAGAGCCTAGGCTGTATGACATTTTCCTTGAGTTGACAGTTATTTTTGGAGAAGCAGATGCAATAAGAATGGGATGAGGAGTATCTGTTAATGACCAATGACGTCTCCACACCTTTTAAAATGTCTGCTCTTTACCATTTTCATTCATGTTAAACCTCTTCTCTCCCCTCCTCAGTATAGGGATCTCCCCAGCTTTTAGTGTACTTGTGTTGAGCTCTTAGACAAGAAATCCATTCAGTCATTTTATAAAGGTTTTATTGACCATGTTTTGCGTTGTGACATGAAGTACTGGAGCTTATGCTGGAACAAAGATGTGCGGAAATTGCTTGACATAGTAACCTCACAATTATGTATAGAGAATTGCATTCACTCATGTTTTGATTCAGTGATAAAATAATGATTAACAATGAATAATATTTTTTCACTTTCTGTATAAAGTGTAAGACTTATACTGTATGATGAGCTCAATATCAGTTTGATGACTTCATTACAATATGTTGGCCAGGTCATGGCAGCCCTGGAGGTTGGTGTGGGTGCAGCGATGATAAATGCTAACTAACACTGGTCTCTCCCTCACACAGACAGCGTGGAAGATGACTTTGAGTTATCCACTGTGTGTCATCGCCCTGAAAGCATGGACAAGCTACAGGAGCAGACTAAGTTCACCAAGAAGGAGCTGCAAGTCCTCTACAGGGGCTTCAAAAATGTAGGTCTGGCCGAAGAAGAGAGTGATGAGGCAGGGGAGAGAGACTGCAAATCAACAAATAAACCTAAATCTTCTGCTTTTAGTTGCATTATTATGGGAGTTAAGAGCAGTATCAGTCTGGCGAGAGCTGAAGTTACCGTGTAGTCCTTTATATATTCTGTGCAAGGTGGGAACTAATGAGTTTTCTCAATTCACATTTGTATCCCAGGAGTGTCCAAGCGGTGTGGTGAATGAGGAGAACTTTAAGACCATTTACTCCCAGTTCTTTCCGCAGGGAGGTGAGTTGTCAACTTCTACCACTAAACCTGAAGAGCTCCAACTGTGTCCATAATACTTTCATTTACACCACTCTTTCTATCTTCATTCATTTCATACATAAAAGTCTAAATAACATCATTCATTTGATTCTGTAGAAGTGCACATGAAGCTTTTCATCATCACAATGAAATGAACTAATTAACTCATTATAAATCTGCTCTGCTGAACTACAGTTCTTGCGCTGCAAAGAGGCGAGGCAATTTTTCATTTCATGATATTTAGGTTGATGAAATGTTAACCACTTGCCTCCAGTTGTATTTGAAATTATTCTTATATCTAGATATCTAGGTTATATTTAGCTCTCTGCTAATCTTAGCTGTTCAAAGACTTTGTCTCATGTTTCGGGGGCACACGGGTTACTCTAAGTCTCTACCTTTGCAGATTCAAGTATGTATGCACATTTCCTGTTTGAAGCCTTCGACACTAACAAGAACGGCTCAGTTAGTTTTGAGGTGAGCTCTATTCTATTCTCTATTCAATCGGCTTCCTTTTAGAGATAAAAGCAAATATGTGCTTCAGAGAAACTTAGAAACCACAGAAGTATCCACAGAAATATGTCTTCCCTCTAAATACCTGCCCACAGAGATTTGTGCTGTGATAAAGATTTGACTTCATTTACTGTGTCGACATTTAAGTAATGCCAAAACAGTACTGTAAATTGTTCCCCTTCCATCTCAGGACTTTGTATTTGGCCTGTCTATTATCCTGAGAGGGACCATTAATGACCGGTTAAACTGGGCGTTCAACCTCTATGACCTGAACAAGGATGGCTGCATCACCAAAGAGGTAACACACACACGCACACGCACACACGTCACACTGTTCTTAGGTTGCTCTGAATTACTTGCTATGCTAGGAGGTCATGTCCTCAGTATTTTGGGAGTTGTGGAGGTTTTGGCAACCTGTTACTATGTGTACATCTCAATTTTGGTGGAAATCAGGTGCAGAAATGATCTGCCAGGATATTGATCATAATTTGAATTCGGCTCCAGTATGTCAAACATAGCCTACCCTGTGGTGTTTACGGACTCATATAATCATGATATAGTGAAGTTCTTTTTGGGTGTGACTGAAAGAAAATGGTCTCAGATGTCATATTTAACTAACAAAATTAAATTAACAGTGTATAATATGTGTCATACTAGTTTGTTGTATTTTAATCAAACAAGGCAAAAAATAAATAAATAAATAAAATCCAACTACTTATTATCCAAAAAATCTTGTATGTAGGACTCTCGGACTCATGACCTCCATACTTCTCAAAACCTGGCCCAGCTTTGAAGTGATTTTTTATGTTGTCCAACAGTTTCTACGTCCTCAATAATATTTTCTCCCTTTTGTCCTTCACTTTCCAGGAGATGTTGGACATCATGAAGTCCATCTATGACATGATGGGGAAGTACACATACCCCAATATGCAGGACGATGCTCCAAGAGAACATGTGGAGAGCTTCTTCCAGGTCAAACTCCACAGTCTTTACTTTCTGTTAACCCCCTTATTTTTATGATAGTTTAAAACCACAGAACTATTACTGATACAGATATTGTTCTGTACAAGAAAAGAAGATAATATACAAAGTCTTGAACATACTGTACAATAGTTTTTCAGTGAGTAAATCTTTGGTTGCCACTTTATTTTTATTTTTTTCAGAAAATGGACCGGAATAAAGACGGGGTGGTCACCATAGAGGAGTTCATTGAGTCATGCAAAAAGGTAGGGCAGAAAAGAGGATTTTCAAGTCCTAAAGGAATAGTTCGACATTACGGGAAATATGCTTATGTGCATTCTTGCCGAGAGTAAGATGAGAAGATTGACACCACTATGTCTGAGAGTGAAATGAAATGACACTGCCTCCTTACCCAAATCTCTTGTCTCTGTCTGTCTAGGATGAGAACATCATGCAGTCCATGCAGCTGTTTGACAACGTCATCTAAGAATCTGGACCAGAGAGTACGCTGGCACCAGGGAGGGAAGTGTGTGTGTGTGTGTAAGAGGAATCGGGTTTGAAAAGAGAGAAAGAGCTTGTGAATGTGTGTGTGTGTGTGTGTGTGAGTGTGTGTGGCCGTCTTCTGACTTGCAAGCTTGTGCTTGTGTGTCTGTTGAGAGCTGTGAGTCCTGAGGGCACCGAGAGGCTCTTCCTGGACCCCCAGTGACATTTCTCCAAGCAACGATGGAGTTTCCCCGACTCCCTTACTCATCATGCAGAACCTTAGTTTTACCCCAAAGACACAGAGAAAGAAGGCAAGCAGCGGGCTCACAGGCACTGGCACCCCCAAGACCCCTCACCTGTTTTATTTGAGCTTTTATTTATTACTGTTTCTGATGGAGGAACTATCTCAGCCTGTAATTGGCTGAACTCAGAGGGAGGAAGTTGCTCCTGAACCTTGATCTAAGATCACTTTTCCCCTTTTCCCTGTGATGGCTGAGATTTGGATTTGTGAATCTGATCCTGCCTCTGTGCATGTGGGTAACACCTCCCCGGAGCCGCTAGCCGTATTTACTGCTCATGCCCCGGCCATAAGAAGAGAAATGAGTCTACCGCCATCTAGTGGACGAGAGAGAGAAAGACACTTCCTGAGGACACAACTGACGAATTGGAGATCCAAGCAATCCTGTTTTATGGAGGGTCGAACGTGTCGTTTTCCATGAGGAACTGATTTCAATATCGCATGATGATGTCACTAATATCCAATTATGTATTTACAGAGATACTCCAAAGTCTGCTTGTCTGTCTGCTGTTCCTAGTCATTCACAGGTGCCTCACCCTTTGTGTATGTGTGTGTGCATGTGTAACAGAAAGAGATGTCATCCATCTTACCTATGTAAGACTCCAATGGGACAACACCCACCTCCATTTATGGGATTCTGGTAGAATAATTCCCGGCCTTCCAAACTATTACAGTCCTAGCTGTAGGTGTCTATTGACTGTTGTACATTTTCTAGCATTCCCAGTGGTGTGATATTAGGCAGTACAATGTGGGGATTGCACTACAGTTGACAAGCTGTTTTGACCATCCCAGCTTCTCTCAACACAGGACTGGCATACCACAGTCGTACTAGTCTATCAATATACATTCAAGGGGAATTTATTAGATTGCAGATTGTATTTGTGAACTTCTTGTAATCGGAAATGTCATGTGGTTGTAGCAGGTTCTACCACTTCAAAGAAAATCTCAAAACCCTTGTTGCATTGAATTAGGCTCATTCAATTTCAAAGAGGCATAGTATGTGTGTGTGTACTGTTAGTGAGAGAGACATGGTTTTTTTATGTCCCCCATTCTGTATTCTCCCTCTCTCTGTAACACCAAAGAGAAGATATAAATTATAGAGATATATAAAGCCACTCTAAATTAAGACATAAAGCCCACCTGTGGGTGAAGAGAGAGGGAGATGCTGTGTAGTAAGTTGGGCAAGGGGCAATCAGAGATAAAAGGATGTCATTTGGTAAACCGGCAAAGTGGTTTACCTGAACACTGTCCAAACCGAAGTGTAACTTTAGGTTGTAAACCCACACGTTAGGCTCTGATGAATGAATTATTTTTGGAGAATTTGCAACCACGTAGTAATTTCCTTCTTTTCAAACTAGAACTACTCCTAAATCTAAGATGGTGTAAGCAGAAGAGGCACTCAAGCCATGATTAAATAGGCTGTAGTGTCTTTTAAATGCAGAGAGACTAACATGGAATAGCAATAATCTTCTCTACCACATCAGCACCTTTGCACTCATCCAACCTCTCATTCCTCTGAGAGCATAGTATAAGGGTGTACTAAGGCCCTGATGAAAATATGCACTTCCAAACCTGCAATTTGGTTTTTTTGTTCTGCTTTTTTTTTCCTGGGAAAGAAGTGGTTTGGCTCTGATTGTTCCTTGCCAACAGTTTTTAACTTCCATTTCTGACCACAAGTAAAACCTGTCTATACCCGCATGTACTGTGTCTAGAACAATGAAAACCTACTAACCTGTTGTACTGTCTAGTTAGCTAGCCTCAATTGGTTGCATTACGTATTCAAAATGTGTATATTTTGTACAGAGACAATAAAAATCACAGTTACTATGCAAAATGGACTGGAGTTTGAATTTTAAAGACTGTACATAATTGTCTTTTTTTTTATTAAAATAAGAGTGCTTTCAGCTTTACATTTCTAAAGATACAGTACAAAGCAACAATCAAGATCCCACATATTTTTTACCTTATAATTCATCATGACAATGTCAGCAAGAAATGGTTCATAACTTAAATATACATAATTATACATATAATCCCAACAGCCACATCTGATTCAACTAACAGGCAGCGTATGACCAGACACAAGGCAACAGGTGAGCAACCACTCCGTAACCAAATTTTCATTCAAAACATCCTGTTAAAACTGTGTACATATTCAGTCTACTTAAGACATTCCTGCAGAATTCTGTCTGGCTGAAATCCAAATATGTACCCTTCACTGGAAATCATGTTGCTGTGTTATTAAAGCTGGATAGAAACTGCTCGTTTTTGCTTTTGCATGTCTTTGTTTGATTCCTTGCAAAACAAAACACTCCACACTAAGTTGTCATTGACGGCCTTGATGTATTCTTGTGATTTCTATCAACAACACTCAAATAACACCCCTGCTTTCATAACAGTGTGATGAAATACATACTTTGCAGCACCACAAACAGATGCTTCAGCATATGCATAGTCCAGTGTAAAAAGAAAAACATTTCAGTTTTTAAGGCTTCCATTTTCCCACTTTATTTCTCTGGACGCCTCGTTCACAATGACACTGCTGACTCTTAGAGGCTTGAGGTGTGGCTAGTAGGGATTGGATTTGTCCATAAAGGAGCACGCATTTACTTGGGCATCTTGCGGAGCTCTGCCAGAACCCAAATGGCCAGTGAGAGAAGAGCCACAGAGCCAGACTGGTGAGTTGCTGCCAGTGGAGTGGGGACATACAGTAGCAGGGTGCTGATACCGAGGGCAACCTGAAGAGCACAAACACAGAGTTTAGTTGCACTGAAGCGTAATAGACTGAGTTTACATGTTTCTGGGCTCACTGACAGCCTACCTGTCCATAGGCCATTGCTGTGAGGAGGCTAATGGCGATCTTAGCCCTCCTGGGCAGCATCATCCTCCTTGAGAACAGATAGAGGCCTGTAATTGTGGTCAAAGAAGCGATCGCCTAGAGAAAAGAAATAGAGAAGACCATCAACAACCTAATGCAAATAATGTTTAATTTGAATTAAAATGTTGAAATGTTGCCCACAAGGTTATTTCTGTTTAGAAATAACAACATACCAAAATCCTGTGGTCAAACTGCACAGTTGTAGGATTTTCAAAGAAGTTCTTGAAGGCAGGAGAGAATGCCAGCAGATCATCCGGGATCCATCGTTCTCCCATTTTAGGGAAGGAGTTATACACCAGCCCGGCATCCAAACCAGCAACAAAAGCACCTGTGTAAAAGCATTTGTAAAATGGTTACAAACAGATCTGCATATCTTACATTCTTATGTCTTTTCTTCACAGTCTGCAACATTAAATTTCACACATTAACTTTCAATGTCCAAGTATTTACTTCAATTCAGCAGTTTTCTTTATATCCCCCTCGACTGTCTGAATATGCTCTACAATAAATTGTACTGTGCTACCTTAGCTTCAAATATGAAAACTGTTGCTAAGGATCTATTTGCATCCCCAAAGAGGCTTGACACTGAAAGCACTATTACCACTTTCTAGATTTCCTTTGAAAAAATGCATTCACATATTTATGTTTGTCACACTGAATTCACACAAGAACAAACAGTACCTGAAAGAGCAGTAAGGAAGACGAGTCCACCAGTACCCTTGGCAAACCTCCTAAGCTGCATGAGACGTTTGGTTTCTGCCACCTGTGAAAGAGGTGCCGTCATGAATAAAGAAAACAAAAACATGCAAACTTGCTAATTGCGTGACATTTGCTCACAGAGACCAAGGTTAAAACTGTATTACGTTAGATGGAGACAGAAACTATAAAGGGTGTTTGGCCTGTAGGAAAGAGACTGCTTCTGTACCTTGTGTGCAGGCAGCAGCAGAGTGAGCCCTGTCCAGAGACTGGCGCAGTACAGCAACAAGGCAGAACCAAGGTGAGCACTCAGACGATACTGGCTGACCCGCGGGATGTCATGAGACTCAGGCTTCTCCTCCAGACCGCTTTTTACCATGTACCACCCCAGAAGGCCCTGAGGGGACACGCACAATGATACAGTCAATCATGTGTTTTTGACACTAATTTGACATCTATACAACTTGACTACTAACACGAATAGTGAGGTAAGGATTAACTTATGGTCCTCTCCCATCACCACAGCTCTATTGAGTCTTACCTGGAAGAAGACAAATCCGCAAAGCCCCAGCACTTTTCCCTTCATGGAGCGAGTGAAGTATCCTTTCCTCCAGAAGTAAATGGTGGGGAGGATGTACGCAAGTCCAACTAGCCTACCCCACATACGATGACCCCACTCCATGTAGAAGATAAACTTAAACTCTGGCAGGGTCATGTCATGGTTCATTCTGGGAAAACATAATGACAACAGATATTGACTCTTTAAATTAAAGACCCAACTCATAGTTTTGTTTACTACATGACACTGAGGTATATTCATTTACGTAACTGTGAAAGCTGTGTTTGTATTCAGTGTTTAGAACCACTGCTGATGTGGAAAAATGTGTGTCTTGATAAGGTAAACAGAAAAGATGAAGCCTTACATTTTGAATTCGGGAAACTGCTGGTACTTGGAAAACTCTGCCTCCCACTCTGCTTGTGACTGAGGTGGCTTCATCTCTCTCACCAGATGCCAGTCAACCATGGAAAGCCCAGATTCTGTTAGCCTGATTGAAATAAATGCACACATACAGTGAGAACCTATCAACGCCACTTCAATACAAGGAGGACTATTATATACACAGGCACATCACTTTTACCTTGTGACACCACCCAAGACAACAGCCCCAACCACCAAGCCGCTGCAGCCGAGCAACCAGCGACCTACTATGCGATTTGTGGCCCCGTTGGGGACAGTAGCTGCTGCTGGGGAGGAGGAGGCCCCCGCCTCCGCTGTGATGGTGCTCTGACCTCTCTTCACAAGCCATTGCCGTAGGTGTGGACTCCGCTGATGTTGTAAATAAAGGAGAGAGGAGACTTGAAATAACACTGGACAACATAACTTCTAAATCTATATCCCTAAAAACTCACATTTACCTTGCTAACAAAAATTTAGTTTTTACTACATTAGAGAAATCTTAATTCTACAGCATACAATGATATTTTAAACAAAAGTGTGCTTTCAATCTTGTGACAACAATTTGGTGAAGACCCTTTTCTGTTTCATGACACAGGACAATGCCCATGTACACACAGCAAGGTCCATAAAGACATGATTTTCCTAGTTTAGTGTGGAATACCTTGACTGGTCCACATAGAGCCATGACCTCAACCACATCCAACATCTCTGGGATGAACCAAAACTCAGACTATGAGCCAGGCCATTTCACACAACATCATAAGAAGAGTTGAGACCTAAAGCAGCATATTGATGTCTAGTGTATTAGAAGGAGATAACAATCACATATGGGAGTATAATTCGGTTGTCCACATACTTTGGGCCATGAAACACATGATTAACCTACATGATACTAAATTTCTCCTGTTAGCTCACTTCTGATAGGTTGACTTTATCCTGATGACCAGACTTCTGGACAAAAGGATTGCATGCTGATTGGTTGGTTGTGCTGATGTCTCTGGTTGTTGGGAAAATTTAGTTATTGGGAATCGTAGTATGAGTACACTTAGATTTAGGTTATTACAAAATGTATGATATCGGTTCTTTAATACATTCGGTTAATTTTCCAGCTCGTTGATTTGACAGTTAACATGACATCAGGATGATGGGAGGTCAGTGAGGTGATTTCGCTGTTAACGTAACTGATACATGCGGACGTGACTGCTGCCAAATAACGTTACAACCAGTCAGGTAACTTTAACAGCCCTAACTAACTAAAATAAACGTTATATTGCTATATAGCTTGCAGTGCAGTGTCTGACCTTTTCCATGCTTCTCTAGCTAGTAGGCTAATGTTAGCAGCTAGCTATATACTCACGCTGCTGTGTTGAAATCCCTTGCCAGCACTTCTGCAACCACAAAAAAGCGTTGTCCGTACTGAAGAGAGTAACATCTTTGTGCCCTAATGTCCGTTAGCGCCGAGCTGGTCCTGCGGGGCTGTTGTAAAATACGAAGCTTACCGGCTGTTACACAACCATGTATCCTAACTAACAGTTCAACTTTGACCTCTTGACGTCACAACAAATTGACGAATAAATCAACTTTTTTTCTTTTGTTTGAAACACGACATCCAACAAACATAACGCATAACAAATATATATGTAAATATATTATTTATTCTTTTATAAATTCGGGACGTCCAGGTGGTTGGTGCATGTTTTGTGTCGTAGCGTATCCCGCATGGGCGGTCACCGTCCTCCCTTTGGCCCAATAGTGGTGTATAACCAGTATAGCACCGTCCACCCGCCAAACCGCGTGTTTGAAATCCAACTATCCGGAAAACGTTGATCCACTGTAGTGGCTGGCTGTAGTCAGTCAGTAACCCAAACAACACTGACTTCATATCGCTTCCAATCGACTGATCCCATGGATCGATAGGAAGTGGATGAGACAGGTAGTTGTTGTGGAAGTTAAAATTGTTAGCTCAAGGATTGTGGACGTGTTAACTGACAAATTCAAAATGTATCTTTTTCTGTCCCTGTCTGTCTGTCTGTATTCCTGTCTCACTGTCTAGAGACTGTCAGTAAGTTATGGCAGACGGATTTTTAATGGAGGTGTGTGTGGACTCCGTGGAGTCTGCTGTCAATGCTGAACGAGGAGGTTGGTGAACACTGTTGTGCTTTTTCTATTAAACCCACCATGCTTGCTAAAGAGGAAATACAAACTGTTCTACTTGAAAGTAAGGGGGGAAAGGTTGCAGTCAATCAGACCCAATTTAAGCTCTGTCTCAGACAGTTCTTGTCTGTACTCAGTGATATTTTATTTCTCAGAGTTCACAGACCATAATGGTAGGCCTATATATAGGTGCAGTCTGAGCGTCTGTCTCTCCTAACAGGTGCAGGTCGACTTGAACTGTGTTCTAGTCTTCTGGAGGGAGGGCTCACTCCCAGTCTAGGTGAGCAAAGTTCACTTCTGCACAGATATTCATGCACAGCCCTAAGCTCTTGAGTATCTGCTGAGACCAAACAAGCACATAGAATCACATATGCCACCATTATTTGCTTTGCCACAGGTCTGCTGCAGGTAGTGAAGCAGTACGTCAAAATTCCAGTCTACGTGATGATACGGCCTCGTGGGGGGGACTTCCTGTACTCAGACCAGGAAGTGGAGGTGATGAGGAAGGACGTAGAGCAGTTGAAGAGCCACGGGGCTGATGGACTGGTGCTAGGAGCCCTGACAGAGGATGGACGGGTGGACACAGAGCTCTGTATGGAGTTACTGGGTAATGTCTGCCTGTATATTTGATCTTAGCTGTATGGGCTTACAAGGCACGAAACAAAACAACCAAGATGCTCACTTAACAGTTTGTGGTGTACAGTTCCACAAACTCATTTCAAATCATTTCAAAAGATCCAGTATACATTCAAAAACTAGATTTCATTTCATTCATCAGAGCCTAGCGCTCTTCCTGCTGACTCTGCCAATACGTTTGTTCTCTCTGTGAATCACATATTTTTTTATTACCAACAAAATCAAGACCTGATATACTTTAAAGCCATAGGTCCAAACTTAATTATATGGTTGCTCTGTTGTTCACATTGCTTTCTGGCGAGAAATCCGTCCTGTCATATATTCCTGAAATCTGAAAGGTAAAAGTCACAGAAAAGGGTCTTACATTTTTACATTATTGCTGGTAATTGGAACAGGTCTTGAAAAGGTTTGCTCTCAGGAACTTTATGAGCCTTACAGACTCCTTAATACCGGTGCGTCAAACTGTATGTTCACCTAATTATGCCCACATTTGTGTCACCATCCTTTGCTTTGTGTTGGCAGTTACTCACTATACACAGTATAAAAATAAAGTAAATGTTTCAGTCTTTGAAACATGTACAGTATGTGGCCCTGAATAAACAACTGGCCACAGTGAACATGTAGGCTCACAAAGAGAGGAAAAATGTTCAGAATGTTCAACTCTGCAGTTGACATTTTATTCGCGGTTTTATATTGTTCCTTTTGTTCCTTTTTCTTCTGATTGTCACTTTTTGCTCACTAGCTGCCGCTCGACCCCTGCCTGTCACCTTCCACCGAGGTAACATTTTCTCCTTTAAATCACACATGTTGACTTGAAGCTTTTCAAAATCTTTGCAGCTGCCAGCAATTAGACTTGAAAAAATATCAGGAAGCCTCAATGGAATGAAAGTGCTTTCATCAGTGCTTCTTAGTATGGCGCCTAAAAGGTGCAGGAAGACTTAATAATATATATTATTGAGTTTGAACTCATGTTATGAACTGATATTGATCCTACTGCAGCTTTTGACATGGTTCATGACCCAGCGGTTGCTCTGGAGACGCTACTATCATTAGGGTTCCAGCGAGTGTTGACAAGTGGCTGCGACAACTCTGCTTTAGAGGGACTCCCTCTCATTAAACGGCTCATTGATCAAGTATGTATTAACTATATGTATGCATACATGTTTGCATGCAAGCATATGAAAATGGCATTTATTTGTGCTGCTTAGTCACTGTAGACGAGCAGCATGTGTTTCTCCCTTTCTACCAGAGTTATATTCTACTCTCTACCTTCCACTCAACAGGCTAAAGGGAGGATTACCATCATGCCCGGTTAGTACTTTTACTTTTATCTTGTATGCAGTTTATATGTGGGTTTATTTATACTTTTTTAATACAGGAGGGGGTATCACAGAGAGGAACCTGCAGAGAATTTTAGAGGGGTCGGGGGCTCAAGAGTTTCACTGCTCAGCCCGCTCCAGTAAGGATTCTGCCATGAAGTTCAGGTATGTTTAAATCCAGCATCAATTAATTTAAAAACTGTGAGGTGGGATTTTTTTCCCCCATGCTTACATGCATTACAAGATTTCTTGCAACATTTTTTTTGTTGCTGTCTGTCTAATAATGTTTCCATGTGCAGGAACACCTGTGTGACGATGGGAGCTGCTTTCTCAGCACCTGAGTACGGCCTGAAGGTGGCAGACGTGAGCAAAGTCCGCACTCTTAATGCAATCGCCAAAAATACCTTGTGAATGGGTACTGGATGATCATGACAGCAAAACAGATACCTCAAAAGTGATCATGAGAGTTATACTTATATGTCATGATTTATTTTCACTAAAGCCCAGAATAAGTAGACATTTCAGAATTGCCACAGAGTTCTGTTTTTCTCTTTTTTGTTTTATCACTAATCGAACAGTCCTTAAAGTTAGAGCTCAGGGGCAGGCCTGCAACCTTCTGGGATATGCAGTCTATCAAAGTATCTCACAGTGGAGAGCAATGAATAATTGACATTTATTATTGTACACCTGTATGTGGCCTCAGAAATGGTGTGATAAAATACACACTAGATTGCTAAATTAAAAATGATTGTCTTCTAAAACTAAGGAAAAGCACTGATCAGTGCTGCTGCTTATTTCAGAGCAGTATGTTTTCCAATTGCCATATAGTTGACCTATATTTATTTACATCACTCCCTATGTACAGTGGAAGATAACTCAAAGCTGTGACTTCCTGTACTTTTATTTTCTTTTTTACAAAGACAGAAACATTGTCACTTGATTCAGTTTGTGCAGAATTTAATTAAAGTCTGAAAAAATTCAACAATTCAGTGCACTTTCTTTTATTCTTAATGTTGTCAAATGTCTCCTACAATTAAAACCAGTCTCCTATTAATTTCATTTAAGAAATAGGCCATACTAATGCAGAATCATGCTTCATTTACACTAGTTTTAATTGTTGTTCATGAGGTTTAGGAGGTTGGAGAGTCATGTTACTATCTTCATGTTCACTGATATCTATATATATTAAATTAAATCTCACAGTGAAAGCTGACCTCACAAGCAGCATTCTGGCTTTATTGAAGTGATTTGAGAGTCAGTGAACCTGTGATGTCATTAAACAAAGCAGATCAATAGATAGTTGATTGGGCACTGACATGGCCGTGACATAAGATGATGTCACTGTAAACAGTTTTACACAGTGATTTAAACCTCATTTGGGTGCAAGTACTCAACTACTTTTTTTACAGTTATTTTACATCACAAAGGTCAATTCACCTTTAAGGAAGAAAAAAGAAACACGTTAGCATACAGCGTAACGTAAGACACTCTCTGAATAGCCTCTGACCTTGTGCAGGCAAATATCCTGGGGTTGTTTCATGAAGCAGGTTTACTGAGTCATCTGACTAAGAAAAACCCAGAACCCCTTAAAAACTGGAACTTTGACTGATCTGGTCAGGGTTTTATTGAGCAAAGTTATCCAGTTACTTTGTAATAGCATGTTGTTCTATTATGTCATCTATCTTTCAAGACAGCAATGCTGGTCAGTGTCAATGATGAACTGTCCCTGAAGGGATTTGTCTTGGTCACATGCTAAAACCCGGTTTGATTTAATTCTCTTTTACGTGTAACAGACGATATTCAGTTCCTATCTTATAACACTGAGAAAACAAACAAATACTCACTTTTGAGAAACTTGAACCAGGGAGTTTTTGTCATTTTGTTAAAAAGTTACATAAATAATTAATTAATTCAATCAAAATTGTTGTCAATTAATTTTACCAAGTGATCTCTACCTATAGCCTACTGTATTTTCCTTTTGTGTGGCATATTTCTTTAAGGTGACCTTTGCCTCTTTTATACTAAATGTTGCACCTCAGACTGAATAGGAAACAGTTTTTAATCAAATATTTATACACATCTCTGGTTTCAAATTGCTCTCAGATGTAGTCTGTTATAGGCAGCGAACAAACATTTTTCTACTCTGCCCTACCCCCCTCTTGAAACTATGTTCTGGGTTTGCCACCACCCTCAACATAGCTTCTCCCAGCTTCAGCTGAAGTCCCTGTTAAAGTAACTGCACTACACTTGTGTAGCAAGCATTCAGACTGAGCTGATTGGCCAATCATCATAGACCATTATACTCACCTTTATACATAGTTGTAAATCAGATAGTTAACAGTGCTCTTCGATTATGTATAGGTTGTCTTCATGTGTCACACAGCTGTCCTTCAGGCTATACACACAATGAGTCAACCAGCTTAAGACCATGTGGTGTTATCAAACATGTAATGATTAACCATCACACAGTCAGTAATCTGTTTTAGGATCATCACAGTCAGTGAAAGACTGTTCACACACATTCTTAAATACTAATAACGGTTGTATCTGCAGCAATGTAAATGAATTACTTTACTACACAACAAGTCTGCCTGGGTCATGCAGAGTATTCATTTTACTCTATTGCAATATAACCAAGTTTTATCACACTGTTTGCTCGTTGCCTCTGGGCTAATATTGTTTATAAGGTTATTTGTCCACTCTGTTTTTGTTAAAGTTGTTTCCTAGAAATACATTTGGGCAGAGTATAAAGCTGTAAAAGATGCTGCTGTGTTTATAACTAACCCTCTTGATGGGGAAAGATATGAGGCTGGATGACACGCACACATGGATCACAACTTCAACAAAAGTGTTTCTCTCTCTCTCTTTACACGCAGACAGACTCACACATACACACCAGCGGCAGTCCTCTTTGTTTCTCTGCTTTGTGTTGAGGTAGCAATTTACCTCTGGAGTTTTTTAAAACAAAATAGCCCAACATCAACATGGCACATAAAGAAAACCCAGCACACAGTAGCACAAAAGTTTAGTTTTTGATCATGTACTGTATCACCTGGTTGTTCCAGGTTAGAGTGATATTACCCTTTGTCTTAATTTCTATAGAGTACAGACAAGCAAAGTTAATCTATACTCAATCTCTCTCTGACTTGAATCTCTTGTGTGCAGCGTGTATTTTGGTTGTGGAGTGCAGCCCTCCTCCTGATCAGAAAAGGAAACAGACAGAGAGGGAAAAAGCCAAGCAGCCTTTCCCTCTCCCAAAATTCTCACCAGCTAACAGTCAGTTTTGACAGACATTCTGCAGTTTTTTCACATAACACTACAGCAGCTTTAGCAACCTCATTTGAATGCATGACTTCCTGAAACTAATCTGATGTTACTTGAGTTCCTAAAATGGGTCCAGAGAGATTGAAGGCATGCTGAGGAGAAGTGGAAACACAACAGGAAAAGGGGTCTAATGAGCCCTCTCCCTCCCCTTCCTTAAACACATTCCTTTTTTTGGTGGGCCATCCCCCTAACACAAAGAAAAACAGCAGAGGAATACTTGTGCTTATCTCTCTTTTTCTCTAACATGCAGGCATCTGCCTGAAATGTTGAACTTTGGACACATGGACTTTGAAGAGTGTCGGTGAGCTGGTTCAATGCTGGATTTTCTCAATGAAGCACACACAGACGACAGTTGTTGAGTTTTCTCATTTACCCATCAGGAGGACTGCATGTGTGTGTTTCTTCTTGCAGACATCAAAGGAGTCACAGACGTCTGCTACAGTAGAGGACAACCCATAAGATCTTCTGCCTAAAAAGAAAGAAATCAAGACTCAAGTTAAGCATTAACCCATCTGCTCTTTACATTAATCCAGTACGTCTCTAACATACTCAAGTCTTTTCTCAGCACAAGGAGCTTGCAGCGTTTGGTTTCTGCTTAAAAGCCTCATGGCTCAAAGTCCCTCAGAGTCACGTCCTGCAATTGTCTCTGGGGTGTGGGTGGACAGGAGAGAGAGTAGGAGCGTTTGAGTCAACCAGCAGTGAAGCAGAGGGCGAGAGGCGACTGGTTGTCTAGTCATCTAAGGGCGACTGAAGCCATCAGTGAGGACCATGTGTGCTGCAGCTCTGGAGGAGTACTGTGGGTCTGTCTTCTGGGTGAGTTCAACAGCCAAGGGTTAATGTAGCCGAAGGGAGACACAGCGGGGTTCAGGGAAATGGCTTCATTGTGGCATCCAGTTGACACTTTTTACACACTCAAGATGAAAAACACCGAATAAATATCTTTTGACGCTCACACACATGTGATCAATAACTTATACAGTAAATTCACTTAAATGTAACTAGACTGTAACTAATGTAATTATGGAGGATGGACACAATCAAATCTGTACACTGTAATACAATACAATACAATTCAATACAATACAATACAGTACAATATCTCTGTAATAAGTACAAACTTTCCTTTTTTTCTGTCGGAGACATGTTGATCAAAGTTTTTTCTGTTTGTTTTTTATTATGTTATTACAAAATAAAAAACCTTATAAACCTCATTGACACAGATAAAAAAAAGAATATTATAAGCTTCTTCACAAAGGTTGTAGTATTACAGGACTATATATATATATATTTGATTGTGATATTTTGTACAGGCTTCATGTTATTATGTCGATCATACTGTAGCTTTGAAGGTTATTTATTAAAAAAATACAACTAAGAAATGTATAAAAAAGTATATTATGTTCAAACAATGTTTTATATTGAACTTTTAGCTGAAAGCATTTTATATGTTTTCACCCCTGTTCACAGTGAGCTCAGTGAACATGTGACTGTAAGACATGACTCAGCATGTCCGACAACTTCAGCACATGTTTATGAGCTTTAACTCTGCATCCTATGATTGTGTAAAAAAAAAAAAAAAAAAAAAAACACTTGAAAATGATGATTTTGTCATTATTCAATGATTTTTTAATTTTTTCTCCTTACCGGGAGGACAGTTTCTAGAGAAACTTACCAGGCAAAGCGAGGCAAATTATTTGTGCTGAAATGGTTAATCGATAAGTCAATCAATAGAAAAACTACTATTAACTGCATATGTTTTTTGCAGTTTAGGTCATACAAAAACATTTGAAGACGTCACATTGGGCTCTGGGAAGTTGTGATAGGCATTTTTTCACTTTTTTTTGGGACATTTTATAGACTAAACTGTTAATCAGTTAATTAATAAGCATCCACGTAACTGCACAGTGTAAAATACCTTCATGCTAATAAACACTAATAAGTACTTTTATAATAATATACTAAGAATTTCAAAAGCACCACAGTTTCTGTACTGTTCCTGGCTCTTTTGTTCTTATAACACATTAAACTCCTTAAAATTCAGCTCCTTTCACTCCACATTCCTGTCAGTCCATTAGCACCCACCTCTCCGTCGCTCTCCTCTCCCGATGTGCACATTGCACATGCTGCTGCACATACAGCATGGAACAGCGACTTACGGTTTAATCACATGTGAGTCACTGTTGATTAAATTTCTAATCAGGGAGGTGTGGTGTGTCCCTGCGGCGTAATATAGAGTGAGCCCCGGGAGTACACAGATGAGAGTGTGTTTGCCTTTCTCCGAGATTAGGAGGCCAGCCCTTTTGTGCTCTCTCATCCAGCGATCTGTTATCCTTGTGTGATATATTCTGTGTGTTTGTGTGTGCACCTCAGAATGCTTCATATCTGAATAGAGAAGACCCAGACCTCCCAGTATGTGTAGAGCAGACGGTGCTGGTCTGGATCCCCCTGGGGTTCCTGTGGCTCTGTGCCCCACGGCACCTGGTGTCTCTCTGCAGGAGGACAGACGTGAACACAAAGCACCTGTCCAAGCTCTACCTCTGCAAGCAGGTAATTCACACAGCAAGGAAAAGAAACAAATAAGCACACTGTTCAAGTCATAATGTGATGCTGAGAGGGAAGAAGATGAAGCTGATTTTAATTACAGTAACACCAACAACAAGTACCCCATGATTAAGAAATCTTGGTCCAAGGGGTCAAAGATACAATTATTTCCTTTCCTGTCTCAGAAGGCTAATAAGGATTTTTTTTTGTTTAAATATCTCCACCAGACATCTTTTAGATACATACAAATACTAATAATAATTTGTGTGTGGTATGTACAATTACGTCGGTAAAACTTCTTAAAATGACATCTACTCTTTCTCCTGCATTAACAAAATCCAGAATATATGAATATACAAATGTTTTTAGACTACTAGACACAAGAGTTTCCACATCACACTTGTGTGAGTTGCCTATTGGACCATGACTGCCTCTTAAACTAGTTATGATGTCACAAAATCATCTCGTATGTACACATTAAACTTTCCCCCTTCAGCAGATGAATGTGAAAACAGCCTTCTAGTGTCATAGTCTGAATCATCTGTCAACATCATTCTGCACAGTGAAGAGCAAACATCCAAGTGAAGTAACAATAATCAAAATGTGATTTATTTGCCAGTCTTGTCTGTCTTTCCTCCCCTCAGCTTCTGGTGACACTGTTGTTGCTGACGGCCATAGCAGCCCTGGCAGTCACATTAGGAGAGGATTATGGTCCAAGCAAAGACTCACCTTCAGCAGTGAAAAATGCTGGTGTATACTACGCAAACCCCGTCCTGTACGCTGTCACATGGGTAAATATAGCAGGTTTTACATGTGATTTATTTGCTCTGGTGCTCAAGATGGAACTATGACATGTTTTTGATGTTCTGACATGTCTTCTTTCTTTGTTAGATCCTTCTGCTGTTGTGCCAGGAAGGAGTGAGGCGGAGGGAAGGAGCAGTAGACTCTGCCACTCTCTTCGTCTTCTGGTTCCTCCTTGTTCTGTGCGACGTCTTCCCTTTTCAGACCCTCCTACGAGAGGCACTCAAGCTGGTACGAGCCATTAACAAATGAGACATTAGATCAAGTTGGGAGCAAAGGCATTAAGATGGAAGAAACCTGGAATCATTACTCAGGCAGAATTCAATCACTTGATTTGATGCATTTCAGCTCTCCATATTTGTCAGTAGTGCACCATTCACTGTTGCATCTCCCTCACCCGAAAACATCTTTCTTACACTCATCTTTGACCATCAGGGAGAGATCAGTGATGTCCCTCGTTTCTGCCTTTTCTACATTTCATTTGGGCTGGAACTGATTACACTTATTCTCTCTGCTGTGGCTGATATCCCTCTGGAAGCCAAGGACCTTGTAAAAAAGGTACCTAAGCAACCTTGTTTTGCTAGCTTTTTGTTTTGATACTTCATAATAAATTCATAATAATCTAACAAATATAATACACTGAACGTTCATCACCTCAGCCTGCTGTGAGCGTAATCCATCTGTGCATCTTCTGTTGTTTTTATTCACAGAATCCCGAGGCAGGTGCCGCGTTTTTGAGCAGAATAACCTTCAACTGGTTCAACAGGTAAATTAAAAAGAGTCCTATCAAACTCCCACACATGTTCGCCACAACTTCCAACTCCTCCTTGTCTCTCTAGCATGGTGGTGAAGGGGTACAAGCGGCCCCTGGTTCAGGAGGACATGTGGGAGCTGAGCGAGACAGATAGCACTGCTTACATCAACCAGCGCTTCCAGTATTTCATGCAATCGGAGTTGGCCGCAGCTCGGGTCCAGTTCCAAAACAAGTTAAAGAAGAAACGTAATGAGAACAGAGACAAAGCCCAGGAAGAGGCCTTTCAAAATGGCCTCTCCAACAGTCTGGGGAAAGGCGTCAGTCAGGATGTGCTCATGATGGTAAGAGTGTGCAGAAAAAAAACACATGTACAGCACATTCTCTTGCACTCCAAATTGATTTTATTTTTAGTTGTGCTATTGATTCTCTGTCAGGTGCCCCAGATTTATTGTTGTTGAATAGAGCCTATCAGTGTGTGCTCAAATGCCATGTTCATACAATATTTTTCTATAGGAGGAAAAGGGAAAGAAAGAAGATGAAAAGAAGAAGAAAAAGGAGAAAAAGAAGGAGGAAGAAGACTATCCCAATTCATGGCTCATTACCACCATTTACAAGACCTTTAAAGGGCTTCTGATTGAATCGGCCTTCTTCAAACTTCTGCAGGACCTGCTGGCTTTTGCCAGTCCTCAACTCCTAAAGTGAGTCAAGTTTTAAATAAAACTATCTCTCAGGCACCAAGATACGTTCAGTGGTTTCCAGCAGTTGTCTTGTAAGCAGCTAATTGGCCATGCAGATTATTATGATATTATGATTGTATTATGTGTTTTCAATTTTTTATTTGATTGTGATTTAAAATGATTTCATTTTTCCTTATAAACAACATAGAACACAAACCCTGAATCTGCTAAGTCACTCTGCATCACTTTCAAGTTTATTTTTACTGTTGCTGTTTGTCTGCTGTTTGCTCCTTCACTCTCTCAGTATTCACTGCAATCATTAACTCAAGGGTCAATAAACTCACAATTACAGTAGGATGATGGCAGAACTGGTGGCAGAGCAGTGAAGGCCACAGGAAACTCAGGATAAGAATTAAGCATTATTTCTCACCTCAACATGGAGCACAAGAGTGAATGAATAGTTTTACCTTCTGTTTAGCATTGCACTTCTAACATCGTTGGGTTTTTTCTTTTTAAAAGGATCAAAGATCAGAGATATAATCTTCTTTATGCCATGCATTTTTCTTCCTTGTGAAAATCAGCCACCTGCATTACCCGCAATGCAACTTCACCATCGAGAATTTTCTCTTTTTTTATGTGTAAAATCAGTGGATTCTCTTGCCTTGTGAATGCTTTTAGCTTAACCATTCGCTACTCAGTGGTTAGCTTAAACATAGGCTTCTGACAGGGGAGGGGAAATGGTGAAGGAAGAAGAAAAGTAAATAAGATGCAAAATGAAGAAAAGGATAATAATACATTACATGATTAAAAGTTAAATAACTGCCATTAGAGGCTGGAAATATCAAAATTGCAAGTGTTGAGCTGCCCCATTAACTAACTTTTGTCTTTTCATAGATCGATGATCTCCTTCACTCAGGACACATCCAGCTATACCTGGGAAGGGTATCTGTATGCAGTGCTGCTGCTAGCGGTGGCCATTCTGCAGTCTCTGTTCCTGCAGCAGTACTTCCAGCGCTGCTTTGTGCTGGGGATGAAGGTTCGCACTGCCATCATGGCTGCTGTGTACAAAAAGGTAAAAACACGAGTGACATCCCAATGAAATGTTCTTACTTTACTTCCGACAGAGTTAAAAAAAGAAAAGAAATTACCCTCCCAGTTCACGTCGTATGAAATATTATAATTACCACTTGTTGGTTTCAACACTCACCCAAGCAGTGTCAGCTGCGTCACTTTCATCAACACATGTGATGACCACATAATTAAAATTTTCTGCGTGGGCTCCATGCCTCGGTGGCTCTTGTATCCTACAAGATGAAATTGCAATTTTCTGAGCTGTACAATATCTCATATTAGTTTGGATACAGTGATAACTTTACCTTTGATGTTTTCAAACGTTTGGCAGATTGGATTCAGAGTCAGAGAGTTCACTTTTCCTTTTAGTTATCTGATCGAGAGCCCCCTCCTGCTGTGCTCATTTACAAGAGCATACAGTTTGAAATGTTGTCTCTGTGTTTTTTATCATTTAAAATAATTGCATCTCCCACCAAACTGTCTTCCTCTTTTTTCCTTCCCATCTCCCTCTCTCCCTACAATCCCTTCTTCATCCCTTTTCCAAGGCATTGGTGGTTTCTAATGAGGCTCGTAAAGAGTCAACGGTTGGGGAAACAGTGAACCTGATGTCAGCAGACGCCCAGCGCTTCAACGATGTGACCAACTTCATCCACCTGCTGTGGTCCTGCCCTCTGCAGATCATCCTGTCCATTGTTTTCTTGTGGCTGGAGTTAGGACCTGCTGTGCTGGCAGGACTGGCAGTCATGGTGCTAATGGTGCCGATCAATGGAGTGCTAGCCACCAAGGCCAGAAAAATCCAGGTTAGCAGAAATACACACACATACAGGATAGTTGTTACACCTTTAGAATATAGTGCACTGTATATAGCAACAATAATAGATCTACAATTTTAGTTTTAAATTTTAATTACAGCCTAAAATACTTGTTGTGTCTTTAATATAAGTACAAGTAATACTGAATGATGACACCGATGACACTAGAAATACGGCGCACTAAAAAGGAACACAATACATCAGTATTTACCTACATACAATGGTTATGGTGGTTAAATGTTAACTCCTGATAAAGTCTCCTTCCTATAAAAAGTGCAAAAATAAAAACACTAAAAAAATGTAATATTATTTACATACATTTTTACGTTTGTTATATGTTGGGGGCCACAGGGCCTTCAGAGTGCTATGTTCACACCGTCAACAGTTATTTGTTATTGCATATTTCCAGTCAATCTTTGTTAACATTTATTAGTAGTAACAGTTTTCACTTGGCCCTGTATTATGAGCTCTTTAACAGTTTCCATGATTCCACAGGACTTGTGCTGAAATGCTCTGCTATAATTAAACTCCACTTACGAAACAGCAGGGAGAGTGAAGCTTTTTAGGCTCTTGACTCTTTCTTATGCTGATTATTTAAATAACACAGAAAATTACTGAAACCACAGAAACAAAAACAAAATTTTGTCTTCTGTATTCCCTTTGTGTGCTCAAGCGAGATCAACATTAATTGGAAGTTGTGAAAGTTCAAAATGAAAATTTAAAGAACGCCCAATTTCGTGGTCTGCAGCTCTCATCCCTGCTTTCAGCCAAACAACCACATAATCACTATTTAAGAAACTTAGTTTATCTTTTACAAAAGTTATGGCTCAAGTCTTTGCGCACTGGTAATAAAAAGGAATACGAAACACACAGTGATTAAACCACACTGCATGCGGACCAGACACTAATTAAATCCCATCTGCAAAGTTTTTGTACAGAAGTGGAAGAAGCAGGCAAAGACCTTAGCCTTTTTCTAAGAATAACCAACACATGAGAAAATAATGAAGCATGCATCTCTAGGAAATGGTTTTGTAACATCTTGTGCTGTTTAGTTCTGTATGCCCAGTTTTTTTGGATTACATTAAACCAAATATACATGTGTTGATAAAGAGTAAAGTATTTCATAAAGTGTGTCAAAAGCCACTTTAAATCATCTGTTAAATGAATATATTCTTTCCCATCTGCATAGCATAAAGTCAACATACAGTACAAGTGCAAAACAACACTTTCTTAGCAGACAGTATTCGTCCTTGGATAGGATAATTTAAAGTAGGGGGAGGGTCAAATGGTATTTCTCCTGAGACTTTCGTTTCACCACATTGATACAGTGTTTGTTTGGATACACTGTATTTATGTCAAAGATGTTTTTTTTATTTTTTATTAAAGAAATATGAGGCAGCTTTGAGAAGCTTTGAGAACACTTGATTTAAAGGAAACTTGATGCTACAGATAACCTCTCTTCCTGGCTGCGTTTTATAGTATAAGATGGTTTTTGTTATTTTTCTGTATTATCTGTTGAACATGAACAGTGAGCTACGTGTCCCTGCTGATTTATATGATCCCTTTTCAGATAGAGAACATGAAGTTCAAAGACAAGAGGCTGAAAATCATGAATGAAATACTCAATGGGATCAAGGTGAGCACCCGAGTTAATATCCCACCATCAATGATAATTGGTGTAAGATCACCACCTCTTCTCCTTTCTTTGTGTAAAAATAGTTCAGGATTGTGGATTGGTGGAGATGGGGGACTCTAAATGAGGCCTTCCTCAGATGAAAGGCTTTTATGCCTCAGGAAAAAGCTGAAATGTTACTCCCGCAGTGCCTTCTATTATACTGCATCCACCATGTGGTTTATTTGCATTGACTACATAAAAGGTATGAATGCTGTCCCTCTGTTCCCCCACCCTTTCCTTTTCCGTGTCCTCCACAATGCCCTGTACTCCCTCGTCCCCATCTTCGTCTTTCGCCTCCCACCAGATTCTGAAGCTGTATGCATGGGAGCCATCCTTCCAGGCGCAGGTGGAAGACATTCGTGGGCAAGAACTGAAGGTCATGAGGAAGTTTGCCTACCTGACGTCTGTCTCCACCTTCATCTTCAGCTGTGCTCCGGCTCTGGTGAGTCCTGTGAAGGATTCACATCTCCAAGCCAGACTCAATCAGATATACATAGTACCCTGTTCTATTCTGGAGGGACTTAACTTGATGCCTCTGTACTGGGCTCAGAAACATTGCATGAATTAACAGTTTTTGAAAGGGAGCATTCTACAGTGTTGCGAGTCTTTGTGAAACAGATAGTACCTACTTTTTGGACTCAACACCTGGGCTAAAATACTGTGCGTACGAGTCCTGTGAAGGAGCCTCGCAAAAAGATGGTCAAAGATGGCCATTTTTTTTCCTCATGCTGTCTTTTTTGCAGGTTTCTCTGGCCACATTTGCAGTGTTTGTAGGGGTGAACTCGGAGAATGTGTTGACTGCCGAGAAAGCATTCACTTCCATCTCTCTTTTCAACATCCTCCGTTTTCCCCTGGCCATGCTGCCCATGCTCATTGCTGCCATTGTGCAAGTAAGGGAACTACAACACACGGCACATGCACACATACCAAACCTATACCAAAAGCCCACTAACCTGTTCTTTGACACTTCAGACGACAGTTTCTAGGAAGCGCCTGGAGAAGTTTCTGGGAGGTGAAGACCTTGAAAGTGACATTGTGCGTCATGACCCCAGTTTCAGTATGTCCACCATCGGCATTTACACCTGTTCCTCCGCTGAGCAGTGGTACATATAGGCTACAGTACATATATCCTCATTGTCCATCTGTTTTCATTTCTTTGTGCATCTGTTTTAATCTGTTAGACTCTGCTGTTAGCGTATGTGACGGTTCCTTTGCTTGGGAAAGGGGAGCGGACCCTCTGCTGAAAAAGTATGTTTGTTGTGTCAAACACAAAATTACACATTTAGATATTTCGCCATAACACTGCAAAACATTGTATTTGTCCCTACTGTATTTTACAATATTGAACGGATTTATTCTGTGTGTGTTTGCCAGTGTGTCCTTGGATATTAAGCCCGGTCGGCTGGTAGCAGTAGTGGGAGCTGTGGGCTCAGGAAAGTCCTCTCTCATGTCAGCCCTCCTGGGAGAGATGCACAGCACCAAAGGCTTCATCAACATTCAGGTGACACCTTATTTCTGTCTTCATGTCTCTCCAACAATAGTATGTGTGTTTAGCCAAGGACATATACTGTGCACAACATTCTGTTAAGTGTAAATTAAAATCACTCAGTTCAAACCATATATTAAGTACCCAAAATACCCCAAAAGATTGTGATGCAGAGTGTGTGCAGATGGTTGTTCCACTGCAGTAATCGCTGAATAATTCATTCACTACAGAGTACAAAAGGTGATTCAAGAGTCTGCTCCCTCTCTCATCATTTTAAGGCAGAATTCTTCAGGATGTTATCATTTCTGTTTATCTGTTAGACTTACCATACATAAAAAAATCAGCCATAAAAACCATAACACCAGAGAGATAAAACATACATACAGTGGCAGAGTGGCACAGCCTACATGTTCCAAACTCTCTTCACAATATTAATGAGGCTACAAATTACTGAGAAACTTTTCAAGGCCACTGTGCTCTGATGTGATCAACATTAGGCTTGAAAGATGATTATCCCATTGTTTTACCCTTCAAAGACTTTGTTGAACTACCTCTTGTAACATAGCTGTGAACCAGTGAAAAGAAATTCAATTTCCTCTTCATCTTTCTTTTCTTAGAATCGCAAACACTTTTGTTCCAAATCCACGTCACCAATTTTGAGAAATCTTACTTCACTTTAGTCCTGTGTTAGAAAAGTTTTAATACCAAATAAACACAGCAGTTAAGTTAACAATAGAAACTGGAAGTCTACTGTACGAAGGTGTTCAAAGAACCGGTTGTTCCATATTGAACAGGGAATAGCTTGAACCTTCATTACTCCCTGAGAAAAGCCAATAGTGAAGGCTGCTGGAGCATTGTTAGTTCTTCAAACGGTTGTCCATCTGAACAATGCAGTTCAATAAAGCTTTTTAACTTTTTTCTATAAAAAGGGTGTTGAATGTTTCCCCTCTCAGCAGGTGTAGTGTTAGGTTTGAATGAAAACCTCTACGAATACCCCTTTTTCCACGGCAGGGGGCTGGACACCAGTTTGGTTACAAGGAACTCTGCACCTGACTTGTAATGTCTTTCTGTCCAGGGTTCCCTTGCCTTTGTGCCACAGCAAGCCTGGATCCAAAATGCCACTCTGAGGGATAATGTCCTGTTTGGCTCTCCCTGTGAGGAAAGGAGGTTCCAGGAGGTGATACAGTCCTGCACCCTGGCCCCTGACCTGGAGCTGCTGCCTGGGGGTGACCTCACTGAGATTGGAGAGAAAGTGAGATTCAAGGATTTTAGGGTTCAAGGATTTGGATGTGATAGTCATGGGACATTCTGGACATTCAATGAGAACACAAACACAATCATAACTGAACATTTGCCTCAGTTGGTCCCAAAGCACGCAAAGACCAGTGGCAAGTAATGTCCCTTATTTACAAAGAAAATACCTACATTAGAGTTATTGCTCAAATCGTAATTGACTACTGTTTTTGCATCCTTTAGCCCATTCACTCTAAATCAGGTTTACTTCACATTACCTTCTTTTTTAATATAAAATGCTGCATAGAAATGTGGTTCTGGTGCTGGTGGGAAGATTCAACAAGAACAAGAAAGACATGAAACCCCAGAGACAAAAAATAAGAAAACAAAGATGAACATAGATGTAGCTCCTTGTATTTAAGAGAAGCTTGGTATGATCCTTTAGACCTAATATTGTGCTGTTTTTCTTCTCTCCTCTCCTCTCCTCTCCTCTCCTCTCCTCTTTCCTCAGGGCATCAACCTCTCAGGGGGTCAGAAGCAACGTGTGAGCTTGGCCCGGGCAGCTTACAGTCAGGCTGATATTTATCTATTAGATGACCCCCTGTCTGCTGTGGACTCTCATGTGGGAAAGCATCTCTTCGATAAAGTGATTGGACCCAATGGACTACTCAAAGACAGGGTTTGTGCTGAGCCTACATTAATGTATTGATCAGTATTAAATGGTTCACTTCAAAAGAACTACTATTTGAATATGGTATATTTCACAGTAACGTGTTAAATATATTGGGAGCAGGCAGTTCAGGATATGATTTTTTTAATACCAAAAATAGGTATGAAAAGAGATACAATAATAAAAATGTGATTGTGGCTTTACAATCATTCCATAGACCTGCTGGTATACATACAGTACAGTATACACCGATCAGCCATAACATTATGACCACTGACTGGTCATAATCAGAATCAGAATCAGAATCAGAATACTTTATTGATCCCCTCAGGGGAAATTATGCGGTTACAGTCGCTCACATGTATAGAGAAGGTCCAGCTCCACCCCGACAACATCACTGGCCTTTCTGATCAGTTTGTCGAGTCTGTTGGAATCTGCCACTCTCAGCCTGCTGCCCCAGCAAACGACAGCAAACAGGAGAGCGCTAGCCACCACAGACTCATAAAACATCCTCAGCATCGTCCTACAGGTGTTGAAGGACCTCAGCCTTCTCAGAAAATAGAGGCGGCTTTGTCCCTTCTTGTACAGGGCTTCAGTGTTTGTAGACCAGTCCAGTTTATTGTCAGTGTGCACTCCCAGGTACTTGTAGGCCTCCACAATGTCCACACTGACCCCTTGGATGGAAACGGGGGTCACCGGAGTCTTTTTCCTCCTCAGGTCCACAACCAGTTCCTTTGTCTTTGTCACATTTAGTTTCAGGTAATTATCCTTGCACCATGTGACAAAGTTTCTCACCACTGTCCTGTACTCAGCCTCCTCACCGTTACTGATACATCCAACCACAGCAGAGTCATCAGAAAACTTCTGAAGATGGCAGGACTCTGTCTGGTAGTTGAAATCAGTGGTGTAAATGGTGAAGAGGAAGGGAGAGAGGACTGTCCCTTGTGGGGCCCCGGTGTTGCTGACCACCCTGTCCGACACACAGTGCTGCAGGCGCACATACTGTGGTCTTCCAGTCAGGTAGTCAACGATCCAGGACACCAGTGGGGCATCTACCTGCATTGCTGTCAGCTTCTCACCCAGTAGAGCCGGCCTGATGGTGTCGAATGCACTGGAGAAGTCAAAGAACATGACCCTCACAGTGCTCGCTGGTTTGTCCAGGTGAGCATAGACGCGGTTAAGCAGGTAGATGATGCCGTCCTCTACTCCAAGTCGGGGCTGGTAAGCGAACTGTAAGGGGTCCAAGTGTGAATTGACCATGGGCCGGAGCTGTTCCAGGACCAGTCTCTCCAGGGTCTTCATGATGTGGGAGGTCAGAGCCACCGGTCTGTAGTCCTTCGATCCACTGGGACGTGGCGTCTTAGGCACAGGAACGAGGCAGGACATCTTCCACATCACGGGGACCCTTTGAAGATTCAGGCTCATATTGAAGACCTTCTGAAGTACTCCACCAAGCTGGAGGGCGCAGGCCTTGAGCACCCCGGGGCTGACACCATCAGGGCCTGCAGCCTTTCCTGAGTGAAGTCTCCTCTGCTGTCTGCTCACCTGGTCAGCTGTGAAGCTCATCATGGAAGTTTCCAATGGGGGAGGAGTGGAGCCATCGTGCTGCAGAGGGCAGCTGGTGGGGGAGCCAGTGGGGGGAGGAACATTGATTATCTCGTTACAATGGCACCTGTCAGATATATATACAGTATATATATATATATATATATATATACACTGTATATACATATATATACATACATACATACATACTGTACATACATATATATGTATATATAGATTCACACACACATATACACACACATATACTATATATGTGTGTATACATATATATACTATATATACTGTACATATACAATATACATATACCGTATATACTATATACACTGTATATATATATATATATATATATATATACTGTATGTGTGTGTATCTATATATGTATAGTACTGTATATATATCTGACAGGTGCCATTGTAACGAGATAATCAGTGTTCCTTCACTTCACCAGTCAGTGGTCATAAAGTTGTGGCTGATCGTATATGTGTGTATGTGTGTGTGAGTGTATACACATATACAGTATATATATACGTATCTATATATACATATATAAGTATATATGTATGTACGTATGTATATGTATATACGGTATATACATATATATATACAGTATATACATATACATATATATATATATATATATATATACACATATAAACACAGTATGTATATATATATCTGACAGGTGCCATTGTAACGAGATAATCAGTGTTCTTCCATTATGACCAGTCAGTGGTCATAATGTTATGGCTGATCGATGTATATTCTTTACTGCCCAAAGTGAATTATGATTTCCCAGCTGAGGCCAAGTGTGTCTTTGTCTGTGCAGACTCGTATCCTGGTGACTCATGGAGTGAGCTTCCTGCCATATGTAGATGAAATAGTGGTCTTGGTAGATGGAGTGGTCTCTGAGGTTGGAACCTACAAAAGCCTTCGTGCCAGCAGAGGAGCTTTTTCTGAGTTTCTAGACACATACGCCAAAGAGCAAAGTAATCAGGCCCATACAGAGTCAGGTAATTTCCCCTTTTTTCTCACTGCATCTTGGTCGGAAGCTGCACAAAATACTACACTTTTGTGGCACAACCAATAACTGTGGCTGACGTCTGCATATGGGTTTCTATTAGATTATGAACTATACATAAGATGGCATTATTCAGATACTGCAATGGCGTTTTTTCATATTTGTATCAATACTGTGTCTTATTGTTATGATTCATCTCAATTTCCTCGAGCGCAGTAAATATAATAGAGTGGACTGTTTCTACAGACTTCTAAGACACTATATGACCATATTTATTCAGATCGTTGCCAGGACACTACAGACGTGGTGCTCATCCCTGAGCGAGAGGACACTCAACCCGACTCTCCTTTGGAGGACACGGTTTCTGTTACACTGAAGAGAGAAAACAGTATCCGCCGCAGCCAGCGCAACGGCAGGTTAGAGTCCAGTGAAGTAGTGGGTGACAAAATGAGTGAGTGAGGATTAATGTGGGGGCAGTGGGCTTCTTGTAGGGCACATGAGCAAGTCACCACTATTACAACACCTCATATTCAAAATACTGTCTCATATAGTATTTCTTGTTTTCATGCAATATTTTATTCTCCCACTGTTTTCTTATTTTGTCTGTTCTGTCCTTTTTTCTAGTGTCAGACTAAGAAAAAATAGTTCCATAAGAAAATCGGAAAATGTTGGTGAATCAAAGAAAGGCCAGAGGCTAATAGAGAAGGAAACTATGGAAACAGGACAGGTAATACAGTTCTTGGTCTGCCTAAATACTTTTTATTCAGCAACACAAATGACACAAAATTAGAACTTTTTCCTGAGACTTTTTCTCTCTCTTATATCCAGGTGAAGTTCTCAATGTACCTCCAGTACATGCGTGCCATGGGCTGGGGATATACTGTCATGGTCTTCCTGGTTTACTTAACGCAGAACATTGCTTTCATCGGTCAGAACCTGTGGCTGAGTGACTGGACAAATGATGCAGTGGAGTACTACAACATGACATACCCTAACTGGAAGAGGGACACCAGGGTGGGAGTGTTTGGAGCTCTGGGAGTGGCTCAGGGTAACTGAACAGTTCAACTCTTTACAGTCTTTTTTATTTTGCAGATATTTTCAGATTCATGTCAGTCAGCTTCAAAGCTTCTCTTTGTGACAGTAAAACTCTCTGTCTCTCCTTATTTATTTATGAGCCAGTTGTTTTACAATATTTTATGTGCAACCTGCACATTGGGTTTTTATACGTCTAGCATATTGTATAAGTATAAATAAGTTTGGATAAATAAGTTTATTCACTTTTTTTGCCTTAACTATGGAGCTAGAGCCAGGAGGTTATTGGCTTAGCTTATGCTGCATACTTAACACACAGGCATTGAGAGTGGTATCAATCTTCTCATCTAACTCTCAGCAAGAAAGTAAGCATATTTCCCAAAATGTCGAACTATTTTTTTAATCTAGTCACCTTGAAAGAAAAAAGCATTTTCTTAGGTCCTATATTTGTCTTCTAATGTTTTCATGCTAATGCCAAATTATTTTTCTCCTTTGTTACTGCTAAGTATTTAGCAATTGACTGAATTTTCACACCATTTAAATCTAATTTTCCTCAGAGAGGATGAACTTTGTCAGTATGTTTAAAAAACGGCAGAATTGGGTGTCTTGTAGAAGTGCAGAGGATTTTATGTTAATTCAAACAGTGAACAGGACAAAAGAAGAATAGATTGAACCTCAGGGAACATCAGAATAGAAGAGCTTGAACTGAAGAGTGCTGCTGTCATGTTAGCTAAAATCTCTTAAACTGTTGACAGCTGCTTTTGTCATTTTTGAGGCTTGTCACTAGTGGTGAGCTTCCTCGCTTGTGCTGATTTTCCCCAAAGATTCTATGGGTCATGTTGAAGTCACGATTGAATCGTCCATGCTGACAGGCATAATAATGAGATATTGCCACATCCTCGGATTCATTGTGACTGGAGCACCATATTGCTGTGCCAAAGTCATTCCAAGTGCTATTTCAAATTCATGACAAACAATAGACTTGTTCAAGTATACATTTTTGGAGACCTTGCACTTGCAAACTAAATCAGTTTTTTTTTTCTGCCAGAGGCGTTTCTGTTTCTGTCATTGTTGAAGGGAATCGATTTAATACATCCCTAGAGACTGTACTGTGCATGTCTGTGAATCATAACAGGCTGATGTTGATGAGTCAAGCCATAACTGCAGATGTGGTTTGGTTTTATCCATCATCTTGTAATATGAGGGAATAAAAATATGAATGACTGAAGGTCACAGAAACATAACTGACTAAACCACAGACCCTTAATAAAATTACTTTTTTGTCATCAGACAGTCATCTGACAACAGAAAGAAAATGATTCAACACCTGTATTGTGGTACTAAAAGATTTCTGATTGACAGAAAGTTGGCCTCTTAACTTTGCAACAATGAGAACAGATCTTTACAAAGTGGAGGTACACCAGCCCTGTTTGCTCAAAGGATGTGTTGGGTGTATAATTTCTTGTTACTACTGTTTTCTGTTGTAGAGTTATTGGTGCACTCTGCTTAATAATGGTGCAGCTTATAAGCAAACACTGATCATGCTCTCCTGAAACAGGAAACGTCTGATGATATACCGTATCTTATCTCCCCACAATGGAAATTGTCTGTCCTCTTCAAAGAGCTGCTCAAGTTTATTCAATACCTCTTTTGGATTTTGATGATGTAACCACTATTGCTATTCAGCTGCAGAAGCATGAATAAAACACCGGATGAGATGATGTGTACATCGCTTGAGTTTGCCAGAAGTGATATGGTGCTCCATTTTAGCAACTGTAACTGTAACTAGCCAACAGGTAATTAGTGAAGAGTAAAGAGCACCCAAGGGCTTAAGTGTAGGGGCCTACGTTCTTTACAGTGTAAGAGGAAAAACAACACTCTTACAGCAAGCAGCCCTGAAAGGCATAGATATATTTTTAGGACTTTACTGACCATTAATTCTATCAACTATTCAGTCACTAACCACATTCATGCTTTTGTGCAAAATGGATTTCACTGAGTGAAGGTGTAGTTATTTTAGAAACTCTTTCTTTTTATGGCAGGCCTCTTTGTGTTCCTTGGTACGCTGCTCCTGGCCAATGCTTCAGTCGCTGCATCTCGCATCCTGCATTCGAGGCTGCTTAACAACATACTGCGAGTTCCCATGGTGTTCTTTGACACCACACCGATTGGAAGGGTGGTCAATCGCTTTGCAAAGGTAGGATTTTTCATTTACCTTTTCATAGTTTTTCATAATTCTTTTCCCATTTTCCTTTTTCTTTTTTGTTTTCTTTTGTTGTTGCTTTCTGAGGTTTTGATTGATGTTTAAAAAAATAATAAAAAATTAAGAGGGCAACTTGAATAAATCTGCACAAAGTCATCTCAGTTGGATGCCAGGATATATTAGAACAATCCGCTGGACTGTGGAGTTCACTACTCAAATGTAATTGCTTTGTCAATTCTGCCTGCAGCATTTATTACAATGGAGATTCCTCGGCTCCTGATGGACAAGGACAAAAATTGAGGACACCTGCTCATAAGATGCAATTTTGAAGCCCTCTAAGCCCTTCTCAGTGTGATGCCCCACTTCTCCAATGTGCTAGCCCCCTTAGGTGTAGTCAAATATGTCCTAGTCCACCAGGAAGCATGGCATTTCCACAGATGTTAATGGAAAAATGAGGAATCCATTAAGATTGGGTTGTTTTATTGTGTTCTGGGTGAAAGCACTACAGTAAGTTACTTTTAATATAAACTAATTTTGCCATTGTTTGTTCTAAAGGACATTTTCACAGTGGACGAAGCCATTCCACAGTCCTTCCGCTCCTGGCTCATGTGTCTGCTGGGCGTAGTGGGGACGCTGTTTGTCATCTGTCTGGCCACTCCTTTCTTCACCATCATCATCATTCCTCTGGCTCTGGTCTACTACTTAGTACAGGTAAGTTGACCAAAATACTCATAAGAGGCTGAAGAAAAAATATTCTTGAAAACTACTAATTACGAAGGAATGTGACTATAAAAGAGAGAAAGGCTTGTTCCTATTGTAAAGAGAATCCAGTTAAACCTTGCACTTATCTGTTGATTACTCTTGCCCTCTTTCACCTAGCGCTTCTATGTAGCGACTTCAAGACAGCTGCGTCGGCTGGACTCAGTGTCTCGCTCTCCTATATACTCTCACTTTAGTGAGACGGTGTCGGGTCTGTCAGTGATAAGAGCCTACGGCCATCAAGAAAGGTTTCTTAAACACAACGAAATAACTATTGATGAAAACCTCAAGAGCGTCTACCCGTGGATAGTGTCAAACAGGTCAGATATTGAACCCCAAACACAAATGATTTGCACACAAATGGAAGCACATTATTTTTCGAATGGGATTTTCAGTGTGTTAGCAAATGATGACACCCTTATATTTGTGTTTATGTGTGTGTGTTTGATCACTTCACAGATGGCTGGCCATCCGTCTGGAGTTCCTTGGAAACCTGGTGGTGTTTTTTGCTGCTCTGTTTGCCGTCATTTCCAGAAAGACTCTGGAGAGCGGCCTGGTTGGCCTGTCTATATCCTACTCCCTTAATGTCAGTCACTCTAACGTTAATGGCAATAGTACTTACAGTGGTAATGATGATGATTCTGTTGGTGCTAAAAAGGTAAAATAATGCCAACAATGAAACACAGTCCTCTCTCCTATTGCGGCTTCGCAGGTAACCCAGACCCTCAACTGGCTGGTGAGGATGACCTCAGAGCTGGAGACCAATATCGTAGCCGTGGAAAGAGTGAGTGAATACTCCGAGCTTGAGAATGAGGTATGTTAAATTGAGAACTTTTTCTCTACATTCACAAACCGCTGTGTGAACATGAACTCATCTGCTCCTGTTACAAAAGACCAGACAACTATTAAATTCCCGCTATTTCCTTGAATTGGATTTGCACTTTAGTTGTTGACATTTAGTTGCTGAGGTTTAAGAGCTTGGCACATCATTTTTCCTTTGATTCATTTCATTTTTTAAATAAACTGACTAATGAACTGGATAAAGCGTCTTCAGATGGTGTCATTACCACTTTGTCGTTTAATGTGTTTTCCTTGACTTTGAATGTGTGCATATTATTTAGGCGCTTTCATAGCTTAGATCAGGAACAGACAGATGTATCATAGCTTACCTTGACAACTGTTCCACCATTTCTCATCTACAATGTGTGTCTTTGTTTTTTACAGGCTAAGTGGATAACTGACACTCTGCCTCCAGAGAACTGGCCCAAGGCAGGAAAGCTACAGTTTGAAAACTACAAGGTTCGTTACAGACCTGGATTAGACCTGGTGCTGCATGGAATCACCTGTGACATCGCCAGCACTGAGAAGGTCTGTGTGTATGTGTCTGTATACCTGTTAGTGTGTGCATGTATGTATGAAAAGCTTGTAGGCTGAATCAAAGTGTGAATCTTAATTGAACTGCTGTATAGATAAACCCCAGATCAATAGCATTGTTCCAGTATGCAGCTAAATATCTAAAAAATGTCATTAGAAATATAATAATATAAACTAAACACTTCTGTTTAGTTATGTAGTCACATACACACACTACCTGTAAAATCAAGTGAAACAAGTTTGACATAATTAGAATTAGATATAAAAGGATTTTAAACAGTGGCAAATGTATTCCTTTGAAGTCAGTTTTAGTACTGACCTACAAACTCAAGGGCAGTTTATATTGCATCTTCATAATGGTGAAACCAGTAGTGTAAAAAAAAACGAGCTCTGAATTTCTTTTTAGTCCCTTCTCATTTTGTGCCTTTCATCTTTGAAAGGCGATATTGATGTTTTGTCTATTCTAGTCAGACATCAGTTACGTTTTCTTTGCAGCATGCTTTACTGAAGTGACCGCTGTTATTTTTTACCTGGATTTTCTGTTGATGAATTTCGAATCTCTCATCAGTCAGGGTTTTATTTTATCTGCAGTGTGCACTCAGGCTGCAGCACAAGACATGCACATATAACAACAAAGAAAGGTACATAGCCTCTTATATTATGGAAGTGCCTGCAACAAAGCAGAGATGACTATAACCCATATATAATACTAATCCCTCAGAGATGTTTTATCTTATTTTATCTTAGCTTTATAAGAGAGTCTGCAAGCTACAGGTAGACACGCTCCAAATAAATGCTACTGCTGTTTCTGTAAACATAAAATCCATCTCAGTTCAAAACACAGTTGAGTGTTTTGGGAGCTGGTTTAAAAGCTTTCACAAACTCAGTATAGGCTGCAGAAAGAGTATAAAAGCACACATACCCATGTGAAAAAGCTTCAAATTATTGCTTTATCTTTTTGTAGAATAAAAACACACTCTGCATACATCCAGGAACAGATGGTAAGTGACTGTAGGTTATAAAACCTATATGTGTCAGCCATTTTGTTTTAACCTATGTGATGTCTCTCACTGCATCCAGATTGGTATAGTGGGCCGCACAGGAGCTGGGAAATCAAGCCTGACCAACTGCCTGTTTAGAATTATTGAAGCTGCTGAAGGTCGTATCCTCATTGATGATATAGATGTTTCCACAATAGGCCTGCATGACCTCAGAAACAGGCTCACGATCATACCACAGGTATACACATATACATAAACACTTACACCTAATCCACACACAGCATTCAGTTTTAAATGGTGCACTGACATATCCAACCCTGCGGGCGCAGGATCCAGTGTTGTTCTCCGGGACCCTGAGGATGAACCTGGATCCATTTGACAGATTCAGTGATGAGGACATCTGGAGAGTATTGGAGCTCTCCCATCTGAAGGACTATGTAGCGGGGCTGCAGGAAGGATTGCAACATGAAGTCTCAGAGGGGGGAGAGAACCTCAGGTGGGCCATAAAAATAAATGTTACTCTTCCACATCACAAAAGATTAAAGACACAGCAAATGAGAATTTCTGAAAACTATTTCTTGCTCCGAGTTTACTTTCAGTAGGGTCATGAAAATACACACACATACAGTCAACAAACAGGTAAATGGCACAGGACGTAATTAACACAGAGTTGATGAGTTGCTGTAAATGTTGATTTGTAACCTGCAAACATCTAATAATGTATAAAACATGCCACAATGTATCCTAAATACATTGTAAATATCCTTTCTAATACAACCCCATCAGTTGTTTTCTAATAGTGTTCATTGCTACTGTAATTCCCCTTTTCCCCTTAGGTACTTAGGGACTCAATCAATTTAAATCTAATCTAATCTGATTGGCCATGTGCAAATCCTACTTGAACATACACACGAAGACAGATTAAAATCATAATTAGTACCTGCCAGAGTGGTAATCTCCAGCATTCGCAGGTAATTACCGTGTCATTAAACTTGCGGTGAGTGTGTTGCACAGTTGAAGCCTAATGGAGTGTCAATACATGTCACCCACACACCACGGGGTTTTTTTTTGCCTAAAATATCCTATACTGTGTGTCAAGGCAAAACCATTCAGTATATTTTAAGCAAGACCTTATCAGTGTCCATTTGGGGTTTATTGTCATCTCTGTGTGCTCCACAAACACGCATGTCGCTCTCTTCCCAGTGTTGGGCAGAGGCAGCTGCTGTGTCTGGCCCGAGCACTGCTGAGGAAGTCTCGTATCTTAATCCTGGATGAGGCCACAGCAGCTGTTGACCTGGAGACAGATAACCTGATTCAGAATACCATCCGCAAAGAGTTTTCACACTGCACTGTCCTCACCATCGCCCACCGCCTGCACAGCATCATGGACAGCTCCAGGTGAGTTAGTGTCTTGTAAAATGTTTTGATGAAGTGTCTCGGCACTCATTTCACTCCTGTCAATAGCAAAGTTATTTCTTCCTCCACTCTTGTTTTGTTTTGCACATGGTGGGGAGCCCACAAGCGGATTTTCAAACTCGACCCACACCACTGAGTATGACACATTATTAATGCAATGTTTTCATATGGGGTAATTCCTCCAATTTGAATTTATTTGTTGCCAAAGTACACAAAATAACAAATATTATAAAGCAAACAAACTGATAATGCCATGCCCCCGCCCCTGACCTTTATCACAGTATTAAAATGACAAAGTTCTGTCAAAAACTGAAAAGAACAACACACACAGCTTGTGTAAGAGTTTTATTTGACAAAACAATCAAAACTAAATACTCACCTTTTCTGGAACAGCTGAGCGTGACAGTTAATTCTTAACCTTGAAAACAGCAGTTGACTAAACAATCATAACTCAAAGTCCGCTTGCTTGTTCGGGAGCTTTTGACCATATCATACGGTCTTCATCAGCAAATGGAGTTTGCTCAGTTGTCATAGAACTGTATATGTTCAAACTCTACATTATTCTGAGCACTTGTATGACTAGGATATTGTTGGCCAAATCCTTGTTATTGGTTAGATTATTTGTGTTTGTTTCTATTTTTGTTTTGTTTGTCAGACCTTCTCTTTCAGTCCCAAACAATGGGCTAGTCTAATTCAGTATCGAGTTTCATGGGCCAGGTGTTCCAGCAGTTAGGGTGCATCCTCTCTGTGAAACCCTGATGGCCACAGCTGTGAGGTCCAAGTCAGCCTCTATTTTGCACATCGGTACAGAAAATCAGGCATGAAAAGATATGCGAGACTTCAAAGTCTCCATTGGGTTTGCCTGGATGTGCAACAGAAGACTAGGAGTATAGGGGTGAGAGGTGAAGTAGGATGTATGGATGTATTCATTTTATTCTCTATCTACCATTTAGAGCTTTGTGCTCTCCCTCATGCTACTTGCAGATCAATAAAGATTTTCCTTTTTCTAAAAGCAAGGACCTTCCACTTATCTTTATGTTGTGTCATAATTGAGAAGAAGAAATAACATTATGAAAGTCAACAACAGGTTGTAACTGACTTTAAACTGAGGGGTAACCTGTATATGCACTTGTTTTGACAATTGGCACTTCAGAAATATTTATCTTTCAAAGCATCCATCCATCAAAGCATCCATCCATCTATTCTTTTTTTTTCGGGGTTACAGGGTGACTGGAGCTTATCCCAGCATGCATTTGGAAAAAGGCAGGGAAAAACAGGAGGCAGTTTGCCAGTCTGTTGCAGAGCTGACACATGAAAAAACATTCACACCGAAATCTGACTATAATCCCTACCTGAAATAAAAAGCATACTCTCGCCCTCACCTTCCCTCCTGTCCTTGTTTGTTTCTACCCTGAACTGACTTTATGTTCAAATGGATGGCACAAATGTGTACATATCCATCTCCTTCACATTTCAGCAGGAAGTTTATCTCTGTCAGATCCCACTCTGCCAGCCTGTAATGACATGCACGCCGCTCTGCGGGTTACTTTTTCTGACTGTGTTCCTCCTCCACAGGGTAATGGTGCTTGATGCTGGAAAAATAGTGGAATTTGATTCTCCGAGCAACCTGCTTCAAAAACAAGGCCATTTCTATGCCATGGCAAAGGATGCTGGGATAACACAAGATGACATCACAGCTCTCTGATTTTGCACTTTTACTTTTGATCCCATAAATTACTTTTGTTGTTTGATTTAAGAAGCTGGATTGTACTTTGATATAAAGAAATATTGTAACGTGTATTTATAGGAAACAATATAAAGAAATCATATTCTGTATGTAAATAATGTTTGTATGGGAACAATAAATATTCTTAAATACTGCTTAATTGTTTTTAATGGGAACTACCTCCATTATTTAAACTTGTTTAAATTTTAAATCTCTGTGTCATATTGAACAGTGGGTTAACTGGGTGTCAAAAGGAACAATTCAACATTTTGGGAAAAACACTTATTCGCTTTATGGCAGAGAGTTAGATGAAAGGATTGATACCACTCTCATGTCTGTTCAGTAAATATGAAGGTACAGCCACCAGCTGGTTAGCTTAGCTTAGCATCGAGACTGAAAACAAAGGGAAACAGCTAGCTTGTCTCCATCCAAAGCACCTCTGAAGCTCAGACTTGTGTGTCTCTTTTCTCAAATCCGTAAGTGTAAAAACAATAACTTACCTTTTGGTGTATGCTGCAGCCAAGAAATAGTTTGGCTCATAAATGTGTAAAACAAGGAAGTGTTGTTTTTACATTTCTGTTTTTGTAAGGATTAAACAATTGAGATGTAATCTGTTAATTAGTGAGCTTTAGAGGTGCTGGTAGGCAGATTTTGTTTCTTTCCAACAGAGCCAGGCTAGCTGTTCCTCCCGTTTGCAGTCTTTATCCTAAGCTAATCTAACCGGCTGCTCGCTGTAGCTTCATATTCAGCGTACAGATATGAGAGTGCTATCAATCGTCTCATCTAACTCTCCGCCAGAAAGGGAATAAGCGCATTTTACAAAATATCAAATTATACCTTTAATAGTGATTCCTTATCTTTGTCTGTAATTTAGATGTGTGTGTTTGTGTGTCTGTTCACACAGTCAAATTATGGGGACCGTTTTTGGTTAAGGTTAGTCTCAAGGGAATACATTTAAGTTAATCCAATGTCCTCCTAAGTGACAAAAACCAGTTGTGTGTGTTTCTTTATGGCAGCAGTGTGTCCAGTGCACATCTAACTCCCTCACTTGTAAAATCAGGTGCATGTGTACATCTGCATGAAATATCCAGAAACAGTCTCTGCAGAAACTATGCTGATGATGGAAAAGGTCACTGTGTTTCCTTCAGTCATTTCATTGCTCATTTACATTTTCTACACACTGTCAGACTGTCTTGCATGTTAAAGCAGCTGCATTGACTTGTTTGGGATTTTTTATAAGCCGCTGTTGTGACCATCTGTATCTGAGTGAGTATGTGTGGTGGAGAGAGGGTTATGGAGGAGGCGACGGAGAGACAATTGAGTGAGTGAGAGTCACAGAGGGAGAGAGTCGGAGAGGGAAGGAGGGAGACAACCAAAGAGGTGTTTCTTGCTTGCGAAGAGAGCTGCTTGGCTTCATCCTGCATTTTTGCCTCTAGAAGGTAATTATTGATCCAATACACCTTCAAACAGGTTGTACAGTGTGTGCATGTCAGATTTTAATTAGACCTGTCCTATTTAATTATAATGAAATGTTTGACAGATGAATATAATTACAGTGCTCTCTGCATGCTTCACACTCTAATTAATCAGTGTTATATTATGTATATGTGTATTTATATACCTCTAGATTTAACTCCAATTGTTTTGGTGATTTGTTCACAAAAGGTGGCATAATTTAGTCTGACAATGCAACAGGTTTCTGAGTAAATGTGTTCATTCAGGACTGACTCATTTGTGTGCACACTAATCTTTAATGCTAAGCTTCCCTTTATCTTCAAATACGTGTCTGTTATTTACAGGATTTAGTTTGTGTCAAAGACCTCATCTTAAATGGATTTTTATGGATTCAGAAATGCTTACTGTAAGTTTAAGATAAATCAACATTGTTTTTTGACAACTGAAGCTACAAATCACTGTATTCCTAGTGTATAGCAATATATGTATTATATTAACCCTATGTTCAATATAATTAACATTTATTTGTGCACATTTAAAAAATCCAATACACCAAAAAAGAATAAGAAATATAATTGTAAGCAGTATTCCTTAAATAGCATGTGGCTGCAGATTTATTCTTGCAGAGACTCCTTTTCTTCTCTCGTGTGGTCAGTCTGTTTTATAGATCTCCATTTAGTATGAAAGAGCAATTATACAGCAGGTACTCCTCCTCTTACCTATTTCTGTCTTGCTGCGCTGCCAAATCAAGCACACCAAATGTATGCAACACCTTGAAAAAAGTGGGTACTGCAGCACTCATTTAAAAACAGACTCATTTAAAAACAATGACATCTGACCTAAACAATGCTTGCTAATGACCAACATCATTGTCAGTTAATCTATTTAATCTGTTTTGACATAGTGGAGGAACATGGAAATTAAACCCATTATCTTAATTACACATAACCCAACTCAATCATTGAATTCATAGACTATTTCTCTATAACGTCTTTCTAGTTCTCAACCAGCTGCCTCACCATGAACGTCTCAGAGCAGATGTCATTCCTCTTCAGCTGCAATGTCAGCCCAAGTGAGATGCCACAGCTCGACATCAGTGTCACCAAAAGTGAGCCGCTGACAATTGCTGTCCCCATGACTATCTTCTACAGCATCATCTTCTTGTTTGGAGTATGAACATTCAATTTACTAGATACACTTGACACACCAGCCAATTTTGTCTTTTTATTACACCACAAAGTGGTAAATGTCATGATAAAATACAGCTAGTCACACAGTGTTAATGGTGTGCTGTAGACGACTGTAGACCACTAAATGTTGTCCCCTAATACTCTACAGGTCTTATTCAATGGTGTGAGTATACTGACCCTCTTCTTGGATGCTCATATGAGAGTCAGTGCCATTCGTTTCTACCTTCTCAGCCTGGTCATATCAGGTACACGCTACTACCATGTACCTTGTGGAAGACCAGTACTGACAATATTAAACTGAAATCATTACAGCAAAGTGACATTTAATTTAACACTTGCCAAAATTAAAACTAAATTACAATTTTCGTTGTCATGTTTTGAAAACACATAATTCTCTAAAGTACGAACCTTCCATAATTATAATTATAATGAAGTGTGGAATAGACATTTAATTGTCATTTGCATTTTCAACTTGGCAAATTGCATTAAAGATTGAATTATGTGCATATTAAATTAAAATGCAATTGAAACGCCAGTTTGCATTTCCATTTTAATTATGCCCGAGATGTTTTTTCAGGCTTGTTTAAATTGTTTAAAGTCACACACTGGATGTCATATAGCGCATTCATTGAATTTGTATCAACAGGCCCTGATCGTGGCAAGTGTTTTTGATGTTTCACGTTCCATTTCATTATAAATAGTACACTTTTATTAATCGTTTATTTTAATTTGGGCATGCAGTAATGTATTTCAAACCTGAAAATGAGAAATAAGATTTTTTTAATTAATTGTAGTACACAATGCGCACACACAATTTCAATTTGAACAAATGATTTCAATTTAATATTGCAAGTCCTGGACTTAGGCAGCTCCTTTTAAACACCACAGCAGTGTATTGCTATACTTCAAGGAACTGTCCTCAGTGCGAATTTGCTAAATTACCTTTATCTTTTTCTCTGTTGACTTTTTAGACATTCTGCAGCTGTTGACCATCCCGGTAACTTTGTATCGGTACTACTGGGAGAGCTACCCATGGCGTCTGGGCCAAGCGGTATGCAAGATGTACTTCATGGTCCGCCAAGTGTACTGTGCCACCACAAGCTGGGTTATCGTGACCTTCACCACTGAGCGCTATGCAGCCATTTGCCACACCATGTGGTCTGTCTCTAGCCTAAAGGTTGAGTAATTGCACAAAAAAACCCATTTTCCTTGTGATAGTGTTCTACGTTCACTGCAATAGTGACCATAACAAGAAATGCAAAAAAAAAAAAAAGCATAGGGATGTCTTCTAATAATGTTTACAACATTTGCCCACAACTTTCGTTATTTGGCATGATGTTCATGTCAGGTTTCTTCCCCAAAATTCATATAAAACATGTTCCTTGTATCAAGATAAACTGCAGAAGATATTGTATATACCAATGAAAAGTAAAGAAAGTTTCCAACTAAAGGGCATTTTCATGTTCAAAATATGTATATACTGCCGCCTTTTTGAAGATGCAAATCATTTTTTTGAAAAACAATATGATTTGAACCTGGCCAGATAGAAAGTACAGAATGGGTTACGTTTACCTCTGCTATATTTGTATCTCAGAATGAAATGTAAAAGAAATAAGGATGGAAATTGGCCACATACAGAAGGCTTCACAAAATGCAAAAGACACACAACTGGTGGTGAAGAAAATTGAAGTAAATTCGATAAGTGCAGGCCATATTTAGCATTTCTTAAAACTGTGTGAATAAAGTCTAACAAATGGAATTTCCTACCCTCTCTACTTCCTTTCCAACAGAAGTCTCGGCTGCCGTGCCTTCTTTCAGTATGGATCATTTCTCTGGTCTCAGCAGTACCCTTTGCTCTGGTCTATGACCAGGCTCGTGCCTGCATTCTGGACTACAAAGCCACCACACGAGAAGATGCCTTCCATGTCTCTACAATGTGTGAGATGACAGAGCCTGATCCTGCACACATCTATAAAGGAGCTTTACTCCTGAGAGCGGGGTTTTTCTTTCTGGTGAGATATGTGCTGTTCAGCAGATTGTATTTGCTTATCTGCTTCAAACATAGGCACTCAACATGCCTCTACAACTACAGGTCCCACTGGTCTCCATCTTTACTCTCTATCTCCTCATCCTGCTCTACCTGAGGAGGAACGGACGGCAAAGGAGAAACATGGGTCTCATGCGGCCGGATCCAGAAGGAAGACGAGACATCCAGTGCCATCAGAATGGAAAGCTACTTTTAAATGAAAAGAGAGCTCTAAAACTCATGGGTGAGCTGCGGAAAATGATAAAACCTTGTTTATGTCTTGAGGTGTGTGCACAGTAAATCTCCCGAGTGTTTTGATTTATCTGTCTGATGAAGACCTTATGAAGGTCTAAGTGTCCGGTCACTGCAGAAAGTGGGACACCGAATTTCATTCACATGTCCTTGCAAAGTATGGGATGCTGGAATCTAAAAATTTAGCTTTGGTCAACTTTTCTTGGCCAATCAGATAGCAGCAGAGAGGCTGGACTCCCTATGAGGTGTTGTTGATGGCAGCCTGAAGTTACCTCATCATACACTGTCAGGATCTGTCCTACAATTTTGATGTGCAGCATATACTGCATTTACTAGCATATATTGCTAGTAAATGCAGTATATGTATAATATAATTCAGCTATTAAAATAATCTATGTTTTGTCTTCCAGGTGCAGTCGTGGTGGCCTTTTTTGTTTGCAACTTTCCGGACATTGCCTCGTCACTGATGCAGGTCTATGTGGTTGTGTGGTCCGACACCGTCCTTTCTGTCTACACAATCCTGAAATCGTACTTGTCGCTTCCACTGTGGTATATCAACGGTGCTCTGGACCCGCTGCTGTTCTGTATTTCCTCCCACACATTTCGCAGGGCATGCTGGAGAACTCTGGGCAGGCTCAGGCCTCACTGCTACTGGAAGTATGGGGGCATGTCTTGGCTGCGGCAGAGAAGTTCTCGTGAAGAAGCAAGCACAACAGCCAGAGAGAGGATTGATGGTAAATGCAATAGAGAGAACACGGACAAAAAGAGAAATACAGTCACTAACAAATCAGATCAGAGGGATGGTGATAGCCATGAAAGCCCCTTTCAATGCGAGCACTCTGAATTGTGAGTGTTTTACTCTTTTACTCTTTCACACTATTAAAGACAAATGTATCACCTTCACAAAAACTAAATATATGTTTTCCTAAAACTCTGCTTTCTTTCTGTTCCTTTTATTATTGTAAGATTATCCCAGAGTGTTATGAAATCTAGCTGATGTCACATATGCTATCAATATGTTTTTGTAAATATTGTAAGTTTACTGTGTCTATACAGAATGTGTGGAATTTGCCTGTATTGTGATGTCAAGTAACGTTTCTGTTCTTTCAGGTGCTTTTTTTGTCCAACTAGAAATATATGTTTAGTGCTTTGGAGCTGACATTATTGCAACAGATGTGAAGACATTCAATGTAGGAATGCATTTATTTTATATATTAAGTATGATACCACATTACACCACAAGAATTGACTGGACAAGATGTGGTAGTGTGTATTACTATGTTGGGTTTGAAATATATGTTGTTCAAGAGTATTATTCAGTTGAGGAGCTCATATCATAACTATACCAGCTAGGGAACACAGAGGAGGGACAAAATGATCAGATTAAAGAATGAGTCATAGATGTGTTGCTTGCGGACAGTGTTAATCACAATCATGCTTTATTTTATTCTAGCTAGTTTGGAGCTGACATAACACAACCCACATTTTTGAACATAGCTAATTTTGTCTGTAAGTTTCATAATATACAGTATATATTTTATACCTTTGTGAATCTTGTTTTTTGCACGAGATATAAATAAATCATTCTGCCAAATATCCGGATTCGGTGTGGAGTGGAGTTGAAATAGTTTTGTGTTGTCAAGACAACCAACAGCAAGAGAAATGATGACTAGCTGAGACCGAGCCTATCAACCCATAATGAATACATGTGGCTACTCAAGTTAACCTGCTGATATGTAGAGTGGATACCCCATGAGCACAGCCTGATGTCAATTTGTATTACTACCACTGTGTCCAACTCTTCATACTTCAGCAGGTCTCTGCTTTATCTTCAACTTTTCAAATGAGTTCATTGCACTAAAAATACATTTTCTGAAAAGTGTGGTCTAGCTGTAAGGAATGTACAATCCAATTCTAAAACATAAGATTCATTGATTGACTGGATGTATTATTAGGTGGTTGCAAGGAGACCAGTATTGACCAGTGATCATTAGATTTCCTTTTGTGTAAATACAGCAGTAGAAATCAACCAAAACACAGGCATTCAGAGAAGAACACAGTCGGGGGCAGATAAGAAGGGCACAAAGTGGGTAAGGATTTTGTTTGGAGTTATTTAAAGCTGTGCTAATAAATATTTTTATATTAACAAAAGATCAAATGACAAATTGTAATGTAAAAGGTGTGTCTCGTAATGACAGACCCACAAAGAATTATTAGCCAATTCTGCACTTCCCGTGGTAATCAGACTGAATTTCCATTTTGTTTTATTCATTCTATATGAATCTCTAAACAAATAGTTGATGTGGGTGCCAATACAGAGGTCTGGAACCAGGCAGGCAGTTTCCCTCAGTGCTATGGAGCATTTTAGCGTATTTCAGCAATTTTGTTTTAGGACCCACAACTTTGCTATTTTGGTTCACTATCACCGCTCTCTTCAACCTTGTTTCCAGGAGCAGCAGGCAGCTTTTTCAAGCAAAAATAATCCGACCAGCACCAAACAGCAGACAGACAAAATAGTGATAAGTTGTTGAACATAGTGGAGCATTTAGCAGCTAAAGAACCAAATATTTCCATCAGGAGTTGGTGGAGACCAGACCTACAGTAAAAGGGGAGTAAATACTGGACTTACATTCGTCAGGTGCACAGAAACTCAACTCCAAATGAATGTTAATGTTGCTCTGTGTCTGCTGGATGTAAATAAGCAACTATTTCCAACATGCCAACTTTATGATACAGTAATATGTCAATGTTGTGTCACAACTTGTTGTGCTGCCTAGATATGGACAAGAAATCCATAATAAAAAAAAATCAGTGAATGCACTTTTACGCATTTTGAATTCAACTAGCCTTTGTAAATAACTTCTGAAAAGGGTATTTTAAATACTGCTTCTGTTGTTGAAAAGTGAGGACTGGTCTGGTCTTTAATTTTTTTTTTTGTTCCAGTTAGTTACAACCACAACATTTTCCCAAGTATTGGTACAGGTATCTGCATAGCAGAGGAATATCGCCCCTTCCGTACAGTTCAGCGGTCTTGACGTACGATTATTTCAGCCAATCACAACGCTGTAGGCGGGACTAAAGATGAAACAGCGGAAGATTCAAAACGAAGATGGCTGCTGAAAAGGATCCCCAAAACAATCAGAAACTGGACAGAAGGTACCAACTTTCCGCTTACTATGTCGTCAAATGAACAGATTACAAAACTACGATATAAAGTGTAGGTTTCTGGAATGATTAGTGCTAATAAAATATATTTGTTTTTAACTACTCAGTATTTTAACTTATTATCAGACTTGTTAGCGTTAGCCAACGTAGCTAACCTAGCCTAGCAAGAACTTGTTATGCTAACATTAGCTAACTTCAGTCCGCTAATTTATGCTACATATCGCCCCCTTCTATTTTAACTGCTAAATATTAGGTACCAGGTCGAAGCTTTCCTATTCCACTGTGCCTCAAGATGAACCCCAATCCCACCCTCTGTGTTTCTCTTTAACAGAGGGACAAAATGCAGTGTGTTTAACAGCCACGAAAAGCCAAACGCAAGCCAGCCTGTGATCTTTAACCCAGACTTCTTTGTGGAGAGGCTGAGATATGAGCATCCACAGGCCTTCACGGATTTGGTACTTAGCAATATCACTCGACTCATAGACCTTCCAGGGGATGAGTTTTCCCAGCTCACCGGAGAGTCTGAGCTTAGGGTGCCCTCCGCCAGTGGCTTTCTACGCTCCTTCAACTTCCTGAAACGGAAAGGTTAGACAAACAGAGCCCATAGTGTGCGTACAGTCTTTGAAACGCTGTTTTAGTCAAATATGGTATGTGTCAAGTTATTTTATTGTGTTGTGTAATTGCATTAGAAAGGGTAAATAACCTATGAAAGGACTACTGTTCATTTATCCACAGACCTCATACAGTACCTCATTAAGCTCAAGACCTATGATTGCAATTTACCGGTATCTCCTCTAGGGCTGAAATGATTAGTTGATTAATCAGTTAATCAATCAACAGAAAATGAATACAATATAACGTAATAAAGTAATTTATAGTTAATTATTTGTTTCAGTAATTTTAATCAAATATATATATATATATGTGTGTGTGTGTGTGTGTGTGTATAAAATCCATGTGATAGATGGAAATTATAAAATGGATCTAATGATTGGTGTAATGGAATAAATCTAATTGTACACACAAAGGGTTCAGTCAGTCTTATTGTGCTATTTGACGCCTTTCAGACAAAGGAGTGGTTTTTGGTGCACCGTTAACTGAAGAAGGAATAGCACAGATCTATCAGCTCATTGAGTACCTGAGTAAAAGTGAGTACCACTTCATCATATACATACATACCTTCTGCCCTGTGGAGGACACTTTCATCCAAAGCAGTTTGTGATATCATGACTACATACATTTTGCATGCTTGACCTCAGAAGGAAACAAATCCCTAACCATGACAGCATATGTGTCAGACAAACACTCTCTTGATATACCCAGTCAAATTGCTTGATCAGCCTGTATCTTAAACTCTTATAAGAATTGGATTTGTTAAGCATAATTGATACACCCTAACTCTTACTACTTCTTCTTTAACTTAGTTGGAAAGCAGTAAATTAACATGAGGTCATGGTTTATTTCTAGAAAGTGATGATGTCATTCACTGAAAGTGGACACTGGGAGCAAATGCTTGGGTCAATAATTTATCTGAAAGCACTTTGCTCCTGCTGTCTCCCTCCTTCCATTTCATTCACTCCATCTCTAACCTCACTTCTATTTCTTTGTCTCCCTATGTCTCCTTCACTCTGTCTACCCGCCTACACACCACATCTTTTTTTTATTTTTTTTTTTACCTCTCCTCTCCTCTTTGCTGTCTCTCTCTATCTTTCTCTCCCACCCCTCAGACCTTCACATGGAGGGGTTGTTCCGTGTGCCAGGCCACAGCCTAAGGCAGGCAGCCCTGAGGGAGATGCTGAATTCTGGGGCAGAGATAGATCTAGAGACAGGCGACTTCCACCCCAATGATGCAGCCACATTGCTCAAAGCCTACCTGGGAGAGCTGCCAGAGCCTCTGCTCACGCACAGACACTACCATGCTCACCTGAAAATTGGAGGTGTTTGTTGATTCATACACAGTACCTTGTCATAGCTCAAGAAAAAATAATATTCAGATCAATGTAAAGTCAAGAAAAGAAAATAATAGTGACCCCCTTGCTCTTTTGTAATTATTTTTTCATCTGCTGTGTCCAGACCTGACTCGCTTTGATGAAAAGGGGGATAAGACGAATGTGCCTGACAAGGAACGCCAGATTGAGGCATTTCAGCTGCTTTTCATGCTGCTCCCACCAGCCAACCGCAGCCTGTTGAAGCTGCTGCTGGACCTGCTGTACCACACCGCTCGCAATCAGCACATCAACAAGATGTCTGCTATCAATCTAGCCACAATGTTTGCTCCACACATCATCTGGCCCAAAAATGTAAGGACCTTTTAGATTCATTTTTTTTCTACCTTTCCGAGTATGTTACAACTATCCCCACTATGTTTGCAGTCAAGAAAACCATGACTGTAACATTTTTGTTTATTTGTTTGGCATCATTTTTTTCCTGTATTTTTTTTTTTTTGTTTCAGGTGATGGCAAGTGATCTGCAGGGAAACATCGAGAAACTGAATAATGGCGTAGCGTTCCTCATCAGGCACTCACAAAAACTGTTCAAGGTAAGCAGCTTTACAGCCTGTTTCTCTGGAGTTGACCTCAGTAACTGTAGTTTGGCTTACTTATAAACTGTGTACACATTCATGACACATGCTTCTCTGTTGTTGCTTTTCTCTGTCCGATAGGAACAGCAACATGAGGTGTGATTTTATCTGTTGAGGCTGTCTGTATTCAGTACTAAACTTTGCATTCATGTCAAAACAGAACACAGGCAGGCCTTTATAATATCATATCATATGAATAGATAAATACAGTACATCACAAGCAGGTGGTAGTGATGTTTCCTCTGTTAGTTTGTTGTATTTTCTCTTTGCTTTGATTTAACCCTTAATGACAAGTGGTGGTGTTGTTGCTGTATTGCACATACAATGTACCCTTTCAAGTGGAACATTGGCAGCTGTAATACACCATGCTTTATGGTGAGAGTGAGGCCATGAATTTCTAAATACCATATTAATGCATGGTACATTAGATTCATTCTTCAGAATGATCTTTCATCAGAGGATTTATTGTGCATGTTTACTTTTATTGAAGGCACCTGCGTATATCAAAGAATATACCCGCTTATACTTCACAGGATCAAAAACTCTTCAGTCAAAGGTGAGTGTTTTTGTCCTTTGTCTTTTGTTCTATTTCTAGTTTATCTTAATTAAAAGAGAAAGTGCTAGCACTGCATTACTTTTATCTATAAAGCTATTTTAAAACCTCCCACAGTTATTTGTTTCTTTGATAACTTTTGAATCCAGTAGCTTCAATATCTGGTTAATTTTATGTACTTCATGTCTAAATACAGAACCTGCAGAGGCTGGTATCTGCTACTGGGCACTTAATAGAATAATTTCTAAAGTATGTTGAAATAACACTTATGAATTCAGATTTTAAAGCTATTTGTTTGTTGGTCACATGTTATGTCCGTCCTTTCTAGGATGACTTGACACTCTGTTCTGGGGCTAAAGATGGGCCCGTGTCTGCGGTGACAGCTGCGTCCCCTTCTCCCTCCATGAGAACAATCGGAGCTGAGGTCAGCAGCACCTGCATTAGGTCGTCTGAGAGTCACAGTTATACTGAATCTGCTCTCAGAGAGCTGTACCAGCAGGTCAACAGCATGCCTGAGTCTGCCAAAAAGAAGAAACTCATCAGACAGGTACAGTAGTTGGCGTACCCATTGTGAGGAGAAAGAACATACAGACAAATTACTTGCAACCCAGCACCTATATTTGTTTTTTTGTTTTGAAGTTTGAAAAGCAGCCTTTGACACCTTCCGCTGACTCTCGGACACCATTCAGCAGGAAACATTGGCGTTCACGCTCTTTAGGTGGAATTATCAAGGTTTGTTGACAGTAATCCTGTGTACAGTGATTTCTTATGCTAACCTCACACTGACGCAGCCAGTGATTTAAAGTTACTCTGTAGAGTTTTTTTATTACTAGTGATTCTATTGAACAATACTTTGCTTAGACCAATAACACTGCAAGTGCATATAAGAGTTTTTTGATAAAGGAAATGCATTCAACATGTTTGTAAGGTCTTAAGATACATGTAGTACAGTTTGATGAAAAAACATTTAAAATAAATAAAACATGTTGGTTCACAATGAAAACTCTACAGGGTAGCTTTAATATAGCACTACCCGCTAAAATATCCATCTCCCAGTAATTACTTATTGTTTATATAACAGAGGAAGGTGTTGGGAAGCCAAGTACTAACAGAGAAAGAAAACAGCAGACTGCAGAGTCCTCTACCCAGTGGTTCAGTTGATGGCCAAGAAAGAGAAAACACCAGCTGTGGAGGAGTAAGTATTCCATTGTTACACCACAAAGCAAACACATTTTATGAAACAAGTCTCAGAATGATGACCTGCGCCTTATGTAACATAGCAATCAAATCTTCCGTATTAGAAAACATCACCCACGGATTTGGTCCTGTAGGCTACAACAGGCATATCCTGACACAACAATGTCAGGATGACTGTTACTTTAGATACTACTGGTATAACAGGAAATTAACTTGGGCCAATTCAAACAGTGAAATTGTCTATAATATTCCCCTATGACGAGGATGTACATGCATGAAGAATTACTCAAGTAGTAATTCTCTTTTATTTAAACCAAACCAATTAAAGTGTCCCATTTAAATTGTGGGACAGCAGGTTTCACTCCTAAAGCTGTCATCAACTAGTGACAAGTAGTTTTCCTCATGACTGTGCTGAAGGAGTTTTCTGGCACTTCCAGCCATCTGTCTGTGGTTCACCACAGGCAAGCCTGGTCTCACTTTGACTCAACAGTGCTTACATTGCTAATGATGCCTGATGTACTCTGCTGAAAGGATTAAAAATTACTTTATCTTTTTTTCTCCCTCTCTCTCCTCAGCTCATCCAGGATTAATCGCCTTTAAAAGAATGTGCTCTTCACAACTAAGGAAACATCAGCCTGACTGTTATGTTAGAGGTATTAAAGGATCTTCTTGAGGCGTCGACGAAAACTAAACAGTGTAATACACTGTACAGCTTTGTTTTGACACATGTTTAGATCTGCTCAGCTGTTTTAAGTCTTAAAGGTTAGGAAGATAGCAAGGAAATCACCAGAACTTCTTTGCTGTCTAGTAAGTTTTACTTATGGGACAAAAAGCGGGTTAATTGGACAACAATGAGGATGTCACATGCTTTATTTTAAGTCATTGCAAATTTCCAGTTGTCTTACCTATACAGGAGTTCCATCTTAATTTCCTTATTTCTTGTTCATTCACGATGTTCTGCAGGATGCAAGTGACATGCATTTACACCAGTGAATTTGTGGGTATTTAGCTTTATTATTGACTGAAACGTGTTTACTTAATTTGCAAACCTAATTGTATTTATTTTTTATTGGTCATCTGGATGTTTCAAGTCCTGGAATCCAGTGCATCAGATGTATTGGTAAAATGTGATGTGCAGGCTTTTCTATTTAAATGTTAAAATTTTAAAATTTGTAGTAAGTTAAGTTACTCACACGGTCAATGCAGACCGTTCAAGGCTTTTATTAGAAAAGTGGCTAATTCAGAGATGTGCCTTAAAGAGAAAATGTTACTATATAATGCAATTTTTATTTAACATTGAGGTTTTTCCTTTTTTTTCCTTAAATTTCCCCATAGCTTTAAGAGTGTGCTGAAATTTCTATAAAGAATTCATTCAAGTGTCAGTAAAATAAGAGAGAATGAAGAATGGAGGATGGATATACCGAGTGAAAGGCCAAAGGACCTGCTCATGTAGATTATATACATTTTTTTGTCTTTGTTTCCACTTTAGCTCAAATCTTTGTTGTCAACACTGTGATAATTTAAACTACTGCTACTTTTAACTGCATCTTGGTTTTGCATGTTATATTTTAGTTTTTCTCAGGCCAGTTTTGATTCTTATGCAACATTGTATACAGTTTTATAGCTTTATATCCATGTGTATCTTTATAGTTATTAAGTGCAAGAATTTTTATTATTAGTTTTTAATTTTTATTTTCTATTTTTATCTTTTTTATTTGGTTAATTGAATGCGTTGAAGTGATGGTGAGTCTGTTGTTTGCCTTTCATTGTGGTTGGTAAAGGTGCTTTCTGGGAGAGTTTGAGCCACTGCCACTTTTAAAACCTCCTTGTTGTCTTACTCTTTCAGTAGCAGTTTTCAGTTCAGTGGTCACTCTGCCAAGCTGTTACAAGTTAACTATAATGTGATAATTGCTGCATGTTCAACTGAATTGACCATGTAAACTGATGATAATGATGCTACTGTGAAGCTATGCAACTCACTGTAATTAAAAGACGACAACAACCTGCATTCTGTAGTTGTCTTTTTATTTTAAATGTCAGATTATGTTCTTTAGTGAGATGAAGACATAATTATGAACCTTTTCTTGTTTCGCCATTGTTCCTAAATGAAGGTATGGTGTTTTTCATTTCTTTGCTCCTGGAATTTGAGTGACGTTGCTGTCTGCAGCCATGATGCTGTTCTACTTGCAGCCACAAGGTGATGCTGTTTAGTTGCAAATAATTAGTCAGCTAGAGCAGCTTAGGAACAGCATCTCCTCCTTTCAGCCAGTTGAAATAGAGACAACTGTTAAACATGTCAATAGAAGAATCTGCTTATTAACTACTTCTGTGCCGTTAAATACCCGTAATAAGTGCATATGTGAACACTCAATATTTCATAAAATGAGAAAAACTCGAAGTCATAACAAAACGGAACAATAAATGTTACTTTATGCTTCTCTATCTCCCTTGCTTTGACCGTTCCCAACTTTAACAGTACACGTCCTAACATCCTACAGCCAGAAAGCAAAACAAAAATTCAAATGAAACAAATGTGAAAACGTGCTGAAATTGACAGATGCCAAATAAAATTAAACAAAATCTGTTTTAGGCTAAATATGACCAACAATAATAAAAGGCCACCAAAGGGAAACATAAAACTCTTACCAAAATTGTTGCAGTTTGCAGTAAATGATTTGCCCAAATGGAAGGTATTTTATGGGGTTGGAGGGGGAGTGGGTGGACAGTAAGAGTGAAGGCAGCTCTCCACAATAGGAGGAATGTCTCAGTGTGTCATTATGGTGTCCATGTCAATGCATGTTTGGTATTGTAAGTATATGTTGTAAACATCTGTGAGAATGGGCCTGCTTTTTCTCATGTTCTGTAAATATACAACAGACAGCTTCCATGATAGGAATAGTATTGTTTTACAGCCAAAACTCCACAAGGGTTTTATTTAGCATTCCTCCTCCAGATTGAGAATGATGACTGTAAAATGAGCCAGGCATACTGTAATCAACTTTACATTATCTGGTGTGCACACAAACCCACAAGCATATATGATGAGTGGATGTGATTTTGCTTTAAATGTATGCACTAAAATGCCTCTCAGAGGGAGCTAATTCTGTCTAGAACTACAGATGGTGAAATACCAGCAAGCGATCAATTCAATTCGAGGTTAAAATACTTTTGTAGACTCCGGCATAGTTTTGTACATTTTTCAACAATGGACGTTGGAGAGACTTTTCTTGCATTTTCTCTGAGGCACAGCTCTTCTGGGAGTTAAATACAAATAACTTGGGTTTGAAGTATGCTGTGGAATTTTCTTGCTTCTAAATTTGGTTTCTTTCTATTTTCTCTCTATCAAGCAGGTTTCAGTTTTCTAAGTCAAGCACACAGGAGCAAACGGATTAATTCCTCTGTTCAGCCACGAGCAGCTGCCAGATTTGTCTTGAAAGTTTGGTTCTTTGATTTCTAACTTTGGATACAAGCTGGAGGGAAAAATGTATTGAACGTCACAGGCTTCAGGAATACAGTGAATTTTTTAAATTGGGTGTTATTCCACATTAATTTCAGTTAGTTCCTTATCTGAGGTCTTATGTTTTGCAAACTCTCCTCTCCCAGACTAATTGTAAATTGCTGCCATGTCCTCCCACGGCTTTGAGAGCAGCAGAATAATTCCTGTTGTGTATTTGTGTGCATTGCTATCACGACTCTGAGAGAGCAGAGGGATGTTACCACCACCCCCATTACCACTAAACACCACTGTCTCCCCTTTAATTAGCCATTCATAGAAGGAAGACCTACACTGCACTGACACTTTTACCGTGACAGATGGAGCTTTTTTTCTGAGGTGTGTATGTGTGTGTACACCTGCATTGTGTACATACTGTATATGCATATGCACATGGTCAAGCAACACAGCAGACAGATGCACACAAACTCAAATGTTTCTGCTTGCATATCCCCTGCCTGTTTCTTGTTTCTCCTTCTGTCTTTGTTAGTTAAAGTGAATGGGGTTCTTAGGTCTATGTCATTGTGCTGATGTTTATGTTGGGAGGGATCCACCCCGCAGCAAAGCCCTCTGCAGAACTAGACCAGAAACCAAGTGGATCGAGCTGAGCCAAGCACAGCCATGGCTGAGGATGGCTGAGGTGTTTGTTTGGCACTTTACTTTTAGCAAAGTACCTTCACTTTCAGTTACTCTTAGTTTTTAAAAACTGTGAGTAGTTACCAAGCAATAAGTAAGGAACAAATCAGGTGCTAATGAATGAATAATAGTAGTAGTTCCTGACTGAATTATATAGTAAGTTGTACAAAAACAGACCTCAAAAACAAAACAAAAAAACGGACAGATATACTCCACTGCAATCTACGAGCCAGTGTATAATAATTAGTTTCTAGATATCTGCAAATCTACTTGAGCGCCTAATGAGTCATTCTTGATTAATGCTGAATCAGGTGCGAAATGGCTCTAAACCAATAACGTCCCATCATGTAAAATAAAGCATCACCCCACCAAACTAACAAGTTGCAACAGTGCAATATCTTACATGAGGGGACTTAAAACCAATAACTACTATTTATGTGTAAGTATTAGTTATTGGTTTGGTGCCATTTAGCAGCTGATACAGCGTTAATCAAGAGTGCTTCATTAAGTAGGTGATCAGTATGCAGATTCACAGATATCTAGAGTCTAATCATTACACATGGGACCAGAGGACAGAGTTATAGAAGAAGTGCTTGTTGTTGCTCTTTTTCCTTGGTAACTTCTCTCAGTTTTCTGTACCTTATTTTAAAGTGTCACCATTTGTTTTATTGCGTGGATAACTGTGAACAATGCACTTTGGAGTGAACTCATGAAAACAAGAGGTCCGTTTCCTACCCACATCCAGAATACTAATTTGCAATTCCACGAACTGCAAATCAATATGCATTTGGAAAAGTTTCCTGAAAGCTACAATTACACTGTCAACAGCGGCTAGACTGTATTATATCCACTGTTTTAACTAAATGTCAACCTCTGCAAAATAATATTTATTAAGAATTCCTTTAAAGTAAATAATGGCCCGCAGATGCTGCTTATCATTCAAGTTTCCCTTCTCAACACAGTCCAGTTTATGTCTTTATGCTTTGAGTCCGCTTCAGGGAATGCATGGTCCTGGCATTAAGAGAGGGATTGTGTGCCAGTTACTCCCATAAATCCAAATAACAGAGCAGGTATGGTTGTGAGTGTGGCTGTTTGTCTTTTCATTTGTATATATTAGGATATAATCTCTGTTCCTGCGCCTATGCTGATCTTAAAATATAGTGTTGACTTACTTTTTATGGCTGTGGTCTGCCTTCCCAACAGATCATGAATGTTTGTATGTCTGTGTGTGTGTGTGTGTGTGTGTGTGTGCTTTTTCCACCCCTGCTGCAGTTTCTGTCTGTGTGGCCCCACTTGATCTACATGTTAAGACCCACATTTACAGATTATTTATTCCGGCTTTTTGCCTCCAAGGACTGAGGTGTTGATTCCTCTCTTCCCTTGTGGATTCTCCTTCGTTACTTGTACGAACACACACACACACACACACACACACAGCCCAGTCTCCCCGCAGCCTCTCCCTTCGGGCAGGGGTTATGCAGTGTCATGCAGGTTAGGTCTCTCTAGGGGTTCACCTGGAGGCAAACCTGGGAGAAAAGAAGGAGTGGAGTGAGTGAAAAAAAAACAGAAAAAGAAAGATACTTGGAGTAGATTTGTATTGTGAATAGAAATAAGGGAATGAAAGAGGGATCTCGAGAATGAGAGTGAGTTCAGGCAGGGTTCTGGAGGGGGGGTGTTGTGTGAGGAGGGAGAGGAGTGGGGGAGGAGAGGAGGGGGAGGGGTGGAGTCGGGGGCTCTGCTATTTGTAGATCCTTGTGATGGATGGACTGGTGTGTGTGTGTGTGTGTGTGTGTGTGTGTGTGTGTGTGTGTGTGCATGTAAGAGAGAGAGAGAGAGAGAGAGAGAGAAAGAGACTGGCTTTTTTTTCTTTCTGCTCTTTCCCTATTCCCTCTCTCTTCAGGCGAGCAGAGCAGAGCGGGACTGAGTGAGAGGAGGACAGAGACGCAGACGTGTGCAGACCAGAGCACAGCAACTCCACAAAGACAAGAGAGGAGAAGAGTTTGCAAGGAGAAAATAAGAGAAAGAAAACAGCATTTTTTTTTACATCAGCAAACTGTGGTGGATATCATACCTTCATCAAAAGAAATCTAGAAGAACAAAAAGGATTTGCTTTAAGAGGAAAATAGTAGCTTTTGTTATAGTTTTGTTTTCTATTTATATTCACCACAAATATATAATTAGAGGACTTGCAGGTGTAGCAGGACTCTTGTTTTTTTTTTGCAGAGAAGCAGAGAGACAAAGGTGGACAGAGAGAAGTAGGGGTTTGTTGAAGAAGAGCTGGCTGCAGTGGTGGTGAATATGCCCGTTAGAGGTAGCTGTTTTGGGGCAGGCATGGGCAAGCTGGCCGGGCAGCCACTCTGGATGTGGGTGGTGATGCTCTCTGCTCTCCTCATGGGCAATGCCAGTGCCTGCCCAGCCCTGTGTACCTGCAGTGGCACCACAGTAGACTGCCATGGACTGGGTATCAGGACCATGCCAAGGAATATCCCCCGCAACACTGAAAGACTGTGAGTACCATCTGTACTCTAGCTGTGTGTGTGTGTGTGTGTGTGTGTGTGTGTGTATGTGTGTGTGTGATAGAGAAACTCTCTGACGGTGTCCCTCTGTCTTATTTTCTCACTCTTGCCCTTCTGTTTTCTTGCTATATTGTATTGTAATGCCTGAATATATTGCAGTGGTGCACATGACTTTGCTTAGACTGAAAGAGAACAATAGCCCTGCCTGTAAAGCTGTGTGCGTGTGTGTATGTGTGTGCGTGTGTGTGTATATGTGTCAGTCAGTCACTCACTGGCATTCCAGTCAGGTATAAATAGGCATGAGGGACTGGAAAGAGCAGGAGCAGATGTGTGCCTTTCACATGTGTCCATAATTTAGTTACCTGCTTGTTTATGCTTGCTGCATGTATTTTATTTTACTTTTTTCCTAAATCCTGAAAGCAAATGGACGAAGTCTAATTTTGGCTCCACTTTTTAATGTGACATACATTTAGAGATTAAAAAGTAAAGTTTGACTAAAAGTTTAAATCTTAAATTGTTGTGAGACAGAACCAGATTTGCTGTCTGGTCTGTGGTTAACTTAGATTCTGTTATATTTGGGAATATGTTTCCCCCACTCATATCATGTGTCCTGTCTGTGCAGCACTGTGCCTCTCTGTACCCCCCCCCCCCCCCCCCCTTTTCACTTTCCTCCACTCCTGGGCCAAAGACTCCCCTCTCCCCCCTTCTCATGCCCCTGAACACTCACTCCACAAATTGTTAAATCATGTAGAAAATTAAGCAAATCTGCTACTTAAGTGAGTCTTGCACGAGGCTCACGTAGCTGTCTTGTAAAACAGAGGGAGGATGGGAGACGGAGGGAGAGGTGAGGCAGATGCCGGCTTGCAGAGTGGAGTTTCTCTGTCTTTTCTGACATTCCTCTGAAATATTCATCAGTAAATCAGAAGTGAGGAGTGCAAGGGGAAATAGATTGTTCTATTTCAGCTTTTAGAATATCAATCCTGAATAAAACATGCAGTGGGAACGGAGGAGAGAAAGCCTGTGTCAGAGGCAGCGTTGGCATAGTGGGAGCTAGCTACATATTTTATGCTTTTCATATTTAATTTCTAAGCACACCTTTTCTAAGCACCAACTTTTTTTTTGCCTGGCGGTCTGCATGTTTCCGGGTTGCTTATGCGCACACGCCGGTTCAACACTGAAGCAGAGAGGAAACATGGTCATTTTGTGGTTTCCTTTTACATGAATGGCCATTCACACTGGAAATATACCCTGCTCAAGAGCATTTTTGTGTTAAAAGTTGTTTGTGCATTCATAGGTCATGTACAGCAGGGGATTTTATCGTTGTAACATCTCTCGATGTTTTCAAGCACGTCTAGCACAGTCAGGATGCTGCATTTTAAACATGATGTGTATAAAGGTCATGTGTAATTTATTCCTGGATGCATGACCCCTGCGCTTCTCAGACTGAGGCCTGTAATGAGACTGTGAGCTCCACGTATTAGAATCACACCCTGCCTCGTACGTGCCACTGGGTCGTTTTTTTTTTTTGGGGTGTGTGTGTGTGGTGGTGCATGTATTAGCTGTGTGTGTAGGTCATGTAGAAGATACCTAGTCTCTACGGAGAGGTACTACTACAATAGAGACTATCCTCTACTGCAGGCCGTTACATAGAGTGATTCATCAAGGTGATTGTACAAGTCAACGCAGCCCACCCTGCCTCACATGATGGTCCCATGTGCATAGCTAGATTTATGTGAATGTATTTTCAAAATGTGTGTTGATGTGAATTAAATTGAGCAGCCGCTACTGGGGTCAAAGATGAGTAGTGAGTTAGTCAAGTTTTTTTTAGAATTGTCCCAGAAGTTGTCTTTAGGATAAAATTGTAGAAATGTATTTAAATGACAAAGATTTCAAATGTGTAATGTTGCAAAATGTACTGGCTTCACTTAAATGGAAGGAGGAGGCGTAGTGTTAGTGTTTGGAAGGAAAGCAGATGCAGACTAGAGAAAGCTAACAAAGTAGAAAAGGTCGCACTTCACTTTGCCAGTCTGCTTTGCTGTATGTTGATGGATATCTGTGTGCATATGTGTGTGTTTGCGCTAATGTATACAGGGTGATGCTTTTGGGAGATAGAGTGTGTGTGTTGGAGAAGGAGGGGGTTGGTTTTGGGAGAAAGTGTGTGTGTTTGTGGGGTGGGGTGTGTGTATGGAGGGTGTTGAGACAGACAGCAGAATCCCATTTGCACTTGTTAGTGTGGGTTTGGATCACGTCTGACCCCTGCGCTCCTCAGACTGAAGCCTGTAATGAGACTGTGAGCTCCACGTATTAAAATCACACCCTGCCTCGTGCGGGCCACCGGCCGCTCCCTCCCCCCCTGCCCCCTCTCTATCCTCTCTCTCCATCTCTTTCCTTGTATATATTCATCTGCTGTGGCAAAATAGTACATGGTAATCACATTGATATCAAGCTACACTGAGAGAAAATCAGCATCTGTGAGGCTGATTAAAGTGACTTTACACAGACAGTAAAGGTTGTTATTTAAGCTTGTAGGTGGACAGGTATTGACCAAACCTGCAGCCCTTCTCTCTCCCTGCTTTATCTCTCTAACAGCCGTGCTGCTTAGATTAAGTGTGTCTCATCTGTGAATGAGTTGATTTGCAGAAGGGGAGGAGCTGTGTGTGTGTGTGTGTGTGTGTGCGTACCTTTATCTAATTGCAAAAAGCCAGTGTATTGATGATGTATTTTCTGTGCCAGAAAATACCGTGTACTGAGATTTGGGGGCATGTTGGAGCTCCTCCAGAATCGGGAAGGTGGAGGCTGCACACCATATGTGTGTGTGTGTGTGTTTGTGTGTCTGTTTTCGTGCATGCTTGTATGAATCTGATGTTCACTTGTGTTTTTTCATAAACTTGAGCATGTGCCTCCATATGTGTATGTGCATGCGTGCAGTGAATAAGTAATGTTAGATGAAAACACATGAGGTTTGGTGGTGGTTGAAGAGGAGGGGCTCCCTCGCTTCGATAACCATGTTTATGTATTTGGGGGTCGGAGGTGGGAGGTGTGTGTGCGTGTGCCAGGGAATGCCTGCCATGTTTTTGGCACCAGCACATAGCTGGTACAACTGACAGCTCACTGGCCACCTGATCCATAATTTACCCTGACAAGACTGAACACAGCCTGGCCACTACCTGCCAACTCTGGCTATGTGACTAAAGTGGAAAGAGCAAGATGGGAAAAGACAAAGAAGTGGGGTGAGGGGTGGAGCTGTGGGGGTCGAGAGCAGGATGAGAAGATCCTTCTAGGCGAGGTTGGCACAGTAACTGAGGTGGTAATCACTAATGAAGGGATTACTGCACAGAGGAGTGAAGAGACATGTAACTCAACCACAAAGCTAACACATGAATAAACAAGAATACGTTATTTATTATAAAGGGCAAAATAGGTCTAGCCCTGAGGCAGGCTGAATTTCATTCAGGTCCTTTTTTACAGTCTAATATATCCATCCTCATAGCCGGTGATCCCGTGAGGAGTGATAATGCCTGGAATGAAGATCATTCAGAGAATGTTTATGCTCAGTGGAGGATTGTGAAATTACAGGCCTGGGACTCAGTCAGTTCAATTTACTGCCTGCACTACACAACTGTGGTCTTTTCTCTTGTGCTGAATACTGAGGTGGACCCCATCGCTATAGCTGTCTTTGGAGCTCAGTATTTTGTAAGCTGTCTTGTGAGTCCAAAGTAGTTCCTTCTGTGGCACTCTGTCCTGTTTTTATTTGGTCTAATCTGGTCTAATCATTTAGTCGCCTTTTTACATTTTACATATATGTACCATAAGCGTGTTGCTTGTCTAAGCAGAGTGATGACAGACTGCTGAGCATCAAAGCCAGCTGCTGTGTGTCTAAACTCACCCCAGACCCACTGGCCTGCTCTCCTGATGAGCGCAGCTACTTCATGGAAGTGTTTGATTGTACTTATGAATTGATCCCATCAGTGAGATGTGTGTGTGTGTCAATGAATGCCTTCCAACACTAATACATGCACTTTTTTTTTTTTTTACTTGTGCGTGTCTGACATGCTTATATATGACATGTGTGTGTGTGCATGTATATATGCGAGTGTACATGCGTGATTGCTTTGCACGCCTATCTAAGAGTGGCTGTATCTCAGCAGACCATGGAAATCGAATTTGGCGATTCCACCTAGATCACCTTTCATCTCTCAGAAGTCCATCTTTCCTTTTAACCCTCCTGGCTAGTGAAGCGGGGGTGGGTGATGTGTGTGTGTGTTAAAATGCACATCAGTGAACACTCTTGACGTTGTAGATATGCCTTCATAATCCACATTTCACGCTAGTCAAGATGCTTTTGATGTGATACAAGTTTGAGAGGATATTATGGGCAGCAATCCAGATGGAAGGGGTGCTTGAGATCTGCATCCGTCTGCACACATATCATCATATCAGGGCTGTGTTCAGTGCATCATTGGAGTGTTTTAATGTACTCTGCTTAATCATTCTTAATTCTCAAAAAATAGATTAATTTATCAATTATTTTCTTGACTAATCTATTAATAGTTTTGTCCAGAAAGTCCAGAAAGAGTCCAAGGTCTTCAAATCTCTTGTTTTGTCAGACCAACAGTCTAAATTCTCACATTTTCGCAGTATTTTTGCTTGAAATATGACCAAAACAATTACTTGATTGTCAAAAAAGTTGCATATACATTTTCTTTTGATTGACTAATCACTTAATTGAATTATTGTCCCAGCTTTTGCAGTGGGGTTATCTGCTAGCAGATGAGCTAATCCTCGTAAAGAGCTGGAGGAATGCAGATATCAGTGTGCTCAGTGGGGGAGAGAGAGCCGAACAGAGAACAACTCTTTATTCTTGGGGATCAACAGACACTTTCAGGCACACATGCAGCATCCATCATATTACCAGTCGTCAGCGCACATCTGTCAGGCAAACGTCTTCTCAGCCTTCTGTGTTGAATAACCGAAACATAATAGATGTGGCAGAGCAGATGTTCTGTCCACATGACACACTTTACAGTCAAAGTACACATTCATACAGCCTAAATGCCTTCATGCGGGACTCAAAGCCACAACAGAACCTCAGCGTCTGTCACTGAACAAACTACAGATACAGTATAAACCATTGAAAGACCCTTCAGTCTCTGCTTCTACTACAGCCCTGTGTGTGTTCTTTTTCCAGCCCGTGGCAGTAACACACATCGGAACAGATGTTTAATTGATTCACTTCGGCCTGAGAGCATGTCATAAGTTATCTATGTTTGATCAGAGAGTGGCTGCGTGCTACTTTCCTCCCTTGTCTTTTTCCTGCCTTCTTTTTCCTATCTCCCAGTCTTTCTTGCTATCTGTCTACTTTTTGCTTACAGCAGCATCTGCTACATGAAAAAAAACACTCTGAGTCTGCTTGTCAAGGTTGCTGTAGTGTGAAGGCCAGGTAAAAACAGCAAAAGACAGATGCTTGGGTTTTGGTCCCTGACTTTTACCTGTAGCCGTTTAGAAAATGAGAGAGGCTCTGCAAGATGCAGGAGACCCTGCACGGGTCAAGGCTCCGAGAAGGGGTTGTGTGTGTGTGTGTGTGTGTGTGTGTGCAATGCATGGTTAGGATCTGCTTGATGTTTACCTTTCCTATCAGTAATCTTGCTCCTGAGGCCTGACTGAGCAGAATGAAAACTGTAAATAGCCCTTGAGGAGCCCAGGAGCTGGGAAAACACTCGCAGACGTCTGTGCACACACGCACGCTTAGACGCTTGCTGACGCACACACACGCACTAAAAATGTACTGTTGAGGGCCTTAACTGCTCGTCTGAAAGCCACATTTCAATGGGAGGGAATGTTTTGTTGAAGCTGAGCAGAAATCTGACCTCTTAGTGTGGATAGAAGTGTTCCAGTTGGGTTTAAGAGTGTGTTATTTTGGTCATGGTGGTCTGCTTTCTCTCGCTCTCTTTTGCTCTCTTTTGCTCTCTTTCTTTCACTTTCTCAGTCTCTCTATCTTTTGAGTAGGAGGTTGTTGTGAGCCCGGATGTTACGGCCTGGTTCTTCTGCCTGCTGGACCAACTTGTATGTAGGTCGCTTTCTCCTCATAGTCTACCAGGCCTCATCTCTCCACTGACGTTTCCCAGACAGCCCGTCAGCTCTTCACAGCTCCACGGCTACTTGCAACACTCCACCACACTGCTCCACACCGTCGCTTTTAGGCAGCTAACAACACTGTCAGAGCTACTCTGTCTTTCAGTCTCTCAGTCTTTTATTTTTTTCCTTTTCTCTCCTGCGTGTTTCACGGCTGTCACGTCCGTATGTTGTAGAGTCTGGAAGAGGAGGAATGCTTCACTCTTCCGCAGATTCTCAACCTGTTCAGTTCATTCATTAGGGAGAGTGCTTGCTGGTCTGGTCAAATAGCATTACCAGTGTGTGATTGTGGTTAATGAGCATCCACGCTTGGGCTGTACAGGACCTCAGGCTTCTGATCATCAGCTTGTTTCCACAGTGAGGAGTTTGGAGAGCACCGTGCCACTGATCCTCAATCAGCTGGCTTCTGTCTTCCCTGCCAGGCTAAAGCTGTTCAGGACAAATGGTCCTGTGGTGCTCACAGCAGCGATACAGAATGACTGCACTGCAAAAAATAAACACCTTAATAAGTAATTTAAGTCTAATTTCAAAGAGGAAGTGGGCGAGATGCATTTACTTCCAATCAAAGTCCTGACTTGTTCGCCTTGTGTAGAGTTCAGTCTGAATGAACGTCCAGTTTGACCTCTAGATGAAGGATTATCATGTTGCTGTTTCAGATTGTGTTAAAATGGGAATAGAGGGTGAAGGGAATTAAGTGTACGATAAAAGGTGTGCTATTTTCAACTTGTGAAATGCTTTTGTTAGCCTGCTAGCCTGCTTTGAAAAGCTTGCGACCCTGGCTACATTGTGTCTTGTCCTACTTACTTTTTGCCACATCCTTGAGCAAGTTTTGCATTGCCAATTGTTTTGTGGCTGCAAGCATAAGACTATTAAACTAAAGCTTGGTACCAACAGTGACCCTCCTTTGGAAGTCCCGTCTAACCCCAGTACTGGGACACAGCTTCCTGTACATGGACAAAAAAGAGTGTGACCGCAACATTTTCAATGCTCCCCCAAATTGTGACAGCTTCACGAAACTGTTCAGATGTGTGAACTTCAAATAGAGTGGTCTGCCTTATTATACCTTGTTTTAAGATCATTTGATTTCTTTGCTAGTCCCACTGCGGCTATATTCATTTCAGCTCTGCAGTGTTTCTGCATAAATCGATAATGTTGGTGAAAAGCTGTACAACTAGCAGTAGTTTCTCTTGTGATCATTATGTTCTTTTGCTCTGGCCAGCTCCCAACAGAAAACAATTGCCTTCCCCACAGGCACTGTTTGTGTACATGCCAGTAGGTGTGCTTGTGTGCATTCCTTGTTGCAGTATATTTAAATGGTCTTTGTGTATGTGTGTAAGAAACAGAGCACATGTGGATATTTGTATCTGCGTGCGTGTATCTGTACGCAGGCCTTAGCAAACCAGTGTGTTTGCTTATCCTCCCTCTAGTCTTGGGGTTTCATTTCATGTAATGTTGCTCAATTCGAACCAGGTCCCCCTCAGCCGAGGGACCCCAGCAGCTGGCAGAAATAAACATAATGAGTTTTTCAGCATTGTAGCAATGCTCTGAGCCCCTTTGAATTATAGAGATGTGGAGCGGTGGAGCATAGCTGCCGCGTGTCCACCCGAGGGAAGGTGCACCAGGAAGTACTCCCAGGCATCAATCAACTTGGGACAGAAGATGAAGAGGGATTAGATAGTGATGTCATAAATCCACTTGCTCTCCAGGAAGTGTGTCAGCGCTGGGAATCCTTACAGAGTTTCCAGAGGATGGAATGGATTTGACTGAAGCAGTTGGAGGTGGAAATCCTTCGCTGTAGGAACTGGGAATGATACCTAATCATTTTCTGCCTCTGAAGTAATACTGCAGTACATTAATGTGAAAACCCACACAAAGTCAGTACTACAAAACATCTGTCTATGAAAGGAGTGAACGTGCCTTTGCTGCTTTGCCAAAAGCCGTTGCTTAGCTTCCTTTGATTGTAAAACAAAGAAAATAGCAGTGACTGATATTGTAGCTAATAAACAGCAGATTTTTCTTTGAGGCATTGACACCATATATTACTTTGGAATACAGTGCCCTTATACAGACATGCAATCAACACAGAGATGAGCACCGCTGACTCCAGACTCCAGACTCCAGACTTGCATGTCTAGAGTTAATATTCTCTTACCTTTCTGTATTTAAGATATGGGTTCACCTAGATTTGTTCATCCATGCAGAACTTAGCACTGTTCGCTGACCATGTGACCACTTCTGTGTAAAATTACTTCCTGGTCTAAAGCTGATGTGAATCCCAGCTACTTTCCATCAACCAGAGCAACAGAGCATCCTCACAGACAGGAGTAACTTGGCAAGTTTCCCCAGAGATAGAATACTCCCTTGGGTCAGCAGACATCATCAGATGGGTCAAACACCAGGAGCTGTAGCACTATATATGGGCCATGTGCTCTTATCATGAAGCCCAGTGCGCACTTTATTAGGAATAGTTCCCTTTTTATGCATAATACATGCTTGGGACAGTGAATTTTATAAATGTGCAGCTCAATATAAGATTTACCTGCAGAAGGTCATACCAACATGCACAAATCATCAATCCTTGTAGCAGATGAGCTACAGAGGCAACGTTATTACCTGGGCAATTTTCAAGTACCTGATTCTCACCTGTGCAATTTCAAGGACTTGAAAACATTGCACGGTTACTGTTGCAAAATGCCAATGGAAAAGGTCAGAATATGGCATAAACAGTGTGGATCCTGACTCGTTAAAACATCATAGGCTGCTGGTGGCATTTGAGCATTGCCTAAATGTCACAGCATTGCTGAACAGGTGCGTGGCCAATATGGTTTTTAAGATGGACACTTTCAGCAGGATAAGGCAACATCGTCTGTAGATGTTTCCAGGAATATTACATTTAGTTCAGTCACCAGATCTCAACTAACAAAACACTTGAAATGTTGTTGCATAACAGCTTTGATTAGGCAACTCTGGAGTACACACAGAAATATGGCGCGTCTCTTATTACAGGATAAAGCAAGACCTCATTCCTGCAGGAGAAAAGTGTGGTTTCACTTGTTTACGTGAGTCATTTTTCTCCCTGCCACCCCTCTGTCTCACTTACAACCACGTCTCTCCCCTTTCTCCTCTTCTATCTTTCTCCTTTTTAATGTCCTCAGGGTGTCATCAGAAATGACCACCCTGAAGATAAGACATTGGGAATCCAGAAGTGTGTGTGGGTGTATGTGAGTGCCTATCTGCGTAAGCACCTGTAATGAGCACCACATGTGTGTGTATCGGAGCCCAGGCTAATGAAGCCCAGTCCATTATTTATTTCCCGTGGCCCTGTCGCTTGGCCTGTCGATGCACCTGTGTACACACACACATGCACGCACACACACACACACCATCTGTCTATAATGACCGTTCTCTTTCGTACTGCATAGCGCTACAGTCCCTGGAGTGGTCATTAGACGAGAGAAGGAGAGAGCGACTGAGGGAGAGAGACCAGCGCTTTCAGCGAAGATTTGGAACCAGTTTTTTGGTTGTGCTTTGGGGTGGGGGTTGGGGGGTTGGGGGGTCAGGGTAGGTTGGACCCATAATGCTTAGAAAGTGCAGTAGCACAGAGAAACGTTTGCATGCTTTGCCTGCTTTCTTTTCCCTCTGTCATGAGAATACAATCTGCTACTGAGGTTAAATATGAATCTCCCACAGTCTTCCACAACAACAAAGGACAATACAGACCTTTCTTATATCAGCAGAGGTAACTGAATCCACCAAACCACTGAGAGCGCCACAGTCAAGTTCAGCATGCTACAATTAGATTTATCAAATACACAACATTTTGGAAAGAATTATTATCAGCCATTACATGATGGTTAACTTGTAAGCACCCAACAGTAAATTCAAAACCTCTCTTTTTCAACTATTTTGTCTCTCCCTTCTTTTGCAGCGATGGCCAGCTCTCAGCAGGGAGGCTGCTCCCATTATATCCACAGCACTTAGCTTTCTGGCCTTGTGGCCCTACCCAAATCCCCTCCGCTGGCTCCTGCTAATCCCCACCAATAGTAGAAGGACAGGGCAGACAGAGGGGGTTGGGGTGGGGGGTGGGGGGGGGGGGGGTTGTGGGTGTTGGTGGGAGAAGGCTGGAATAGAAAGACAAACAGGCAGCTCAAATGTGGCTTCCATTTTAATAGGACTTCTTAATATCTCCCAGTGGAATAAGAACTGTGCGTGAACTTCCCTTTAACACAACCTTTTCGATTCCACCCGTCAATATATGCCACATTTCACATCACATCTAAAGCAATTTGCATTTCATAAAAACACCAGCAATTAAAGACATTCTCAGCATATATTACACCAGTAGCGTGCTTTAGCAAACAGCTTGGGGCACTGTGTGTGTGCACCATGTATGTCTGAAGTGTGTGGTTGTGTGTGTTGCAAAGCTCCAGATATGATTTTGACTCAGGTATCAATAGACAAAGATGCCTCCATGCCACTGTCTGCTGCTTTCATCATGCTTAACAGGTTAAGAGGGAGAATAAAGATGAATTATTCATATATGTTTGTGTGTCTGTCTTCGCAGGGAGCTGAATGGGAATAACCTCACACGCATCACCAAGAGTGACTTTGCTGGACTTAAGTATATCCGAGTTCTGTAAGTACTTGCCTTCATGTTCATGTGTGATAATGAGATGTTTGTATCTGTGTCTGTGGTGCATGTCGGTGTCTAAGTTTATCTATTCATGCATACCTGAGCTGTATCTAACCTTGCAGCTCACAAGTTGTACAGACTTGCTGCTCAAATTAGCATAAACCCAGTGAAGTGGAGATGCTTCTGTCAAGAGTCCTACTCCAGAGTACATTAAGCTACTGAGTGACTGCAGCTAGTGAAGTAATGGACTTCTCTCTCACTGTATTCTGTCTGTTGTAGTAGCACTTATTGTCCCTTAGACACACACACGCTCACTTGCCCTCTGTTCCTACACATCAACATGTAATGTGTACACAAGCGCCAGTCCTAAATAGGCTCTCAACACAGTTAACACATTCAGGTGAAGTCATTGACTCCCCCTGTGTTGAAATTAAACAGCACTTGTGACTTCAGGTATTAAAGTAGTTGTAAAAGTGTCTACATGTGTGCGCACACACTTGTGAGTAGTGCCATACTGTAGGTGTTAAAAACACTGCTAGAGGGGAAGCTGCGTAGACCTCAACATGTTTTAGATGTAACACGAGCTGCACATAATTCCGACTACCCAGCAAAGCCTAACTATTTTCAAGCCTCATCGTTACTTCCATCCCCGTCTTCCCCTTCTTTTCTGAGCTTCATCTCGCTGGTTCCCACTGCTCCTTGTCCCCTCTCGTCTTCCTATGCATGCCTCCTTTTCTGCACCACCTTCTACCCCCACGTGGAGGTTAAATGCCTTCGTGTCGGCAGCTTGTCACCAGCAAGTAAGAAGGAAACAACTCCTTGTAGGGGTACTAAAGACAGAACTTCCCTTGCTGTAAAGCCTCTGATTCCCTCACAGCCACCGCTGTGCCACACGTAACACACACACACACACACACACACTGCTCTCTTTCTGAAATTTCAGCCAACCATATACATATACATATACATATACATGCATGGCATGTCTGTGTGTGCAACCAGAAAATGTCTGTCTCTGTGTATTGGGGGGTGACGTCTGTGGGGCAACAGCATTAAGACTAACAGCGGGTTGACCTCTGATCCTGGTGACCCCTGGGCAACCCTCAGAAGGAGCCAAACAGGAACAGAGGTTTATCTTTACAGTCAGCTGCCATCTATCCTGTCAGTCTAAAATCAACACAGCTGATTTACCTCCATTTGTCTGGCACTGGGTGCTTGGCTGGTCTAAGTCAGCAATGTGTGTGTGTGTGTGTGTGTGTGTGTGTGTGTGTGTGTGTGTGAGGAAACACAGAACAAAAAGGAACTATCGGGAAAAAGTAGAACAACATAGATCAGAGAAATTGAAGGCCACATGCCCCTAGACTGTCTGTAAAAAAGTTTTCTCAATTCAAAAGTACTCATCATGATTTTTTTTTTTTTACTTCCATCTAAATTCATGAGAAAGAGATCGGAGGTGAATTGCACTTTTCTCTCTATGTTTATGGAGTGCGAACAGTGATTAGCATTTATATTCGATGGGGAGGAAGCCCAGACTGCTGAGTTGCAGCGCGGCATGGCCTCACAGGAGACATGAGAGGTCGCCTTCAACACAGAACAGTTGTATACGTAATGAAGGAAAGCTCTTGTTGCTTCTAAAGCTGCTGGACGCTTTTCTCTCCATCCTGGCCTTGTGTTATTGTAACACTTCCAAAACCATCCAAGCCTCTTTTTTGTGCGTTAGCTTTGGCAATGTAGGTGAGGAAAGGATGTGTTCCTGCTTGTGTGCATGTACTGTATGTTTGTGTGCATCTATGTTTGTTTGTGTATGACTAATAGCCTTTTTGATGTACTGCCTGCAATTCTGATACTGTCCAACTATGCTATCCACACACACACACACACGCGGCCTACTTTCCCTTGATTATGCCAATTGTAAAAACCTTGGAGCCCACCTCAGTTTCCCCTCTTACACTTTCTGACCCCATGCCTACCTTTCGTCTCGTCTCCACCCAGTCGCTACACCCAGTGGACCACACCAGAGCCTGGACCCACACTTTCGGAGCCACCTTAGAAACTTTCCTGGCTGCTATTCCTGCACCACTGCCCTGTGTGTGTGTGTGTGTGTGTGTGTGTGTGTGTGTGTGTGTGTGTGTGTGTGTGTGAGAGAGAGAGAGAGGTGTATACTGCACCCAGCTTGAATATACATAGTGCAAGAAGTCTCGCCACCCATACCCCAAAGCCCCCTATACTTTGTTAAAGCCTGAGTGACCGTGTACAGGCTCGTAAAAAAGTCAAAGCCACACTCTATAACGTAGTTTAAAAGGTTCTCTTTCTGTCCTCTTTCTGCAGGCAGCTGATGGAGAATCAGATTACCGTGATTGAGCGTGGGGCTTTCGATGACATGAAGGAGCTGGAGAGACTGTGAGTACCACCCAGGGCTGTCTGCAGATAGGCTGACCAGAAATAACACATTATTATCTATTGAACTTCAAATGAAAATCCCACCCTTCTACTGATCTGTATTCAGTACTTGTATTAGTTGAGTGTAATGAGACTAACAGGAGGAAACCGTAAATGGTGTATCAAGTGTGAGGCACTTCCTTGTCATTCCATTGTGGTCAGAAGGTGCTGAGAGGGTACAGTGTGGGTTTTATTAGCTTTGCCTGACAGGAATGCCTTCAGTGGGATATATGGGCTTAAGAGGCCACCCCCCACCGCAGACCCTGGCTCATCTGGACAGCACCAGGACTCCTCGACAGCTTGTAAAACTGGCTGGGAAAACACACAGACAAACACAGTCAACCACACCTCAACCAGCTCATTAGCAAATCAATAGTGCTACCCACATGGAAACCTGCACAGCAGATGACTTTATGGACACATGCCGTCATGCACACATAGTGGTTAACTTATAAAATACTTTCCCCTGATCTGAAACCCACATCAACAATTTACATTACCAAACTCGAGGCCATGTACAGCTCTCCTTCTCTCCTCCTTCATATTCAACTGATCCCAAACATTGGGTAGACATATCCATGTGCCAGACCAATGTGGAAATTAAGCGGCTCGTTTCTCTAATGTTTAAAAGCCACTAACCCACCAGCAGGTACAGTTCAGTGTGAACGGAGCAGCAGTAGACCATTAATGCCCATTCCGCACTAAATCTCCACCTCAGCTGGCCAAACACTCTTCTCAGTGCATACAGTGAGTGGCACAGGTCCCAACATCTGTCTGAGTGTGTCTGAAGGAATGGCAGTGGCCTGCCTTTCACATTTGCAGCCACTCTGTGCCACAGCCGCTGCATTCACTCCCATGTGCCTCCAATGGACCATTCAGGGAGAAGAGAGTTGTGGTTTCCAACAGATTAGCAACAGACTGTTCCTCATTGACTTAATTGTTGTATTTGCATAAAGCCTGCCAGTCTTGGACGTTACTTGTTTGACATGAAGTCTGTTGCCAACCGCCATTTCTGTCAGTGCTTCCTTTGGCTTGAATAGGCTCATCCATTTCTCTTACTTTTATTTAGAAACATCTTGTTTTGATAGTTCACCCCAGATAAAATCTGTTCATGTTCAGATAACTGGTGGATGTAATTCACTTGTTTAAATGGGAATGTTGCTATTCCGTTGCTCTGGGAAAGTCAGCAGAGCACTGAATTCTACTGAATACTAGGCGCAGCATTGTAAATTAACTGCACAGAGATAATTTACGGCGCTGTCTCTGACTAGACGTTTAATTCCCCTGAACTTTCAGTTGGATATTTATGTGACATTCAGAGCACATTGAAACACAATAGCCTGTGGCTAAGCCGATTCTACGGCAGCTAGCAGAAATTATTCACAGCCTACACAAGGGCACACATGCATAGACACACACGCAAACTCACTGGTTGATCATATGTTTTCCCTGCCGCAGGCGGCTGAACCGTAATCAACTGCAGCAGCTTCCTGAGTTGCTGTTTCAGAAGAACCCTGCCCTGTCTCGACTGTAAGTACTTTTTTATCTCAATTGCACACCAAACTTTTTCTTCTCTGTCAGTGCACACGCCATCTCTCTTTGTCTTTTCTTTATTATGCAAGCCACCAATACATTATACAACAATATACTACACGGCATGGTTTCAATAAGTCTGATGAATGTTGGCTTTGGTTTAAACACAATTAAAGAACAATTAAGCTTCAACTGGACTTGCTGGTATGCCATCAGGTCTCATTAACATTCTGACTTATTATGTGAAGTGTACCCTGTGATCTCCACTGTACTTACTGTCCGTAAGACAAAATGAACAGCATGAGTGGAAATCTGAGTTCTTTGCACATCATTGGGCCTTCATGCAAAGTCATCTGCAGTTTCTCTGTGCTAGTCTGTCTGCAGGAGAATCCACTGGTGACAGGGAGTTGGTGTAACATTGGGACTTGAACTAAGGGACACTTTAGACTTTGAACTCTGTTCAAGGTGAAAGGATGTCTGCGTTAGTTAATGAGGTTGTTTTATGTCACAGGAAAAGTCTCTAAAGCTCACTCTGCCAGTGGACTCGTATACCTCCATCGTATGAATGAAATGTGTCATCACAGTTTCACACTGCTTGATTGTTTCACAATCCCATACTGTCACACACCCACACATACTTACACTCATGCGCCCCATGCAGTGAGACGATCCCACAGTAATGCTAAACTTTTATTCCCATCTGCAACAAGGCTCAATGTTTCTTTTTCTCTTTTTTTGGGATAATCAGTGTCCCTCTTGCTAGCTGATCATTTCAGCTCCCATTATTCCAGTTCAGATTACCTGGAGCATCTGGGAATAATGAAACAGCGGGACATGGAAAAATCATTTCCCTCCCTTCAGTCCACATAGTGGTACTACTAACCCATGATCCCGGCCTCAGCCCTCCATCTGTTTATCTTGCGTTTGATGTTTAACACCATCTTGAATCTATCTGTCACTTCCTCGCAACTATCTCCTCACGTCACCTATCATTATGCCAAAACCAACCTGTGGGGTTTGAGGGCAAAGCCTCATCCTTTGGGGCAAGGCTGGCCTGCCTGTGGCTTGCTAACACTGAGCAGCACTGAGTTGTCTGTCTAGCTGCAACAGACACAGAGCAGAGCGAGGCCTTCCAGACCAGCGGATGGCCTTGAACAAGCGTGATTAGTCCATCTGGAGCAGCGGGCTCTGCCAACAGCCAGAGGATTGTGCTAACACAGCTCCCCTGTTTCATCCAATCTAACTTCATGCTCATTATTCTAAACCTAGCGCTGGCTTTTCTGCCACGTTCTGGAGAATGAGACTTTGTTTAACATTGCTTAATCGATTCGCTATGTGCCTGTGTATACACTCATTTGTTCTTTATCCCTGGCTGGATAAAAGAGAACCGTAATGGACCTTGAAGCATTTCAGGTGTGGAAGTGCCGTATACATTCTTTAGCAGTTAAAACAAATGTACAATCCAGGGCCATGGAATCGAAAATAATGCAATCTTTATGGTGCCTGTGTTTGATTGACAGTTGCTACTTTATGAAAGACTTCTAGTGCTTGTTAAAAATTAGGTCTAGTAGCGTGGGATCAGGAACAGCAGTAGAAGACAAAGGTTTTTCCTAATGTGTTTCTTAACTCCTGAGCGGTGAGTCTGGGCCACACCGTGGGTTCTGGTTCCAGTCTGATGCGGTTAGGTTACAGCTTTGTCTCACTCCCGCCAGCAGTTTCTAATGGACTTAAAAGGTTCTCAGCTCCCAGGAGAAGACCTTTGCTGCTATTTCATGTGAGCATTTGTGTGTGTGTGTGTGTGTGTGTGTGTGTGTAGGTGTGTGTGTGTGTGTGTGTGTCTGAGGATGACAGAGAGAGAGAGAGGGAGAGAGAGAGAGTCTATGGCTGCATATGTATTTGTGTGTGTTTTTGCACTTGCTCAAAGTGCGCACCAGGGCTTGTTAGGGTCTGCCTTTATGATCCTAACAAGAGAGGTTAATGTGAAAGCCCGCTGCCCTCAGGTGGAGCACTAATCCAGATGGTTTCTCTTCTCTTGGACGCAGGATTAATTGCCCCCCTTCCCTTTTTCTGTACTTTTTACACTCTTCCTCTCTGTCTCTTTTACTCCCCTCTTTTTCTCTCTTTTTGCTCATTCTGGAGTGAGGGTTTAAGGAAAAGCTTGTATAACAAAGTGGCTATTTGTCTTAGACATCCCGCTGAGAGGACAAACAGAAAGAAGGATGAAGGGGATAGAAGAGGGAGGGATAGCAGATGAGATCGTTCCTCTCATTAAACTTTTGAGGAAAAGCTAGCCGGGTTAATAAAAGGCTGTTGGTTAAATGAGCAGAGGACTGTTGATTTGTGGGGAGTTTTTAAACACTTGACTCCCATGCAGTCATTAAGCCAACGGGGTAATGAGTTTTCACTACAAAGGGAAGATGGAGAATTAATGCAAGTCTTCTTGCTAGAACACAGATTTTGAAAAATGGCAAATTTTCTCTGAGCTTTGGGGAAAAAAGAACAAATTCATATTTAGAAATAATTACTTTTTGTCCTTGCAATAATTGTGCCAAAGCTTGACCCTTTGTTGGTTGAGAATGTACAGTCTTGTTTCATGTACAAAACAGAGAATTGAGGTAGTGCACATATATTTCACTGAGCTACGTGTTCTGCTTTCTGTTTTGAGAGCCTACCTCTTTATCTACACCCCCGCTCCTCTGTCTCTACCCATGCCTGAGAGATACCAGACACTGATGCATGAGGAGCAGAGGAGAGATAATTGGAATTGATAAGAGATGATTAGAGATAGTTAGAGTTAGTTAAAGCTGCCTGTGATGGATGGCACCGACGAGAAGGCATGGGAACTGCGGCGCAGAGGTGAGAGGCACTGCGCAGAACATCAGTGAACAATAACAGTGAAAATAGAGTTGCATTCATCACTGTTAACGACCTGTTGTCCCCAGCCCACCACCCCTGACTTCTCCTCATCCCACTTCCACTGCACTTCAGATCTGTAATCTACTCATCCATGTCTGTAATTAGCGTCTTTTCACAGTGGGAGAGCAGGAGGAAGGAAGGACCGCGGGATGGAGGAAAAAAGAGGGATAGGTGAGCAGAGTTGGAGGTGTGCAGAGCAGTTAGCCTGATAGCTGGCCCCAGGGAATAGCATCTGGTTTGGGCTCAGGATGGGGGGGTTGGGGGAGGAGGAGGCGAAGGGGTATTTTGTGGTTTTTGATTACCGTGTTGCTTGTTGCTGCCACAAACAAATGCCGGCAACAACACAGGCTTGTTTGAAGGGGTGTTGCTTTCATTAACGGCTAACGTGCGGTATTACGTGGTGAGGTGAGGGGACGGTTAGGAGAGGTTTTCCCTTGTGTAATCCCCCCGGGAGGTATGAAGGAGGAGGGAAGGGTGTGGTAGTACCTGCTCTACAGGGGAGGCGAGGAAACCCTGGCAAAGGATCGGAGAGGGGATGTGTCTCATAGATCTTTCATTTTCGTGTTAATGCTTGACGACGGGTATCCTGATATACACAAACCCTAAACACACGCGCTGAAATATTGGCTGGGTGACACACATTCATATGTGCACACACACAAGAGAGAGAGAGAGAAAAAGAGGGAAAATGTAAATAACACTAATTAGACACAAACACACACAGAATAACACTATAATTACATCTCTGTGTGATAATGTGTGGATGGCAAGCATACACGAGGGATTACGTTCTTTATATGGCTTTGACTGTAGATAAAAGAGCGGCTCCAACTATGTGTTGATGCGGAGCTGCCTGTTCTGTGATTGTGTTGGAGGGATGCTGTGTTTTCTGTTTGTTGATCGCTTGATGCTTAGGGAACGGTAGCTCAGTGTGAGAAGAAAGAATTGTTTGTGGGAAGGAGATCTAGAATAAATAATGTGCACTATCATTAAACCTATAAATCATCTTTCTGTCACTGTGTTCCCGCTTGTTTTTGACTTTGTTGCCATTTGAAATACGATATTTCCCCTTTTCATTTGCTGCAGAATGATTGGTTTGTAAACTCGCTCTGGTGTTCCAAGACGTTTTGTGCCACAAAGCAAGCAAATTAACTCTTTCAACTTTTGACTTTTTGTGTATGACTGGCTGAAAGACCGACGTGAATGTGTTTTTTTTCCCTCATTGTGACTGTTTTTAAGTGTTTGTATAATACTGTGCTGTGTGTGTGTGTGTGTGTGTGTCTGTGCGTGCATGTGTGTCTGGCAAGCTGTTAATGCTCCAAGCTGGTCTTGTCGTTTCCTTTTCTTTGTCTCTGCTTATGAATGACCTGCCTCGACGTGCTAGGTCTCTCTCTCTCAGAGGACCGTTTGGGCCCCGCTTGGCAGCAGTCCCCATGGCAACCCGTCTTCATCAGGAGGTTTCTGTGCCATCGATGGCAGACATCCTGATTTCTTGACTGCAGTTTGTCTGACATTAAGTAAACACTGACTGCAAAGACTTTAGTGAGTAAAGTTAACTTTAGACACAATGAAAGCAAAATACCTGCATGCATCAGAGTCTTCTTAAAGGGTCAGTTTATCCAAAATGATGATTTTTTTCACTTACCACCAGTGGTATCTGCCCTTGCAGATAGTTTTGGTTGAATTAATACAGATTTTTGAGATGTCTGTCTGAGTTTTGTGGTGCTCACACTGAAAAGTGTAACAACAGCATCTCTTTTCTTTGATAGAACTGAGAAAATTGAAACACTGATGTCTGTGAATTATCCAGAGTAACAGGGACACTGTTTTGGGGAAGAGTTGCTGAATTTCTAAAATGTAATTCTGCAATACTCTGAGCACCACCAACAAAAGTCACTTCTCCCATCTTGCTGGGGGAGAACTCAGAGACAGATATATCAAAACCTGGATAAATGAATCCCAAACTATTTGCATGACTATATGCTGCTAGAGTTAAGTGAGAAAATATGTTTTTTTTCCTAATTTGGGTGAACTAACTCTTTAAGTTCTAACTTTCTAGATGCAGGGCTAGAAATTAGATTTTTTGCAGGAGTATGAAACACCTGACCTGGCAGCCAACCGAAAAATACCAGGCAGGCCTCAACTCCTTGCCCCTGCCCCTCTTCTTGCCCCTGTCCTTGTCAGCTGGTAAAAGTGGCTTTTATGGCTTGTCGCTGTTTTCTTTACGAGTCGGACCGTGTGTGAGAGAGAAATGCAGACCAAACCATGTGAGGAGAGCGGAAGCCAAAAGGGGGTAATTTAAAAACCACTCCGCCATCTGAAATATTCACAACCGCAGCACAAGGGGAGCAAGAGAGAAAAAAAACAGACAGAAGAAGAGGAAAGTGAAAGAAGAGAGAGTGAGATGGTCAGAGGTGCAAAAAGAGGAGTAAAGACGCGGCGAAAGCAGGAGAGAAGCAGCGGTGTTTATATTTACTAACGAGTCTGTGTCCTTCCTCATGAATAATTGAACAGATGGATTGAAGCTTGTTAAATATTCACACTAAAGCGCTGGGACATCAGTGCTGTTTTGTGTGTGTGTGTGTGTGTGTGTGTGTGTGTGTGTCCAGTGTCTGGTACACACTGCTCTACATACTCGCTCATACCAGCTCTGATGCTCTAAATATTCTTACAAGCAAACATGCACACACACACACACACACACACACACACACACACACACACACAAGTTCTGCTGCGATGACCATCCCAATCATACACGTGTGCGCGTTTGTTTGTGTGTGTGTGTGCATGTACGTCTTCACACTGGGGACTGGCCTGGTCATTATGAATTGATACGGCATGAATAAGACATCACAGTGTGGTCTAGATCCGTCATGAGTATACACATACAGGGATTTCACTCGCGTAGCTGCCGAAGGAGGCCTACTCCTCCTCCTCCTCCTCCTCCTCCTCTCTGTGCCGCTGCCGACAGTTTGCCTCCTGTGACGGCTGGCTTCGCCTGGTCCAGATTGGAACTGACACACACGGGAGCAAAGGCTGCCCTCATGTCCTCACACATGCACGCAAACACACACACACACACACACACATACACATACACTCACTCCGTGGAATCTCCAAGCAGGGGCTTGTGGAATGCTGCAATTCCCGCCAGGAATAACAAGCCATATAGTGCTAGTTGGGTTGTCCTGCATGTGTGTGTGTGTGTATGAACGCATGCTTAGTGGACGTGTGTGTGCATAATGGCTCTGTACAGTCAAGCAGCATGGAGTATGAATGCAGCCATCAGAATGAAAAACCCAGCTCATTCATCACAGCCTTAATAGAGTGCAATCTCCCTGCAATAGGTGTTTCCCTCACTCAGTGCATCTGTCCATCTCGTTACGGTTCGGTTCAAGATCTGGGGTTTCGATCAGCGCTATCTGCTCTGGATCATCATGTGGAAGTGTCGTGTGTGAGGGGCTTAGCAGGAAGACTACAGTGTCTGTGTGTAATCTCTAGTTATGAGCTGTTAGGGTCTGGACTTGAGACTCTGGAGCGCAGTGTTGGAAGTAACCCAAGCAGACCCAAACACAGCCTCTCCTCCCTTGAGAGGGAGAGAGAGGGGGATCGAAATCCTTCCCAACATCCTCCGAAGCAGGAAGAAGTTTGAAACTACCCACACATGCGCATGTGCTGCCTAGCACACATGCCCAGCAAACCCACACGCGTACAGTAAATGATTGTTCCAGCCCTATCCTGTGGCCTCGGGCTCTGTCTCTGATTCTGAGATTTAAAAAGAGCAAACAAACAAACTGCAGGGCAAATTATGCCTTCACACACACACACACACACATACACACATGCAATTGCACAAATGCCACTGCACACATACTTTGCCCACCTCCTGCTGATGTGCTGCTGTAGCAACCAATGCTCTGCGGGGCTCGGACTCAGGCTGTTTACCTTTTCTGAGCGAGCAGAAGACACACACAGAAAGAAAGAGTTGGGGGGTGAAGTCGTCCAAAAAGAGCCTCATATTTTCTGAACGAGATCTGATCCAATTGCTTGCGAAAAGTGTGGTGTAATGGATGGAAAGAGATTTTTGGATTTTTAGTTGTGTGTGTGTATATGTAATTATAGGCTTTAGATGCATCCCTTTATCCTCTGGAAGGAGAGTCTTTGGTTGAACTCCTTCCTCTTCCCTGTGGCTATATTTCTGCGTGTCTATGTAAGTGTGTGTGAACCCTGGGCTCTGTCTCCTCTCTGTCTGTGGTGAGCAGGTCCATTCTTAGGGCTTTATACTTAGCACACCTCCAGGCCTTTTGTTCTTGAGACTCCACAGGCTGCAGAGCTGTTGCCACATAGCAGCTGAACTTGTAAACGTGGTGCCTATAGGAGTGTTTCTCTGTATAAAGACAACGCCTTGTGTGCCTCGAGCTGAATGAGGTTAAGATGGTGCAGGCTAATGGTGAAAGAAGCAAACTTTTTTGAATCTCAGCTAAGAAAATCTTGGTTGGCTAAGTGAATGAGGCAACTTTTGTCTTTCTGCAACTGCTGTTGAGGCGCCCTTGAGCACACCTCAGTTGTGGACTGTAATTGTGCTAAGAAGCTTCCATGTATCGTAGATGCATTGCAGTTATGACAAAATGAAGGCAACATTCAGATGTACTGTATGTAATCCTTCAGATATTAAAGATGGAATTTCATTTGACATTTTTTAACAGACCTTGATTACTTGTTAATTTCTCAAATTACTCTTGGCATTCATGCAGATTGCTCTGGTTATGTTTGGCATTTGATTTTGTGTGTGCACCACGGTGAACTGAGTGCAAAGTGGTGTTTCATAAAGAGTAAAAGAGCTACAAAAACAAATAGCTGTTACAACACAAACTGCAGAATATTCATAAAAGTACATCAAGTCCAGTAAAACTCCCCACCTCATCAGTATACTGGTTTTGTATTTTAATATTTAGGATCATGATTGCAACTCCAGCCTTATTAGAAGAGCCAGCGCTACAGACAATGTATCCAGTCTCTATGGCTGTAATGAGTCTGTCTTTTCTAAATCGATCTCTTGCAGAAAGGCAATGTCAGCTCCCTCCTGCCTCAAATACATTAGGAGTTTTGTTCTTTCAGGGGCCGAATTTACTTTAATATCCCATGATAGTACGTTAAGTGTATGTGCCAATCCATTATTTCCTTAAGTACTACTACTACAAAAAGCAACGTCTAAGTACTACTCTGCCAAAACAAAAATGTATCACATCAAACAGGAATATTCATTTACATGTGTCCAGATTTTCATAGCTTTTCGAAATAATTCACTGTTACTGATATAAAAAATATAAAAAGAAATGGTCAGCCTCTAAATCAGTAGTCCACAGTGCATCAAATATAAAGTAGAACATGCATTAAGGTTAATAATTCATATCTTAACAAACACCAACAAAATCCACCTGTTTTCCCTTTTTTACTTTGTGGCACTTTTCTATTGACCACCAGACACCCTGTCTGACATTATATTGACTTTCAAACAAACAACTGTTTCTCTGAGTCATGTAAACACTTAAATCGACCTGTTTAGCCGTATCTGGTTATTCACAGTAATGAGTTATGTGTGCGTGTAAACATACTGTGACTAGTGGAAAAAACAAGCAGACACAGCACCTGGAAAATAAAGTTTAAACACGCATCTATTTCAACTGTTTTAAATGTTGAATCCAACCAGAACCTTCTATCCTGTGCCTCTGTGCTCTGCACTCTCTCCTCAGCCGTCCTTCTTTCTCAGTAAACAAAAGACACTGCCCACATTCCAGTAAAAATACATATTGAGCTTCGCAGGGCCGGTGAGCATAGCTAAGAGGAAAAACTGAATTCCAGTACAAATGCCTATCTGTTTCCAATATTGGCTCCCTCTCACAATACTCTCCTGCTGGTATCACAGCATGGAGCAGTGATCTCATTAGCCTCGGAGTGTATGTGTATGCCGACTGTGGAGATACTTTTTGATGAGAAACAGTATGTTGTTCTGTGCAGGGGGTGTCTTCCCTTCTTAGCTTTGTACAGTATAACAGGAAATCACGGGGATGGAATTGATTCAACTAAGAGTGTACACACACACATGCACACACACCTGCCCCACCCAAGCAAAGCTTCCAGAAATGAGTGTTACATCTGAGATGCAGCCAGATCTATGTGTGTGTTTACCTGTTGTGCATTGTAACCAGAGCAGGGCCTGCAGTCCCGCCAATCTGACACCTCAGAGAGAGCGAAGAGGAGGAGAGAGGCACCGAGTATTGATTGAGCAGTAAGGCGTCACAGAGAGATGGAAGACACAGTTGGAAAGCAGAAAGGATGAAAGAGGAGAGCAGTGAAAGAGAAATGAAGGTGGGGCAGGAGAGGAATATAAAACATATTTTGTAATCATTTCATACTATAGATATCCTATTTTACATTTGATTTATTATTTATACAGTTCAGAAAGAATTGTTCCCTCATGAACTTTAAATTGTTTTTTCAGGTACTTTAAAATCCCTCCCTCCCAAAACCAGTGTAGCGCTGCAATTCAATCAAATACATAGACGGAGAATGAGAGGAGTGGAAAGACGGTAAAATGAGTTAGAGGGCAACAGAAGGACCTGAAAGTGACAGACAGTGCCTGCGAAGCAATAAATAGTGTGGGGATAGAGTAAGTGGGGTTGGCAGATAAAGTGAAAGAAAGAAAAAGAGGCAGAGAGAAAAAAGATTGGCCTCATCTGTAGACTTTGAAAGGATTCTCATCTCTTCTCATCTATGTGGCCGTGCTGGGAGAGGGAGAGGGAGCCAGGGGCACCTGCAGTGGAGCATTAGCCAAAAGCCCCATTATCACTTCAAAGCTGGACTGCTGGAGGAGGCCTGAGTGACACTGGGGGCCCTACAGAGGATGAAACACAGCACAGAGATAGGAGTAGAAAGCCTCCTCCCTCTGTCAGCTTTCCCCATTTTCCCTCCATCATCCCCCCTGCCCCTTTTACTGTACCTCACTTCCTCTCTGTCATCTACCTTGTCCTGCCATCCTTATCGCTTCCCTTTGCTCCCCCTCTATTACTTCCTCCCTGCGTCTTATCTGTACCTTTAACACCTGGCTGCCTGGATGGCAAGCCATATATGAGATCTCTTTCTCTATTCCTCTTCCCTCCTGGCTGAATTTCTCCATCCTCTCTGGCTTATAAAAGGCCTGGGGACTAGAGGCCCTGATGAGCCCCAGGCTGTGGTAATGAGCTTGCAGGCCCTTTCATGTGGAGATCAAGCCAATGGCTGGAGGGGGTGTTGTTGGTGCTGGTGTTAGTGGAGTGGATATTACCAGCATTGGATTGTGGCCTGTAGAATAGAAGCGTAGTAGGTCAACCTCAGCCCAGACCTGGAGATGCAGACAGTTCCCATGAAGTCAAGTGCCAGCCAGACACAGAGACACACAATACTGTCAAAGAACGGGGAAAATCATTATAGTCTGTGTAAGTTATAGCATTCCTCTGTCCAATGCATTATCCCTGAGACCTTTCCCGATATTTACAGGCCACAGAAGGTCAGATACTTTAAGCCGGACAACGACATAGGCCAGAAATCAGACACACAAACTCATATAACATTTATTATTACTCCTCTCCACTTGCTCTCTGAGTGTGTCAACACTTCATAAAATTGCCATCTGAATAAGTCCAGGGACAAAGAAAAAGGGATATTTGAATAACGTCTGATGCTCTTTGATTCGACTTTGCCCCGAAGGAGTGTCGTCACTCCTTAAATCCTCCTTGCCTACTCCTTTTAAGTCCTCCAAAACCAATCTATGCATGTGTGTGTATGTCTGTGTGTGTGTGTGTGTGTGTGTGTGTGTGTGTGTCTATTAATCCGTAACGCATAGCCACACACCATTATTGCTCCCTCCCCCTGACACCTTCATTAGGCCCACAGACAGGGATTACTTCTGACTTGTAGATTAGGCCACTTCCCTGCCACATCACAGTATGGCTGCTATGTTCATGCATGCTGTAGGTTTGCAACTCACGTATTGATCGATTTAGTATTTAGTTTCACAGCAAAAGATATTAAATTTACAGTGGTATAAAAGAGAAAAGTAACTTGTTCTCTTACTGTATTAGTATAAGTTTGTGCAAAAGAAAGAAAGGTACAGTCTGTGTTTGTGTGTGTGAGTCGGCATGTGTGTAGTATACACTGGGAGCAGAGGGGATATGCCCAGGTTCCACTTCATAAAGCTGTTGTAAAAGAGAGGAGGCCATTCATGGCTAACAAAGAGTTTTCACATGAACAAGCTAACAGACTGGTGCCCGACAGCCCTCCACACTTCCTCAACACTCATTTTACCCATTTTATTTCCTTTCTCTTTCCTCTCCTCCCCCTCGCTCAGCTCTTTCTCATAAGTTAATTGGTAAAACATCTTTGATCCTGGTTTGTAGAGTGCGCTGGAGTGTCAGTTTTAGGAAGAGTGGAGACCTCTTACAGGAGTTGTTTTGTTTTTACTGCCAGAAACTTTGGCAGGAGTTAATGGCAGAAGCCTAATCAAAGATGGATATGTGATAAATACCTCAGTGAAATCATCACAGCGTGAGCCAGTTATCTGGGCGGGTTTGACTTTTCACTCATTCCTTTGTCTTTTTATAGTATAGCTCCTAATAGTTTCTATGGAGACTGAATTGGCAAAGTGTTGTTGTGCTGCGTTTGGCCCCTCGGCAATCTCACCCTCATTCACCTTCCTACCTGTGTTTCTGGATATAGAAAGCTGAAAGATGGTGATACATCTGTGTTAACACCCTCGCTCCTCCAAGGGCAGAGAGATGGAGAACTGATAAAAGTTTCTTTCACGGTATGAGTAAAGTCAAAGCTTTAGGATGTCGGTGTCAGCATTGGAATTAGTTAGAAGTTTCCTTGGCTGATTGTAGGAAATGTGGAAGTTGTCATAATGCTGTCAGTCCTGAGTTACTCTGCGCAGCATAACAAAGATATTTTCGATGTTTGACAGATGAACAGAAAAGCAGATTACGTAATATTTTATTTTTCCCTGCTTTTTGCTCTTCTGGCTTTACTCCTGGCCTCCCTGACCTCATACTTTGTGCGGATGTGGAGAGGGATAGAAGAAAGGTAGAAGTCAAATTGTTTTTTTTGTTTTTTTTCAAGTTGTGAGAGTGAGTTGAACGGAGACATCCAGCGGGGTTAGAGAAGCACAGCCTTGTTTCCCAGGCAGGCACTCTCTTTGTAACATGGTTAAAGATGTGTCCTAACACCATTCCCATCACCCCTCGTCCCCTCCTCTCCCCACCTCGGCTCCCATCCCTCCATCCCTCCCTCCATCTCCAGAGAATAGCCTGCCCTTTGCTCAAGCCATTCCGTCTCCTTGGAGCTCATTGTTCCGTGGTTGCTAGGCGATAGCTGGGGCCTCATTTGGTCACCTTGGATACAGGGGGGAGCCTGGGTATTTGGTATGGGGTCAGGGCTGACAGAGGTGATGTGAAGGTGTGTGTGCGTGTGTATGTGGGACTACGTACAAGGTTGTGTGCACACATTGTTAGCCATCAAAGTGTGTGTGTGGGTGCATGTATATATATATATGTGTGTGTGTGTGTGTGTGTGTGTGTGTGTTTGGTTAAGGGTCAGGCGTGACAGCGCTGGTACAATAGGGTGGGGTGTGACCAACCCCTCCTTCACCATTTATTAGCCTATTCAGTCACCCACTCCCCTGCTCCGAGCCAGGCTGGGCCAGGAGGCAGCCGAGCTGTCAGTCAACAGGGAGGGGGAGGGGCAGAGAGGGGATCCCAGAAAACATAATTAATGTGTAACACAAGAGCTGCCGTATCGCTCTAAAGAGGAAATTAAAGAAACAAGCAGCCACTGTAACGGCAATTACACAGCGCTGAATAGACCACTGTCTTTGAGTTGTCAATGCTGTTTCAGGCACTCACACCTGCTCTCTATTTCATCTCTCACCCTCTCTCTCTCTCTCTCTCGTTCTTTCTTTCCATCTACACTATGTGTTTCTCTCATTCTGTAAAACACACACCAGGGGAGAGCCTCTTTGTCAACCGCCCTCCTGAATTCCGATCCTCAATCGTCAAGCTGGCCGTGGCTGGCCGGCCTTGGAGGGTCCTGGAGTGGCTTTCATAAACCTCCACCGAACACACACACACACACACACACACAAAACAACCTATACTATTGTTGCCAAAGCTGAAGCACTCATCAAGAGAGTACGAGTGGTGAAATGAGCAAAACGGAGAGGAACATTTTTAGAGGCCTATCCTCACCTCTATTCCTCTCTCTCTCCTGCTCTTTCTCTCCCTCTCTCTACCTCTCACTCTTTTTGTGCTTCTACAGTAAAGACTTATACTCCCTGTGACTGCGTGATTAGCTGCAGAGGCCTGTTCTCTGATATCATTAGGTTCTGCGGTGCATCCCTGAGCCCTTAGAGCAAAACCAGCATGAGTGTTTTACCCCCAAATTAACCTTCATTAAGGATGACTCACTGTCAGTGTTATGTGTCTGTGAGTCATCAGTGTGTGTTTTGTGTCCTTTGTCCAACTTTATAACACATAAGACAGGCAAACTTTTCCTATTCCTTCTGCCCTTTGTCCCACTCCCTTTAATCTCTTCCTTCTTGTTTTTCTAAACCTGCTGACATTACAAGACAGTGTATCACAGCTTTCTGTTTTGTCCCAGCGAGAATGTGAGTAGCAACAAACTAGCACCCAGAATGGTTTTTGCAATGCGCTGCAGAAAAGCTGTGTGGTTGCTGTGTGGAAAGAGTATTCCCTTGGGAATCAGTTTTCCCCCTGCAGTGTCTGCATGTGTGTGTTCCGAAACCAACCGTGGAGCTAAAACCGTTGTGGATTACAAGCTAAATCGCTGCCTTGTGTTCTCAACACCCATAATGAGTCAGAAGGAATGTGTTGTCCTCACCTGAGCTGTAACTGATAGCAGATATAAAGAGGATCTAACATGCCCACGCAGAAGGAAAAGAAGAAAGCCTGGCATTGCGGAGGGCATACCTGCGCTGAGAGGCAGGGTGTGTCTGGCCTCTTAAGGTTCACCGCTCTGACAAAACCGCAGTGGTAATGCAGCAGAAAATGACTCCAGAAACTGGCATATAAACTTGGGCTCAGTATGACATCGGGAGAGTTTCCGGAAGAGTCATTAAGGAATCATTGAGTGAGGAAGCAGAGAGATTCATATTCATGGAATTCATCAAAACAAGTTATTGAAAGCAGCCAATGCATTCATTTAGTGGGTCGGGTGAATTCATTCATTGGGCTGCATTGATGTGGTGTTGACCCCGGACCACAGCGTGCACTGCTGTCAGTGTGGCTTTGTTGGAGGAGCAGTAACCTTTCTTTGTACCCATGTTTGGGCCAGTAACCTTGCTTTGTGTTGCTGTGTGTATCAGGGTGTAGTGTGACTCCCCTTCTCCATAAATCACTGTCAGATTCCAGTGGTACGAAACAAAGCCCTCGCCTGAAGCTTGGATAATGGGGTTGTTGGTGTGCGTGTGTGCCCGTACGTGCATGTGTGTGTCAAGCCTGTGGCCCTTCATTTACCAATCAGCGGCAAACAGAGTTTATGAAAATTCATTGAGTGTGAGATGAGCTTTTTTCTTCAGATGAATATTGCACGAAACGCGGCATTGGGTGACAAAACACTCCATCGATTTCAAGGAAGGAAGGAGGGAGGGACTGAGGGAGGGGGCGGAAAGAAAAGGATGAGGGAATGAGGTTGATCGCTGGTGCGTGATGGAATAAACTGCAGAATTTCTGTCACTGTGTGTGACTGTGTGTGTGTATGTCCCACACGGGGGGCTAATAAATAAATGATGTTTGAAATGAGAGCAGCTCTCCATAGACCATCTCCACTTCATGAGAAGTGCTTGTTTACAACTCCGCATACACACACACACACACACACGTATACGCACACATTCACGTGCACACGCTGCATGTATGGCTACTAGATCTGAGGAATATACTGTTGCTCTTCTTTCCAGGAACATGTCTGTCCTGTCAGCCTCTAAGTGTGTGTTCCCACTCTCAGGCCTTTGTCACATTACACTGTGCATTCCATCCATGTTGATGGTGAAGGGATGGGAAGCATTACCGTGCAGGCCAAAGCAAACACACACACACACACATGCATATAAACACCTACCTTGTGAGGGAGGCTTTAGCAAGCTCAGCAGAGCAAACACAGTGATAAAAGCAGGATTTGGGCAGATTCTAATGGGAGGAAGCGGTGGGGCAGGGAGAGGATTTACCCCCGGTATCCCCACAGGCCCGGGCACGACAGAAGCCCTGAGTTTTGTAACCAAACAGTGTGTGGCGCTGACTCACGGTTCCTGTGTTTGCTCTGCGGGCTGTCCTAACATATCATTACTTCTCCCAGGAAAGGCAACCTTCTCCTCATGAGAGACTGGCTGCCTACCATCCAGACAAAACCTGACCTTTTACTTTCTCCCAACGGTAAATGAAGCGATGCCATTCTAGATGAGTGAAAATGAGAGGTGGTGGTGGTGGTGTGCTCATGAGAGAGAGAGAGAGAGGGAGGGGGATTCATGGGTGTCAAGGAGAGGGCAGTTGTTACACAGAGGATTCCCACAGTTTCATTGTTTTTGGAAGATTTTCAAACATCCCATTTCTAGGCAACTGAAGCAAAGGTCAGAATGGAGGAAGGAAGAAGAGAACAACAGACAAGAAGGAGATGGAGAGAGAGAGAGGGAGAAATGGGTTGATGGTAGGGGATACAGCTTTGGAATGCTGCAGTGGTTTTAATTACAGACAGAGGAATAGTCTTTTTAAATATTTAGAGTACAGATGATCTCTCTGGCTGTGTGCGTTTGTGTGCATCAGGCTTTGTGTGCGTGTGCACTGCACACGTGTGTGCGTGCATTGCCATGTGAGAACTTTGTTTGTGTGCACACATGTTATGTGTATATGCAGTCCTGTGAGTTACTGAGAGCGTGTTTATGTGGGTGCGTGTGTGGGGGGCATTACATGTATTGGGTATATGATGAGCATGTGGAAGTCCATGTGGATGCAGCAGTAAATGTGATGAGATTTCGGCAGTTAGTACTTCTCATTAACTGCAGTGTTAAACCCTCTTGTATTAAATTTAGATGATTTTCATGCTTTCAGATCAGTTTAATTATTACATGCTTGGTTATGAGTTGAGAACATTCTCCAACTTCTTAATCTCATGAAACACTTTCAAAACTATGATAATAATCATTTAAAAATATATCATCATCCAGGTAAAACAAAGCCGTTAGAGCCTGAAAATACAGACCGACCGAAATGTGTCAATAGTGGGACATATTGAAAGCTTTCAAGTATCAAAAATTGACATCAAATGCTCAGTAATTTTTAGTCTTGTTTACATATTCTTTAATCAGATTTATTCTTTGATCTAAATCATAACTTTTTTAGACTTTTTAGGTTAAGTTCTTGTAAGGCTGCTTGTGTTAAGATGTTAAAGGATTTGCATATTTTGTTAAATGAAAAATAAAAGATTTTGCAGAAAAATGCAACATTCATGTTATTCATACTAAACTCCTGAATAAAGTTTTACTTTGGTATCAAGTTTTGGCACCCAACGATAGGCAGAGGGAATGACAAATAAAAAACACGACAGACTGTTTATTCTCTCTTAACAGCATAACACCTTATCACCCTGAATGATTGCAGTGGAGATTCTCTTTTACCCCTCTTGACTCAAACGAGCAGGCCATCAAAAAGCAGGGAAAAGCAGTAAAAATCAGCTATAAACGAGATGGAGCGGGAAATAAAACAAGACACAGACGACAGACTCAAGAAGAGGTTTGAAGGTGCTAAGTGCCAGATCTTGACAATGCGGGTCATGTTGTGAGAGACAAGCCTGAACTGCTCTCATGATTTTAGCGCTCTGGTCGGCTGCATCTGTCTGACTGACGTTAGGGTGCAAAAAGATAGAAGGGCCGTAATCTCCTAATCATTAAACAGGGAACTACAGGATGTAAAGAGATGTGGCTGCTGTCTGTGAGCACTAAGCCAGAGGAAGTCAGGATGCCAGAGTTAAGTGGAGCAATATCCTCCTTGCATGTGTGAGGGGGCTACTCTTGTTAAATGGGTGCTATCATGAGCAAACAATCTCTCCGTCTCTTGCTGTATTGTGTGTTTGTTCAGAGCGATGCCAAGGCCAGTCCAGACTCAGACCTAGAATGGTAAATAGGCTGTAATTTTGAGGCAGCGCAGCGTTCTGCAGGCTCACATTGATCTGTCATTGACAAAGTTAATGAGCGTGGACATGAGGCATGGAGTCTCGCCACAAAGACATCAAAGTGTCGCCGCTATGACTGGCCCGCTGTGAGACTGGCCTTCAGGCAGACACCCAGGCTGCCGCAACCCCTGACTCCCCAGGAGGGGAGAGGAGTGAGGGGAGGAGAGGGGATGGAGGTGGAGGGGATCTTGGCACCATGTGTAAGGAGTTTGTGTGTCTTCATCCTTTTTGTCCCTGTCCTCTATCTCACACACAAACACAGACACATTTGTGGTGCATGTTTGGCATGTGTTTGTGGTTCTAAGCAGGGTTAATGGGAGAGTAGCAGCAACTTTTGAGCAGCAAACAAGATTCCTAAACTCGATACTTCTGCCTCTGCTCACCACCTGCTGCTTGGGAACCTGCTGGCTATACACACACACACACACACACAAAAGTCTTGCTACTAGGTAACCCGTTGGCTATCTGCCTTTTCATTCCTCTCTGTCAACAGCAAATAAGAAAAGGGGAAAAAGCAAAATCCAAGAGCAAATATTAGCCTATGCAGACAAAGGCATTCCAGACAGGGTTGTCACTCTCACTCGCTCATCCTTAAAGTCCCATCCTCCTCCACCACCACCTCCTCTCCTCACACGGCCACTCCTGTTCCTTCCTTTATTTCCTCCCAAGGTCTCGCTTTTCAGCTTGGAGCGAGGCATCTCTGCTTTCGGTGACAATTTGTTGAAACCTTATCTGACTTGTTATGGCAGAATACATCTCTGTATATTTGTGTACGTGTATAAGTGTGTTTGTACGCAGATTTGATTGAATTGCCGAGCTCTCATTTCAGAATTAGAAAAAGCTTTATTGTCTATCACAAGACAATGGAAATTGTTCATTGAGATGGCTCACACTGTACACACTGAGTAAAAACATACACATAGAGTTAAATACAAAAATCTACACTTAGAGTTAAAAACAGTGTGACTGTACAGGAGGTGGCAAAGTGCAAATATGTGCATGGATTAGAATACTAAGTCCTTCACTGCTTGTAAAATACACACAAATATACCCCATCTCTTTGATTTTGATTTGCTAATTTATTTGACTTATTTAACTTGGCTTACTTGCTCTCTTACACACCTTGTTCTGCAAATAAAATCACTGCAACCTGATACAGTCGGCTAAAGAAATAGTAACCCGAGAATCCATCATTCAAGGTGAAAGCTAAAACAAGTAAGACAAGGAAAGGACAGAGATCAACAGTAACTGTTTGCTTCAAAGGTTTAAAGATTTTAAAGATTCTGATTGCTCAAATTTTAGGGGGCACCTTCCCCTCACCCCCACCGCCCATGTCCTCCCAGCTTTTTAGTAGTCCTCCTGTTCGTCGTCTTTCTCCCTCCCCTGCCTCTGGGGGTTCAGATGTCATCCTCATCCTTGTCAGAGGAGTCTAATGGATCGGTCACGCTCAGGGCCCTCCCAGCCTGACTCACAGAGCTGGGGTGAAAGGTCACGGCTAGGGTGAGATAGGAACCTTGGAGAGAGGACATCCGCCTGGCTGTTCCCAGCCGCGAGTGTGTCTGCAGATGAGTGTGTGTGTGTGTGTATTATTTTCTCAATAAACACCTTCTCTGTACCAGTATGCAGTATAGCTGGGGGGATGATTTGCGCAGAGCAGTAAAATACACCAAAGAAAATAAATAGCAAAGTTCAGCTACAGGATGTAGCATTGTCAGGTAAGCATACAAATGTGTATTTACACACACTCACTCACACACACACACACACACACACACACACACACTCCCTGTGTCTGGCATATCCATCATAGCCTCTCGGGGCCTCCTGTTCTTTCTGGAGGTCAGAGTTGAAAATGGTAGAAAGGACGCCTACATAGATATACAGCGTAGAGTATGTGTGTGTGTGTGTGTGTGTGTGTGTAGGTGCCAGATCTGTGCACAGCTGCAGTGTTGATTAGGTCTACACCAGTGGGGTGATCTATTGCCATCACAAGAAACACAAACCAAATGTATGTCTGGAAACAAGACAAGTCAACACATATGATGATATATGGCTTGAAGTTCTGAGGGTCAGCAGCACTTTTTCTCCCAACAGTTGATGGTCTTTCTTGTGGGTTTTTTGATAGTTGCAGGATTTTCTTTTTGTCAGATCCTTTTTTTTTTCCTTCCCGCAACGCAGATATGGTATTGAAGAATCTCGGCAGGCATCATTAATGCAGAGCACATTTCCACTCTGCCGTTACAGATTTCTTTTGTTTCCTATAGACTTGGGTGATTTTATATTGCCAGCCTGTTATGTCCTGTCCTCCTCTGCATCTTTATTATCCTTTGTTTCTCTTCCACCACCCTCCTCTCCTCTTCCTCCTCCTCCCTCTGACTTTTTCTCTCCCTTCTTTATCTGGGTGGTGAGTTTTAATTTCATGCCCCCTGCTCTGGCAGTTGGTCCTCTAGTGAGTGCCAGGCTGGCTTTGTGACACACAGCTTCCTCTGGGGCTACCAGCCTCTCTAACACACACATACACACACACACCTACCGACACACATACACCCACACAGCCACAAATATGCATGCTCTCAGCCCCGGGCTATGCATCGGCATCCATGCAGAACTTATGGCAATAAAGCGATCCAGAAGTTGCTTTCAAGAACACACAAAGACACATGCTGTCAGGGACGTGATTACACAAGCAAGCACAGTGGCATGTTAGTTCAACTCGAACAAATGGACTTGATTCAGTGTTCACACATATGGAACAAAAAGCCACTGTATTCCCACTTATCCATCATAGCTGTCATTGTTTCAGTAATTTATCTAAAGGTATTGGCCTCATCTGGCTAGCGACAGTATGCTAACTGTCCTGGCATGCATTCATTACTCCACACAGACGACTCGCAGCCCTGAGGAGTAATCAGTCTTTGTGGTAATGCTTGTGGATGATGATGGATGTGCTTCAGCCTCCATTGTGTTGGACTGTTAGAAAAAGGAAAGACTGCTTCCTTCATTCAGGGTTATATTTACCTTTAGACGCTAGTGTCAAGATGACTTATAATGATTATGTTGAAATACACCTTGGAAGTGCTTAAGATATTTTATTGATTCAACCTGGAGTACAGGTAAAGGTAGACAAAGAGATGCTTTAGCATACGTGTGTGTGTGTGTGAGTCTGCGTGTTTGTGTGTGTGTGTTTGGCCCTGGTGATAATCCATTCCTACGGCTGCACCTCTGCAAGGGTTCATTAACCCTGAAAGCTCAGTCTTCTCAGGCTTTATCTCCTGAGCATTGCAGATCTGCTGCTCCAGGCTGGTCACTCATTAAGAAACACACCTCAAGGCCATATGTGGCACTTCTAAAATATTTTAAGGAATGCAAGCGGGTAATATCACATGCCAAATGAATAAAAGAGGCAGGTCAACCATTTAGTGAAGGTTTTTGTCTTAAAGGGGCAGTTGAATCAAATCACAAAAAAAAAAAAAAAAAAATCACATTTACTCTTTATGGCTCTTTATACCATGAGTTTTGGTTTTATTTGCTGAGGTTTTGTGATGTTAAATTTGTGTTGCAATAAAATTCAAGGAGGTGAATGGAATTTCATTTGTCCAAGTCAAAGCAATGAGGAATTACATAAGAGCAACGTGTCTTTCCAGAAACAGTGTCACGGTTACGCTGGATAATCCACAGACCTCACTGTGAACAATTTTCATTGGAACTACTTTTACCAAAGAAACAGTTCCAATGAAAACTGTTCACATTGAGGTCTGCCATAATACTATGAGGAATAATTGTAAACGTCTTGTTGGTCATAGTAGCAGATCATCTATATCCATGAGTTGCAATAGTTGTCTTTGTCTGTCATTATGTGGTGGTTGTAAGGTTTGCTTCACTCACTCCCCTGCCTGCATTGTATGTGGGCTGTCAGTGTGGGAGGATGAGGGTATTCCAGAGCAGTGTAGAGGACAGAGTAAACATCCAGAGCAGTCACTGATGTCCATTGTTATGCTCTTTGTCTCAGGACGACTCCCACCCACTGCAGCACAGCTGGGACCAACTCCATTGTCCTCTCCTTCCTCTGCCATCCTCAGTCTTGCTCTCACAAACAGAACACACACGCACACACACACACACACACACACACACACACACATACACTACCCTCAAGGCTTAGTCACAATTCCAGCTGGGTACCTTTCGTCTCCTAGCAACCAGCACCTCTGCAATTTCTGGCCCTGCACCTCTAGTTTGGACTGAGAACCCATCCCCACATTAGGATTGCACACACAAACACACACACGCTGACTAGAGTTGGGTTTTGACTCGCTGCCTGAGTGAAATTGAATCTGAAAAGTATTGGGCCGTTAGCTCTTGTGGAATGACTTTCTTTATGCAGTGAAGTTAATTAAGAGCAGTGATAGAAAGAGAGGCACAAAATGAAAGCCCAGAGGCTTTGATTCACTTTCATTGCATTTTTTTTACTTTTAAGTCCCAGTTTTCTCTCTGAAACTGTAGTTGCCATAGCCCACAAAAAAAGTCAGCGTCATTGCAAATGGCATCAAAACAAATACTTGCATTCATTTAACAAAATTACCTCTAGGAAAACAGTACCATATAAATGTGTTCAGACAAGAGGAGGTATAAGTTGTTGCAACCAAAGATTAATCATGAAAAAGACAAATGTATTATAAGCACAAAGATAGAATTTAAAAGAGAGAGGAAAGGAATTAAAAACATAGTTTTAAAGTTTGCGTGTGTGTGTGTTGTTGGTTTGTAAGCACTGACGCCAGAGTGAGTATAGCCGTTTGCCTTCCTGACATCCTCATGTAATATTCATGAAAGATTTCTATAGTCTCAGAGACCCTGCAGTTATTTATTCATAGCTTCATGAATGCCTTTACTGACCCCTGACATGTACGCACACCTGTCACAGGAAGGAAATGTTGCCTCCTTAAACTTGTTCACACACAAACACAGTGCTAGCTAGCTGACCAGTGGTTAACCTTTACCTCTTTACTTATGTAACAGGCTGTCTGGGATGAGCAGATAGAGAATCAGTATATGCTCACAACCCCAGCTGTTTTAAATGTTGTTTCCCATCTGAAAAACATGTAACAATGGAGTCTACACAAGTAGCCGCTGGAGCTACATCGTAGGCTATGCCATAGCTGCTGTGACCATAAGATTAGATGTGATTAGTCAGCTTGGACTGCTTTGTTTTTTCTCTACAAGTTCCTGATGCTGCTGGAGATTGTTGATAGTGAAGAGACAAGTTGACTTTACCTTTTTCCTTTTCAGTAACACACATTTAGTTAAGTAATTTCCACTGCAAAACTTCTTCTCACTTGTTTTGCCTTATTTACTATCACAAAATGAATTGGATCTGAAATTATTAGTCAATCGACAAAAGCATATCAGCAACAATTTTGATAATCGATTGACTTAAGTCATTTTTTTAAAACAAAAACACCCAAAAAATCAGCAGTTCTAGCTTCTCAAAAGTGAATATTTGCTGATTTCTTAGTCGTCTATGATAGTAAACTGAATATCTTTGGGTTTTGGACTGTTGCTCAAACAAAACTTGGGCTCAGGAAACTTGTTAAGTAGCATTTCTTTTAATCAGTTAATTGAGAAAATATTCAGCACATTAACTGATAATGAAAATAGTTGATTGCAAGGAAATAGGCTCAAGACAAACTTTCCTATCGTTCTTCTATATCACAAAGTAAATGAAAGAATGTGAAAAGTTACTTTGGGCAATAAATTAAAGCACGATATAGCCTGGTAACGTATGACATACAATGCTGCAGTGGTGCTATCAACAGGTGAAATCGTGGCTAGAAATCAATTCCTACACTGGAGGAACGTATGTCAAGACTGCCGTACAAGTCTAATTCTACCTTCTGTTTGTGACAAAGTTGTGTACGCAGCAGCTGCTATTGTCTTCAGCCAGCCACTAGTCACCGATATCGTGTATTTTGTGAAGCACTGAGTGCAGAGATACGGGGACAAGAGGCCTGACTTATCGCTGATTACATTGCTGTCTTGCTGCATTAAGATAATGTGTGGGTAGGAGTGAAAGCACTGTATGTGTGTGCATGCATGCCTTGGAGGGTGTGTTTGTGTGCATGTGAGCGTGTCCTGTTAAAGATAAGGTGATACATGCCCGGGGTGAATTGTTCACTTGATGTCAGCCACAATGCACCTGTCTCATACATCATGGTGGGCAGGAGGCAGTATAGGTAACCGAGGGAAGAGCCTGCAGCCTTTGTTGTTCCATCACTTCACCTCTCTCTTCTGTGCTATGGGACAACTAAATCTCCCACTCAGTGCAATGTGGCCTTATTTCCCCCGCAGCAAAATGATGCATATGTACTACATATTATGTCAATGCACACCCAGAAAATGTACACATTCAAACATGCAATGGGAAAACAAGAGAGAAACTGGTTAAAAAATGTTTGTATATCCAACAATAACAAGATGTATTGAAGGGAAATCATACTTTTTTTTTTCTTCTAATGAGTTCTTGTATTTAGGTGTCCTTGACTGTGTATATCTAGGCAGGTACCTTTGGGCTGTTTTTAAGTTTAGCTTTCAGTGGGATTTGGACAGAGAACAGGCACGATACAGAGGTACCTCTGCTCACCTTCCCTCTGGCTTAGTCCTCTCCTCTCCTCTCCTCTCCTCTCCTCTCTTCTCCTCTCCTCTCCTCTCTTCTCCTCTCCTCCTGCCTGATACTTTCCATGTGTGACGGCGACTGTGAGAGCTTAAAGTAATGACTGGGAGGTTTCACTCTCGATTACAGTGAGTCTAGAGAATAGAAGAGGCTGTGTACGAACGAGAAGATGATCTATGCAGGGGTTCAATATGGTCAGCATTCATCAAATCTCCAACTCCCTGTGTTTCATGTTTTTTTTAACCCTCTCTCTCCCCAGAGCTTTTTCTCACTCTGCGTCTTGCTGCAGCCCTGCACCTCTACGACGTGCATGGAGTCGATTAAGTGTCTTGAAGTGTGTTCAGTTTACGTGTTGATTGAAATAGCTCCTGACTGTGTGTGTCTTAGTGACGGTCCTCTGATCTGGTATCAGCCGCCTGTGGTTAGGTGTGGTGGATCTGTCAACACAGCGGCTCAATAACACTGACCTCAGACCAGCGCTGTTCTTCCAGGAAAAGCTGTCATCCGATCTTCAGGATCAGCTTTCCACTTTCTAGGTAGCCAGCCGCTCACAAAGAGGCATCTTTAACTAGTTTAGTAAGACCACACAGTGTGTACGTGAGTGAGTGTGAGTAAGAGCAGCCATCCAGATTGGCTTTGTTGTCTTTCTAAATGGCCGTCTCCTTCCCTTTTACCCCTGTCCCGACTCAGTGTACAGTCCAATCTAGCAAAATGATTTCCAGGCTATTCTCAGAGATGGAGATCATTACTTCTGTCTTGGTGTGAGCCCGCTGGCTAATGTAGGGATAGGTAATGGCAGTGATAATGGACCTGTTGAGAGGTATGTTTTCCCTCACCCTCCCTCCTTTCCACTCTGTTCTTCTCACACTTTTCTTCTATTGTCCAGCAGGTAGACAGCATGATGGATGGACGGGGCTTGGCTGTGTCCCTGTGCAAAGCGGTGCTATCGTACACCCCGCCATCAGTTGATAGCGCCTGTAAGCGTTTGTCATGATCGATGCCGCTCAGCCCTGCTCCATCACTCCTGCCTGACTGCCAATGAAAGCCTTGGACACACTCGGAAACACAAGTAGACATAATGGTAGGGGGAAATTAGGGTGAATGGAGAGCTGGGAGAAACGATAGATTTTCTCCCTTCTTTTCTTCGACCATGTTAACTCTTTCATTCGCTTCACGGGTGGCAGCAAAGCACACCAGCCAAATGCATGCGCTCATATGGGATTTTTAAGCCTACAAATACACATAGACATCATGAATCATTTACAGTGAAAGAAGAGATGTGGGCAACAGTTAAACTAGCTCTGTCTTGATTCTCTATGTGTGTGTGTGTGTGTGTGTGTCTGTCAGCCCCCATGTCGGCTTGATAAGTTCCACTGACATTGTGTTTTCTCTTGGTGGTTGTTGAGTGTTCCAGTCTGGGAGCGCTGTGTGTTTCTCATTGGTTTGTGAGCTGTAGATGATTAGAGTGGAGTCCATCCATGAAATCCCCTTTAGGTCCCATCGAAAGGAGATGTGGATGTGTGTGTATTATGAGAGCGAGAGACAGAGGGTGTTATGCTAGCTGTATTTTTCAACATCAGAATAAATCACAAACCCTCTCCAGATGGCCTCCTTTTTCCCCTTTCAGCATGTATAGAAGTGTGAGACATTAGAGGGTTAAATATATAAATGAGCGCTCTGCTATGACAGTCCGTGGGGTCTGTTGGAAATGAGATAATGCTGCTTGATGACTTATTTCCTGAAGTACATGTAAATAACCAGAGACAGCGACACTGCAGAGGAAAGAGAGACTATAGTGAACTGACATGCAGCTCTGCTCAATCATTTTCCCTGGCTGTTTGTACTAGTTTTGGTGGACTGGTGTTGACATTAGCTTTCAAAAGAAAAAAAAAATCTACAAAGACAAACAGATGCTATTGAATTATGCTGCATTTGGTATCAGTAACAGTGTTTGTTTATCATTAGGATTCTTTGTAGAGCCTATATTTAGTCCTAGAAGGGAGACAGAGAGGGAAAGAGAGACTTTCTCTCCGGGGGTTGTGTGTGAGAGTGTTCCTAAAGCAGCCTGTTTATTCCTCTTTTTATAAAAGCAGCAGTTTCTCCTTCCCCGCTTATCAAGTCCTCCTCCCACTGAGCTCCATCCAGCTCTCTCCTCCTCTCATGTCCACCACAAAGGGACTAGAGAAACACCTTGCACACTCTGCGTGCTTGCATGTACTAAATCTGCACGTCTGTGCATGATAATTTGCGTCATCATGAATGAAGGATTTTATTTTTAAGACTGTGTTTTGACCTCCAGATGATAATGGTAATCACGATGATGATAGTGGTAGTGTCTGGCTCCCTTGTCCAGATTGCACGGACTGCTGTACAGGAGAGAGAAAGTGAGGGGAGACACAGCTAGGAGGCATGTTTATCATTTATTTTAGCGAGAAAAAAAAGCGTAATGTGAAGGTGCGGAGAGAGAAGGATGAGAAGCAGGAGGGGCATGAGGGTGAGAAGCAAGGCGCAGATACTCTTGACCGCACACAGAAACACTCAGTCACTCTCTCCGGGCCACACAAATACACACACATACATGCCTGTGTTTTGGCAAGCACCCAAAGACCCTGCAGCCTCGATCCATACTCCTTCTCACCTAATTCTCTTTATGTTATCCCCCACTCTTAACACCTTCCCTCTTTTTTCATCTGCCTGACATTGTGGGTTTGTTGTCTTCTACAGTTCTCTGCACCTCAACAAAAGATATGTCTGCACATAAATTCAACATAACAAGGTTTTTATTTTGTTCACTTTTTGCTTTTTTAAAGCTGAGAAATGGCCTTAATCAAGGGATAACGTCTACCTCCTCTCTCTTCCTTTCCAACCTTGACTTCCTCTTTTTTCTGTCATTGCTTTCTCATTGTTTGTTGGAGCCTCCCCTCAGTTGGCTACATCAGCTGTAGCTTCTCCAGTGACAGGGCTAAAGGCTCCATGTCTACATTCGGTCTGATCGTGCCATCATTAACTCCCTGTTTTCCCTACCTGCTCATACCTACTGGTGTCCCATCACTGACAGGGTGAGCTGTTTTAAGTCCAACTCAAGTCAACTGAGATTAGTCCAAGTCATGTCAAGTGTCCTTTAGTCAGCTCACATGTGTTAATGGGAAAATTGCAAGTTTACAGTTTTTCAGGTGTCTGAGTGCTGACAATTAAAATGACATGACAGTTGAACATTTTGCTTTCAAATGAAATCTTTTTTTTTTTCCACATAGATGAGAAATAATTAGGCCTAATTAATTAAATACTGAAGCGTCATGGCTATGCAAAGCCTGCCTGTCACTGTCTTCTTTATTTTTTATTGTCCTGGGATTTGTCCAGGTCAAAGTCTCAAGTCAAGTCTTTTGACAGCCAAGTCCCCGTCAAGACTTACGCTCCTCATTTTTGTGACGTCTGACTCGACTGTGCTTTTAGATACCAGCATGTTCTCTTTTCTCAGCACATTTTGCTGTTACTGTACCATAAACGAGTACTAATATGAACAGTTTAGGAATCATGCCTCTGATACAGATTAAGACAAAATGTGGATGTGGACATAAAGAATTTCAGCATGTTTGGTTTGTTTATTTGAATGTATTGCTCCTTTATTTGCAGTGTGTTGAGTCATTTGTTGGTACATTCCCAGGTCCAGCTACTTCTTTCTTAAAGCCTGCAGTTTATGTGTGCGGTTGTTTATGTGTGTGTCTACTTGTGGGTTTTTACCATGCAGGGAGGAAGAAAGTAGTTAGCAGTTAGTGGCAGCACACTGCCATTCTTTTAACAGCCCTCACACACCTCATTAACTCTCTTAATGAGTAAGTAATCAGACACATTCCCCCTCTGTCTTTCTGTCCTTTTCTCCCTCTTTAAATGGACAAATAAAATTAAGAGCATTTGGCAAGGATAAACATTTTCTTATCATGCAATCGAGTCAAGAAATCAAGAAAACAAACACTCTATTTTAGATACATACTAAAATAAATGCACTTACACTGGCACATATACAAACACAATAAAGGCACCTCTTTTCAGGATCAGCAGTTGTTTATCAGTATGAAATCTAATCAGTCACAAAGGGAGTTGTTAAGTTTTTTTTTACTGGATTATGGTTCAGACAGGGATAAAATATTTTCTTAGCTTGACTGTATATAGATCTCTAAATGTGTAAAAGTACAGTGCAATGAGATACGGACTGAAGAGACAGAGTGATAAAATAAGGGTGAGAGGCTGTGAAAGCAGCAACAGGAAAACTCAGGTCATGTCTGCACTACTGTGGATAACGTGCCATTTACATGTTGAAATATTTCTATCCAGCACTTTCAGGTCATTTTCTTTGCTTTTGAAATGCAAAAGCGCTATAAAATCATCTAAAATCTCCTCTCTTGAGCATTAGTATGCCACATTTTAGTAGTTTTATGCTAGATCACATGACAGTCATGCCAGTAAAAACTCAGAAAGAAAGACCTTTCCCAATCCTGCTGTGTAAAACTTGTATGTAGTTTTTTGAAGAATTGTTATTGAAACAAAAAGAAAAAAAAGTTTAGTTAGCTTAATTTACCAACAGCGGGGGAAAAAGTCTCTCTATATCTACATGACTAATACCAGAGTTAGTTTATCAGAAAAGTTAAAACCAACACAGAGAGAAGAAGAAAGAGAAAGTGAACAGTTGGTGTGAACGGGGTCACTGAAGGAGAGATTGTATGGCAGTGTGCAGACTTCCACATAAATCCTTAAATGGCAGTGTGTATTTCCCCTCAATGAAACCTTTAAAACCAAGACATCAGATCTTCCCGTCTGATGTATGATCCTCTGTGTCAACCGCTGTTGTCAACCAACTGTGGAGGCAGAGGTTATGAAATCTTTTGGATATGAAAGAGGCAATTGTTTGTGTTCGCATGTAGGCATGTGTGTGCTTGTGTCCACGAGCATGTTTTCATTTTGTGCATTAGAAATTGTATATGACTTACCCACAGAGTACCACACTGTGGAGCCTGAAGCCCTGAGGGTTTTAACCAGAAAAGGCTGTCTGTCCCTGAGGTGGCTGAGCCACTGCAGCATCCCCAGAAACTCCATTTGCTGACAGAAATAAAGATTAAAGAATAAAAAGTGTGATTATCATAAGCATAAAGAACTATGCTAATCTCTTTACGGCCACAGTCGGTGTTTGTTTAATGCAGAAGTGAGCTGAAGTCGTGTACAGTATTAGTGCAGCATACTGAGATAGAGATCAGAGGTTAATGATGTGAATCAGACAGGAACCAGACATTACCTTCAGCGTGCGGCTAATCTCCAGACCAGGCGCCTTGAGCTATGTCTGATAACATTGCTAATTATTCCAGATATAGACTCTGCGGGGATTCTTGTAAATAGGCATATCAGTTGCTGAGTTTATTGTTCGAGTACTTTACACTGACTAAACGATACCATTGTTTGAGGTCTCGTACAAGTGAAACCTTAAAAAGTCCTGACCGCAGCGCGTTAGGGGCTGTAGTTCATACGGCGAGGACACACCTGAAAACATGTGTGTTACCTCATCATTAGGGCTACAATGGGAATGAACTGTGAGCAACGTCACCTAAAGAGAGCCAGGCTACATTAATGAACTAACTGCCCACTTCGAGGTATGTAGTGCATTAAGGTAAATCTATACCAGGTCTAAGCTGTTTGAACACTGACATAGCCACACTCACTCTCGCTCACTCAGGCACTGGTTCACACACCTGTAATGAAAAAGGACTGGCATGGCATGCTGTGTGCAGGAAATAAGGAAACAAAAAGCTGCAGGTCTGACATCATTACAGCACTCTGTGAGATGCCTGGGGGCCTGGAATGAGGCTGGAGGCCGCTGCCATGCCTCAGGATAGTCTTCATAGCATTGTAATGACTGCATGGAAGGAGTCTGGGCAGTGGAGAGGGCGGCGTGGCTCTGACGGTTTCCATGAATCCTTTTACCCTGAACAGAGCTGAGCAAGTGGAATGAAGTCTGGAGGTTATGACCTGTGCTCCTGCTTCTGATACTTAACTTTGTCTGCTCACCGCACCTGCAATACTTCACCAGTCTGGAGCAATGTACAGACTCACATTTTGGAAAGTGCATATTGGCCTGACACTCAAAGGCAGAATGATTTGATGGAGAAACAAAAGACAAAGAGGAAGGAAACAGTTTTTTTTTTATTCTTTCTGTAATTTCTCGCCATGCCAGTTTGGTTGTTAACTATGTTTGGGCTGCTTCTCCAGTGATGCACTGTGATGGTATTTGCTGAAGGGCTGGAACACTAGATTTACTGTCATGACTTAGTGATGGAGACCATGGTGGCCAATATCCCTCTTTGTGGTGACTGTTCTCACATAATCATGTCTGTTTTTGAAGGGATCAGTGCTTCCCTGAAAATCTGCTTCCAAACTAATCAGAAATGTCAAATATCTCGGAGCCAACACAGTCGGGGCTGAGCTTAGAAAATACCAGTGAGGGGCAACCACAGACTATGTAAAATACAGCATGGTCTCCCACAGAAATGTCCTGTTTGCCGTTTTAAGAATGTGTAAATGCAGAAATGTAGCGTTGCTAAATTTAATATTGCTCTGGCTCCCGTAGGAGTTGAACCCGTCGATAAATCCTTAAAGGACACAGAAGACTGCAGACTCCAAACCATGACCACTGTGATTATTCTGTTATATGTGACAGAGGAGAGAACAAACCAGGCAGAGGGAGAAAGGCAATATAAGTAAATGAGAGAAAGGCAGACTTTCTGGCATGATAGATAGCATCATTTGGGGTTGTCATGGGGCTTTTTTTGGGCTCACATTGTCCCAGAACAGACCTACAGTTACAAAGCGACCTCCCGCGACCTCAGCATCTAATCCAATCAAACAGCACCATAAGTGGGAGCATATAGATCACTCCAGCCAATCGTGTTATAGCGTGCTAATAGGATTATGGGGGTTTTAGTGTGCGGATTCCTCCCTAGAGCTTTCATTTTACTACTTACACACATAGCATTGTATTCATATTGTCAGAGCATCCCTGCCTCGTCTTGCATTCCAGCTTCTCATGCCTGTCTCCATCTCTCTGTTTCTCTGTCTTTATTCTTCTCCTTGCACCTACTGTACTGTAGCCTCTGGCACTCCAACAATGCTGTCGTAGCGCAGCAATCTGTTATCGTTTCTTATTGAAACCCGGGTGCGAACACACACACAGAAAAGACATACCGCACTCCTCCCAGATGTCCTGGGGGAGAAGTATTAACAGCATGTCTGCAGCAGTACAGCGCTACGGCGTCTCCGTGTGTGTTAGTGTGTTTGTAGCAGGAAGGTGAGGAGAAGGTGAGAGGATTAATTAGTCGTCAGATAGAGTGCATGGCCAGGTAGACCAAAAGCATTCCTTTTGCATGGAGCCGCCTTGATAAGAGGCACCAATATAGCCCGGGTGCCAGACTGACTCAGCTTTCAACTCTGCACTTAGGCTGTTTTGCCAAGAGAACAACAAAGGAGCTGTAGGGAGCCCAACTGTTCTGGCTCCCATGCTCGCTGGTGAGGAGACATGAAGCTGGTTTGATGTTTGGGATATGATCCTGCAAAATGTGGCAGACTGACAGAATAGATAGATTATTGTTGTGTAATTGCCTAAATTGCCTGCTGCCCGAATATCTCGGGGAAGGCAGATGTTATGCAGATCTGCTGAGGAAATAAAACTCAAAAACCTCAGATGATAAAATTAGAATGTGCCATTAGATTAGGAATATTTATGTTCTCTTTGAACACAAGCCAGCGATGCGTGTGTTTCATTTGCACATCTGTACACGCACGTCGCATTTTTGTGTGTTGAGAATCACAGCCAGATAAAGCTGTTGTCGATACTGTTGAAACGTGATGCAGTTAAGATAATTGGACTGCTTATTTGTTGGTTTATTCAAGGTACAAAGGTGCTCATTTTATGGCCATTCACATGTAATGTCATGTCACGTTTAATACACAGCCATCTTCTAATGGGATGAGACTGTAAAGATGGGGCAAGACCCAACCAGTTGCAGTCTTGATCTCTACAGGACCATTCACTGTGCACATGCATTCATCTCCCATGGAATATTAAACTGCATGTTCAAGCTAAACGCATCCTTTTATTTTGGTAAAAGTTCAACAGTTGCCTTGGATTTAATATATTCAAACAATAAAAAAGCAAACACGCAAATTCCATTTTTATTTGTGGTGTATTTGCAGTGGCCTGCTGTTTTAATTTCTGCTGCACCATAAAGGCACAACCACCCATTCATTAGATAGATTGCACAACACAACTGCTGTGGTGTGTTTTGCTCCCCTCTTCTGTACTCCGTTCAAACAATGTGGGGGCAATATTCATTCCCAGGAAAATTCTGGAAAGGATGACCCAATGGTGACACTATGTAAGACTGTTGTCTTGGGAACTCATTTTAACTTTACCCCATGGGGTTTTATAAGCGTGGATACTTGTTGTGTGCATCATGGGAATAGCGTGCTGTGGTACACATTAACATAAAATAAGTAGGAGTCATCAAAGTCTCATGCAGAACAGTTGTGTCGTGTAGTTTTATAGATTGTGGTGTTGTGCTTCAGCCTCTCGATGGGCGACCATAAGTACTCTGTTTACGTCTGTCCGAGCTATGGGAGCCCTCCGTGTGTGTGTGTGTGTGTGCGTTTCAAGACAGGAGCCTCTCTGGCAGCGCCCTACAGTTTCCCTGTGTGGTGTTCGTGTATAGAAGAGGGGCAGAGCCTTTCTGAATGAGGTTAGCTCACCATTTAAACGACAGACAAAAGACTCTGCTAATTAAAACTATGGCTACTTGTGTTTCACTCACTCTCCTTCCCTCCTCTCCTCTCTGACCCTCCCCTCTCTCACTCTCTTACTTTCCACACACATGCACTTTACAAATGCCTAATTTGTACCCACCGTTAAGCGCAGGACACACACACACACACAGCCCAATACTAAAAGATAATGTTCTTTGTGCCGCAGCGTCCAAATGAATCCACCCCACAGGATCAGCGAGGACCCCCTCATTGGTTGCTGCCCTGCTGCCTGTTTGTTCAGCCTGTGTGCAGGCAGTTATTTGGGCACCTCATACCAGAGCATGGTCAAAGCACAGAGAACAAATTATAGCATGAGTGAGCGCTGACTAATACAGCCACTATAAAATAACCACTCCATTGTGAGTAGAGCTCTCCATGCAGTACCGCACCTCAGGGTTTTGGCACACATTGGAGAGAAAAAAAAACTGCCCTTAGCTTTCTGTTCTGCACCGATGAGTGTGGTAAAAGAGGGAGTGACACTGAATAGAGTGTGAATTCTGCTGGTTGAAAAGCATGCTTTAAACACTGGAAGTCAAACATTTACATAGGAAATTGTTGAGAAGTGTTCATTTTGCTTCCAAAAAAGGGTTGTATTACACTTTGTCAAAAAACACACACTCTGCCGACCCAAAGAAACCAAACCAAGGCATCCTCAAGGATAATTTATGTGTAACCAGTGCCTGCTTATTGTCTCCACAGAGATCTGAGCGAGAACTTCATCCAGTCCATCCCCAGAAAAGCATTCAGAGGAGCTACAGACATCAAAAACCTGTGAGTACCTCACCCTTTCCAGCAGAGATGGATGTACTTAGCGCTGCAACAAATGATTATTTTCATAACTGATTAATTATTGGTCTAGAGAATGTCAGCAAAATAGCAAAAATGCCCATCACAAGTTCCCAGAGCCCGTGATGATGTTTTAAAGGCTTGTCTAGGCGCAGGCATTGGAAATCAGCAGTAGCTATAAATGCTGTGATACATTGCATTGGATAGTTGTGCAATTCTCTATATATAATGTATCTGTCCCTATCAAATAAACATGAAATAAATAAATAAAATCTATTGTTTTGTCTGACAGTCCAAAACCCAAAGATATTCAGTTTACTGTCATAGAAGTCTAAGAAAATATTCACATTTGAGAAACCGGAAACAGTGAATAAAAAAAAAATACAAAAAACTATTAATTATCAAAATTATCAAAATAGTATTTTCTGTGAAATGACTAATCGACTAATTGGCTAATCGTTTTAGCTGTACATGTAGTGGTAGTTGATAACTCAGTGAAATCAGTGATGATAAGTTAATGACGAGTGAATAAAGAATATCCAGAGGGAAGCAAATCACACTGAAAGCTGCTGTAAGTGAACAGCAGAAGAGCGCGCTCCATTCACAACTCGTTCAGTATAATACCAACATGTTAACTTTTTTCTTTATCTGGCCAAGTTAAAGGCCCACAGTAAGAGTAAAACATTATGTGCATATTGATGTGTGTATGCATGTCCAGTGGACTGTATATCACTCTGACTGAGTAAAGTAACTACCTCGCACACACAAGCAGCTCCCCAAAGATGGCTTGTAGCAATTGTGATTTACATCTTCACCAGATTATGTGCGCATTCACACACGGACACACAGATTTATGAGGTGTATCGAAGCAGATAAACAATCAGTAAAGTCCCCTTTTGCTACTCTTGGGGTTACATGAGCAGAGATGACTAAACCAGTATCGATTTACCATAGTCCATCAGTGTACTACTTACTGTATCGATGATTGCAACTACCCCACAGGGAGACAGAAAGATTGTGTGTGTGTCTTGTGTAACAAAGCCACTCTCTCTCTCCTGTGTGCTCTGCAGTCAGCTGGATAAAAACCACATCAGCTGCATCGAGGACGGAGCCTTCAGAGCTCTGAGAGGCTTGGAAGTGCTGTAAGTATCTGAAGTCATGCTATTCATCCAGCCCCACCCTGTATGATTCCATTAAAACACTTCGTTAAATTAAGACATTGTTTCGCCCTACTAAAAACAATAACTAATATATACATATACACATACCTTCAATTAGTACGGCCTTGGTTATTATGCCAAAATACCCCCAGTGGGCCCTGTGAGGGGGACCTGCATCATGGAGACCAAGCTCCATTAACTCATTGTTCCACACAGTTGACAGCAGCGTTCCCCTTCATCACATTAACACCCCGCCCTCCCTCCCACCCACTCCTCCCTCCCACCCACTCCTCCATCTCCATCTACACCCCATCCAGCCCCTGGGCGGGCCATCTGACAAGGGAGCTCCAACCATCTAGATCAAAAATCCCATTCAAAGTGAGCATTCCTCCCTGGACGCACTGGTGACCATGTTATGCAGTTTTTAAACATTCAATTAATCACCCCTTGTCAAAAATCATAATCACAGGCCTCTGTTAGAGCTCTCCACCTGAAACAATGTAGACTAACAGTGCAGGCCGGGGGACAAAGGCACTTTGACAGCCTTGTTATTTTTATGGTGAAAGACTGTGTTGTGCATGCGTGTTTGTGGGGTTTTTTTAGGGGGTGGGGAGACAAAAAAAAGCCATTAAAGGCTGCTTTCATGGCGTGGATGGATTGCAGATGTAGTGATAGGGTTGTCATAATGGTGTAAGAGGGGGTGGGGGTTTTGATGGGGTCTGTATGTATAGGTTTTATGGGGGAGGAGGACAGGTTGTGTTAAAGGGGGGAGCAGGTTGAAATATGGTAAAGGGTTATTAGGCTGATTGAAGTGACCTGATTCTCTCGCTGCAGCTGATGCCCAGGGTTCGAGGGAAGTGTGTGCGGCTGTGTGTGTGTGTGTGTGTGTGTGTGTGCATTGTATGTTTCTCCATCTACAAGTTGGGGCGCTTGTGATCATACTTGTATGCACATGCATGCATGTGTGTATATTTGCATGCGCGACTGTACATGTGCGTGGGAGGTGCGAGGGCTTCCCATCTGTGTGGAATGAGGTGTTATATTCCCAGCGGGATGCCACAAAGAGAGACGGAGAGAAGAGAGAGGGGGGATAGGTTTATAAAGATGGAACGCAAGAGGACGGGCGCAACAAAACTCTTTTTGAAGTATATATTTAAAAAAAATGTTCTCCCCTGCACTGACGATGTGACTTTGTTCGCTCTTTTCTTTTCACAGAACGCTGAACAACAACAACATCAGCAGCATCCCCGTCTCCAGCTTCAACCACATGCCCAAACTACGAACCTTGTAAGTCAATGCTCTCTACCTCTCTGGAGAGATTATTTAAAATAAAACTATATTCCACATGCATGCAGGCACAGTAGAGAAAGTGCTGAAGCCCCATGTGATCTCAATGGGAGTAGAAAGGTTCATTCCAGGCAGTGTTGGGGGGCAGCCATAACACAGAGCACCACAGAAGGGTCTGTAGCAATGCCAAGGGCCATTATCCCCTCCATCTAAAGCACACACAACAACAACTGGCCCAGATAGACGCAAATAGCCCCTTAAGCCTATTGTGTATTGTGCATTGTATGTGATTACTAAATCTGAAATTATGTACAAATTAAAACAATTATGCCTGCTGAAACTCTCAGAGCCGTGACTCCTTGTGGCCACACTTCTTGTGGTGGCTCTTTGGGCTTCCTCACTCCCAGTGGGGTTATATTATATAGCTTTTCTGTTTGTGTGTACACTACGTGTCCGTGCGCATGGGTTTGCAAGTTAGCATATGTGCTCCAGAGGTCCACCGCACCACAGCAAGAGTTATTCTGGACAGGCACAGCATTCCAGGAATGCCGTGTTTGGAGTATTGGGTTTAGAAAAGTCCTCTTTAGCGCTCCTCCGTTTTAGAATGTGCCATTTACAATCATCCATGTAGCGTATCATTTAGGGTGTTTCACCACAGGGATTGGATGTGATGAGATCTAGGAAAGAATAGACACTTTTAAAGCTATTTGTGTCTTCAGCTGTTGGTGTTTTAGATAGCAAAGAAGGCGAGGAAGATTGTTTAATGCATCCATGTTTAATTCTTTTTCTCTTTTAACAGCCGTCTCCACTCCAACAATCTGAACTGTGACTGTCACCTGGCCTGGTTGGCTCAGTGGCTCAGACAGAGGCCTACAATTGGTCTATTCACCCAGTGTACTTCCCCTGCTGAGCTCAAAGGACTCAATGTGGCAGAGATACAGAAACATGAATTCAGCTGCTCAGGTAAGACTTGTGGAGTTATTCACACTAAACTTTAGAAGAGAGATACCACAAGGACATTGCATTTCATATTGTGTATTGTTTATTTAGTCATTTACATGTTCAGTGGATAGGGAAAGCTAGTTTTACAGCATCTCAAAAAGGGATGAAATGGCAGTCCTTTTATTGCACACTGACTTTGATCAAATCATTCATGCCAAAAACTCCCTGTCCGAGCTAGTAGATATTCTCCTTCCTGCACTCCCATTGTGTTTTTGTGTCAGAGTGTTCACCTGGCAGCCACCTGTCAGCTCCTCTGCCCCCGGGCAACCCCACAGCTCTCCTCTGGCCCTTTCATGTGTCTCCAGCTTTCAGGAGCTGGCAGCGATGTCAGGAAAATGCCATGACATATATATAAAACACACAGCCGGAGAAAAGTCCGCCCCCACTGACAGTAGTCCTCCTCTCCTCAGTCGTCATTATTCATGGCCTCTCACCTCTTCGCACAAGGATTGTTATGGCTTTGAACTCGTTGTTTTTCTCTTGCTATGGGGGGAGAGAGAGCGCATGTGCACGTGGGTGTGGCATGGCGTGTATTGGGGTTATCATATCAGGACAATGGAAAAACAGCATGAGAACCTCCACTCCCTACAAGGCCATCTCACTCTCAACACCAGCTGCGAGGGGTGTTTGCGTCTACGTTTCTGTGTGTTTGTGGGTGTGTGTCCCTCTCTCTGTCTCTCTCTCCATGGGTTGTGATTTTTACGCAGCCATACGGCGTGACAGCACAGATCATTAACTATTCATCGCCCAGGGAAAGAGACTCAAAGCGTGGGAGTGTAACGATTCCAGTTGCGAAAAGGGGAGCAGGGGGTGTCAGGGAAACTTTGGGGTCTGGTAGGATACAGAGACAGAAAGTTGAGGTTTTGCATGATGGGGAGTTGCAGTTCATATAGCATGCTAATATTAGCTTCCATCATGTAAGAATTTTAATGGGATGTTTTTTTATTTTATTTAAGAAAGCTGTAGTAGATTGACACTGATTGGTTCTCTGTGAGTCTCACTGGGAGATGGCCATTCAGACTTTTTGGGCAGAACAAACAACAAGATGAAAACAAAATCTATTGCTATGTATTTCTGCCTCTCCATGCACAAATACACAGTCATGCATTCATGCAAACACGTGAACACACAAAAACACATACTCCCACTTTCTTCTTGAGTGGATGAGTGACCAGAAGTTGAACTCCCAGTGAAGGACTCATTAGGGACTGGCTCGCTGGCACACACATACACACACATTTTGTATTTTCGATGCTCAGCACTGTGTGTTTGTGCGTGTACTCAGTTTGTGCTGTGACCAGGCCAGGCCACCTGCGGGGGATTTGGGGTGGGGTGACGCTGTGTTGGAAGAGAGGAAGAGGGAAAAGAGAGGCATGTTGTTGTTGTGAGAGGCAGGAGAAGGAAAATGGGGTACAGTGGGTTATTAGTTGTTGCAAAATATGATGAAATTCTGCAGCGCTCTCAGCATTATGACTCACTGGCTATCACTCCCAGTATTCGGCTGGAAAGCGTTGCGATATTGTAAATTTTTGTTAGTAATGAGCAGAGTAACACATTTACTGCTTCACTTTGAGGAATAATATCACATTTTTTCAGGCACTCGTTTGTCATCAATCTAAAAATCACATTAAAGTTGAACAATCCAACACCCAAATCTGGGGCTCATTATTTTCTGTTTTAAAAAGAGGAATGAATTTTTACTTTGCAGCTATACTTAATGATTAAAAAACCTGGGTGAAAATTGGATTTTAAAAATAACATTTGCAGAGCAAACACTTTTACTTTTATTTTCTAATTACTTACTCTGGAGCATGACCCGCGGCTCATTTGTGTTTTCTCTCCTTTTTTCTCTTCACTTTGTATGACCAGAATCAGTTTCTGAGCTGTTCTCATCACAAAATGATCTTGTTTATTTTAAAAAGGTGAACAGCGGAAAAGTTTTAACTGCAAGAAGACTTAAAATCTGGATGAAAATCTGTCTCTTAGCTCCCTTTGAGAAAGTCAGTAAAAAATGACGGGCCTTACCTAAATACCAACCCATTTTCATCCTAATTACTCATAATTCTCTGACTCTGATTTAGATTAGAGTGACTCTACTTTGTCTGAATGGCCTCCGCTGTGGTTTTATCGAGCAAAACATTTAAACCCTCTTTGCTCCCCTTGATTATTTACAGGAGAGGTAACTAAAAGTTAGAAGCTGCTTATGCCAATTTAGGGTTATATGACAGGAAATTAATGACTATTATACTGGATTACTGCTCCCAAGGAATAATAAATGAAGCGAAAATATTATGTTTGAAATGAGCAATGAGTAATAAATTGCTTCAGGGGTGGAATAAAATACGACTCCTGTAGCAGGAAACAAGGAAGAAATGACTGTATAAAGAGGTTGAAAAGGGGAGAGAAGTGGTGAACCCAACTGTTGTGCTGAAAGGGAATTTGAGGAAAGAGACAAATGGGAAGAAGCCAGTGATAACATTTTGAAATGATGAGAGAAATGAGGTGGAGTGAAGTTAAATGTAAAGACTTGCGAGCAAATGGACAGGAGGTAATGGGTTGCAATGACAGTCATTGGCGGAGATATGTGGAGTGGAGAGGCTGAAAATGAGGATGCTAAGAGGAGTGAGAGAGAGCAGAAAGAGCAGCTGGAGGAAGGGGGAGTGATAGAAAGGTAAGAGCAAATAAAACAAGGGAAATGGGATGGGGATGGAGTGGTGGGGACGGCGGATGGGAAAGAGATAATGGGGAAAACAGCACTAGGAAGAACAGGGGACGAGTGTACATCAAACAGCTTCACCTCAAGTATACCTGTCAGAGAGCTGTCATTGTTAAGGCCGCTCCAGCTGTGCTCTGCACTCTCCCTGATCCCAGGCCTGTCAAATATGCCATGTTAGATCAGAAGGGAGTTCTTCTCTGCCCTACACCTGATCCCAGATCTGTCAAAGCTCTGCCATCCCAGATCACAGGGCCTCAGATCACGTGGGTTGAGCGACTGTATGAGTGTTGATTCACGCTCTTGATGCTATTTGTTGTGTTTACCTGATCCCCAGATCTGTCAAAGCTTCTTGGCCCTTCAGGTAATTGAGTATGATTGGCCAGATACATGAAGTCTGACCTTAAACATTTTTTATTGGCTGAATGGGCCAAGAGCTAGAGCCAGTAATTTCATGGTAAAGCATAATGTTTGGCGGCGATCTTTCTCTCTGTGTTAGGGAGTGGAGTTTTTGAGAACTGTGCTTTCTCTGTCACTGACTTTCACCATCACTCACTCTGTCTTCCTCTCCCTGAATCTCTAACCCCCCCCCCTTCACTCTCTCTCGCCAACATTTTCCACACAAGCTGACGATAGATAGGAAGGTAATCAAATATTCATGGTTTGGAACTCGGATTAGTAATGCTGTGTAAATGAGGCCATTTAAAAGTCTGTTTTATTCATTTTATCTGGGTTAGGCTTACATACACACATCTTGCACACACACACACACACAGCACACATACCAAACACTCCGTACTGGCAGTGCAAGCGCCCGCTCTTCACCATATCGTTGACAGTGCCGCAGCTATTTGAACAGGTATCTAGAGACAGCGTGATGGGTTGTGTGCTCTGTATGCAAATTGAAAAGTTGAAGTGTTTTAGAACAAATGGAAGTGAAGAGGTGGGGGGAGTAAAGCCGAATGTGCACAATGGCATCAATTCCACCCAGAGAACGCAGACTCAGGAGGAAAATTTGAGGGGAGATCAATGGATGTTATTGGGAGGCCTTCAATCGCCGCTCCAACTCTATTATTCATGTCTTTCTTCTCCTCTCAATATACTGTGGCACTCCTTTGATAGATAACCTAGTTTCTTGCCCATTGATTCTCAAGGATGTACAGCTTTACAATAAAGTCAAGAGTAGGATGTTTCATTTTTTTTTTCTCAATGTCAAAACATCCCTGGGAAAGTGTGTTCATTTGCAATTCAGCTTATAAAGCACAAAGGCAGCAGCGGAGGAGTTTGAGCTCGACATGAGTGCAAGAGCTGCTCCATGTCACCGCACAAACCCTCCGGCAAACAATCTCACCCTGTAATCCCGCTTAGAGTCGTGCCGCTCTCATTGAAACTAACCAAATCCACCTGTGCTCACACACCTGTAAGAGCTGCATATTCCTCTCTTCTCATTATATTTTCACCTCTCATGTAGTTTTTTTTTCTTTCTCTCTTCTACTTTTCTCCTCAGGTCACCAGGAGTCTTCCAGCCTGCAGCCGTGCAGCATCGGTGGAGGCTCGTGCCCTGCCATGTGTACCTGCAGTAACAACATTGTGGACTGTAGAGGGAAAGGTCTAACAGCCATCCCAGCCAACCTGCCCGACAGCATGGCCGAGATGTAAGCACAATATCTGTTTTCTTTAGTAAACAGTGTCACCTTAAAGGATGTTTTCAAGGCCAATTTACCAAGCACAGATGTACAGTCTTATTTGTCACAATGATTTAAAGACTAAATTAATTCTCAGTTAATTTGAATGTGATTTTAGAGAACATAAGCAACTAAACCCTTAGCAAACATGCTATATTAACATTTACCATTAGCAAACAAGAGATCATAGCTCTGATTACACTACATACACTGCTGTAATATAGTCATGAATACTGTAGATAAAGCTTTACAGTATGTGCCTATGTTCACGTTGCATGACATGGAGAAATTGCGTGATCAGTGATAAATTGCTTAAATAATTTCAACTTATTCAGTAAAGCTTTAACTGTGAAGTGACTGTGGGCACATGATGACCATGTACATGATGAAATGTTGATGTAGCCACAAACAGAGTGCACTTACAGCTCCAGCAAAGCAAGAAGGTGAAGCAGGAGCTACTGACTTCTATTTATTGTTTAAATTGATATCATAATAACAATGAAAATACATACACTATATATTTGGTTCTACTGCAGTAACCCATCCCAACCATTAGTCAAACACATCTAATTTCATTTCCCAAGAGGATAATGTGAGATTAAAATTGCAGATAAATTTAGATATCCTTAGACTTTTTCTTTTTTACCAATCAACATTTACTTAACACTATCTCAGTGTAGATCTGATTTGGTACAGCAGATGACTCTCAGCCAGAACTAACTGTTTGGATCTGTCATATTTAGGAAGGTTAGATTCTTACAGGAAAGAGATGGGTGTCAGAGAAATGCAGGGACATCCACGGCTGCATTGTTCTTTGAAGAACGGCACTGCAGGGCATTTGTTTGAGTATGCACATTAAAGATGCGTATGTGTTTCCATAGGTATCTGTCTGTGTGTATGCTCATGCAGGGTTTTAACAAGGCTGGGAAGATTTCAGCATGCATGTTTTATGTACATATGCTGTTCTAGCTTGCTTTTCTCACCATGCATCACCCAGCAGGGAGACGTCCATCCATTTGCTGTACACTGAGAGACACACGTGCAGACTTAGAGCTGACTTTAGACTGAGACTGCATGCTCTTATCAGCTCAGATGGCTGTGAACCGCGTGCGAGCGCATTGCTAACATCCCTCCCTCAGTTTATCAGTCCTCCAACATCTGTCTGGGTATTAACTGTTTACGGCCCACATGCTATCAGACTATTGTAATTCCCGGGAATGCATGGCTAGACTTTTCAAGGTAGTGCTTTTACTCTCTTTATCAGGGGTTTAATGCCCCTGGCAGAAGCCTGCATGAAATGGTACAGCAACACCGTGATTTATGCATGGTGAGAAAAAGGGAGGATGAAGGGAGAAAGTCAGCGGTCGCATTGCATGTTCTTCCAAGGAGCATGTGTGTAGTTAGGAGGACACAGCAAGTTTCTAGGTCTCCTCCTCCCCATGGGGTCTGTTTATAAATACCCAGCTAGCATGGAAGTCACAGATTCCATGTTCCCCAACAACCCTGACCCATTTCTAGTGCAGTGGTGTGCTCAATTTCTTAATTTGGACATGCAGTTCACACTTCTGTGCATTCTTGTCTAATTGTAATGACCACCCATGAAGTATTGAGATATTTTAAATAATTTAAAAGTCTTCACATATCCTCCGTATTGACTTTTGAGATTGAGACTAATTCAGCCTCACCCTTGCATCTCAGTTTTGGCCATGTTTTATGGTTTGTAGACCTCTTCAGCATGCCCTCCAGTTGTAATGTTCCACAAGTGGAGTATCTCTCAGAGACTGATGTGATCTATGAGCCCAATAACCAGCGAGCAGCACTAATGGGAGAAGAGGGAGACACTGAAAGATAGCTCTACCGTGCACTGGTTTTATAGACAGTAGATTCTCTCCGCTCAGCAGATGAGTAAAGACATTTTAAAAGTCTCCCTGCCCTTCACATCTAATTGGTGCTTAACCGTGTCCTGCTAATAAACTCTACTATGATCTGATTCATCTTTTACAAGACCAGGGTGAAACACTGGCTTACATCATGCGCATTCCTCCTGTCCTGCCCATCAGAGCCCTACCTTACAGGTTACATTCCCACAACGCTTTCCTCCACTCTTTCTCCTCCTCTCTTGATTTTTTTTTCTCCTCCACATTTCTCTCCCTCTTTCCCGGCTTGCCAAATCACCACAGGCGGGTTTGAGGAGGCAGATCAACGGTGAAGGAATAAAAAGGGAAAGGGGGGGGATTCCGCTCAGTAATTCGGTGCAGCAGGTTTGATCTGTGCTTGAAGTTCATTATAAAATCAGTTTCAATTACAGCAAGGCGGGCTGCTGGGTATCAAGGCCAGCCTAATGCCTTGTTAATGAGGCACTCGGAAACTCACATACACACACAAACACACACATGCTGCTCTCATTATGTACAAATCGGAGACCTGCAACCTCCCTGCCCTGCTCTCCTCTAATGAATGCCAGTGTTGTGTTTATGGCTATGGGGATGTGAGCTGGTTTCTGTACTCCTCTCTTGTGAGACCAGGCCCAGTTAGCCTAAACACCACCGCAACAGATTATTATGCACCATAGTCTCTGTCTGCAAAGACTGAACTCTGCCATAAAACTCTCCCCCCGCCTTTCATCCGCTGCTGCGGTCCTGCCATCCATTTCTGACTCACTCACGCACGCACTGGGTGAATACCCAAAAGCATAATGTGTTTCCCCTTAATGAAAACCATGCTCAGACCCTAATGAAAAGGATGAAGACCATTGATTGGGCTGACACAAACACCAGCTCACAGGCACACACAGACAGACACGCATACAAATGTTCAGTCTGATATATTGGATGGGGACCATTGATTGTCCGTCCAAAAGCGACTTTCGAGCGAGATTTCTTTTTTCTCTGCCGATGGACAGAGCAGCTCCTTTGTTGATTGGAGGGATTAAGTCGCTTGCACATATCGATCTGTGAGGAGCGACAATGCGAAGGCTAAAAAGTTGTCAGACAGCATTGTGTGCCCTCGTCTGTCTAGAGGGTTTTGTTATATGCTGACACACACCGGAGTACCACAGCTTGTAGTCATGCACGTACACAACCGACACTGAAACACATGCAAACAGCATGCAGAGTGCCAGACTGGTTTGGGCCAGTCAGACAGACTGGTTGATGAGAGAAGGCGCTAAAGCCACTTGGCCCACCATTCTGCCGCATGGTGAGGGCAGAGGAACCACAACGCTGTCACTCTGCTGTAAATCCACGGACACATTGGGACAGGCAGACAAAAACAGACAGAGGGAGCATGTCCACCACAGGAATCTGTGGTCTGGAATCACTGCTATCCTAAGAATGTCAATTGCGCTCCTATATCGCTCCATAAATGTAGGCCACTCGTTTGAAGGGGAAAGCTTCTTGATTGAAAAATTTGGAAACTCAAAACTGTTAAGTGGCTGTGGCTAATGTCTAACAAAACATTCACCCCCCATGAATAGACATAAACATAGCAACGCAGGAGGCCTGAGAGGCATGCAGTAAATCTGAAATTGTTTCTAATAGAATAATTAAATCATGTGGAAATGGGCCTGTACGATCACATACTTAAGAGGGTTATGGTTAAATCTATCAACAACGTTCTGTTTGCCAAGGAGTTTTGCAGATTTTTAAATATTTCTCATTTTTCTGTGGTGACAAATAGGATTTTAATGGCCTGTAGATTCCGTCGTAGCCACTGGACTACCACACCTCGCACAGGCCCGTGCCTCCTGTTCTGCAGCCAGTTCCTCTGCTGGGAGGCAGCATGGTAGGACACACCAGACAGGCCCACAGCTGGCTCCCTCCGGGCCCTGCTAAGCCTTGTTAAGGACAGTTTTAAAAGCTGTGAACTGACCTGCAGATAAACAGCCCTCTGCCAGCTACACCAGGGAATTGGTCTGGGACTGAGCCGGGTCCTAAGTAGCAGCCGGTCTGAAACACGCAGACATGCATGCCCACACTAATGGGGTTTAGTGATGTCTGTTTCCCCGGGACCATCTGAGACTGATTAGAGTTTGTGACTGTTCTGTACTAAATGACCAACTCTATGTTTGTCTGGATATTCATTTCATTCTTTGACATTTTTTTATGGTGAGATTTTGTCACACATTTTTCTTGTCAACTTTGCTTCAGCAGCTCTTAGGCTCACAGGAAAGAGTAAACTAAACGAAGTAATATTTCACCGCGCTGCAACGGTTTCAGTGGACACTTTGCAGACACCCAGAGGATAAAGACAAATTTCACAAGAACAAGTGAGATCATTATTGATTTCAGGATCTCATATGAGAACATAAGTGCTGGACACTGTAAATGTTATACCAAGAAGAAATATTACTTTTAGTCGAAGGCCTTAACACCCTCCCACAAACTGAGACAGAGCATTTTCCCCTCCAGTCCTTTTCCACAGCACTTTAGTATTCAGACTGTTTATTGGTTCTGAGGATGTTATGACTCCAACATGCCTGGACCTATTACAGCTGGGGAATAGATCTCCGCTAATATAATCAGGCCAATCACCAAAGGTCAGAGGTAATGGGAGGATTACTCAGCTATGTTGCCATGGAGAAGTCTATTGTTTGGTTAACTGATGGTATCTCTTCTCCTCTCCTCTCCTCTTTTCTCCAGACGTCTGGAGCAGAATGGGATTAAGTCTGTTCCTCCCGGAGCCTTCTCTCCCTACAAGAAACTGCGTAGGATGTAAGTACAGCAGTACACTCACCTCAGGGCTAAATAATACAGATGAGAACAAGAAGTTGAGGGCTGGAAAAAGAAGCGACAATTGGCAGTCTTCTTATTCCACTCCTAAGGAGCATGAAGTATTTAGTTTGTCTGCGCCCGAAGAACATATTCTTGTTCTCAGACTTGGGGTGGCATGGAAAGCAAGCACTCAGATGCTACATGAGCATAATAACAGCTCTCATCTTTCATTGCTGCACACTGGTATTCCCCTGGCTAGTGTTGTGTCCAGTCTGTGTGTGTGTGTGTGTGTGTGTGTGTGTGTGTGTGTGTTGTGCCTGCGTTGGCAAACTGTAAACTGCAGCTGGGACGATGATGAGGGGACGGACAGTTTGCTGGAATGAGAGCTGAGGCTTCGCTCTCTCTGGGAGTGAACAGTGACAGGCTGGTAGTTGACACTGAGTGGTTTTTCACCCGTTGAACCAGCTGTCTGGTAACCCGGCTAGTGCGCACCAGTCGGCCAAACCCAAAACTCCGACACCACCAGGCCTGACCGACATAGCAGCAGGGAGACGGAGGAACCGGAAGGTCAGGGAGTTTCTCTGCCCTTCTTAAAGGATTCCTCACTGTTTTATCCTCCAACTCCAGGGACAGTTTGAAGTTCAAATGAGGTGAATAGCGAGCAGTCGACAGACTGAAGCAGCTGCTATCTCATTGTAACTCCGGGGAAATCTCATGGGAAATTAATATTTATTTGTACAAAAATAAATGCAAAAATGTTTTGGGTTTTTTAAGTTAAAAAATTGTGAACCATGTAGACTCAACCAGGTCAAGTTTTGTATGTTAGAGTAAAGGAAACCCTCAAACTAAATAAGTGTTACAATAAGTCTGAAACATTATTACAAAGGGTTTCAAAGTAAAAGTAAATAAAACTCTCAAAATGTTAACCTAATCTTAACCCCACAAAGACTGAGCTAAAATTGAACTAAATAGGTGTTATGGCAATTTTGTTGTGTTTCAATAAGTGTTATTGTTATAGAGTCATCACTTATTATTGAATATGATACAAAAACATATGGTTTACTATGATTTGATATGATTTAATAGCACACGTTTCACAAATAAAATCATTAACAAACTGTACTCTGGTTAACAGAAATTGCATTGAGCAGCTGCGATCTCACTGTAGTGCCCCTGTCCTTAATCTCACGGGAAATTCATAATTATTCATTAATTAACTGCAAACCTTTGGAATCAATCAAGCACGTCAGGTTTTCACATTTAGTTAAGTGCAATATTTTTAAAAATTAAATATGATACAAAATGTTTTTCATAGAACATATAACCAGATTTAATGGCAGTGAGACTGAGAATGTGTTGCTCTCCTACATCTGGTCTTCCAAACAGACACGACCTGCTACTGCTGCTGCTGTTAATTCTGCATTTAGCAACAACAATGCACAGCCGCACGTCTGTCTGTTTCTGTCTGACCCTCAGTGCCTCTGTTTATTCAGCTGGCTATGTGCCCTCACTGGCCCGGCCTGTCCTGTGTCCAATACTCTCAGTACACACTGTGTGTAGACAGCATCCATACATCATGATGAATATGGTCACTCTCCTGGGTCAGGCTCTGCAGATGTTCATATGTAAGTTTTATATTTGGTGGTAGGTTTTTCTGCCATATTATGTATGGAAAATGTGGTTAAATATTTGATTATAAGGCGACATTAGGTAAGTTAAAGTTATATATAGGCTTTTGTATTTGTTTGTTTATTTGTGGTGTACGCAGGTATGTGTGCAATGCCTCTCCTGACCCTTCGTGTCCTCTTCTCCCAGTAAATGCCAACCACACACATTCTCTTTCACCTTGTCCCGGTTTGGATGACCTACACATGAACCGTCCCTTAAGACAGGGATGCAGTAACAGCCCTCACACACACCGACACACATACACAAACACACCAGCGTCTGAGTTTACAGACACACACCAGTGCAGATGTTGGCTCCGTCGCCGCGTTTTCATTTCCAGGAAACCTCAGTCCTTTGCAAGAAGACAAATGGGTACTTATTTAACTGTTACCCCCAAATGAGAAAATATCCCTCTTCTTCACCACATGATGATTTTCCTTCAAAGGTATCCAGTCGACTGGAGTTCAGTCCACATACTCCATTAACTCTCTCTCTCTCCATCTGTCTTTCTCTCTTTCTGTCCCACTGTTCCTCATTTACTGTTGCATTTACTTACACAGACACATAAACACATAGACACACAGGCTTAGTGGTTATCCTGTGGGGAGAGGCCTGTGGATCCTATTAACAGCGGCTACGTTCAGAGGCAGCCTACTGTATTTCGCTTTGGATTTCATCCCTGCACCCCATTTTTATTCACACACACTCACCATGGTACAACACAGGGCCGCTCGATAGGCCACAAATAATATGAGTAAATGTTTTGATTGGCAACAAGACTCTAGCCCGCTCCATTACATCAAATCCCTTGAAGGGACGCACCATCAAATATGGGAGCGAGCTGGAACTCATCTTCATCCAGCTCACACTACATTTGCTTCCTCCTCGCTTGCCAGCGACAAGCATGGGGCCTTACATCCACCCCACCTTCCTATGAGGGTGACACCCAGGTGACAGTTGGGTCAAACCTCCCACGGGAAAATGACCTTTTCCCCAAATCTCCATTTTCTTGACTTTTAATTCTCTGGCCTTCTTCTTCAATGCAGAGACCTGAGCAACAACCAGATCTCAGAGATTGCTCCTGATGCCTTCCAGGGCCTGCGCTCCCTCAACTCCCTGTAAGTGACCCCGAGCCGAGTTTGTGCATGTGTGTGTGCATGAATATCAACTCGGTTGTCATTTCTCATGTCTAACGCAAATCTGTGTTGTGATTTCCCAGCGTGCTGTATGGAAATAAGATCACCGACCTGCCCAAGGGGGTGTTTGACGGCCTCTACGCCCTGCAACTGCTGTAAGCAGAACACACATACACACACACTCTGCTGATAAGCTGCAGACATATTCTGAATACCAGGCATCCTTTACTCCCACTCAGTAAAGGAGTCATATCCTTCACATAAACTTTGTACCTGTGCATAGTTTTCTAGATGGAATGCATAATGAATGAATGCATAAAGAAACTCTGACAAGCTGCTCCTCCTCTCCCTCCTTCTCTCAGGTTGCTGAATGCCAATAAGATTCACTGCGTTCGTGCCAACGCCTTCCAGGACCTGCAGAATCTCTCACTGCTTTCGCTCTACGACAACAAGATCCAAACCCTCGCCAAGGGCACCTTCACTTCACTCCGAGCTATACAGACCCTGTGAGTCAAACACGCACACACACATAAACATGCCGCTGTACGCGCTCTGACACATACCGAGCCGTCACCATAAAACATGAGCCAACACAGGAGTTGTTTACTTGCAGGTCTGTGTAATAACACAGGAATGGAATCATGAGGTGGAGAGGAGAGTAAATCTATCATCTTCACAAACACACGGACACACACAGCTTCTGCGGCCAGAACGAGATCAAAAACAACGCACACCACACCCACTCTTTCCCCCACTGTTACCCAGACAGCACCAGTTCTTTCTAAATGAATGTCTCTTTTCCAATAAACAAGGCAAACCACACGCTGTTATCAATACAGACCCCACACTGTGGCATTTACCATGTCTGAATCACACTGCATTGCATTGTCATCCATATATGCAAACACAAGACATACAAGACACCTGTTGAAGATGATGGATAGTGCTGCCCCTTGGCTCACCACACACACACACACACACACACACACACACACACACACACACACATAGAGGGCACTGGGTTGAAGGGTCTCAGTCTAAAACACATTCTTGTTTTGCCTGCAGTCTGAAGAAGGGGTAAAAATACACAGAGATCCTTCCCCCCAGACTCTGGTCTTCCAAATTGACTTCATAATTTGCATGGCAGCACACACTCTTTAAACGGAAGTATGGATGGGTAACATGAATAAATTCAACAAGCATGTCTTACAATATACACTCAGTTGGCAGTTTATTAGGTACACCTAGCTAAAACTAAAGCAGTCTAAGATAACAGCCCTACAGTAAGTCCTACCTACATGAAGGTATAATGTTTAGTTGTTGATTGAATTTTACGGTCATTTTGGATGCTGTGGTGCTTTATATTGAATTGTACTGCATTATACTTAGAGGTGTTTCTAATCTTTTGTCAGCCCCCATTTATAGACCAAATATTAGAAACATCTCTCTGTATAACACAATATAATTCACCAGCAGCACAAACTACAGCCTCCAAAATAACCATAAAGTGAATCACAGTTTATCAAATGTATGCAAAATCACATAATAAAATAATCAAACTGATCAGAAATTCAGAGCAATGTACTGTGTTCCACTGTTCTGCAAACTCTTAATATGTGTAAAACAAAAACTTCAGTAACTAATTTTGTGTGTGCTTTTTGTACAGTTTTCCCAGAATCATTAATTTGGACAACACACATTAATGAAATAGTTTAATATTTTGTGTATTTTTTGCCACAAGTTAGATGAGTACATCCATACCACTGTTATGTCTGTACAGTAAATATGAAGCTACAGCCAGGAGCCAGTTAGCAACTATTTATTCGTGGCCTTTATCCCGTCAGTTTTCATGTGTGTTCCTTTTCTCCCCTCTCCCTCTTTCTTCTCTTTCTTCTCTCTACCTCTCTTACCTTCCCCTTCTTTCCAATCCATCTCTCCCCCTTCCTCTCTGTTCTCCAGTCACCTGGCCCAGAACCCATTTATTTGTGACTGTAATCTGAAGTGGCTGGCGGACTACCTGCGCTCCAACCCCATCGAGACCAGCGGCGCCCGCTGCGCCAGCCCTCGCCGACTCGCAAACAAACGCATCGGACAGATCAAGAGCAAGAAATTCCGCTGCTCCGGTAGGCCGGTGGCTCAGTGTCACTGTCTGCAAATGTCTCCCTCTTATTTCTCTCTTGGGCTCTCAGACAGGCTTTGTTGTTTTTATTCCACTTGTCTCTCACTGCTCTACTCTTCTCTCTTTCTCTCCGCTGGGAGTGGCTATTATCTCTGCATTGTTCCCTCTCCCTCATACCACATTGAATGAGTGATCATTCCTGGCAAAAGGTTTTATTCGGCCTATCATTTGCTGTGCCGGTGCTCCTCGATCAATATCTCCCCAGATGAACTTGGGGCCAAGGAGAGAGGGATCGTTCGCTGTTTCTCCATTTCCCCTCCATATTACCACATTGTGAGTCTGGTTTCACATCCAAACCGCAGTGAGCTGAGATCACCAGTCGGGGCTGGTATAAGGGCTAGAGTTTCTGTACGTGCCCACCATTCCTCTGCCCTCTGCCAATCTCAGGCTCCCCTCCATCTCCCCTTGCCCGCTCATTGCTCTCTGCCTGCCAGGCTCAGGTTTCCTTCACACCCCCTCACTCCTCTGCACTGCACTAACCAGGCCTCACCATCCCCACTCCCTCCACCCTGTGCCCAGTACTATTGTGTTTATGCACTGTGCTACGCTGTCTGGCACTCTGCACTGCTGAGGTTTCACACTTCTTTATAGCCTCATTTGTTTGGCCCAGTGAAGAAGGGAGTCCATGTGTTTTTCTCTTTCTTTTTTCCCCTCTTTTTTTGTTTTTTTTCTGCTTTCTTTTTTCTTTCTTTCTCACTGTCTCCCTCTTTCCCTCATGTCACTCTTCCTTAGCAACAGCCAAATATTTACCACCTTTTAACATTGTTACTAGTTTCTCCACATTGCCATACACAGAGATAGTCCCAGGCTTCTCTGTTTAACTGTCATATACCTTGAGTCATGTGTCGTCATATATAAGCTTTATATATGACTGTTCTGAAGCATAGCGTCACCACAGCTATGCAGACCAGACTGGTCTCACTGACATCCGTCCCTCTTTCTTTTCTCCATCACAGCCAAAGAGCAGTACTTCATCCCAGGTGAGTGGCTTGTAAATGTTCACACCTATCATTGTCTTCCTCTTTTCTTTAATTATCCACCTGCAGCCATGTAGCGGCATCATTTTTTCCATTACTTACTGTTCATTAAAATAAGATTCTCCCACAGGTTAAAGGATAATTTCAGTTTATTACAACTTGGCTCTTATTTTCATAGGTTTGCCATCATTCCTTTCGGTAATAATAACATTTTATTTATTTAAGTTAATTGTTGAGAGCTGCTAACATGGCGACGTTGCTAAAAATAAGTCAGACGAGTCAAGAAACACAAGCATTCAGATGATCACACCGACTTCCTTCCTTGCCATAGTTATGTGCAAACAGTTTTCCTGTACAATGAGGGATTATTACCAACATTTCCGATGCACTCACTTTTGGTTTTACCTTTATCATTTCTTGAAATAATGGCCAAAACTATGAAAGACCTAAGTTGTGATAAACCGGAATCATCCTTTCATGTGGAGGATAGTTGGATGAACTTCAGAGGACATGAGCTGCACAGAAAAAACATTGGGCATTATAGGGTCAAATTATTTGAAATTTGCGTGCTGGTGGCAGTGGCACCTTAGATATGCGAGGCCAGCTAATTGGGCCTGTGAGTGACTGTACCTCTGCGTGCATTTTAATGTGATATACGTGTGAGAGCGTCTGTTTCTCCTCAGCTCTGTTTTCCTAACAGTCTCAGCAGATAGAGTCAAAAGGAAGTGGCTCTTTGCTTTGGCATGAGCACAGACAGTCACTCACCGAGAGGGGCAGAAAAGGAGGGAGGGAGAGAAGGACAGAGGGGATGGAAAATGTGTCCTTTCTATCAGTAAAAGCTAAAGAAAATAAAGCCCACCAGAGGACCCAGATTCCTATCAGCGGATGTTTCCGGACCTCTTAACAAGAGCACTTCCAAGAAAATAACTAGGAGGAGCAGTGATGTGTGTCGAACTCTGTGTGTGTGTGTTTGTGATGCTTATGTGATTCAGTGTCCATGCTTGCGTGTCTGTGTGCGTGCATGCGTGTCTGTGTAAATTAATGTGTCTTTGTGTGCTAAGCTGAGATAAAGCTCTACACTGGCTTAGAGAACAAATGGGAGTACTATGTAAGCAGAAGGAAGATCAAAGCCAAATGTGATTAATGAGAATTTCACCCTCCCTGAATGATAACAATAAAAGCCTCCACGATACGCACACACATGCACTCAACACACACAGTCGCTAACAGCACGGGAATTCCATAATACATTGATAATGAGGAACCAAGCTGCAGGGAATCATGAGAACTTCTACAACTCCAGCGATGAGTCATTTTGCGCCTCAGAGAGGGAAAAACCTCATCCCTCTCCTCTGTGTTTTCTCCAGTTTCGTTTAAATCTGCTGACAGTAAAAGTGTCGCCACCACGCACTTGTGACGATGACGATGACTCAGGCTCACGAATCTCCCCTGGCTCCTCTACATCCTCAAGATCAAAGCTGTGCTGTACTTTCATTGCTTCCTCTGTCGCAGGAAATGCCTTTTCCTGTTGTCTGGCCCAGCGAGGGAAAGTTCATTAATGACCAGCATTACTGTGTCTATCTGCACCCTCCGCTGAGCCACTCTGAGAAGTGACGCAGCTTCAGAAAAAGTCTTTGCAGAGGCAGCCAGAGGAAGTCGTTTCTGTGAATCTAATTCACTCTTTCACCGTCCAACTGTATTCTAATAAAGTCAACGATGAGGGTTTGGGGTTAGGTTATGGTTTCAGATGCTGTTCCATTTATTTAGACAGATTTTTGATACTCAACTATTGGATTTAGTCCTGGTTGTTTGAGGTTTTCCTGCTCATGACTGTGGTCTGGGTGCCCCTAGGTGTCCCGCTGACGTAATCTCCAAACCTCAGGCAGAGAGGTGCGCGAATGTGAGCAAGCAAACACACAACGATACCCTAACAGCAAACGCTGAGCTGTTCCCTCTAAATGGAACATATGCACACACATAAGCTCTACACGCACATATACACACATATATACACAGACACCGATACACAATACACACACACACACACACACACGCTGTTCTAAGTGGCTCCCAGTGCTGTTCCATTATTGAGCAGCCATGATGTAACTGGCAGCACGCTTTTTGGCACGTAATGTCTATTCATAGACGGAGGCGGTGCAGGAAAATGTCCCACACTCCCCGTGCTGCCTCATTCTTGCTCTTCCTCTATCAGGACAGACGTCTCTTTGCGCCTCCCACCACTCACCTTTCATTTCTCTCTCATCTGTCTTCTTTCACTCCTTTCTCCCTTTTCTTCCCTGCATGCATTTAGGTCCCTCCTGTTTCCTCCGCCTCCTCCCCTTCGACTTAACCTGTCTACACACGCTTCCTGCTTCCACCTCTCTCCCACCATCCTCTCTCTCTCTCTTGGGTGCTCTGCTTCAGTGAAGCTGGCAGCCCAAATCCTCTTTGGCATCCCTATCTCAATCTCCCCTGCTACTGTTCTTTTCACCCCACTGCTCCCACTCTATCACCTCTCTAAAATAACTCACTCTCGCCCCCACCCATTCATATCTCTCCTGTGAATGGAAGGAGAGCTGCAGGATGTTCTTAAGGGTGCCTAAGGTTAAAGATTAGGTAGGGAAGCCGCCTTTTAGGTCACAAAAGGACAAACTACTGACATACAGCTGTGGAGGGAGTGGAGGCGTGACTAAGAACATCATGGGAAAGTGAGGCTGATGTCATTGTGTGTTATAAGAGTACGTGTGTTTGCATTTTCTCCCGTTCAGGTACAGAGGACACCCGTCTGAATAATGCCTGTAACAGTGATCCAGTGTGTCCTCCCAAGTGCCGCTGTGAGTCGAATGTAGTGGACTGCTCCAACCTGAAGCTCACCAAGATCCCCGAGCACATCCCCGCATCCACCAGTGAACTGTAAGGAATCTAAGTCTATTGCTAACAGGAAGAGATAAAGGAAGAGACGGAGTGAGCAGAGATAGATAGATAGAAGTTGTAGAGCGAGCAAATTCAAAAACTCACACTGAATATTTAAGAGAACTTTAAATTTGTATGGATGCGTTTGTTTGTATAGTTAAACTTTTTAAACTTTTTCTCTCTAGCCGCCTTAACAACAATGAGCTCACCACTCTGGAGGCAACTGGAGTTTTTAAGAACCTTTCCCAGCTGAAGAAAATGTAAGAGAAACGTTCATTTTACTTTTCTCTAAATAGTTTTACATTTACTTTTCTGACATGTTTTTTCCCCCCCACAGTAACCTCAGCAACAACAAGATCACAGAGATTGAAGATGGGGCATTTGAAGGTGCATTGTCTGTCAATGAGCTTCACCTCACAGCCAATCAGATCGACTCGGTCCGAAGCGGGATGTTCCGTGGCCTTGAGGGACTCCGTATGCTGTGAGTGATGCACAAACGCACACAGTCGTACACTCAGGCGAGGTGATATTTCTTAAAATGCAAGATAAGATTAATATTTTAGGCTGAAGTGTTCCATTTCTTTCCTCTTTAGGATGCTGAGGAACAACAAGATCAGCTGTGTCCACAACGACAGTTTCACAGGGCTGCACAACGTCCGTCTGCTGTCTCTGTACGACAACCAGCTGACCACGATCACTCCTGGAGCCTTCGACACTCTGCAGACTCTCTCCACCCTGTGAGACCCTGGCACACACACACACACACACACACACGCTTACCTTCAATCGTGCATTTCAAGTTTCACTGCTCTTACAACCTCTCTTACGCTCACTCTCTCCCAGTAACCTCTTGGCCAACTCCTTCAACTGTGACTGCCGGCTGGCTTGGCTCGGTGATTGGCTGAGGAGTAGGAAGATTGTGACAGGTAACCCTCGCTGCCAGCGTCCTGGCTTCCTGAAGGAGATCCCCCTGCAGGATGTGGCCCTGCCTGACTTCCGCTGCGAGGAAGGTAGGTGGTGCTGAGACACACGACTCCCTGTCGCGATTTGAATCCGCTTCTCTTCCTCTATCTGTATCTGAACTTTTGTTGCAGCTTTGCCACTTTAAATGAAGTAATCTGTCTCTGTGAAAGGAGATAAACATCATCAATATAGCAGATGACCTCCAGTCTGTGTGAAACTAACCTGTCTGGGTCTGACTGATGAAGATTTTAACTGCACTATACTCCGCAATACGTTATGAGCAAGACCTGCTTAAAGTGTCTGAGATCATCTTAAATAATGACCGCTATTGTGCGACTCTTTTGTTTACTGAATAGATTGCTACTCAGCAGTTCCTAAGCTGCTGGTCAATGCCGGGCTGAGTGGAGCTATTGAGCTGTTTGCCTTATTGACCAGTCAGCCTATTTGCACCTGAATGAATGTTAGACTTGTCTTCAGGCCTCGGGCAGCTTCCATTCTTTGCTCTTGCTGGTCGATATTACATTAGTGAGGCTCCTCTCTCTCTGTCCTGTTTTACTTTTCACATTTTTCACTTCCTCTTTTTTCATTGTCTCAATGCCTCACCATCAGCTTGAAGGATTGTGCTGTTTTGGCACTGTCTTGCCTTTAGGTTTGCTTTGTCTTTCTACATTTTTTTCTACGCATCTTTTTTTTTTTTTTTGCTCTTCTTTTGGCTGTTCTCCATGTCTTTCCCACCCTCCTGGTCATTCCTCCTTTCTCTTCCTCTCTGTTATCTGACTCCCCTCTATCTCCTGTTTTTTTTCCCAGGCCAAGAGGAGTCAAGCTGTGTGCCCAGACCCCAGTGTCCCAGTGAATGTACGTGCCTGGAGACTGTGGTGCGCTGCAGTAACAAGCACCTCCACACATTGCCCAAAGGCATCCCCAGAAACGTGACTGAACTGTGAGTTCCTTGGCATTAATTATGCCAATAGCATTCATATCTTATCAGTTTGAGTTCCAGGTTTTATTGTTCCTTTGTCTGGCTTTGATGGAGGCAGGCCTGGAAAGGAAACCAAAGGAGACACTATAAAAAAAAGGTAGAGGGGAGCTTAGGAGGTATGACAGAGATAAGAGTTAGTGAAAACAGTGGAGGCAAAGAAAACAGATCTCATCATTTGGAGAAGGGGAAAGGAGTCAATAAACCCTGCAGTTATTCTCTCAGACATTCTTCTTCTGTGTTCCCTGCAGCCCTCGGGGCTAGCACTGATGTCACTCTCACACTCAGAGCCAAGGATCAGTGTGTGTGCGTGTGTATGTGTGTGTGTGTTTGTGTGCATATTTGTGTGAGGGCCAACAGCCTGTCCACAGGAGCATCTGGGAGCAAGAGGACATTTTAATGAGCAGTTTTCAATGGAAAGGGGAGGGAATGGAATAGGTCTGGAACTTTCCAATACTGCTTCAAGTGGTTCAGACTCAACTCTCACACACACACACACACACACACACACACACAGATGCACACACACGCTGTGCAAGCCTTAAGGCCTGTCATTGTCCCAGCAGGTGTGACCAGGTGTGCCCCTCTGTTCTGGGCTTTCATCTAGTCATCTGGAGAGTTTGCTACTCCATCATTATCCCAAGTGTCCTCTAGACCGTCATTACCTATCATTACCTCCGAACCCAAAGGCCCCCTTAACTAACCAGCAACCCCCCACCCCCACCCCCACCCCCACCGCCCTTCCTCCCCCCGCCGCCCTTCCCTCCCTGAGTACAGTCAACAACAATAGCAGGAGAAAGCCCCTGCAGCTGCGCTCAGAGGGACCAGGCCCCAAATCAGCCATTTATCAAGGCGACAGCCCTCTGGTAGCCTTTGTGTTGGCAGTCAGCAGGGTGGTTGCATCCCTGCAGGCATGATGTTAACTGTGGTGGCTTGTACATACATCAGTATGTTAACACACACACATGCATGAACACACACAAGTGTTCAAAAAGCGGAGTGCTGGGTCACATTTAGGAATTGCTGCTAAGCCGAAAATTCACAAAAATGTCACTGAATAAGTTGGCCATCGTTGCCCATTTATTCAGTGAAGTGATATTTAACCCAGCATGTGTCTGGGATAGGATGCTTATATGGGATTTACTGGCTTGCTTACTAAGCCTGACTTCTAGGCAGGAGACACAATATTGTGTCAAAATAAAGAAAACATTCTGCTGTTTGGTTTAACGTGAGATTAAATTGGCTCCAACAGCATGGGAAAAAGAGGGTCCCCGCCTCAAGCTCTTCACCTAACCAGCTCACAAAGTAAAACGTATCTGCTGACAAAAGCCTAAATTACTAACTAAAGCCTAATTAATATAAGATATGGTATCCTCAGTTACTATAATTCAGTACTCCCTTGACAGAATTTAACAACCCCTCATTAAGTAGCTTGCAGCTTGACATTATAATTACACCTTTCATATAATACAAATGTGAAAGAACGTGAGTAAATGAAGATATAGAGGGAATTTTGGTGATGGGGTGGGATTATCTAGACTTCTGTCACTTTTTTCTAGTGTCATTGCCCTTTTATCCCTTTTTTTGTTCTCCATTTTTTCTTTTTTCCTTCTTACTTTATTTTGTTGTTATTTTTGTTCTATTTTTGCACTGATTGAATTGCTGTGGATGCCTGTATAGCACATCCTTTGGCTTTATAATTGTTAAACTGAGCAACAACTGGTTCATCCAAACTGCTCAGTAAAAATATATTAAAAGTATATTTGATCAAATAATTACTTACTAAATACTTACTGCCGTAGCTTCACAGTAAAAGCCATAAGTCTCAGTAAGACTTTTACTGTGAAGCAGCTGCAGTTTGCATTAACATTGTTAACACACCTGCTTTTTGACAACTGCAGTTGCAATATATTGATACTAAATACATTATAACATTTCATTTTTAACGGTTTAGAAAGTAATCTACAGTACTGCAACAAAAAAGTTCTCATATTTAAAATGTTCTTGAATGTATGGAAACCACAATTTCAAAGCTTAGGATATCGTATCTTGGTCTGAATGGATCATTTTATGTCTACTGACTCATTAACTGAACTGTTTGTGTCTCTTTGTTCAGGTATTTGGATGGAAACCAGTTCAGTATTGTGCCAAAGGAATTATCTGCCTTCAAATACCTACAGCTGGTGTAAGTTTCCGTCTGTCTGCCTCCTCCGTCTCACTGTGCAGATCAACATAGGGAACTTATGCCTTTTTCATTTTCCTTTCAGAGACCTGAGCAACAACAAGATCAACTCTCTGACCAACTCGTCCTTCTCTAATATGAGCCAACTCACCACTCTGTAAGTCCTGACCAGCCTCAGCCAAGAGCTAGTATTTCATTCCGGTGCCGACAGTAGGATGGAAACAGCTGAATTTTATATACATACATAGGTAATTATTTTTACATTGCAGAATCCTGAGCTACAACTCCTTGCGTTGTATCCCCAAAATGGCCTTCAGTGGACTGCACTCTCTCCGACTGCTGTGAGTTTATTTTTATATTTTAAATGCATGTATATACATACTGTATAATATGTGTGTTCCTCTTCGGGGTGTCTGTCTAGGGTTAAAAGTCTTAAAGTCTTAAAATCCTATTTTTAATACAAAAAGTATCTCTCCAGTGGCATGAGAGAGTTTCTCGTCTTTCCAGTGCAAATCATATCTTTTAAATGTTTCTTTGTTGTCACATAATTTCGAGACATCGCTCAAAACAGCAACTTCGCTTGAAACAATTGAAGTTATTTTGAAAGAAGAAAGAAGACTCACTTTCAGACTAAATGAGTTATAAAGGAGGATATTTTTACTGTTTGCACTGACTACAGAGACGGTGCAGCAGATGCTGAGAATCTTTGATTGACTCCAGAGGACTGAAACAGTCTAAACAGTTATGACAGCTTATGAATTCACATTCACACGCACACGCACACACACACAACCTACGACCCATTTTCTCTGTTTAAATGGCAGCCACGGGGGCAGCAGTGTTGTTCCAGCTCCTGTTCCTCCTGCCCACACCTCGTCTTCAGACATCTGCCCAGTCTGCCTGTTCACCTCTGAACGCCCCGAGCTCATCACCGCCTCACCACCAGGGCCAAACACGCGCCCCCACAACCCACTGTACAAAGTCACTCTGACACTGATTACCAGAGAATGTTCGCCCCGCTAACCGTAATGGTTTTGACTCTGCCTCCGGGCTTTTATGAAGTTATAAAGTCTTTGATTGTGCACTCTCAGTGACCATGGGCTCCCCGCGGATGAATTGGTCTGCTAAATAACTGAGATGTAGAATGTAAATGCGTCCGACAGATAGATGACGAAACCAAACCAATCTTTGGACCTGCATCCAAAGATACAGCAGCTGGATGCCGAACACTTTAACTCAAATGTACAGTTCAGTTCTGCGATGGAGAAACAGAGACCAGGCCCAGCAGCACTCCTTATGAGATTATGCATGTGCCTATATGCATAGCTTACATGTTTGTCATCTACTGGCGTGGTGCCCGTTAGTATGTGTGTGGGAGTAGACATATCGGCCTTCCATGTGTGCTCATAGCAGGCACACTTTTTACTACTGACAACAAAGCTTCAACAAAGCCTCTTTTTACGGCGGGATTCGACTAAAGGCCTGATCATTACGAGGCACAAAGCGTAAGAGCCCCTTTTAGCGTGGAACGAGAGGGAAGCTCGGTCATCATTAGCTGATGCCGCCTTGCTAGCCCGGGCAAGCTGCTTTGATCTCTAATGAAGCTGCGTCCGTTATTTCTGCTCTTACTCACTCACGCCACCTTCACTTTTAAAATATTCCCTGTGCAAGAGTGCTAGATGCCATGTGAGGCCCTCCCCCCAACGCCACCCCCACCCACCCACACACACACACCCACACACACACACCATACAAGCTCAGAACTATATACAAGCTCAGACGCACACACATATATGCACAGACTGTCTGGACTACCTTATTGTCTCAGTCAGACGGGAGTCCAAATGAAGCAGAAAACTTTGATGTCTTTACTGCTGGTGTGATCAATCAGAAGCCTCCCATTAAATGTCAGTTGGTGCCATGGCTTTTTTTTTTTTTTTTTACACTAAGCAATGCTGTGGGGGTGCAACAAAACTGAAGCGACAATGAGCTCCATTTAATAGTTTCAACTTTAAGACCCCACACCGGGTTCAAAGTTCAACGATGGAAGCTTCATAGAAACCACAACGAGATGCCAAAGCCGGTTACGAGCGGGACACACTCATGCGTACTCACACACACTGAGGTGCCAAAGCCTTTATAAAGCTGCACCTTTGGCTTTACAGAGCAGTAAAGAGGAGAAGAATCATTAACGCTCAGGGCTTCAAACAGACCTGGGGTCTGAGCCTGGCATGGATGTGGTGCGGTTTGGTGTAAGTGTACATATGTGTGCGCGCGCATGTGTGTGTGTGTGTATGATGGTTGTGAGCTGCAGATTAATAAGCTGCTAATTGGCCTGCTGGGTATTAGGTGTGAGGTGAGTGAGCTGAGGCAGCGCTAGGGCGTGTCCCGCCAGGGTTTGGGTGGGAAGCTGTGAGAAAAGAAAGTGATATGAAAGAGTGATAAAGGAAAAGAGCAGAAAAGAAAGTAAAGCCTTCAACGAATGAAATCGAAGTCGACATATGCTCAAACTGCTGTTGGATACAGTGCAGTGAGTAAACGCCAGTATCACATGATCTTCAACACAAGAGCTAAAGCAAAAAACCTGTAGCTCAGAGGACTCACAGAATCTCAAAACATTATTAACTGGTTGCAGGTGAACAAGTCTGTATGAACATTTTGAACAAGTTCAGTTGGACGGCCTGTGCACACTGTACAGAACTTTTTTTTAGCCATAAGCCATCGTTGTGCCTGTCCTGAAACATCAAATGCAATTCCACTCTGAGAATTGTGCCAGGCTTGAGATAAGTTGACATAGGTAAGATGGAGTGATGTAATGATATACAGCTGTAGAAAAGAAAAAGACAGAGAGAATGTTAGTAGGAGAGCGGATCAGGTTTCTTCCTGGAGACTCCCTGGCTCCTTTCTCTGCCTGGCTGGCACACTGCTGCTGGCTTCATGCCCTCAGTATCCTAACTGTTCTCCGACTACCACAACCCAGCTACTCACTCTGCACTAATAAGCATTCTCCTCTCTGCACACGGGCCAATTAACTTGTTGTCTCAGACGGTTACATTGAATATTTTCCCTTTCGTACCCGAGCACAGCTCTGTATCCTTATACTGACCAGCTTCACTCTCTGTATCCTTTCACCTGACTCTTCCACAGCTTAGTGATAATTCACAGATCAAACAAAGAAGGAAGTAGGGTTTCAAAGTCTGTTTATACATCAGTTCTCTTCATCCAGGCAGAGAGAGCAGATGAGTCACGTTTTGGTACTGTGGACTGAGCTGTGGTAACATTAGCGTGCGGTCAGCTGAGAGTTGGAGGTGGTAATGACCCTGCGGATTACAGCAGCCATCAGTCATCTAGCCATTAAGCCATGTTGGCTTGTCACCCTAGATAGTAGTCAGAGAACAGCCAGGAAAATAACAGTATATACAAAATAGTGTATACGCACACAAACATTAATATACATGCATGTGCCCAAATATGCAAGCACGTAAATATACCTAATATATACAATTACACTGATGTTTTTTACTGTCCTGCATGTGGTGCAACTCCGTTACCCCCCTCCCTCTGTACACTTGTTGGCCCTGCCAGCCAGACGTACATAGAAACTTGACACCAGTCTTTTCCAGACTTACAGAGCTTCACATCTGCGCAAAGCTCAACCAGAAATACAAACCACCTACCACCCAACACAACACTGAAATATTCCTCAATAAATATTCCTCCTTTATTTGTATATTTCTGGTTTTAGTTGTCCGAAAAAGTATAGTGTGTAGCACTGCAACTAACATTTATTTTCATTATCATTTAATGTGGCTAATATTTTCTTGATTAATTGTTTTGTCTATAAAATTGTGTTAAAAAAAAGGCCAATCCCATTTTCCCAAGATGGAATTTTCAAATTGCTCGTTTTGAAGATATTCAATAATCTATCACAGAAGACTAAGAAATCCAGCAAATCCTCACCCTTGAGAAGCTGTAAAGAGCAAATGTGTGTTGCTTTAAATGTGACTCAAGTGATTCATGGATTATCCAAATAGTTGCCAATCAATTTTCTGTCAATCGACGAATCAGTGAATCATCTAATCATTTCAGTGACAGGAAAGTTGCACAAAAGAGAAGTTTTTTTCCTGTGATGAAATATGTTCATGGTCATAAATTGCCTCTTTTTTCCCTAAGGTCTCTGCATGGCAACGAAATCTCAGAGCTTCCTGATGGCATCTTCAACGATGTGGCCTCACTGTCCCACTTGTAAGTAGTGACACACACACACACACACACACACACACACACACACACACACACACAACTGTATTCCCCAATGGCAGCCTATGTGATACTGTCTGTGAAGTCTACACACATGTACACACACACACACACACACACACACACACACACACTTTCAGGCACAGAGGGGGTCTGGTCAGACAGCCAGAGAGTGTGGCTCACAGTGGCCTGTCTGTAGTCCTCTTTGGTGGGCTCCACATGAGCCAAGCCCTCCCTTAATCAGCCGCAGTCCTGTGGTTAAAGCAACACACAGACCCCTCTACTGTCTCATCTCCCTGTCACATCTCCGAAACACACACATGTTCACTGACACACACGCAGATTCTCCATGGTCTGTGGACTTTAGTGTTTATTTTGGTTTGTTTATTTATGTCTGTAATTTTGTGTGTGTCCATCGGGTGTGTGGTGTGTAGCCGTTGTGTGCTTGTGGACTGTGTGTGTAAAACGACACAGAAGTATCTTTGCAGTGGTGCCCTCCAGCCTAGATATGTACATAATCCCTTGGCAGTCACTGATCAATAGACCTATCAGTGTCACAGTTGGAGAGGAAGAAGGGAGGATGGAGAGAACTAAACAAACACATTTGTTTGAGAGCAGTACAGGAGTCAAGGCTGCATGAAAACAGGGTGAAGGGAGGGACGGAGGGGATCCATTGTTCCACAGTCACAGTCAAGTGGCTTTCATGTTAGCAGATGTCAGGTGTCAGCTATTGGCCCGGCCTGAAAGATGAGCCTGTGTTCCACCGTAATGGAACAGCATCGATTCAGGAGTGTTTGTGCATCCAGCGGGAGGACAGAGCGGCATTGATTCACGACCACCATGACAGAAGTGGTTAAGAGTGCCTTCTGTTCACACCTTTGCCTATAATTGAGAAGTCCTCCTCCAGATGATGTATGGCACAAAGTGGCATTGAGCATTAAACTTCAAATCTGTTTTATTCTCAGAGAAGAGGTGTTTTAGTTGTATAGTACACCAAGTTGAGTTTGGCATGGTTTGTTTTACGTAAGGGTGTAGAGACACCTGCTGGTGGTAGAGTGTACTACAGTGACACAGCCAGAATTTGAACTAAATGAGGTTGAAAAGTACGACAAACACAGCCGCCTTACATCATCACATCATTGATGTGTTTATTTTCTCTGTTCTATCAGGGCAATCGGTGCCAACCCCCTGTACTGTGACTGTCGCCTGCGCTGGCTATCTGACTGGGTGAAGACTGGTTACAAAGAGCCTGGCATCGCCCGCTGCGCTGGCCCGCAGGGCATGGAGGGCAAACTGCTGCTCACTACACCTGCAAAGAAGTTTGAATGTACAGGTGAGTTATTGTGTTGCACATGGAAATACAGGGGTGGAAATTAACTAAGTACATTTATTCAAGCACTGTACAATTTTGAAGTATGTGTACTTTACTTTAATATTTCCATTTTCTGCTACTTTATATTTCTACTCCAATATAATTCAGAGGAACATTTATTTTATAGTTTTAGTTACTATTTACTTTTACAGATTCTGATTATTAATTCAACATATAATCAACAAATAAATTATGATGTATTAGAAATTAAGATAAGACTTCATTGGTCCCTTGTTGAAATTCACAAGCTGCCCAGCAGTATATAAAGTAAAATTAGCCCCACCTTTACCAGCTGCAACATTAAAGTGATGTACACATTAATGCATCAATAAATATAATATAATAATATAATATATATTATTCTGAAATGGGCCATTCTGCATAATGAGTACTTTTACTTTTGGTATTTTACCTATATTTTGATACTAATACTTAGTAATACTTTTGCTAGTAAAACCTTGAATGCAGGACTTTTACTTGACATGAGTATGAGTATGTATGTATGTATGTATGAGTATTTTACTAGTATTACTACTTTTACTGAACATCTGAGCACTTTCACCACTGCGGGATATAATTTAAGTAGCACCAGTATCTACATACAATTCATCCTAATTGGTCTGGTATTTCCCTCCAGGAGATGTGGACACTGCAGTGCTGGCCAAGTGTAACCCCTGTCTGTCCAGTCCCTGTCTGAACCAAGGCATCTGTCACAGCGACCTGATGGAGATCTACAGGTGCAGCTGTCCCCCAGGATTCAAGGTCAGAGCTACACAATGCCACCACCTCTTGGTGAATGTCCACTTAAGTCTTGAAGTATGCATCATTTAGAGCAGAAAATGAACATTATCTCTGTTCTCTGTCTCAGGGCAAGAACTGTGAGACAGCTCTGAATGCCTGTGTGAGTAACCCATGTGCAAACGGAGGAACCTGCCAAGTGAATGAGGATGAGGAGGGAGAATACAGGTGAGGAAGGCGAGCTTTGAAATCAGTGCAGCAAATGAATGAAATCTCATTTATCTCATAAGGAACTTGTCATGATGACGTAACGCATGTTTTCACAGTTGCACGTGTCCACTGGGCTTTGAGGGCCCCACTTGCAAAATCAACATTGACGACTGCGAAGACAACGACTGTGAGAACGGAGCAACCTGCATCGATGGAGTCAACAACTACACTTGTTTTTGTCCCCCCTACTACACTGGTTAGTGCCTACAGCACGGTTTGACCCAAGGAGCAACAGTTCTGCAAAAAATCCCCATGTACAAACAAGCAAAATATTTTGTAATCTAGAGACATTTGCTAGTATGTTACAAAGAAAATAAGATATTCAAGATAAATATGCTTGAAACTAGACTGACTTTTAACTCAACACAATTTAGGAGGGTAATAAGAGATAAATTATTCTGCTTGTGAAAAAACTGGTCTTGTCTGAGTCTTGAAATAAGCAAAGCCATCTAGTTTTTCTCTCAATACATGTCATGCATTTTTCAGACGTGTTTCTTGTCTAGCTGAAAATTTTAATTGATTCAATATTTTACTTAGAAAAACAGAGACCAAATACTAAGTTGTTTTGTTTCAGGCTTGATAATGTAATGTAAATAGTGCTTGGCAAGGTTATTTATCTTGGATTCAAAAAAATGAAATTGATGATGCTGTAATAAAAAAATCCTGTATGACTTTCTTGTTTTGCTGTTTTTGTAGGATTGCTCTGTATTGTACAATTAAAACTTTTTTTTTTTACTTTAATACGTATTTCTGTGTAGGGGAGATGTGCGAAGAAATGGAGGATGTGTGTGCCCCAGGACGAAGCCCCTGCCAACATCAGTCTACCTGCCTCATCACCTCCACTGGACCCAAGTAAGTGTTTGCTGCCAGCAACACCAGATACAGCAAAAAATGATGATGCTACATATATTATGAAAAATAGATGTTTTATAAAGACTAGGACGCAGCTTAGTCCGTGCTCAGCTTAATTCCAGTATTGTGTTTGTGTATTGCAGGTGTGTGTGCTCTCCTGGTTTTGTTGGTGATGACTGCAGTTTAGACTATAATGACTGTGAGGAGCATCGCTGTCAGAATGGAGCTCAGTGTATGGATGAGCTAAATGGATACTCCTGCGTCTGTCCTGAAGGATACGGGTGAGAAGAAAACAAATTTAACATGCTAACAGGCTTCATTTTGACTACTTAAGCTTCCTCTGCTTTACTACCATCATCCTTCCAAAATCATCCCTCGCTCTCTTTCTCTCTACAGTGGTCAGTTGTGTGAGATTCCCCCATCTCCACTGTCCCTGTGTGAGCTGGCCGACTGCCAGAACAACGCCCCATGTGTGGAGCGAGGTGGGCGTGCCCTCTGCCAGTGTCCTCCAGAGTTTGGGGGACCACGCTGCGAGAAGCTGGTCAGCGTCAACTTTGTTGACAGAGATTCCTACCTACTGCTCTCCGACCTCAAGAACTGGCCTCAAGCTAACATCACCCTGCAGGTATTCACAGTGTTAATGTGTGAACATTTATAGCATTTCTGTGTGTTGACGCCGCCTTTCTGAATCTTGAATATTTCAAACACCCAATGCAAAAATGTTTTCTCTGTAGGTGTCAACAGCTGAGGATAATGGTATCCTGCTGTACAATGGAGACAATGATCATATTGCAGTGGAGCTCTACCAAGGTCATGTCAAGGTCAGCTATGACCCCGGCAGCCAGCCAGGACATGCCATCTACAGGTAAGGTGCTATGTACCCTTTCAAAGACTGAAGTCTACAATCGCTGTTGGCTGATTCCTGATGAAAAGGTGGATATAAGTATCTTATGTACAATCTCTGTTTTCCTTTGCCAGTACTGAGACCATCAACGACGGCCAGTTCCACACAGTGGAGCTGGTGACCTTTGACCAGATGGTGAACCTGTCCATTGACGGGGGTCTCCCTACCACAATGGACAGCTTTGGGGCGGTGCGGCCCCTCAACAGGGAGGCTCCGTTATACGTGGGGGGTAGGGGCCCTCTCCAGAACACACCTCCCTCCTCTGCAGGCACTCTTAACTACTACACTACTGTCAATCACCACCCCTCCCCCCTCGCTTTGTCACCACCGCAACCAACCCCTCCCCTCAACCATGCAACCCTTCAACCCCGTCCTACCTCCACCCAAACCCAAACCCTATCCTCCACTCACACCATCCCCACCTCCAGTCATGACTGTGTTTGCTAGGGGCCACACGTTAATTCACAATACAAAAATATGCATAGACCTCCCGGTACGCCATATGCACACATTTGTAATGAACAAAAAAAAACATTTCACCTTGACAGATAAAACATAACTCTCAAAAATGACACCTATAGTAAACAGACAATACACCACTTTATAGTCCAATATCTATTGTCGTTACAGCACATCTTTGACAGTGTGTAAAGTACGCCCTCTAGTGATTACCATAAGAACTACCAGACACAGTCTTTACTTCAGATTTGTTTTGTATTTGCATGGGTTTGCTTGGACAAAATGTAACTGTATTTATTTGTAATGTGTGATTTATCCACTCTTTTCTCAAAATTTGACATTCAAAATTCAAACATTTTGCCGATTATAAAAAAGGCCTTTCTTACATTTGTAAGACATGGCAGTTTGCTCGAGTGGCCCAAAATGTGTACAGTTTGTATCAGTGCTGTGTCGTGCTGTACTGTCCCTCATTCATACAACACTACAGGAGACATTTTCCCATACCTCTTTTGCTGTCCTCTGTTTCAAGGATGATGTGTCTTTTGGTGCAAATGCAAAACATCATAGTCAAAAAAGAAAAGAGTTGCATATATTAATTTGTCAAGTTGTATTAGCACTGTTGAGACACACATGTTTGAAAATGCCTTCCTCCATTACACTCATACCAGCCCTGTCTTAGCTGTCTGTTTGTGATCCAGTATGCCCGTCTTGGCACATATAAACATCATCTCTTTTCTTTCTCCTCCTCCAGGCATGCCAGTGGATGTACACTCAGGAGCTTTCCGTCTCTGGCAGATCCAGAACGGTTCCAGTTTCCATGGCTGTATCCAGAACCTGTACATCAACAACGAGCTCCAGGACTTCACCAAGACCCAGATGAAGCCCGGCGTGGTACCGGGCTGCGAGCCCTGCAAGAAGATCTACTGTGTACATGGCATCTGCCAGCCTGATGGGGCCCAGGGACCAGTGTGCCACTGCCAGCCAGGTTGGGGCGGGCCGCACTGTGACCAGCCTGCTACCAACCCCTGCCAGGGCAGCAAGTATGTTAGCAAATGGGATAGAATGTATATTGCACAGCAAAGAGAAAGGAAGACAACAAAGCCCACTGTCTTCCCATACAGTTATGGAAGAAGTACTCAAATCCTTTACTTATGTAAAAGTACCAATACAACAACAAAATATAAAGTAAAAGTACACACTGCTTTTTTGTAAGGGTCACAGTGCAAAAGGTTTGGGAACCACTGGTGTGATCTTTAGCAATGTACTGTATTTTAAAAGCTTTCTTTAAATGTAAAATTAACCTGAAAAGTAGTAACTAGTATTTGTCTGCTAAATATAGTGGAGTAAAAAGTACAATATTAGAGTAGAAGTATGAGTAAATTAGTTATTTTTCAACACTGACAAGTGGGAACCTTTTTCAGTGCGGCAAATCCATGATACTGCTCTTGAAACATCAACTTTATTGATTTATTTACTGAGCAGGAAATCTGATCTCTGTGATTGTCTCTCACTAGGTGCGTCCATGGGAAGTGCATCCCACTGGACACTCAGTCGTACCGCTGCGAGTGTGTGGAGGGTTACCGCGGTGCCCTGTGTAACCAACAGGGGGAGCTGTTCAACCCCTGCCATCGCCTGTCCTGCAAACACGGCCGCTGCCAGATCTCAGACACAGGCGATGCCTACTGTCACTGTGAAAGTGGCTACACTGGGGAACTTTGTGACGCAGGTTGGTTTGCTCTGTCAGGCTGTAATCCTAAAAAAACTTTAAAAAAAGATGATATGATTAAATAACTATATCAATGTCTGTGTTCCTGTTTTCCAGAGTCTGAGTGTCGAGGGGAGCCTGTCCGAGACTTTTACCAGGTGCAGCGGGGCTACTCCATCTGCCAGACAACACGCATGGTCTCTTGGGTGGAGTGCACCGGAGTTTGCGACACGGGGGCCTGCTGCGCCAGCCAGCGGATGAAACGCCGGAAATACACCTTTGAATGCAGCGATGGAACCTCCTTCAGCGAGGAAGTGGAAAAGACCATCAAGTGCGGCTGCGTGGGCTGCATGTAGCACCATTCACTCACATTTCCTGCCGCTACTGCCGAGCAGAAGATAGAAAGAAAGGAAGGAAAGAAGGAAGAGAGAGGACTGGAAGATAGCGAGGGAGGGAAAGAAAGAAAGAGAGACAGTATAAAGAATATATATAAAACCTCTATCTATATATTATGGACAACAATGTTTGTAAAATAGGACATTTCCTCCCCTTCCAAGGGTGTGTGACCTACAGTAACACAGAGAAACCAACATCACGAGCAACAATGTAGAAGTGACAACAACAAAACCATTGTATCTGCAACATTGTTCCAAGGGGTCCAGAGATTTCAAAAGGTGTCGCATTCAGAGTGAGGCATCCCTCCAACCCAAATTACCCAGTGTGAATTCCCCATCCATTTGTGAGGCCTCTGACAGCCTAGCCACCATCTACCATCTTTACTTCGTGGAGGCCGTGAGGACAGTGGGGGTCCAGCCTGGCTAAGAATGGCCGAAGAGAGGCAGAGAAAGACAAAAAGAGAGAACCAGAGGGATGAGAAGAGAGCTGGACCGTTTGACTTGGCAAAGCTATCTTGAGTTGAGCTTGGCTGGGTTACCTGGACTGGGCTGGATATGGTTTGGGTTGAGTTAAACTTGGCGTTGGTTAGGTGTAGCAATTTCTCTGCCAGGATACAGTCATCCATCCACACATGCACATGTAGAAGTGAACAAAGAAAAGGTAGGGTTAAGAGTGGCACATAATCCAGTGCGGATGTCGTGGCTTCGGGGCCAGGTGGTCTGGCGTCACAGTTGTTTGCTGTGAGGTACCGTAACATAGAAACTCCATAAAAATAGAGACTGCACTGACTAGCAGCACTGAAAACGACAGTCATACACCCCTCTGAAGTACATGATCACACATGCATGACGTACGTACATTTACACGCAGTCTTTAACACTTGTAAGAGTGCGAGGGCTTGTGTGGTGCAACGATCTATTCTGTTCGTACAGCAAACCAATCTGGCGCTGGCAGTGCCCAGTGGTTATCAGTCCCCCAGCATTGCCTCAGGGTTAGGATGATTTGCATAATCCCACCCCCTTTGAGCAGGAGGCCGTTTAGCCTCCTCTTGATGCCTGCAGTATTAAACTTGTGCAAACTGTTGCATGTGTGGAGAAGAGTTTGCCAACAAATATGTAGAGCTTCTTAATATCATTATAAATGTTATTACAAAACAAAAGGTTGCAGAATCATCTTCTGATTTTTGTTTTGTTCTGTCTAATTTCTCATATTGATTTGTTTTTATTTTTGTTATATTTTGTTATATTTTGTCTCATGATGCAACCTAACTCCTTTAGCCGACCCCCTCCCCCCAACCCTCCCCAACAACCCTTTATATAGAAATGCCTAACAGATTCTAATATATATATATTTGTATTTCATTTTGGTATAGTATTTTTCTATGTTAAAGAGTAAGTCTGTTTCTGGAAGCTTTGGGACTGGTGGAAAGGCATTCAGTTGGTTCCATAGGTGTTTTTATTTGTTGATCTCACATGCGCCAACAAGGTAATTAATTACATTAATTGGCCAAAAATACAGCAGCTGGTTGGCTTTGTTGTATAGGAGGCAGTATTGGTCTAGAAATATGTTTAATATTGTATATGTTGTCTTCCATGTGAATATTACATCTAATTCATGAGAGTCTGTGCTTGTTTTTATTTATTTTATCTAAAGGCGTTTTCCTGTAGAAAATGAAAGGCATAAATGTTGCTGACTTTCAAATATTTTCAAAAATTTCAAAAAGATGAAAAAAGGTAAAATAATGAATAAAAATAGCATAAAAATCTGTAAGGTATTTGTAACATCACTTAATAGCGAGTTACGGCAGTGTTTTCCTCCTCTCTGGCTCAGACATTCCTCATTTGCTGCAGGGGCTGGAGAGGTCAGAGCTGGGATTAAGAAATGTCCCCCTCAAATTTACCTTGTAATTACCATACCACACTTAAAAAGGCTTCGGATTCATGTTCATTTTGTTGAAGTGCTGGGTTGTATTTCTATCATTTTAATTTGAGAGATGTTTGCCATAGAAAGAAGGTGTTTTTTTTTAGTTCAACAGAGTTAAAGTAGTCAAGCTCAACTGATCATAAGCTGCTGTCAAGCCAGAAGAAATAGGATGAAGATGCTTCTGTGGACGATGATCATGTTAAGGTATATCATCCTATATCTGTTTGAATAGGCAACTGTTTGAAGCATTACATGCCTACTACTGACAGATAATAAATGAGAAAGGTCTGGACATTTCAATGTCTGTCAGTTCTGACTGGCTATCCACACAAAAAAAAAGAAGAAATGGTGCCAATTACAGTGAACACAACAGTCATACCTGAATGTATAAATGTGTATAGATAAATATGACCTATGCTTATTCATGAAGTGGTAACTTTTAGCTGTTATTTAGTTTCCAATGTAAGATATAGAAATCACATACTGTTCAATAAGTGACAGTCCATCAGGATGGCTTAAGGCATTGTTCTCCCTACAGACTGGGATTGTGTAAATGTTAAAAGTCTCTCTATAGTGTGAAAGGCTGCAGACCCAGATCTCAGCCTGATACAATGCACACAGAGCTCCTATTCATATTGCTACCCATGTTGACTTTGTTTTACATGCTGTTGATGTGATCCCAGTGGTGTACAATAACATTAAAAGAAGATCTCATAAAGGATACTGATGAACAGTCACTGTAATTCTTAGGCTGTGTGCCTCGTAAAGGTGCAATCTTTAGTCGAATGTGGCTTTCTTTTCATGTCTCCTTTCCTTCCTGTGCACTGATCTGTACTGGACTGGTGCATTCAACTTCCTGGTAGACATCTTAGTGGTGCTTGTGCTATATTGAGATGTAATTCAGTTATCTGGTCACATGACCAGAAACACAGATTTTCCATCCTATGAACTATATACATAAATATATGTTATTGTAAACGACACAATGTCTCTGTTGTATTGAACTGGTGCAAAAACTTAAGAAATATCCCTGGTTGGGTTCTGTCTATTTGTTTTTTTGTTACAGGATTGATGGTGGGATTAAACTGAAAAACTCCCAATAATGCTGAATGTATGTAGTGCCACCGACAAAATGTTTACCAAACCTCCACTCTTTTTCATTAATTAAACTTAAATGTGTGTGCTTTTAAGAATGTGTTGTCTGTTTTTTTGATGAAACGCAAATGCTGAAAAAGTTTAAGCCAAAACAGATGAGAAGTCCTTAAAGTGCTCAGAGTAATCTTTAATTCCATGGTAAATGGGCAAACTACATGACCTGATATGATCAAAAGCTCCAGAACAGCTACTAAATGGTCCTTTTGAGATTTTTTCCCCCCCACCAAAACTGAGGAATTGACTGTCAGCTGGGAATCTACTGCATACCACTCCTGAGTCCTGACTGATGCCAGTCAAATCTGAACACACAGACATGATACATGTTTTAAGATTCAGTGTAACGTACACTTCCAGCGGATATCGTCTCCAATGTCCATCGCAAATAAACATGAACAAATCTGCTTAGAAATCATTAAAAAAATAAAAAGAACTCCACTTTCCAAAGAATCATTTTTAAGTTTTCTTCAGTATCAAAATAATCCAGAGATAGTTGTCTGTACATCCACGGGCACATAATGTACATGAACTGCTAATAGCTAATTCAGTATACTTTTTATGGTGCCAATTTAGCTAAATGTATACAAAAATAGGCTAAAAAATGGGGCTCAAGTTGTAACCAAGAGCTAAATAAGTGACTCCGTGAAAACATTATACTTCCTGTTTACATCCCCAAGTTGTCTTTGAGTACAGCTGTCTCAATTATGTCTGAGGGGGGGCCCTCAGAGTCAGACTTTGAAAACCCCTGCTCTAGCTAACTAAACAGAGGCTTGGAGGGTTGCTGTAGAGAAGCCTTTAGAAGATAAGCAGAGTGAATACATGTACTCACCATAAATGCACACTGTAGAATGCAGGTACTCATCATCGGAGAACACTGTAGAGAGACACTTTCTTTGGATCGAGAGAGGAAGCTGCCTCAAGTGGAAAACACTCCTCACCTCAGCAGTGTCAGACCTTATTCTAACAGCTCAGTGGCTACAAATGGGCTGTCACTAGGGCTCTGCCTGCTGATGTTACCACCTTGGACACCAGTGATGTCTGTGAAACAGAAACATCCCTGGTGTCCAAGATGGTAACATTGGAAAAAGTAATCCCTGTGAATCCCTGCTCTCATGGGTTGGGCCCATTCAAAGAGCACAGGCTCAGTCCATCATCTTTACAGAATAAGAAAAATGAATGGATTTTTGAAAGTGGTTAAAGCGGCATTTATGTCTGTGTTTGCTGTGTTGTCTTTCTAGTTTCAGTTGGATAGAGAACTTTGGCATTTCACTATTAAGGTAAATGAATCACTAATTTCCTTGTCATGTTGGTGTTGTTCATTCACGTTCATTCACCCTCTGTTTTCTGCAGAGACTGAGGTGATGGAGGCCAACTGTTTACCAATCTGTCCCACAGTGGGAGCTTCCTGTGGTGCTCAGGACTCTCGCCCGTGAGCCGTATGGCAGGTCATGGCAGGTCCCCTAAGGGCTTAGTATGCTTCAAAATAGGTGCTTATCGGATTGTCGAACGCCTGAAAATTTAGCAGTGCCACTTCACACAGTGATTGTCCAGGTGTGTGGAGGTGAGATGAGACACTTAGCAGGGTTTGAACTTCTCTCTCAAGCTCTTTTTTCGTTCTTCTCACAACTACTTTCATAATTTTTAGCGTGTACAAACAAGTGCAGTGCCTTTAATGCCTTCAAGGAGAGACAGTCCAAAAGACAGACATGCCAAAGACGGACGTCTTGGGAGTGGGATGCCAGGAGGCGGTTATGACGCTGGACTTTTTGCTCCACCTACAAGTGCGGCCTTTCAGAACAGGTATAAACACTTTTGCATTTAAATGTACACCCTTATTTGTTTCAAGCATACGGAGCCCTTTATTTTTCACCTTGCCACTTGGTTCATTTCCTTTGTACTAACAAGATGCTTTTCCAAAATGTAGTTCAACTTTGGTTAAATAAATTTAAACACTGGTATAAATGAGCCAAGAAACCAAATATAAAATTCAAACATCTTTATATCAACTCCAGCAAAAATACAAAGTTCTTAACATAAAGATGTATCATTCTTGATTACCACAAATAAAGCAGTTATTTCTTTCTAATATACAAAATCATAATCTTTAAATAGCAACTGTAAAGAATAAACATGTTCAAGTCGGATATTTGGTGGGCTGTTTTAGATTTGCTAAATTCATTAGCCTACATGGAGTTCTTAAATAACAATAAAAACATGACAGACATGTTTTACATTTACAGATGATTTACCCTCTAAAGAGAAATGACTAATAAAAAAAATAACACTGTGCTAAAAATGACAATTGACAACGCACTAATGTAAGTTACTACTGTGGAAGTTAAGAAACTTCACATTATGAGAACATCTGCCTGACAGTCAATGACAATAAAACATAACATAACAATAAAACTGCAACAGACTTGGATACACAACTCAGAAGTGTGACTAGACTACCCCAAAAACTTCATATCCAACATGTGAATAATCAGGGAAGGAATTTATCACCACGTAATGTGCCATTAATGCTAAAGAGGCCATAAACTTCATTCATATTAACCAACCAAATATACACACTTTTCAGGCCTTTGTTGTTTGGAAATATTGTTGACATACTTGTTGATACACAAGCCAATATCCCAAAGTCATCTCAGTCTTAAATGGGGTTATTATTTTCAAAGATGAGGTGCATAAATATAGTTTTGGGTTTCAGTTCCAGGAAGGCAACAGCTCTAATGCAAGAGTTGCCGAAACAGTCTCCATTAACAAGACTTAACATGCAGAAGCAGGTAAAATACTAAGTCACCACTATGAGCAGAGAACAATGGGTGCAATAGTCAGAAGTGACAGCAGAGGTACACAGTGATGAAAATGTAAAAAATACAAACTTTTGTCATGACACATACAGAGAACGCTTGTCTGTTTTAACAATTCAGATTCGTATTTTTCTTCAACATCTAATACAACTATAATAAGAACAGCTTTATGTTAATGCTCTGGGAAAATGGGCATATGAAAATAAACCTGTCAGATAAGAGTAAACCAGAAAATCTGAATGCCTCAAGTCAACATAAGAATTTACAGATGAAGCACGAGGCACATACTGTGTGGAACGGAAACGATTTGCACACACGCCGTGAAGCAAATTAATGTCGACTGCCTCTCTAGGAATTGAAAGCTGTTATAACTAAAGGACAGGAGTTTTCACATTTTACACATTCTATTACTTTACACTTCATAAATAAGGCACCTGGTCACAACAGTCACATATTCACAATGTTGCGATTGGAAGACAGGCTGGAGATACAAGCTGCCTACTTACTGTAAGTAAAAATTTTATTCAAAAGCTGATCTCCCTTCTCATAGCAAGCTCTCGGAACAGCAAATACAGTTCATGCTATCATCTAAAACAATACCTTTTTACAAAATGGCAAAAAAAAAAAGAAACAAAACAGGATGGTGAATGAATCTAATGTCACCTTGATAACTGCATCAAGGCTTGACGTTTGTTATTCCAACTTTTAAAATGAGGTTTGATAGGCTATTGATATCTCCAGCCGTGTCGTAGAGTGCTGAAACATAAAGCCAAACAGCAACTACATCTGCTAGACATCATGGAGGACTTGTCTGTAGTCCCTGAACACAGAGCAAATGCTCAGCAAATAATCCATCACATTTGCATTTTTCACAATGAAGCTTTACAAAAGCATAAACGACTTTCGAAATCTGTTCCTTCTTTACATATTTGCCTACTGAAAAAGGTTATCCTCTGACAAGTTTGGTGAGAGTAGAAAATAGATACCTCTGGTCCTTTTGAATATATTCCAGATAAAAGAAAATCACAAAATCTTCTAAATAAAGATGATCTCTCTCTGCAGGTCCACTTTATTTTGAAAGTGATGTCCTGGTGCGCTTAGCCGGGGTCTCTAAAAGCTTCTGAGTTCTCTTGGTTGCAGATTTTGTCGCACTGCGTAGCAACGAGGCTGCCTGACGTCTCTTTGCAGGGGACTTTAAAGCCCCACTTCTTGTCAGCGTGGCTTCGTCAGCTTTCCTGACTGATTTAGGAGTTGCATTTTGTGTTTTCATGGACTTTGTGGCCCTCTTTGAAGCATGACTGGGGCTCCCACTCAAAGGGACTGCCGCCTCCATTTTTCTCTGGGATCTTGTTAATACCTGGTCAGGTGAGTTCGGAACCTTGGCATCCATGCTCTGCTGTGGGGTTTCAACAGCATTCTCGGTACCTTTGATTTCAGCGACCGTACTTTGTGATGAGTCCTTTGTTTGGATTTTTGCAGCATTCACTTTATTCACAGCAGGTTTTTCCACCTCTACTTTCTCTGCTTCAGTTTGTTTTTTGTTGTCGACCTTGCTTTTAGATGTGTCGACAGGGTTATGTTCAGATATTTTAGGAGACCCTAGTCGTTGAGAGCATCTCTTTGGCAATTCTTTTTTAGTTTTATCTCTTGAAGGTCTACTACTGCCCTGAGCCTTGACTGCCCTCTCCTGAACCGGATGCTTTGTAGTTTTTTTGCCAGCCAATGTTTTCCTTCTTTCCATTTTTGCTGCAGACTCTTTCATTTGTTTACTGACTGGTAGGGGTGATTTCCACGCCTTCAGAGATGATTTCAGATTTGACTTAGCGGCAGACTTTGTGTTGGCCAGTCTTTTCATACTGTTGGTTCTTAAGGTTTTTGAGGCCTCTTTAAGTCTAACATTGGTTTGCTGAACCTGCATCTTCTCTCGGATATTAGAGTATTTCCTCAAGATCCTTGCACTTGCTGGATTCTTTGATTTACCAGAGGATTTCTGGGATTCACCTATCTGTACACGGGCTTCGGCAGAGGAGTGCGACTTAGTCAAAGTCTGCGTAGTACTGGGAAGTTCTCTTCTCTCTTTCCCTTTGACTGCATTTGTCTCTTGCTCCAGTGCTTTAGCTATCAGTTTCTGACTCTTAGGGTTGCTCTTTACAGGAGAGGCGATGGCAAACTTTTTCAAATGTTTCTTTAAGCGCTCTGCCTGTAGGCTTGGAAATACCCCCTGAGACGTCCCTGAAGCACTAGACGAGCTGTGGAAGCACAGCTGAGTTTCTGATGGAAGACGTGTATTCACCTTCTTGACAATGACGAGGGACTTTGTTTCTGTCGATTCAAGGAACCAGCGACAAATACTGGTGAGATTAAAACCTTTCATGAAGAGCATTTGGACTGGTGAGTATTTCTGGTGGTCTAAAGACTTTGTTTTTCGTGCCCTGCGTTTACTTTTCCATATAGCTGCCTGTCTGTCTGCTTTGTTTTTGTATTTTGTCATTGGTTGACCCTCTTTGTCCATTTGCACCCAACCTTTTTGCATTTTATCATACTTAATGTTCAGATTTGTAATTAGGTGTTGGTTTTCTTCTCCAGTCAGAGTTTCAAAGAATTTGTTAGTTTGTTTTGGGGGCTCAGGTCTTGGTGCAATGACAGGGATGGCTGAGCTGTGGGGTACAACAGATGTAACAGACACCGAAGAGGGCTTCACCTGGGCTTTAGTTATTCTTTCTGGCATTATTCTGATAGGGGAAGCTACGTCACTCTGTCTTCCAGCTACAGTAAGAGCACTGGTAGAAGGTGCAGCCAATCTTTGTGATCTCAAAGCTAATTTCTTGCTGTCCACTGGTGTTGACTCAGTAACAGACTGGTGGGACATTTCAGGCTTACTGCTCTCACGCCTTAATGGCATTCTTGTGGGTTTGTCTGATATGGAGGAACTGCTATCATCTCCACTTGCAGACGTATCTCCTAAAGATGCTACATTTGGCTTCTGCGGCAAAGCAACATCATTTGCTTCTGCCTCCTTTCGGAGAACCCGCTTACTTCTTAATGGGATGATCTGTGTTTGCATTTCAGTCTTTACAGGACTTAGATTTTCTAATGGGCTTGATTCCTCACAGCTAAGTTGCTGTTTCTCATTTTTACTGTCGTCTACTACAGCCTTCGCAGACCTTAGTTTCTGTTTAGCCTGCAATCTACTTTCGCCTTTTTGTATTTCTTCAGAGGTTGTCTTTACTGGCTGAGCTTTTTCTATGTTTAACTCCACAGTTGTCTCTGAGACTGTATTCTGTTGGGACTGTTCAGAGGCTGCAGGGGGAGATGATCTGATTAGAGGATGAGAAGTAACAGGAAGTGGAGAAGGAAGGGGGAGGGAGGGGAGGTGCTCTGTAGATGGAAGAGAATGGGTAAGAGTAGGTTTTGGAGATGAAATGGAAGTGTCAGCATTTGAAGTGGACAGTGATACTGGACATCCAGCTGGCCTCTGGCCGGCTGATCTAAGTTGCCGTTTGGACTCAGTACTCTGAAGATGATCAACAGGCTGATCAGAGAGGACAGGCAAACCATCCTGATCTCTCTGAACTCTCTTTTGTTTCTGGATTTGTTTGGTCCTTGCGGGAAATTTAGATCTTGGGCTTGATGTTGTGGCAGAAGATGGTTCTTTCACCTGCTGAATCACAGGAGAAGTCTCAATCGATTTTACAGGTATGTGCGTCTCAGGTAGATGTTTCTCCAAATTTTTGTTTTCAACAGTTGAATGAATAGCTGCATCAAGAGAAGAAGTCTTGCTGGGTACATTCTGACTGGATTTCACTGGGGTGTTATTAGGTAATGTGATGCTGTTAATTGATCTACGACGCAGACTTCTGTCAGAGGCTGATATGGGTCTACCATTAACATAACCCACTACCACTGATTCTGTTTGTCTTAACCGCTTAGGCAGCGAAACTACAGTACCTCTTTTTCTTCGCCAAGGGGGCAATTCCTTCAAGAGCGCGTCAAGTGTCTTTGAGGACAAGTCAAAGTCATTATCATTATCTTCAGTCTCTAAAGACATACCACTGTCAACTGCTTCAGATGTTTTCATTTCTGGCTCTTTCACCATCGGCTCCTCTGCTGAACCTGTGGTATTAGAGTTTTCTGTCACTTCAAAGTTGTCATAGTGTATCTGTGTGTCTGGCTGAAGTTCCTGAGGTTGCTCATCTTGTATTTCCTCCCTTTTATTTTGCTCTCTCTCTTCCTCAATTTGATTCACCGGTGATGGGGTGCTATTCTGCTGGAGAACAGGCTCACTGTTGAGCATCCGATTCATCTGTTCATCTGATGAAAGCTGGGGCTCAGCTTCTTCTATGGCAATATTCTCTAATGGTTCCACTACTGTTTCTGACACAATTTGCTCAGTACTTTCATGTATGTCCTCTTCAAGCTCAGGCTCGTGATCTTTTTCTGCTTCAAATGGAATCTGAGCAACACTTTCTTCACTTCCTGTTGTCGTCCCTGAATCTGCAGTTGTATCCTGTTCTACATCTGTGTTCATATCTGTTTCTTTGTTCTCTGTTGGGGACCTTATTGGAGATGGAGGAACAGACTGCCCCTTGCTCTGAGACTGATCTGTCTGACTAGTTTCAACTATAACATCTACTTCACTGGCTGCTTCCTCCACCATATGTCCTGTTCCTGGTATCACACTCTCATCTGACTCTTCTGTGGACATTTGTTGATTCATTGTTTCCCTGCACGCTCCAGCAAAAGGCATATCCACAGGTGGTACACCTTCAGGCTTTGAAAGTATTTGTTTTGGGGTGACCAATGTGATCAGCTCTGGCATTGGATTAGGACAGTTGCCCCTCCCAGCCAATGTACGGACAGTTTTTAACTCCCATATTTCATCTGAATACATGTGTCCTCTGGTGCTTTTTCTTGCATTGCGGCGTGGGAGCATGCTGCGCTGCTGTTCCTTAAAACACTCTGTAATTGGTTTGTCAATAAAAACAATGTCACAGTGGCCGAGATCGGGGTCAGCCATTCCCCTACAAGCAGAATCCCTGATCCGAGGATCAGAGGATGCCCTGATGGTCTTCCTGGCAGTCCGTGGAGAGTCTGAAGGAATGGTCATGTGGACTGAAAACAATTTTGCTGGTGTATCTTTGGCATGCCCAAGAGTCTCTCTCTGCCTAGCTTGATGTGTGTGACTAGCCTGATTGTGTCTTTTCACAGAGGAGCTGAGTCTAGCACTATGAGTCTCTATTCTGTTGGATGAATTTGAGTTACACTCTCTGTCCTCCAAAGTGTCAGGGTGAGATGAAAGAGAGGTGTTGAGCACACATGACAACTTCTTACCAGCAGCAACGGTCATGATTTTCATCTTAAGAGGCGCGTGATCACCATGACGGTTGTTCTCTGTGTCCACTGGATTAGCAGTAGGGGTGACCAAAGCCTGGTTAGTCCCTGACCCAGGGCTGCGAAGATCCAAAGCAGGGCTAGCAGTAACGGACGATTTCTCCGGAACTTTTTTCATTGCACAACTGCTTGGGATAAAATGGGACATATCCTGGACTTCTGACTTGGGAGTGGATTCATTGGGAAACCTTAGCTCAGGGCAAGACTTCTCAGGGGTGACTGCGCTGGATTTTGCAGTGGAACAAGCAGTTCCCTGGATTCCAGAAGTAGAGTTAGAGTCTTGCTGTGTATTGGAAGATGCCAGTGCTTTGACCTCCGTCTGTAGAAAACCTATGGCGTCTACTATCTGTCTCTGATGGTGGGGGCAGAGTTTGGCCATGAACTGTTCCAGTGTGGAGGTGGACTGCAGGTCTTTTGCCTTTGCAACACCCAAGTCAGGAGACTCACTGAGGGGAAAAAAGAACAAAATGGATGTAATTGCACATCAAGAAGAAGCAACGTTGATTCATATTATTGATTGGTATGTGATTATTACATTTATGCAGAAAAATGTCCCTAATAAAATTGTCAAAAAGTGGTGGAGCTGAATTTTTCTGTGAAATAATTCACAAATGTACAATATTTATCATTGCATATTTATTAGAAGAATAGGTGATTTTAAAAGTGAATCTTTCATCCAGTGAATTTGACCAATCACATTGTTATAGCTATTATATTTTTCTTCTTTGCACAGAGGTGCTTTTTGTTACAGTATACATCAAGAAGATTTCACACATGCACAACACATTAAGTAATGGTGGCCCATTTTGATTAAAACAAGTCAAACACGTTAATCACTTGAAAGAGCAAATACATTAGGGGAAAATATAGAGTACATCATTTTTGTCAAGTTTTCATGTATGACTAGTGCAAAGGGTGACATAGATATAAGTGCTCAACAACTTAAGACAAATTGACCAGTAAAAGAAAGATCAAGCGTGACTGAACATTAACAAAATTAGTTAGTCTAATACCTGTGAGGTTTTGTTGGTGCCAATGCAAATCTAAAATAATAAGTCAACTGGGGGGGGCATGTTTCTGTATTTTTGGCTTAAGTTTTGTCAGTGAGGTAGGTCTATTACAAAATCCTCCAATACCTTTGGAGCATTTATACCATCACATTATGCCAAAAATATATTTATCTTATACCTCTGAAAAGTTTATTATTTTTAAGTTCTTTCGAAGCTACACAGGGGTCTTTTGACAAGAAAATGAACAGACAAATGAAACCCCATCTGGATTCCTGAGGTGACATGTCACAAGGCTATGTTGTGTAATGAAAAAGAAAAATAGCTTTGCACACAGCATGTACTGCAGAGCAAGAGGTGCTGGCAACTAGAAGATGAACATGTAGTCAGTTAAAAAATGGGATGCTCTGTTGACTAATATTTGTTTAAAACAAATTACCAACCAACATTATGTTTGTATATAACTAAATAATAACTAAAAATAATACTGCATTGCCAAATAGCGTGCTACTAATATTTTGATTTTGACATAGTAAAGTTGAAATCTGTAACTTTTCACATTTCCACCTTTGACCGATAGCAAACATGGTGGAATATCGAGTGTTAAGCTTGCTACGTAGCATCTACTCAGTGTTAGTTTCCAGCTATATAGCAAAGTGAAATTTCATGGATCAAATTGGTAGCTAGAATGTGGATTTTTTTTTTATACCAGTATTTACTTTGTTGAAAACAGACAGGCAAATTGGCCTTTTAAAAAACATTACAGATTTCAGCTTTAAAGCGCAAAGGTTATAATACAACCTTTGAGGTGGGAGGAGTGAATGCCACATGTACAGTAAGTGAGAAGAGTCTTAGGACGTTTTGTTGAAATCTTCAGAAATGCTGTTTTAGGATGTTACATTAAGCAGTTTTTTTAATTAAATATGTGCTGCTTGAGGCAATGAACTGGAAAGAAACGTGTTAATCAAATACCCACTGGTCTTCCTGCCAGTCTTACCTGCACTAAGCTAATATTGACATTCACTGTGTAACAAAGTACAAAAATAATAAAACTGTGAAAAGATGGTGAAAAGGTTTTTTTTGGCTCCAAACACAAAATGATGCCAAAATATTTCAAATGTAACTTTTAGAGATTTAAAAAATACATTTTAAAGATTAAAAAAATAACAGACAAATTTTTTGCTAAGATCATTAAATTCACATCCCTGTTTGCAAGGTCTAAGGAGTAAAGTGGAGTACCTGAATAATGAGTGGTAAGTGTTTCATCCCTGAGGGGTTCGCTCCCTGTTTCACTTAGCATTGCAGTAAGAAACTCACACAAAGTACATGCCTTTTTCTTCCAGAGGAATAAAATAACCAAACTAACAAGCAGAAGAAAAAAACAAATTACAACTCAATTCCACAATATTTCACAAGCACATAAACATGGATGTTTTAATACATCCGCAGTATTATTTACTGTACATTAGGGATATAAATAATCTGGCAATTACGAACTACTGTATGGGGGATTTAATCATACATCTTCAGTGAACCATCAACTAGATTTGGAACTGGTTTAGCAATGTTTCAGGTTCACAGTTAATTTACTTGATACATTGTTGACTTGACGGTAAAGACACCAACACACCAGTATTTTATTAACACATCCTCAAGATAAACTTCACCATATATAACTAACTTCCCACTGACACATATGATTCATGATTCCAATCATGCAAAATATACCCAGTGTCATTCCTTTATACAATGTAAATGTTTAAATCAAATATACAAAATCTGTACATATTTTTTATGGACAGGGATACTCCTAAGTCATTTGAAGAGCCACACTGTTTGCAGTTGTGTGAAGACTTGTCCTCATAGATTATATTTACCAAGCAAAAGAGCTTGTGTCAGAATAAAGTGGGACAATCTTGAATGACAGTTAAATATACCTTTTAAGCATTATCTACGTATGTCTATAAACACTTTTGTGAGTAATTCTGTTTTGTTAAAGCCATTTACTACATTCATGGTTACTTACGTGATGATAAAACCATTAATTAGTAAATATTGATTAATAAATACTGCATTAGCAAAATAACTCCAAACCATATCATCAGTTTGAGTAGGTATGTAAGGGGGGGTAAACTCTTCCCCCTCTTTAGGAACAAAAAGTTTTCTCCGAAGCAGGAGATCAAAAATGCACTCTCCGAACAACGAGCACCCTAATCCGCTCCATCCCCACCCCAAAAAAGAAAAAAAGAATGAAGACAAAGAAAACATTAAATAGATCAGGGTGCAACTAACTACAAGGATACACTGAAATATTTACATTTGAACTTTGACAGATCTTCTACTGTCTTCTATAAACTTTATGACAGCTCTTTCTATGAGCTATTAACCTTTACTCAAAGAATTTTACAATAAACTGTGCGTTGTGTACGTGAGAAATTGCTACATAGCTATGAGAACAGTAGACTGATATTGGTTTTCCAGATGAGGTAGTTGACTATTAGATTTGCTACAATAGACAATGAGGAGAGCAAAAACATGTTTTACCTGTCAATAAACCCAAAGCCTTGTATGTCTTTAATTAGAATGCATTAAACACTATGAACGAGAATTAAGAATTAAGAGAATTAAGTGTGACTTTTAATTAATGCTGGATGATTGTCAATGTAAGAATAATTTAATTAATGGCAAAGAATCAGCGACTATATTTGACTTAATCGTACATGTGTAGGCCTACTGCTTCGTTTTATTTTGTTAGCCGATGCAGTTATTCTGACATTTTGCGATTATGTATAAGAATTATATGCAATTTGGAGTGGTTGATCAGTCACAAATAATGATTTACCTTAAAGTGAGACGAAATGCAAAGCATATAAAAAAAAAAAGAATACCTGCATTTAGAGCAAAAAGTGGCAGACAATAAGAGAATCCCAACAAGTTAGTCAGTAAGTTTACCATACAACATAAAGTTATACAATGTTTACAGTGCTAATAACAGACAAGTGTGCAAGTCCCTGAACTATATTTTACTGCTGAACCAATTCTCACCTAAAAATGTTTACAATATCGGCAATTTTATGTAATATATGACTGCAAATATAATATGAGTTAAATGATTGCAGTTAAAGAATCATTGCTTTAATCAAAAATCCACGTTCATCTAAGCAACATTGTGCATGTCTAAAAGGCTGCATGATTTGCAAAAAAGTATTACCAACATTTGCTAGAGCAGTGTGTTAACCTGATAAAAGAATAATGGGACATGGTCCCATATTCTGGAATGTCCTGAGGTATAAGTGATAATGTACAATGAAGTGTCCTGATAAGCAAAATAATGGACGAGTTCATCAGGCAAAAATTCAATGAAAATGGCATGTAATGGCAACGGGGACAGGCCTTCTTTAAGGGTTTTTAACCTTAACCTTTATGTAAAGTAACAGCACCATGACCCAGCCTTCTGTATGGTATTCTTTTTAAGGATATGACATCAACCTGAGCTTTGGTATAGCCACTTAACACGGAAATATCTCAAGGAAATGGTGAAAGGAAGTAAAAGGTGTCAACCCACACTCCCGCATGGTTGGCTTCAAGACGAGAAACTTTTTTTTCCCCCAATTAAAAAAATAACTACAAATAGTTTTGGATGCAGCAATGAACTGCAAACTACCATCCACACAGTTACAAAACAATTGCAGTAAGTCTGGGCTTGTCTGTAACTGCACAAAGGTAATCCAAACCAATAAAAAGGTTAATCAAATCTAAGTGGACTCAATAATTAATTTGTCTTTGAAGTACAAACACGACAGCCAGGAGATGAATTCTCACTTTTCCTCTCCTCAGGGACAAGAAATGTATTTGCATTTAATTTTTGCCTTAGTAACTTGAGAAATGGATGTGGATTGAAGCATGATTGTAACTATAGCTAACACGTTAGCTAACTTTGCTAGCTAGCAAATGTTAGCAAGCTAGCACAGTCAGCCAGTACGTAGGTTCCATCTGCTAATATTGCTTGATAAAGTTCAGTTTTTTATAAAAGAATGACTTTATGTGCTAAGAGCTTTTAAAAATGACAATACTGCACCTAGATCTTATTTAGACTCACGTGAACACAAGACTGATTTTATTTTGTTTACCTGACGTAAACATTTTTACAAATACCTGAATGTATTTTAGAGAGTTAGGATTTATCTGATACCAAGAGTTTAGCTAGTACACTATTAGTGACTGTGAATAATTAGGACACTACAACATAGTGTCATCCTCACAAACCAGGCAAGTGTTCTTAATTGACCTGAAGAGACAATTCTTTATCATGTACTATTGGGCAAACAAGGTGTATGTATGTATGTGTATAATGCGTTCTACATATGTAAATACTAACTTATATTTTTGCATTATTTTGATGATCAAAAGAAAAAGAAAAATTCTTCTTTTCTCGTGTCTTAGAGAAAGACATCCCAGAGATAATACCTGAAATCTGAAAAAGACGAGCCCTAAATCAAATAGAACTGAAATGCTCTGAAGGCTTACACTGGCACTGAAATGCTACTGATAACTAGTTAAGGTAGGTTGTGAAACATCTGAAAGTAGGACACCCATACCTTTTCAGTACGACATCCTGAAATGTTACCTGAAAGGTGTATTTGGGTATGCTATCCTTTCCTGTTAGAAGTGACTTATATGAGGCAATGATTTAGTTAAGCATATCTGTAGCTGAGGTATATTTGTGTGTGTACAGTAATCCATTACCTGATAGAGACATTTTCTTTACTGAGTACTCATCCCAATCTGAATATATCCTGAGTGCAGTGAAGGCAATGAAAATAAACTAACAACATTAATATAGCACAGCAAAATATACAGAAAGAAATATAGGTGACAAAACCTGTCATGCTTGAGAAGATGAGCTTCATTTGGATGCAAAAGGAAAGTGAAATTCACACACCATGCTATTCCAACAGACTAGAATAATAAATAAATATTTTGGATAATAGTGTTTGGAATTAATAAATATTTTGAATATAATAGTGTTTGGACATACTTTCATACATCTCCAGTGTCCATTTCAGTCATAGAAGTGCATTTGCAAAACAGTGACTTTCACTGTCATCCATAAACAAATGGATGCTTAATATGCTTTCAACTATACACAGTAGAATTAACTACATATTCAACATATTCGTGCTCTGAACAGTACTGAGAGAGGACACTGAGGGGCGCCACTTCCTTAGACATGATTCAATTTGGCTCTGTGTGTAAAGAACACATTTATAGAGCCAGGAATGATTATTTTCAAAACATAACCTAAATAACTGAAATTAATTAACAATAGACTATAGTATATTAAAATTCTCAACAAATAGCAAGTGTGCCTTCCAGGCACAATATGTAGCGCAGAGAAACACTTGGAGTGTTTAAGATAGATGGCCATACACAAACATATTAAAGTATAAATATGGTTATTTCAATTTAAATGTTACACACAACTAAAGGTTTTATGGAAAAACAAGTCAGCTACTGCTACTGTCTGGCAAATGCAACATCTGTCTGGTTAAAAAGTACATCATTATTAGTACTTTACGGTTACATCACTCATTTGATGAGAGGCTTCCATCATGTAAATCATTCCTATTCTCTTCAGATGCACTCTCTCTTTTCTCAGAAAAAAGGAGATGGGAGTTTTGGAGTTCTTTCCTCTCGGGGGACCGTGAAACACCCTGTTCCTCTACTTGGCTTATCAGCTTCAGTTTCTTTTTGGGTGGATGTTTCAAGGTCCCCAGTCGCTCTTTAACTTTGTATTCCAGGGTGCTGTGTGGAATGCCATAGATCGTTTGGGCTTTAGACACACTCATTTTCCCACCCATCACCACCACAATAGCCTCTTCGAGTAGCTCAGTGTTGTACTGTCGATATCGCCCGCGTTTCTTCCTTGGCTGCTTGTTAGCTAGGTCTGACTCTGAATCCAGAGGATAGTTTCCCCCGGAGGCCTGGCGGTCAGTGTCGTAAGGCCAGTATTCCTTCTCTGAACCTGAGCTACTGAGGCCTCCGCTGCTCTTTTTCTGGATCTGACTGGGTAGAATGGAACGAAGCGTTTTTCCCAGACCGTTCTCACAAAGTGAACCTGAGTACTCAGTGGACAAGGAATCCCAAGACGGGTCTGTTCCTGTGGCCAAAACTCGCACCTGGGGAATCTTGAGGTCAAAAGATGGTGACTGAGAAAGGGAGAGGCTGTGGTCCCTGCAGGCCTCCTGGAGGTTTCCTTTCTCATAGGCAAGTGACTTTGTCAAAAGTCCAGCGGCTTCCAACAACCTGGGTATGTCTTTAAGGCGCTCGCTAGCCTCGCTGTTGGTTTTGAGTTTGAGGAGGGCCCCAAAATGATTTTTGGAATTCCAGGAAGCAGATCCGTTTCTGAAAAGGTCAGCGGGTCTGGAGCTGTGGTTATAGCTGAGAGGTGACTCTGGGTCGCTCTCCAGATCGGCCTCCTCTTTGATGTGCAGCGAGTATGCAAGAGATGAGGAAGGCTTATAACGGGTGGAGTGGCCGATATTCTCCCTCCTCCCATCCTGTAGGCTCCTCATAAACAGCCCGACCTGTCCGTCCGCTCTCAACGATCGCCTGATTGGATGGAAGGAAATTGGGTGTAAGCAGAGCTTGCACAGTGCCTTTTTTCTCTTTTCTAAAGGAGGATGGGTTGGGGAGGGGAGGATGTTGGCCACTCCTTTATTATATGACCTTGCTTTGGTAACATCACTATCTTTTAGAATAACTGACTGTGTGGTAGTGTTTGTGACTTTTTAAGAACAGAAAAGGCTCAAGTTTGACAATTTTTTATTTGCTTGCTGTGATGATTGTTTACAAATTTTGCATCAACATAAAAAATAAGAAACAAAACAAAAAGAAAGGGCAAAGAAACAATGAAAATAAAAGCAAAGAAAAAGGCATTTATTGGAGTACATAAAAGGTCTTCCTGGGGCTCAAAAAGCTTAGCCAGAAGGAGGGATTATTTGTCATTGCAGTAAGGCAGCTTGGCATGTAGCTGTTAAGCAGGGCACAATAACTATGCCATACAAAATGACTAATGCAAATAAAGCTCTTGACATTTTGTGTGTGACGTTACCACTGAACAAGCACAGCAATAAAAGAGTAAGCCAGCAGAGGGTTGTTGTGTGTATCAAAACTTAACTGAAATGTGATCCATAAAGGAAAAAGATTTGCGCAATTCATCGAGAGCAAAAGCGTTTCTGCTAGTTAGATGAAATTTTATTTGAAACAAATATTTACTTAAAAAGGGATAGTGGGGGTTTTCTTCCCAAATGCAAAATTATGAGTTAATCTCCAGAGTTGTCATTGTGTAGACATTACTTGGGTGTCAAATGGGCTGATTCCAAGCTAATATCCTTACATCAATATCTTTAAACAAAAATGTCCCAACTATTCCTTTTAGAATCTAAATTGTTTAATTTGGGTTTTCTAAAGTTATTACTCTATAGACTTTAAATGTTGATAGTTTTCATATAGATAACTCATTTTTATCAAACTGAGGACAGTGTGCATTCTGTATATTATATATTCAAAGTAAGATGAAAATCTGCTTTATTCTGCTAAAAAAGATCATCGCTTTCAGATCCTGTCAGCTCTCATAGCAGCAGAAGAGGAGAACGCAAAGTCACTGGTGCTTAATTAATCCAAATAAAAATTTAATTCTAGGCACATTCAAGTTCAGATGAGTGTAACAGTATCAAGAGGCTTGACACAAAACAGAACCAAACTAAAATAAAAAATAGATAGATATTTTTGTATGACATCAAAGGAAATGTATATTTTCTAATACTTGGTATCAGTGACTATGCTCTACAGAAAATGTTGGCATCATGTTTGTTGGAAGCATGTATGATATGAAAACTACTCGGCTCCCCTTCATAGTAATAAGACGTACAAGCAATGCTTACATTATGATATTAAAACAAATGAATGCAATCTTTCCGTGGGTGAGGAAAATGGTGTGCAAATGTGAAAGAATTCATTTAAATACCTTTACTACATTACTTCATCACTGAGAATCTCTTGAGTGACAAAAAAGTATATCTGTTCTCTAATGCATTTGTGCAGGGCTTCAGTCCTCAAGGAGCAGTTTCTCATGGTTTTATTTATCCTGGAATCTGTCACAGTGGTCTATGATTTTTTTGACAAAAGGTGTCGCAACATGCAGGAATATTAGCAGGCTGCAAGTCCTGTAGTAAATCATCAGCAGCAGCCGATGCCTTGCCAGACAATAATGAACAGAAACCAAAAACAAGGCTGAGCTAACAGAATCCTTTTAAGCCACAATACCTCACAAACTAACAACATGCTGCCCATTCAGTCCCTAGCTGGCAATACTAGTGACATGTCAGACAAAAAAAATGCATTAACTTCAAGCCTGCAAGGTAATTCATTTTGAATGGCAGCATGCTAAACACTGCATCCACAAGGACGCACTGGAAAATCAAGCAGCAGAAGCACATGGAAGATTTTGCACTGTTGCAGTTGGTGTTTCTTTGTGGCAGAAAACATTTCTGTTAGCACAACCCCATTTGTTGGTGTTCATTTTCATCAAGCCACTGACTGGCTGAGTGATATCCAATTTCAGGACTCAAATTTCAGGCCTCAGCTAATGCCCGTGAATTGATGCCACTACATGTAACCCGTACAACATGTGTTAAAAAATTCATTCCAAATTCATTTTGTGGTCATCCTAAACTACAATGTAGCAGATCTTCAAAAACATTACTGCTTAAGGACTGGAGACTAAAGAGACAAAGAGAAAGAAACTTATCTTACCCTTTGAGCGTGGATGTGGCTGGAGAAAGGCAGGGACTACGGACAGACAGGCTGCTGCTGCTATAGCGATTCTTTTTGATAGATAAGTCAAGAACTCCATCTGTTAAAAAAGGCCGGAAAAAACTCCATTTAGATTCAATGTTAAGTTCAGACTGCAGTACCACCAGTGCACTAGTTCAGTCCTGAATAAGCTGCTCTGTTACAGAAGTGTTTAAGTTCACACTACCTTGGTCACTAGGCACAGCCGGGGGCTTCTTGATGGTGAGGTCAAGAGGAGCATCCTGGTCAGCCATGAGGAGCTTGCTGAGGACGGGGTTGTGGTTGTGTGCAGGTCCAGCCAGGGTGGCAGCAGGACTGGTAGAAGGAGGCGCTCCTGAGAGCAAGGGTGGGGTCGGCGGGCTTTGGTCAGGGGGAGGCTGGGAATCTGAGCAACTGTCCTGAGGGGAGCTGGTTTTTGAGGTATATTCGGCAGCAAACTGTCGGATCATTCTCTGAAGGATCTCTCGAGCCACTACTGGAATGTGTGGGTCCGAGAAATTTGGCACATCTGAAAGGAAAACAATATGGGAGGTAAAAACTGTTAAGTCTGCATTCCTTTACTGAGCTGTAAGTGATAGTAAACATCCACAACCACATTGTACCAATATTTTTCAGCCTGCAAAACAACCAAAAACAAAAAACGACATGCACACTAAAGTCATTTTCCGTAGGTCGTAAGAGCTGCAGTTGTAGCAATTTGAATTAATTCGTAGAACATTAACATTTAAATAAAAGCTTACTAAGCGACGGTTGATGTCCGCCATCTTGTCTGCAGGTTCTATTGTACTAAGCACATTAGTGTCATAACAATGCAAAATACTGAGACAATAGGTCCACTCCATCACTGACATCAAGACTCACCTTTTCTGCAGAGGACTGCATTGAGAAATTCCTCGGCTTGTTTCTCTAGTCTGCTGATTGCGGCCTGATCTTTAACCAGGAGAGGTTTGGGTGTATCGTCAAGCCCCTCGATGCTTAAGCCAATTAAGTGTTCCTGTCAAATGACAAAACTGTTAAGTCAGGATACAAATATATACACTGAACAAAACATGGTACGATTTTTATTCAGTTGACTGATTTCTCCTCACTTAAGGTAATTAGGCAACAACTAATTCTGCCAGGAAACCATGGTGGATTAGAGAGCATCACCACCAACATGTAAAAAAAGAAAGAAACAGAGAAAACAAGAAATCTCACCTTTACTTTGTCTCGTCTCAAACAGCAGAATAGACAATTTTCATCAAATGACCAGTCAGACACTGCTGTAGGTTCAAAGTCTATGGATATAAAACAAGTGACAAGCAATGAAATACAACTGTGTGACAAAATCTTTTTCTAAACAATGCATTTTTAGGTTAAGGAGTCTCAGTTCGTCAGCCAACTTAAAGCTCAAAGTGCCTCAACAGGTAGGAGAGCTGAGGCAGGATCTGGAAAGATGAGATCTGGAGCGCCCGGTCATAGTAAGAGCTTTTAATGAGGTGCAGCAACTGACGTTTCAACATAAAGCATGTCTCTATCAGAGTAAGAAGGGGCAGTAGTGGTGTAGATCTTTTAAGATGCCTTTGCCCAGCTAATAGCCATCTCTCATCGGATGGACAGGTTCTGGGCGTTGCTTGCATCTAGCCAATGCCAAATTGTCACACAAATATATGAATATATCATAAAAATATGATATAAAAAATATCAATTGAAAGCTCTTACTATATCTGCATGCTCCAAATCTCATCTTTCAAGAATGTGTATTTTTACTCAAGTGATTTCAACACTTAATTGACTGTTATTGATGAAGTTCATAACAAATCTGAGGCTTGTTTATTTTAAACAAAATTGAAAAAATAACATAAATAATAAAAGTTCTACCAATGCCTGACTGACCTGCATATAGTACATTTTGAAACCTGCAATGTCCTATTTTCTGTTTGAATCTAATATTCTTCAGAGAACAACTCAACAACGAGACTCAGAAATGTATGAATGAAATGATTGAGTGGGCCATAATGAGAGTGTTTTGATTTGTTTTAGTGAGACTGACCGAATCAGGAGTAGACTGATTCAGTTCAACTTAATTTTCAGCAGGCTTTGTCCCTAACTGCTATTGCAGAAAGTCTACTTACAGTCCTCTCACTGCAAATGTAATGAAAATCCAAATAATGCCTACTATTGTCTCACTAACATCATGCATTGTAAAAATGTCTGTAGGACACTGTAGAGTTTTACACTGGCCCCACGCCATCCAAAACACCAACTTTGTAGGAACACAAGGCATCTTCTCTTCTGTCTTGCAGAGTGAATGTAGAGGGGTACCAGATGGTACAATGCAGCAGCATTGTCATAATGAGCAGATAACATATTATGCTCAAACCACAACATTCTCATTCATGTCATTCATACACTTGCACGATCATGGCCACTATTATGATAATGAAAATAGTCTGAGATTCTTACCCTTAAATAATTTTAGGTCTTCTACCAGCTCTGGACTAAAGAGACCTTCGAGAATGCTCTCAAAACCTGAGGAAAGACATGAAATTCAATAAATATGTAGTTGTCAATGGTAGTCACAATAGTGAACGGAACATATACATTTTGACCTAACACTTGTTAACATTTACTCCTAATTAAGGCTTGGTGCTGAAACAAACAGCAGCAGATCAGAGACTCAAAATGAATCACTGTTTGAGACAACCTTATTAGCCCAAGGGCCCAAATTAGTTTGTGTCTACTGTACATCGCTGACATTTCATGTGACAATGTCTTTTCCATTCACCCCGGCTTGTCTTTGCCTGTCTATTTCATCTTGACAACGCCTGTAAGCAACCATACGCTTCTGTTAAAACACACATTATCAGCTTTCACCCCAGGTTTTTACTTCAACAGTAAATACACTGCACTCCATCCTCCTGTTGCCAAGCAACTAAAGCACCTACAAAGATGGGAGTGACTGCAAGCTGTAATATTAAAAAGAAACAGCCAGAAACAAGACTGCTAGGTGATGGGGGCAAAGTATCCTACACAACGTTGCAGATCGGGAATTCAACCAAAACCAAATCTTCACAGTCCACTAAATGACAGTTCACAGTTAAGCAACTTGCTAAACATCCTAAATCACATATACAGGCTCAGAAAAAAATCATATATGCACTACATCTTTCAAACAGTCCCAGCTGAAAGATGTGTTATGCTGCATAGGACTTCGCCTAACAGTGCATTAACACAATATGCAATGTCTGCTTCCTGCCGCAGGGTCAGCATAACCAATCCAAAACCCCTGCATGCATTAAATGAAGCGCTAAAGAGGTCAGAGGTAACATCTGTCTACTGAACTGGATCTTAAATGAGAGAGTGCACAATTCCAAATGTGCTAGGCACTAAAAGGCCAAAAAGTCATGAATCAAAACATTCTGACACAAAAAACAAAACATAAGAGATGGTGAAGATGAAGAGCTATGTTAAAAACATATGTATTAGTAGCATTGAAAATGAAAAAAAAAATGTAGACCTATATGAAAATGAGTATCACAAATTAAATTAGCCAAATGTGCTGAAATGGTCATCTAACTACACAGCATAGTAAAGGCCTACTTACTGTACGTCTTCACAGATGACCAGTGAGAAAATGATCAGCCCTTACCATCCACTCTCTTCCTAAACTCACAGTGAACTCAATATAAGCTGTCATCTGTTAAAATGCCCTCGCACTGCTTCCCTACAAATTCCCACCCACTTTTCAACAGCTAAACATGAAGGGGGAAGGGGGGGCAAGTGGTGAAACACTGCCTTGCCTATAGCTGCAGCGTGAGTCTGTTTCTGGGTTAGTGCACAGGACTTCAGCTGGAGCTATCCAATCCTATTTCTGAAATATTTCAGAAGCAGGGGGAAAAAGTAGGTCATCCACTTTCGTTTGACAGAGCAGCACAATGACATCCAACTACTCTTCAAGAATTCAGTTTAGGGCATTTAAAAATGTGTCATTCTGTAAACCATGACTTTGAGGCAATATTAACACGTTCCTACTGACAGAGCATGGTGTGGTGTAGTGGCTGTTGAAAAGAATCTCTTGACACAAACCTCTTTAAAACAAAACCATTTTGGGAGCAGCAATTTAAATTTAAAACGAGCAAGCTGCGTACATGTGCAATAAATAAAATATTGATAGCTGCCATGCAAGCTCTACAAAATAAATGAGTGTATAGAAACAGTGAATAATGGCCACAATTAAAATGCACAATAAATGGAATAAAAACACCAACACGTCACTGTATTAAGTGCCATACACTTAATTACAGTTGCCATAAATTATGCACTTTTGGATGCAGAAATAACATAATGCTCCACTTTTAAGGAGCGTTTCTTGTTTGAAGGAACATTCACCAATTAATTATGCTGAAGATGGAAATAGGCCACCATTGGGCTGCTACTACACATATCTGGTTTTATAGTGATCGTCCTCCAGATACAATAATAAGCGCAAGGTATAAAAGGTACAAGGCGATAATGAGAAAAAGGGAAAAAAAAAAGGAGGCTTGTATTATGTGCCACCGGGCTTAACACCTAATTATCAAAACTTAGGGAGGACTAATGAAAAGACAGTCAGGACAAAGATATCAGGTTAATGAGGCTGGCAATCATCATCCATGGGGGGGAGGGGGCACACCTACAGGCCTAATTGCATTGACTACATGTCATTTAGCCTTATTGGAAGATTTAGTCTTATCCAGAATTGTTGGTGTATATCTTTTTATTTTAACTGTAGGAGAGAGTTAGTCATTCATGCCAATCATCTCGCTCTATATGAGGACAATGATGATTCAAGACCATTTTGCTATTTCCAACCCCTATTGGCTTGTTTTTTGTTTACTCTAAATACATTCTGTGTATGCCTCCAGGCAATTTATAGCTGAGTGAAAGCACAGCTTAATTCTCACAGAGGTATGCTGAAATGAAAAATTAAATAACATACCGAGGAGTCTTTGCTTAAATGAAATCAACTTTGTTCTGGAGATGAGAGCAGCAATTTTTTAGCTACAAACTGCAAATTATTATTCAAAATAAAGTTTCTCCTTTTAACCATGAAATAGGAAATAATAAAAAGAAAGGTTCTGTTTGTCTGACATCGCTGAAGCTGACATCACACACCCACTCTAATTTAACTATTGGTTCATTTTAAATAAGAAATTAAAACCATATACTTATTAGAATTATGAATACAAAGTTATTAGTTTACTACTTTATATTTATTGTATGGAAACCAAACCACAACTCCTGACCATGTCTTTTAAGTGCAGTATTAATAAATATGTACAGTTCAATGCAGTTTTCTTATTCATACAGCAATGCCTTTTATTTTTCCCATAACTCTCCCACAACTAGGGACAAGAGTACTGAAGTGTATTTTTAATGTTTAATGAAGAGGAAAAGACTCTTTAGCCAGACCTTTTACATACCTACTCTATTATTTGTCTGAGGCCAGCTTGGCTACAGGTAAACTAACAGATAAGACTGTGTGATTGTGCTTATGCACCTGAGAAACCTGCTGTACACTGGGGCATCTCTGCAAGAGACTAGCTTTCAACCAAGCGTTTGCCTGCAGGAGGGAACCTGTCGACAGGAGAGAAATTCCTCTTGGCCAAGTGAGATTTTTAGACTTACTTACACTGCTGAAATTTCAGCCTAAATTTAGATCTAGGTTAGGTTTGACTTTGGAGACCATCAAAACTTACACTGCGACGAAAAGAATATATGACAACGTAAAATCTGATTAAATGACATCAAAGACATTTCAAATTCAGGACAATTCAATAACTTTTGAGGCCTGGTATTTCTTAAAACTTTAGACTCTTTAAACACATACACACTTGATGAGTACATTTGGTTCATGCAAGTGTCCATTAGGGCTGCATGTACAATAATTGTCATTACTAGTTAATATACATCTATAATTTATGAGTGATCGTTTTGTCAACAACACAATAACATAGTCATAAGTATGACCAACAGCAAAACCAATCACATAAAGAGGAGAGAAGCAAGCAAATCTAAGTTTGTGATTGTAACTTGATAAATGACTTTAAGTTGAGCATCAGCCACAAACCTTGACATGAAACTTTCTACGAGCTCTTTTCATCGAGCTTACGTACACTCACGGTGAGCAACAACCCAGCCTAATCCGCCTTAAGCCTTGATCATACTCTAGGATGGACATGGACAGCTGCGGACTTGCACACGCGCTTCTATACATACTACAAATGGGGGTCTGTGTACACAAACACGCTCCACAAATGCGCACTACAAAATAAGATGGCGACCTACTGACAGCGAGAACAGCTTGTTTGTGCTGAGGTTTTTTTTTTTTGTATTTGGCTGAACAACATGATAAAGTCAAAAAAAGAAAGCGTGTGCGACCACTTAACAAGAATACGACCAAGGATGGGGAATACAGTGTACACATACAGTGCACGAAACAAGCGTCTGGTTTACTTTTCTAATGCATGTGCAGTCTGGCGGTTGTAGTGTGGACAGTCCACTCACAAATTTTGCGCTGCACGTAAACATCCGCACAGGTCCAGGCCCAGACCCTTGTGGACTTTATGTCACGCGGCCACACAGACATGGAATCCATGAATTGGCCTTAAGCCTCCTTCTGACCTACATCTCTAGCCAATCAGAGACAGGAAGAGGAACGAATTGAAGTGTGTAACACCCTTGCCCTTCCCACCAGCACTTAGAAAGAGAAATCCCACAGATCTGGGATCAGCTTACCCTCCCTAAATCCTAACCTTAACCTATGCTGTACGTCACTGTGAAATGAAGATAATGCGTGATAAAACCCTCTTTACTGCTTATTGCTGGTCAGTAGTGTAGCTAGCCAAAAGGTCAATTTTCTTTTATCAGTCTTTGCACAAAATCACTGAGCAATATTGTCATTTTTGCAGTGCAAGTACATGACACAGTGCATGTGCATTACAATGTGTTTAATAGTGAGACAAATTAAACTGACATAAACATGTGATTCAGTTGCTATAAGGAAGACTCCAACCTGAGTCCCAAAATCTACAGAGTTTTATCATATTCAGAGTGCTTTCTCAGGAGCAAAAGACTACATAATAGTTGCAGAGTTTATCCAAATTGATCCAAAACAAAAAGTGACTTGATGGACTCTACTGAATGCATTCAGCAAGCTCTTCAGGGCTCAATCTCTAATTTCATCGTGCCATTAGCAAGACAGCTAATGTATATTAATGTTTGTTACTGAAGTGCTCGAGATTTTTTCCAGCCCTGTTGCATATTGTTTGTTATGATGCAACAAATTTCATGCCCTGCTAAGTGTTAAAAAAGCTCTAACAAAAAGCCATGTAACATTGTTTACGGACAAAATTAATGGACTTTTACTTCCACAACCCGACTACCAGAGGTAACTCCACCCACTTTTCTGCCACCCATGTTGCATCTGTCCACTTAGTAACATTCATTAGTCAGGTCAAACGTTTTCACCTGACGAACGACAAATGTTTTTCCAGATTACTACAATTATTTGACCTTTTCTGACAATAGAAAGCCAGTATCCCTTGTGGGCAGCAGGAACACAAATACATTTCAAAACACACCTGTGTAAGTAAGAGGGATTTGGACGTGAGTTCGTTCTGTCTATTATTCCTACAACCAGTCGACCAAATTTAAATTCTGAATGTTCTTATTCTATGATTTACATATTAAAAAACAAAACCAAAATGTTGATAAAATGCTAAAACTTAACCTCATCATGGGACTGATGTGCTCTTTCCGTTGGATGACCCACCCTTCTCTCTGCCGCTCTAGTGCTGAGGGTGTACAGTGCTGCATCAACCCCCACTCAGCCCATCCCCCACTGAAATTACTGTACACATGCTATCATCTCAGAAGCAGTGACCACAAGCTTGCAGAACAGGAGCTTCCCTAAGCTCGAATCAGTGTGCAGCCAAAACAAACCTTGCTAAATCTGGCATCTTTGGCTACAGCCTTTGGAAATACTAAAGGAATCGATCATCAATAAATTTTATCTTTTAAGACTGCATCATGTTTTAAAATCATACCAATGTTCAGTTTCGTGATGCTCATGAGAGTGTAATTTTGTATGAAGAGGGTGACTGATATCCCTGAGCAATGCTCTGTGAAGATGTATGATGGGGCTGGAGGCTGAGGATGAGTGCAGAGATGGCAAAGTTGCACAAATTAGTCGAGTTACTACAATACATGACTATTTTCATCCCAAGTCAGCCCATCACATAGATACCAAGCCTAATGCCTAACCATCTAAGAAGCATGTACTGTTGCCTACTATGCTATCCACAAAAAAAGGAACTCACTGTTGGTCAACAGACAAGCTTAGACATTACATGGGCATGAGCAAAGCAGTGCTTGAAATGTCATTTGGCTACTACACATTGTGTTCATTACAAGCAATATACAGTAGTTGGATCAGGGTATACAGTGGGCAATGAGGTGGCAGCTTTGAGCAACATCTACAGTGGGAAAAAAAACACTCCATGAATATTTAACATGATATGATGCAAACTGAATAACAAATATGAGACAACTGTGATTTCAAGCAAATATATATTTTAAAAAAGGGTGCATGTACACCCGAGCACACACATGGACAAACACACAGTCAAAGACAATGCATTTCATATGAAACTATTAAAGCTGTTGGTCATGTTTCGCAAAATGTCAACAAACCTCAGCCAGCTCTTTTTGTAAGTTAGGAAAATGTGGGCCAAAAGCCCATCAGAGGGGGCATGCTGGAGCAGAAAATGGGCCATGCTGAAGTGTAAATTATAAACAAGACAATCTGCCTGATGTCAATATTTTCTTGTTATTTGTTTGAGGAAATCCTTAATCCCACTCACTCACATGTCAAATGCAAGCACGAATAACTGACATTCCAGGCATTTGCAAATGTTAGCTGGTGCTGTTCCAGTCCAAATTGTCCCAAATCCAGACAGAACACACATTTTCAGCCACACAGTTTGCATCTGTGGGCTGATGGACCATGAACACATGTATAGGCAAACATACAGTCAGACAATTGTTGCTGCTGTTCTATGGGACAATGCCCTTGTCTCTGCCCTGCAGTTTTACTGCTCACATTACATACACAAAGACAAAATGTCCATTTCAGCATCAGCAGGGTGGTGGTGGCGTGCAGCCCTCTCCACCAAAAAGCCAAACAAAAGTACGTCCTTGTTGTCATGGACAGAAAATGCCATTCTGCAGCCAGCAGACTGATGTTGTTGTCATGTACTCTGCAGCTTTACAATTACAGCCCAAACACAAGGGACATTTGTCAATCATAAAGGGGGAACTGACTAACTGAGCAGTAGGTCTGAAGCTAGTGACAAGTAAGAAAGCTATTATTCTCTCTCCATTTTCTTTTCAATGATGAGCACACAGCCAACCTAGTATTGCAGTCCTTTAGCTGTATAACTTTGTTCTAGATCAGTCCACACATATTGCTAACCTACATCATTATTAAATCTGTTAGACCACACTAAGAATACTATATAAAGTAGGTGGTGCCAAGTGCCAACAATCATCTGTGAAGTTATAGCTCTATTATTACAACAAAGAATGTGATGTTCATTCAAATATGATGCCTAAAACATCATATCTGTACCTAACCTTTGTTTAAACTGGTCTATGACTGACAGCTTTAGCGGGTCTGTGTATATAGTTTTGCTGCACCTGCTCTTTCTAATTATGAAGTCAGCATCTAATGTGCTCTAAATAAGACAAGAGTCGAACATTTTTAACATACAACCCCATAAAACTCTTAAATGATGGGAACTTAGACATTACTGTCAAATTTAGTGTTATTGGTTGCCGAAACTCCACATAACTACTCCTTCAATTCATGTCAAGAACTTTGTGCACGCACATAGTATATGCCTTGCACATACTTTACACATTTTAATGAGACCTATACATAGCAGCCACTTTAACTGAGATTGATTTAATGTGACATTTTGAGATCGGCAGCGTCAAAAGTAGTTAAATTAGTTTGTTTGTCCTGCAGTTTAAATGCTGTTTCAAATTTTGTTTTACATTCTGCCAAAAAAATCACATGGAAAAACACTGCACACATGCAATTTGAGGCATTAAAATTGTAACATATATTGCATAAATATCACATAGACCCTTACTAAAAACATGCACTAACAAATTTATCTGTGGGCATATAGATCCTGTCCTCGTGATTCAAGTTTGCAAGATGTTCTCTATCCAGCCAAAAGCAGGCAGTCCAGCGTAATATGGAAAGGGTCCCTTAATGAAGCATGCTGCATTCCTTTATGAGTCAATACAAGAAGAAACAAAAACGTACGAGCTCTCTGCTCCTCATATGCGTGATCAATCTGTGTGTGATGGTGCAGAGCGTCCACATTGGCTTGTTGCTATGCTACCGAGTCACAAGAAGGAGGTTGGCAAGGCATGGATTTAAAAATGGCCTCTCCCTCTTCTTCAAGCCCCTCTGTCAAACAGTGTAAAACTGCTAATGTAAATGTAAGCTGATGTCTATCAATGTGTAAAATGAATAATTATAAGTTAAAGTGAATAATTAGAAGGTGGATTATAAATCTTAATAAGTGTTTCAGAAAAAAAACCATAGTCAAAAACAGAAAGTCTACAATCCTAAGCAATGTCAAATTATTTTTACTTCACTTGAAGTAGAGCAACAGCATGCAAAAACCAAATACTGTGATATACACAACCAACACATTTAACACTTATGCAGACCAATCATTTGTAAATAAGGAAGGTCAAAGAGAGCGAAATGATTAGTTTGAGTCTTCTTTCTGAATGTATTTGCACAGCACTATTCACAAGCTGCTGTTATAGTTGTGCACTGTTATTATTGTTGCTATTGTAAAGTCTATTTTCACATGTCACTTTGTAACAATAAATGTGGCTTTTATCTCTACTTTAACTGGTTTAAAATGTAACTACATAATGTGGACTGGGGCCAAATGACAGGTTATGTCTACTTTCCATCTGAGGAGTAACACTATAACATAGTAACATAGTTTACAATAAATAGTATGTAAATAGCAGCAGGATATTTGTCCTAAATAACACATATACTGCACCACAGACCAATGAGCCGTTGTTACAACAAAAATAAAAGTCTACAGCCATGCTAGCAGCTCTGTGAGCCTGTACTCGGGCACCGTGGTGCTTTGAGCTAAATGCTAACATGCTGATGTTCACCATCTTAGTTTAGCATGTTAGCATGCTAACAGTTGCAACTGTTTCGCAGGTATTTAGTCAAACCAGAGTATTGGACAAATTCAAATTTTGACCTGAGGATGGTGCGTGATGAAAGGTAAGGGGATCAACGTTATTACAATTCATCCTCTGGGGAACATGATTGTGTGCCAAATTTCAGTGTAAACTATCCAATAATCGTTGAGATGTTTCAATAAAAAAACATAAATATCAACCTTGTGGTCGTGCTAGTGGAAAAGTCAAGGGATCACCCTTCGAATACGGAACAATCAATGTATGTACCAAATTAAATGGCAAACCATGTTGGGATATTTCATTGGGTAAGTGAAAAATCTGACCTGCTAGTGGTGCAAGAGGAAAAGTTAGATGATCACCAAACTCATTACAACATATCCTCTGGGAGCCAAGAATGTCTGTGCCAAATTTTGTGCAAATCCATCTAGTGGATGTTGAGATATTTCAATGAACAAGTGAAAACTTTGACCTGCAGTGGTGCTAGAGGAACATATATCAGTCTGAAGCCATACCACTAGCATGGCTAAAACTCTCCCTGCTCAGGCCCTTATTATATGTTATGTCCTGTTCTGCTGGCTCCCACTAATGAAATTGCTTTAGCATACTATCACAAACTTATAGTTTAGCTCCAACTCCCACCTTCCATCCCCACACAGGTATACACAATACAATAAGCTTTAAACCCTAAAGTCAACAATGCCTTTTTAATTATTTGTTTTAAGGGGCCTGAGAAGCTATCGTTAACTAACGTTAGAAAGAAGTTTATTAGTGTAACGTCGTCGCAAATGGAAACTTCCCCACCAGTGGGGTCTCAGCCACTTCCTCAATGCAGTAATGCGCGACCGCAGGATATGAGAAAAGCAAGTGAGCTAAATGTTAACTGAAAACATCCACTACTGGCATTTGTCGCCCTCCCCCATCCAAAATACAGTATCATCACACGGGAACGCGCATTTTAGCAAACGGAGTCTTTTGGCCGACGAAACGTCGAGACACTCCCTTTAACACAAGCACGGTGCCCTTTAAACAAACTAACGTTACGCCAATAGATAGCTAAAGTCTACAGTTCGGATTTACGAACAATAAAAACTGTAGGGAAACCCAAGAAGGAGTGCAACATTGTCACAAATTGCAACATTTAGGCCTAACTAACTGCCCCGGCTGGCTGCCGTGAGAAGGAAACACAAAAGTCGCTCGGAGATGCCCCGAGTGAGTCCAGTAATAGATGGTTATTTACACCGATAACGGTCACACAGAAGCGAAATTCAACCTGTAAAATTGTACAGTGTGTGACTGGCATTATCCTTACCTACACAGTGAATGAGTTTGTGTCGCCACGAGTCGAGTTCCTGCCGAAATCCGCGCCTGTCGATTGTGCATTGCTGCCTTTTACACTGACTCGCCATTTTCTATCGTTCTTGTCTGGCGGGCACCAGCACGGGAAGAGGAAGCGCTCTGCTATGTGAACGCGCGCGCCTCCGTGTCGAGGAGAAAATCACTCCATAGAGGTGTTTACAGGCTTCAGTCACACAGTGTAACCAAACCAAATAGTCTAATTCAATCAGTAAGTAAATTAATATACAAATAAATTAATCATCTATTGCATTTAGCCCCTAAATGTAAACAACAACAACAATGGAATTTTCCGTTAAAAAGAAAGATAATGTGGGGTTTACATTGATACATGTTGCAGCCAAAACAAATGTGGCTGAGGTATTTTTCACTTCAAAGGTTGGTAACTGCTTTACCCAAGGCTGGATTACCAACCAGTCAAAGCAGGCAACTGCTCTGGGGCCCTAGACCCTTGCTGTGAAATGATGTACAGACATTCATGGTCCCCAGACGATGAAGCCTATACTGACTTTGGTGATCCTCTGATTTTTCCTCTAGTGCCACCATGAGGTTGACATTTTTGTTTTGCTTTTTAAATATCTCAACAACTATTGAATGGATTACTGTGAAATTAAGCTCACACATTCATGTCTCCCTTAGGATCAATTGTTATCACTTTGATCCCCTGACCTTTTCATCTAGCACCATCATCTGGTCAAAATTTAATTCTGTCAAAAAGTCTGGTTTATGACCAAATATCTCCAAAACGTATGACTTATGGCTGTACTTTGTGTTAAGCGCTAATTAGCAAAGGTTAGCATGCTAACATGCTAAACTAAGATGGTAAACATGATAAACATTATACCTGCTCTAGACTCTGGCCCTGGGTTGTAGAGGGGCCCTGTGTCCACTTTTAATACCTTTAATACGAAACTTGTGTACTACTTACAACTGAAATACGTTTGTAAACAAGGGGGTTGATAGGGGCCCACGGCTCAATTTTTGCCCCTGGCCCCCCTAGCAGGTTAATCTGGCCTGGCATTACTACATCAAAAGATTATGGGTATTAATTAGTAAATATTGCAGTAAATGAAATAGTTTGAGTATGCGATTTACTTGAAGTAATTCGAGATTCAGCTGACTGCCTTAATTTGATTTTCAGGAACAGTATAAATAGTAGCTTTTCAGATGTCAGTATTTAAACAGTAGCATGCTCAGCCTTATGCACCAGTAAAGTATCCGGGCAGTCTTATTATTGCAAGACAACACAATTATAATTAATTATATATTAACATTATTATTATTAGTAGTAGTAGTAGTACTAGTAGTAGTAGTAGGCCTAGGGGTAGTAGTAGTAGTAGTAGTAGCAGTAGTGGTGGTGGTGGTAGTAGTAGTAGTAGTAGTATTGATAATAATAACTTAACAAAAACATCTTTATTTATAGTTCACTAAAGTCTGAGTGTACTTTATATGCAGTCTATGGCCTACATATTACACATAATGTAGCCTAGACAGACAAATAAACTGCAGGCGTCCCTGTAAGCTGTAGTGTTGATTGCTTCTCATAAAGAATGTGGTGAAGGAGGCATGTAGTTGTTTTTCTTGAGAGGCCATTGTGTTTGAGTAGCCGTTCTTCTGTTTCATTGTGGATTTTTGTATGTCATGTTGTATATGTTGCATTTTGATGTGTTGTGATTTTGTACGGCTGATACCTTGACCAGGTCTCCCTTGTAAAAGACATTTTTGATCTCAGTGGGACTTACTGGTAAAATAAAGGTAAAATTTAAAAAAAGAAATAAAGAAGCTTCAGCAAAATATGCCTAACAGCCTTTCGTAAATATGTCTGCCACAGTCTCCAAGCTGTAGCACACTAGGCCAATCAGAGAAAGTTTTCAATGAGAGCCAACAACAGTCACGCAATGAAACAGCGCGGCGGTCAGGCTGCAATGATGCTGTTGTAATGCTGCCTTCATGTGCTGTCGGAATTATTGGAATCCTGAGCTGAGGCGCGCAAGAACGTCAACTCGAACATGACAACAAACGTAAACACGGCTTGTAGAGAGGGAATGGGTCCCTATAAAAGTTGCTAAATTGAGTTTTTACGGGCCAAAGACCATTGGAAGCAAGTTAAAGAATGTGCCGTTTTAATTTTATTATAGGCTATAGGAAGACATTGTGCAATTTTTACGTAGTCCTAGCTGCTGTAACACAGCCATTCCTCTCAATAGTTGAAATAAAACAGTCACTGTCACTAAAACGCTTTTGCCGCAGATTTTCTTATCATTTGTAACCAAGCTAGCACACATGAAGCTAATGTGAATGCCCTTTAAGACTCTTAAACTTGGGTGTAGGTGTTTACGAGGATCACATGAATGCGGCATACGTTTCTCAGCCGGTGTTTTCATATTTTTACGCCCCTCCGCTCTTGAACGGTGGTTTCCATGCTTCAGAGACGACAAACGTAGCGTACAGGTAAATGATAGCGTTAATAGGTGTTGTCGCTTTTCGCTTATAGTTGTGTTGCTATAGGTTACAGTCGATTTACATAGGCTTGTCCTTAAAAGCGATAGCCTATTCTGCAACATGCATGTAAAGGCTGCAATGATCGAAGCATATTGGCATATTGATATTTACAATAACGAGTGTTTCAGTCTTGGTGTGAGCTGATGAATTATTTATTCAAGGGCGACCGCATGGGTAAAACTACACCGGACTGCCATTCAGTACAACACTGTCATTTGTATTAAAGCAAGAGAGCTACTAAACAATATTTTGAAATGGTCACCATGCGATAAGCTTTTGTTTATATCTGCAGTCATGCTACAGTCACGTTTTCCAGTCTATTCTTATACAGAAGGCGCTTCGCCCATGTGGGCTTTTAAACTGGGTTTACACCAGCATCACCACCACATACATACACTGGGCATTAAACAGACTTATTGGGTTTACAAGTAAAGGATCTTGTGTAACTTGCCTTTATCCTTTGATCCGAATAAAGTTCAACTATGGCTACAGGGACACGCACTTGCACCAAGGCTTTTTTCCCCACAACAATTTTGACAATAATTTCCACCCTGTTTAAAAATCTGAAGACAGAAATAATCTGCTTTAGCTATTTAATTGTGAAAGCTGCATGTCCTGAAAAATAATCCTCAAACTAATTTATTTATGGTGTTTGGTACTGTAACTAAAGAAATCAAATACTGGTCACATGAAGCTGTATAGTACTGAGCCTAATGAATGATTTGCGCTGTCTTTTTCACATTTAACTGATTAAAGGTAATGCCAAATGACAGTATGTTTGCGTATTCTTAACACCACAAGAAGCTTGAGACTGCTGCTTTTGTTATCATTGTAACATGAACACCCAGCTGGACTTGAGAGTTACATGTGCAAAAGATGACCAACTATAACAATATGTCCTAAAGAGACACTTACTCCTTCTGTTTCACGGACAGAGGGACTAATAATCCCATTAGGGAGAATTTCCTCTCCACGTGCTTACCTCCACAGTGAGGTCAGAGGTCACGGTCAGCTAAAGAACAGCGTCTCAGAGCTGGAACAGACTCACAGATGCCCCTCTCACTCTGAAAACATTTCAAGCACTTTTCTTTTAAATATAAATTGCTGGTCACCAACATAGATGTGTTCTTGAGCTCTGTTGCCAATGGGTGTGTTTGTGTGTTGAAAACAGGGGTGACATGACTCTGACCAGAGGATCTTTCACCTATGCCAGTGGGGAAGAGTACCACGGCGAGTGGAAAGAAGGCAAGACAGTCCTGCTTCTCAGTTTTAAATAAAGTTTGTGTGCAAGCATCACCTTCAACACTTAACTACAGAGAAGCTTTCACTGGTACCTTCCGTACTGTGCATCTAGTTCTCATAATGTCTCTCCAAGGCGTCACTGTGTTAGTTATCAGCCGAGGGAAAGGGAATGGCGAGACACTGACAGACTGGGAAAATGCATTCAGTGTTTGTTACATAAAGTTTGGATTCTGGTATTCAGGTAACCAACTGCACATACCACACACACCTGTACATACGTTCAGCCTGACTCGTACAGTATATTTCCAGTATTTAAACATGGTCTCATACACACACATGCAGGTAAATTGTGACCATATTTAACGAAGCTATTACTGAGAGGAATGCCATGCAAATTGCATGAAAGAGAGAGTGCTGTTAATTAGCCTTCATCTTGTGACATGAGCTAAGGTAACAGCACTCTCTGCCTCAGTATGGGGTTGATGCTCATTAAATCATCAGTCCTGGATAAGAGACGTGTTTACAATTGTCCTCATTTGGAAACTCCAGGCTACACGTACCAAAGTACTGTTGTTGGTGCCATATTCGTTTTCCATCTAGAGTCATTTGTATTTACATAAATAATATTATATTATGGAGAAGCTAGCAGGAACAAATGCAAGTACCAGTGGCAGCAAATATCTTCTCTTCATGGATGTGTGCATACTAAAAAGTTAAATCTTTCTGTGAAGGGGAAATATCTTGTCAAAATGTTCACCTGTGGCAAAGATTATGAGAATGCCTGCACTGCTTTAACTGTCTCCCACACATGACATACAGTGATGCTAGTGACACGCAAGCTCAAGCTATTTAATCAAATCCCAATTAGCTAGCATTGGCAACGCATGACGAACAGAGCCAGACTTGCCAGCTCTGGCTTTGTCAAATCTTCTGGATTAGACTTTGGACCTGTTTTGGAAATCTTAGAGAGTTCTCTGTCAGCTGCTGTTGAGAAACGAAATCAATCGAAATACTAGGAACAAGACCATCCAGGGGATTTTGCTTTTAGGCCAAACACTGTCCACACCATTTTAACTGGTGGATTATTTCGCCCTTCAAAGGCAACTTCGCCCACTTTTCCAGTGTGGCAATTGCGGGTGTAAACCAGTTGTAGCAGTTGTCCAGAAACTTGTAGATGTGTGCCCTCTGACATGATTATAAGCTTCAGTAGTGGATCATAGGCTACTAGGAGGGGAATGCAAGTACATTCCTTGACTGTTAAAAAACCTGCGGGATTAGAGTGCTGTAATTCCCACCGCACAGGAGGCAGATGGGACTCCTAATTCAGTAGTAAACCTTTAGCTGACAGAGAGGGGGGAGGATACTTAAATCCGAGCACGTATAAAACCCCGAGCCGCATTGCAAGTTCAAATGTCATGCTCAGCTGGTCGTCTCCTACAGTATGTTACGCACTATTACAACAGAGTAATCCATAAAAGACTAAGTGGTTAGATGAGGCATGATGACACCCATATAGATAAAATGTGCATTGGCAAATGGTATCAAGATCTCCTGTCAAGGCAAATGGCCTTGACAGGATTTCTTGTGTTTCCATTATCTGTTTGAAGTTCGAGCCATTACTCACTCTGATGGTGTGCGATTTTCCAGGTCGGAGGCATGGTGTTGGCCAGCTCAAGTTTCAGGATGGAACCTGCTACACTGGCCAGTTTGAGAATGGACTCTTCCATGGCTCTGGTGTACTGCTCTTTACAGATGGATCCAGGTGTGTGAGCACGAGTGAGACAAAAAGAAAGCAATGTTTGTCCTCAATCAAAAGTTAGAAATGACACCCTGCTTTCTTTTCACCATATCAGGTACGAAGGGGAATTTGCACATGGAAAGTTTCAAGGCACAGGAGTCTTCAGTCGGTACGATGGCATGAAGTTTGAAGGAGAATTCAAAGATGGACGTGTTGAGGGATATGGTAAGTCTTTTACACCGCTGGAACAGTTTGTCCATCAGGATGTCAATATCTGTGGTTGGTTATAGTGTCCTGTGTCTGTGCCTCCAGGGCTATTGACTTTCCCAGATGGAGCTCATGGTGTCCCACGAAACGAGGGCTTGTTTCAAAACCACAAGCTGCAGAAGAGAGAGAAGTGTCCAGGAGTGGTGCAGCGTGCGCAGGTTTCATCATCCAACGCTCGCAGTCTCGCACTTTGACTGTCATGGACCCTGGAGGAGACACGGTCAGGGTTCCAGGACCTTCCAGGAGGACCTCAGGGATGTGTATTCGTATACTCCCCTCCAGCTCTTCTCTCTGTGTCTTTCACTCTCTTTTTTCTTTTTCTGCATCTCCCTTGCTTAGCCTTCACAGTGGCTTGGAATGCACATGCAAACAATGGCTTTCTGTATGACTGACTTGAAATGCACAACACCATGAAGCACACCTTTAAACTTCACAAGTCATGTAAACACCAAATGCTGCTGTTTTTTTCCCTTGTTCTGATTCTTGTACTCATAAACAGTGTCTTAGTGTTTTTCTGGTACTTTAAGGAGGTTTTTTTTCTCCTGCATTAGGAGGAGGTGTAAAGTAAGTCTGTATGTCAAAGACTTTAGCCACTAATGAGATAAATTCACCTTAAAAAATGCTGCAATCCATTACAACGGAGTGATACTTAAAGGTACCCTGTTGAGTTTTTGACCACTGGTAGCACTATGGAGCATTTCTTTTTTTGACAAGTTTACAACTTTTTACATGTGGGTCCCAGTTTTGCTTTTATTATGAGGATGCATGTGCACAAGCATGTGGGCGACGTGGCACACATTCTTGCGGATGGTTTCAGGCTATTCTGCTGATGGACAGTTGGTGGTGGTCAAAGAAACGTAGCAATGCGCCCACAAAACAAGTGAAGAAGACTGCAAGCTAGCAAACATGGATCTAAACAATCCACAATGTAAAAAACTCACAAAATTGGCTTTACAAATGTTTTATGAAGAAGGAAATGCATTCAACACATTTATCAGGCCTGAAAGATACACACAGTGAATGTAAACATTAACTTTTGTTGTTTACAAAAACACTCCACAGGACACCTTTAAAATTGCATCTCAATTAACAGTGCTGCTGCAAACTTTCTCTTTCAAGGAATGCATTTTGTCACTGGTGTTTCTCCTTTTAGAGGATCAGTATTCACGTTTGCCTTAAAGACATTTTGGTACAAGAGTGTAGTTCAAGGGTGTCCATCTGAAAATTAGATGACGCACAGTGCCCTGTCCTTCCCTTCTCCTCTGCATCATTTTCCCTAAAGTGTCTGTCATCCTAATGAATTTGAGGTCTGTTTGAAGATTGCCTTCACTCTGAGAGACACGTTGCTAAGCTGGTGCTGAGTTTCTGCTCCCATCACTCACAAGTCCAGCAGCTCTCCTCTCTCCAATAAACCCCCCTCTCCCTGTGGAAATCACTGGAGCGGAGATTTAACTCAGCTGGATAATTCTCTCACGTTTTCCCTTCTATAACCTGAAAGACTTGGATGACTTGACATCCTCAAAGTTGATAAATAATCATAATTAAATGCATTAAATTAGGGACGTAGATCTTAATTGAAATTATTTATAAATCAGATATATATTTAAGAATATGTAATTCTAATGTATGTGTTTTTTCTGTGAGGTGTATAGATATTCATTGCCATTGATTGTGTTTGTTTTGACCTTTCAAATGAATTAAGAGAAAATGGTGTTACTGAGTTATTTAAGACAGTGTGGTTGAGTATTTTGAGGTGTTTTTAATTTATTAACCATTATAGCAGCTAACAGCTATTCTGTGATTACAGATTAATTCAGTGTACTTGAACAGTTAATAGGCCTTACAAAGCATTTGTAGACGTGGCTTGTCTAGGGTTGCCTACATAGAACTTCAACCAAAGACAATCAAGTGATATTACAGGTAAGGAAGCCTGGAACAGTCAACAGGAGTTACATGTGTTATTTCTTACAGCTGAACATTAAAGACAAATCAATAAGGATAAATCCACCTGGGGCTTTCGTGCGCAAGAAAAACAAAAGAACCGAAGATTAAACAGGGAACTGATATTAGATTCTGTTGTAAATATTCCTGATCCTAGCTTGGATTATTGCAGTTACAGATTTTCATTGTTGTTATATTCTATGAGGAAAAGAAAAAATCAATACTCAATATCCTGAGCCTATACTGTTGCTTGCTTTGAATACCCCCTTTGGTACGGCTGTGTGCTGCAAAGTACAATCAGAAAGATTGAAGATAACATTAGACACAGAAAAACAGATCAGTGCATGCGTCAGTACCACTATCTACAAGCACACAATGTTTGTTTGCTGTGTGTGCAAAGTGTGTAATATCCTGTATTTCAGATCATGTAATAGTATTTTTTGCTTTCCGCTATGTTGGAGACGATGCCTCCTCAAGCCTTCTTTGCCGACACACCCCTGCCTGAGTGGAATTGAATTCACTAGAATCCCACATCCATTTCCAACTGGAAACAAATGGTGCTTTAAAAGCGTGCCTGTCCAGACTATCACCTGCCTGGAAAATATCATTGCCATGGTTACCTTTTTTCAGTAACAATATAATGTTGCTTTGAGTGCTCTTAGAGAAAACTACTGCACAGTATCCTCTCATTCTCCTGGAACAGGTCTGAGTATGTATCACAAAGGTGGTAAATGGTAGATGTGTTTAATAAAGCCTTGTGCTGAAAAAGAGACGTGTTTTTCATTGGGTATCACAGCATTGCACTTGGACACAGCAACATGACAAAGTACTTCATTTTTAGATTATTTTGCAGCCATTTCTGATGTTCTAACACAGAGGCTGAAATGTGCGACATTGGCAGCTGTAGGAAGTTTAACCGTTTCATGGGTAAACAGGTTCCTCTGGTTTTTGGCTGCTACACAGCACGAAGCAGAAGCCTCCAGTTTTCCCATCCCCCTTCTGCCTTCTGTTTCTACACCACTCCAGCCCTCAGCAACAGCACAGCACAACAGCATACTGCTTGTAGTTCACACGAAATTGAAAACGACAGAACTAAAGCTGTAAAACATGTATGAGTCCAACAGATTTAAGAGAGGGGGCTTTGGCTTTCTGTTACATGAACTATATTACATTGACAATATGCTGTAATATCTCTTTTAGGGTCAGGTTGACAAAATAAATGATAACACTTTCACGTAGTGTGTAAAACCTTGTATTGTACATGTTACGTGTCTCCACTAAAGTCCCTGACAGTTATAACGCCTTGCTTGGAACAGGAAATATTGTGTGTGGCTGATAGTCTATCTGATGAGTTGTCTACAATGAACACATTGTTATCTAACAGAAAACAGAATTTTACATTCACATTATGATAAATACAGCAGTAGTACAGTATTTGTTGAACAAAATGTGCTCACAAAATGAACGGCTGTGTGTTTAATGACTAGCTGTACATAAACAACTACATTGTACGCAGGGGAGCAAGCTGTTGGTTTCCCCAGTGTGAATGACCAACCTCCCTCAGGAACATTTGAGCCACTGATGATAGAAGGAAAATATGTCCACTGAGCTCCCCTTGAATCCCTGACTTTAGCGGGGGCATACCAGCCATCTCTGCTATCGTCAGATGACGTCTCAAACACAGTGCTACTGTGTGCTCTGGCCTTGTCTGTCGCCTTGATAAAACAAGGACCTCCTGATGTATATTCAAACGCAGCTTCTGCACAGCACTATCTATTAATATTGTTCCACTTCCAAAGGCGTCACAAATCAGATATGAAGCATCCATGAGAGTGCTCCCGAGATCATAAAGCTCTTTGGAAGCAAATATCAAAAGCAAAAGTTTGGCCAAAGGTTTGAGAAATTCAGCTTTGTTTGCCATATGTTTTTGTCTCCTTTTTGAGATAAGTAGATCTTTTTGAATCCGTCACATCCAAGCTGACATTTTCTAGTGTCAGAGTTCAGACTAATCTCAGAGGTTTAACAGCCATGCCTCAGAAAGGCAGATTTGGTTGGTGAGCACATAATGCATATACTCAAATATGATGTACACAGACCTACAGTGAAATTACAGAATGTTTTTTGAACCTGAGACAGATAGTCATAGAAAGCGATGTTATAAAGAATATACTGTATGAGTAGATGTACAGCTTTTGCACTATTCACTCCTCTCTCTCGAGGTGTTTTCAGGAGGCACCAGTCCCGCCTCCCTCAGCTTCTCCAGTCTCTGCAGGGTCTCCATGATGTCAAACTGCCATTGTTTTACCTGCTGCACTGCTGTCACTCCCTCCTGTAACACAGTTCATGCTGTCAGTTTGTTAGCGTGGGGTCGTGTTGTATGTATAGTGTTGAGATATGAGCCACAGCATGTTAGCTTCTTATACTGTATGCAATCAATAAGTATCCTTTAAAGGAAAAGTTCGTCATTTTGGGAAATACGCTTATTCGCTTTCTTGTCGAGAGTTAGATCAGGAGATTGATACCTCTCGCATTTTCCCTTTATTTTACAATGCAGAGAAAAGCAGGAAACAAAGAGGGAGAGAGAGGGTTTGGACATGCAACAAAGGTCCCCGGGATGGTGTTGATATGTGGACGTTGTGATTATGTGATATGCGCCTTAACTATTATGCTACCAGGGCAACGCTGGTTAGCTTATCTTAGCATAAAAACTGGAAACACTGGGAAACAACTAGCCAGGCTCTGTTCAAACATAATAATAAACATAATCTGCCTACCAGCACCTCAAAATCTCAGTAATTAACATCTTAAATCATGTAATTTTGTCACAATTTCTGTCACAATTTCTTGGCTGGGACCAGTTGCCACCAACTAACAGAGAGAGAAAGTTATTATGCACAGCCAAGAAATAGTCCGGCACATATCCGTTTTTTGTGTGGGTTAAAAAAAGAGATATATTACTATTAAATACTGAGCTTTAGCTGTTTGTCCGTGTTTCTAGTCTTCATGCTAAGCTAACCTAATTCGCTGCAGCATCATATTCAAAGTACAGATACCAGAGTGGTATTGATCTTCAAATCTAACTCTCAGGAAAAAAGGGAATAAATGGTTTTCCCAAAATGTCCAAACTATTCCTTTAAAATCATCTTCAAACTGGAAAAACTCACATGATTTTTTATTTTTGTGTCAGCCCCTGCGACTATGAGCAGCTTCACTATCCTGTATCTGTTGAGACGCACGGCATCATGCAGGGCTGTGTCCCCTTCCTGAGCGTAGAAAATGCGTATATAATGTAATGACAGAAATGAATAATAAAGATGATGCAACACTGAAGTGGAAGACACTGTTGAGCTGCTGCCTACCCTGTCCCTGGAGTTGATTTTGGCACCACAGGACAGCAGGTACTCCACAATGGCACTGTGGCCTGTTCTTGTGGCCACATGCAGAGGGGTGCTGTACAACTGCAATGTGGACATTGACATACACTGTGACTGGGTTATTTGTATGCAAATCCACATACAAACACATAAAGGACCAACTGTATATCAGTGTAAGACCTACAGTATGTTCACAGATACACAAGTATGAGTCCCGGTATAAATTCAGACACAAATAAAAAGCACATTCACCTTATCTCTAACATTCAGGTCAGCCCCGTGGCTCTTCAGGGCTTTGACAATTCCCAGGCTTCCCCCTCTGCAGGCCCAGTGTATGGCCCTGGAGTCCAGCTGAAACACAGTAGCGGGGCCCTATCCTATTAATAGTGCTGACTTCAGGCCACTAAAGGCTGGCGCTTTACTGTGTGAAGATAATCTCACCCAATCTCATCATCATCTTCACAAACAAGCAATGTGCCCGCACGTCTTACTTGATCTTTAAAGTTGATGTCGGCTCCTTTTTCTAAAAGCATCTGGACAACTGCAGTGTGTCCTTCCAGAGAGGCACGATGTAGCGCTGTCCTCTTCAACTGGAAAGTTTAAATATATTGTAAGTAGAAATAGTTTGTTGTAAAGTATCTGTTTTACCGTCACAGAGTGAGAGCATACCTCATCATGGACATTAGGGCTCCCGCCATCAGCCAGATACTTGTCTATCACATTCAGTTTGCCTTGACTGGCTGCATTCATGAATTCTGCAGTATCCTCAGGCCCTATCTGTCCACACAGAAACACACCCACATACACATAGAAACACAGAGGGACAGGAGAGAGACAGAGATTCAGTTTTTATATATCTGTTGTGCACATGAAGATAAGGTTTCTGAAAATTGTGGCTCACCACAGGGATTTCCACAGACACTCTGGGTGAGTATGTCTTCTTGATCTTCTTTTTCCTTTTGCACAGCTCTGTAATATTCTCTCCTGCGCTCAGGTCCAAAATCTCACAGCGTAAATCTGACGAGACCCTCCTCACTCTCTCCTCTGCCTGGAAAATGTAAGAAACAGTAATAAAGAAACAGTAATAATGTTGAAAACACTCTTAGAAAACCTAGATGAGAGAGGTACTCTTGGCTTGTAAAGCAGATGTGCCAAGTAGGCTAAGGGGTATTGTTGTGGGAATGGTAGTGTTAATGTCAAAATAAATTCACAGCATAGTGCAAGGTAGGCTTGGCCATAACAAAAGTAATGTTCCCAATAAACTCCCTCTCATATGCTGCTAATATGTTTTTACATAATTTATCAATGACATAGAGTTCAAAGGAACATGTCTTTGTGTGCATGTGATCTTGTTTTATTTGACTTATTTTATCAAACTAAAATAACATTGTTATTTATTCTATTGATGACAAGTTCTTGGTTGGTGTGTTCTTTTGTCTATTGTGCATAAAAACCCTTTGATTACAACAACATCTATATATACTGTATATATATGTATATATATATATATATATATATATACATACATATTTTAATTTAAAGAACCACAGGAGATAACTTGGGTCAAATCAATAAGATTTTACATTAAGTTAATGTCAATAATTGTTGACCATAATAACTTCTTGTGTTGACAGTTCATTATTTTGTTTGGTGCACATAAAAGCAATAAAAATGTATCTGAATCTGGGGCAAAACAGACTCTGTTGTTTTCAGAAATAAAGATTAACAGTCAATTTGTATGGCGTCAGGAAATAAAACTTTCAGTTTTGATCACTTTTCCCAAATACGCTTGATACACAAAGATCACTGTTGGAGCAAATGGAAATATCATGTTTATGTTTATGTTTGTGCATTTGAATGACAAAGAGGTCCTTGACTGAATGCATGTGTGGGTCTATGTGTTTTTCAGCGTATCTGCAAATGGATGTTGGAGTAGGCTGACAGACATTTTCTCTTCATGTTCAGGGTTTAACTTCAATGCTGACATGTTTTTTGGGATGTAACAGCTCATTAACACACGTCTTCACATAAGAAACCTATTCACATGTTTCACAAATCAGGGCTTTTCAAATTGTGACATTGTGGTAATAGTAACATTAAGTATTATAGACAGTCTGCTGTGCTGGGGAAAAAACAAACCCTATTGTGTCTAATGATTATCATTCTAGGAGCCACACTTAATGTAAGATATTGTGATATAAACGGAAAATCATGACAAATGTCACTTTGGAAACATTAGTATATCTCTCACCTACCTGAGCTTTCTTTTCTATTCCTGTTTTATGGTCCATCACATTGGCTGCCCACTGCACAACCTCTTCCATCTCTGTTTGCATAAAGTGTACAAAGATACAAAAAGAGAAACAACAGTCAATCAAGTAATTTTGAGCAGCTAAAGCGTTTTAACATTAACTAATAATCTGGAGGAAAAGAAAAGAAAAGTGGCGGATGACTCGGCTGACTGCGTGTCACTTTATACAGAAGTGTTGCAAGCCCAGTGGCTTCCTGGCTGGAATGCCGGGTTCATGGTGGGACATTGTGTTACCCCAACAAACAGGTGTGTGTGCACTTTGGTGTGTGTATGCATGTATGTTTGTGTGTACTTGTCGACCTGCCAACCCTACACTCTCCCTCTCTCTTTCCCTCTGTCATGTGTGCGCGCGCGCACACACACACACACACACACACACACACACACACACACACACACACACACACACACACATTCATACAAGTACATCCAGCCAGGCATGTCGTGCCCAGGTCATGAGCTGAGGCTACATTCATTCCACAAGCTCCTGGTTTTACTCACTCCTGTTGCTGCAACAGTGTGTACTTCTCTTTCACAGGAGCACAAACCTCATAAACACACTGTTTTGGGGGATTATGTTATTTATAAAGGTTTCATTACTGTCAAGTGATACCTTGTAAATATTTGTTTGATAGCACACCAACAAACAATCACTGTCCAGCCTCAGCGTTGCTACTTTTTCCATTAAGGAGACCATTTTATAGGTATATAAGACTAAACACACATTCCTAAAGTAGATATACAAATATGTTACTGTAATGAGGAATCCCTGATGCAGCAGAGTAGATCTCCCCTCCACAACCTGGGAGAACATCAAAATGTTGGAATACCTTTTCTTTAAAAAAAAAAGTATGTACCTGACCTGTTTGTATTGCAAAATGTTTTCAAATCCCTGAAGAACCAGAATGAACCTAAAGAAACAGGAATTTTATGAAAAATTTCATTATACATCTTTAAATTTAATGTACTACATTTTACTTTCAGTAACTTAAGTATCAGCAATCTTCTAGGACTCACATTGTCAGCACATATACACAGCATGTACAGTAATGCTAAATTTCGCAATTATCACTCCCCAATCACATCCAGATCTTCAGCCATCCTTCCACCACCACCACCAGTGTCTAGACTCCATCGGGGGCTATACTACTCACAGTTTCTCCACCCCCCTTTAAACTTGATAACATCATGATGAGGTCTAATCGCCAAAGACTCTTCACATTTCTCATCTTTTTGCTGAAGTCTCTCCTGATTGAACTGTCAGCTAATCACCTTGCTCAGCAGATAAAGGACCTATTTTAAAAAAAGTATATACCTGACCTGTTTGTATTTACAAATGTTTTAAAATCCCTGATGAACCAGAGTGAACTTGTGAAATCTTGTTGTGTTTTCTGAAATTTCAGTTTGTTTTGTGAACTGCTGTTTTGTGAAATGTTTTGACCTTCAGAGCCACCGTAGGATGGACAAGTTGACATTACTTATTTACATGCATTCCTGCCAGAGACAGGAGTGTGACTGAGTGACTTGTTAATGGTTAACCAGTGTTATTGAGAGAAGAGTTCAGTGGAGTAGGAAGCAGCAGCAGCCATTTTAGCTGCACAGGACAAACATCTTGCTTCTTTCCCCTCAAGCATGGAGCGCAGGTGAACTGACAGTTACATCTCTACCAGGCTGGCTGTGAGTTATATTGTTCATATTACTCAAATTCATGTTACTCTTGATGATTCAGTGTGTAGAAACAATTTCAAAAGACAGTGTTTGTTGACATTTGGTAGTGAAATAGGTAACATGGTCCTCTAAGCTCTGTAAATACTATGGTGTTATGAAGAAAGTTTGTCTTTACTTTACAGAGAAGCAATATTAGTTTATGAGTTTTGTCATAGAATGATTTAGATTATAATCACTACTGTGAGTTCAATAATGTGTGTGTGTTTCAGGTGGAAGAACAGGTGCCATGGTGACGCTGAATCACTTGAGTGTCGAGGACCCAGACGATGGCTGTCCACTGCTGCCTGAGGCTGCGGAGGCTGCAACACCAACGCCTGTCTTTCACCGACAGCGAGTGGTCACAAAGACTGACTCCAGGGAATTTTTCCTTAGCAGGTACATCTCTGCAGTTACTGTATTTATTTTGTGGAGCTGTTATTTAATGCTATAAATCAGGTTCTGTTGTCCCTTTTGAACAGGAGGGAGAACCTTGCCTTCAGTCTGGTGCTGTTGATTGGATGCTACTCGGCTATTCTGATTCCTGCATATTTCCCCTTGGATAAGGTGGCAACTCTCAGCAATGACAGCCAGCATCCCAATGATCTGGTATGGATACACATCTTGGCAATAATTTTGGATAATTTCTTCACTCTTACCAAGCTTCTCTCTATGTTTGCCCCTCTCTGCAGGTCCTATTAAATCGGTCAGCTTCCCTGCTGTCAGGTCCCTGTCAGCCTCACTGGTGTCTGAACCACCTCAAGCCCCTGTCCAGTTCTGCAGGCCTCCTAGACATCCCTGTGTTTGTGCAGCACGACAGGCCTGTGCAATGGGATCTGTCCCCTCCTCTGGGGCTCCAGGGCAGTGAAGAGCATCTGGCCCTGGCTCTTGCCTCTCTGCCTCAGCCTGGCCTGCCTCCATCACTGAGGAGAGAAGGAAGCTGCAGGCGATGTGTGGTGGTGGGCAATGGAGGGGTTCTTTATGGGAGCCACCTTGGATCCCATGTAGATCAGTATGACATCATTATCAGGTATGTGTCAGACAGACAGGTTATGGGAGAAGGTATGAAGAAAATACACAGCATCAAAACACAATCAATTTCTTAGATGCATTTTCATCTCTGTTACTAGGCTGAATAATGCTCCAGTGCCTGACTTTGAGAGAGATGCTGGTTCACGCACCACCATTCGTCTGATGTACCCAGAGGGTGCGCCTCACTCCGCAGACGAGTACAAAAAGACCACCATGGTTGCTCTGGTGGTCTTTAAGAGCCTGGATCTGGACTGGCTCACTTCTGTCATCACCAAAAAGCCTCTGGTAAGCCTACATCGCAGGAACCATTGCACACAGAAATGGTGTATTACATAAGCCATGAGTGTCACAGCAACTCATGCAGCAACACTACTATCACATCATCACACTCCCTGCCTCACATGCTCTACACCTCCTGTGTTGTTTTTAATAGCGCTTCTGGTCCAAACTATGGTTCTGGAGGGAGGTGGTGGATGATATTCCCCTGAAACCAGAGAACTTCAGGATCCTCCACCCGGAGATTATTCACAAGACTGGACAAGTCTTACAGAAATATGCTCTGAAACAGGGAAATGTGAGTTGTAACATAACATGCATATTCTATATTTAATTCCCTTTTGACAAGTTGTGATATAGCCTTGCATTCTGCTCATGCTAGGTTGTATGCTTTCATACAATACAAGTTAGTAGCCTAACCTGTTCTGAATAATAATATATACCAGGCTAAAAACATGTATTGACCTTGCTATGAGCCTAGGCATTAAGGGAGTGAAAGATGAGCAAACACAACCGTCAGTTCAAGAGGCTAACATGCTCCCTTTATGAGTGATTTCTGCCGTTATGTTGGATATTTCTTCTTATAGAACAAAATACTGCTGAGTAATTGGTGCTCATTCTGGTTAAAGAAATAGATCAAAGAGCATTTTCTCTCAAGTAGATGGTGCCAACACTAGGTGCCAGTGCGGTTGTCATGGCTTTGCAGCTGTGTGACCAGGTGAGCCTGGCAGGGTTTGGGTATGATATGCAGCACCCAGAGGCCAGGCTCCACTACTATGAGACCATACGCATGGGCGCAATGAAGGCTCAAGTAAGTTTAGATCCATCATCATTACCAAGAGTGGTACACATTTGTAAGGCTAATAAGCCTCATGTTATGACAACAATGATCTATTTATGGCTCATTTTATTATTATCATCCAGGTGGTGCATGACGTCAGCGCTGAGAAACTCTTCTTGAGGGACCTGGTAGCTGCAGGAGCTGTGACTGATCTCACCGGAGCTCTGTGAGGCAGCGGTGCAGACTGATCTGATAATATACTGAACTCTACATACACTCCTCCCTCTCACTGTGAACCCATATGGGGTCCTCCATAACTGTGCCCTGCTGGAAGAATCCTACACAGCGTGGACTGACCTTTAAAATGCCCACAGTCTCCAGGGTTGACTGATGAGTGAGCAACTGAAACTCTAAAGGTTAGACACGACTCATGATTGTAGAGACTAACTTAAGAATATCTCATTTAAATTCAATGAACTTATTACATCACCAGCTAGATTAAAAGTATAGTAATCGTTCATATGGATGAATAATTGTGCCATCACATATGAACGCGCTAAGCGATTGGCTGGGTTTTGTAAAATTAATGCAGTGGTCAATGGTTCAATTCTGTTTACAATGATTTGATTAGAATTAAACAAGTGAATGTGAAGACTACTGGTATTTATTGTCTCCAAAAAATAATCTATATGAAGAGAGACATACAGTAATTACTGTTACATGTTTCATTCATACAAGTTTTGACAATTGCAGTAGTAAAGGCAAAAATGGACAGTATGTGCATTTATAAAAATCGATCAGCTTCAAATTTTAAAAAGTGAAAAAAAACAAACATACAGCCGAACCATATACAGTATTACTAATAAATAGGAAACAGGTCATAAATGAGTATTCAAAAATATATTACAATCTACAAAAATTAAGGGGTGATATTGTCAATATACTTCATACAAGACACATAATAGTGCATAAGTTTGATTGCGCTAATCATAAATTTAAGCGCTTCTAATAAATATCTTTCGGTCAACTTATCATAGGATACATAACCTTATACACATTGAACATTATGGGAACATTAAGCACAGGCACTGGACACAGTTTATATATAGAGAGATAATGAGAGAAGTTTTTTTTTTTTTGCAATACAACAAATGTGCACGTTGGCGACTGTGACTCAGTTCAAGTGTGTGGGTGTGTCTACAGCAGTGGATTGCGCGAAGGCTCCCACAGTTTGCTTGCCAGCTGCCTGCAGTGCTGGAGGATGATCTCGGTGGGGATGACCCCCAGGTGAACTGTCAGCAGCTCGTAGCACTTCACCACCTCACCCTGGTGATTCTTACTGTAGTACCGCAGCAGCTTCCTGCTGGACACATTACTTTCTATAGTCAGCAGCACTCACTTTTGGATTAATCACATCTATTTTTGTCATGCGCAGTTGTTTACCTGTAGTAGTCCCAGGCAAGCATCCCAATGGGGGCAGAGTCATCAGGTAGGATGGGTATGTCCCCTGCCTCTAACTTGTAGCCCTGATTGATCAGACATACGCATTATATGGTGCTGTTTTTTTTTTTCCTTTTATTGCTGGATACTAAAACATGACATGCCAGTAACCTACCGTTTCATTTTCAAACCAGAGGAAGTAGCAGAAGTAGAAGTCTCCATCGCGTAGCGTGGCAGTGGAGTAACCCTTCTGGAGATAGCGCCGTGTTGTGCTGACCAGGCTCCACACCTTCAGTACGGATTAGTAAAGAGAAATTAATTTAAGACAAAGATGAGCAAAACTATTGATGTAGTGAGCATTTCAAAGGAATAGCTGCAGAGAGTTCTCTCCTCAAAAGGTAACAAAATACACCATCTAATGCCTATAAAGCTCACTAATAAACACGTTGTTGTTGTTTGTTCAATCTGTACAAAAACTGAAATGTAAAAATGACAATTCGCTGTTTTACGGGGGTTATGTGCAGGACTATTTCTTGACTGTGAGCAGTAACTTCCTGGTGTCTCCGCAGGTTGCCTAGCAACTGCTTCCCCTCGTTTCCAGTCTTTACGCTAAGCTAACCAGCTTCTGGCTCCCGCTACATATTTACCGCACAGATGTGAGAGTGGTATCGATCTTCTCATTTAACTCTCAGCAAAAAAACGTATTAAATTATAAATTTCAATAATCAGAAATTTAACACCACACTAATTAGTTTTAAGACATGCACTTCTAGTATGCTTGACCTTGTTTTTGATGAACTGGGCCACTGGTCCCTTCCCCAGCTCAGACGTGTTGCGTTCTGTGACGTTGAGCGACGGCGCAATCATCTGGCCGGTGGATCGGTCCACGCAGATAAAATGGATGAGGCCCGGGAAATCCTCCAGGTAAGTGAGATTGACTGGGTCAAGGCCAATACACTCAGGATAACAGTGTGTTATATTTCAAAACATTTTCTGGGCATATGTTGTTAAGACCCCTAAAATATGCATGCACTTACAGAAATATTACAAATTTAGTTTTGTGCAAAGCAGCGCTCAGAGATCACACACACACACACACACACACACACACACAACACGGCATTACAGGGAGCAGGATTATTTTGCTGACAGGATATGACACCATGGTGATATTCCTCTTGCTTTTTACCAACAGGAAGTCCTTCCAGTCCATCAGTTTCTCTCTGGGAGACACAGAGAGGGTGACAGGAAAGGGCAGAACAGAAAGACAGTGACAAAGAAAAAGACGGGGAGAAAAAGAGGATACAGACATGAACAATGAAGGATGCCATTGTGGACTGTCTAAGTTCAAAAATAGTGCAAAAAGATGCTCAGCTGGCTGATACACACTGCACCATGGTCTGGGCTCGTTCCTGCAGACCGGGGGAGAGACGTCGAGGAACGTCGGCCGGGCCAGAGTCGATAAGAAAACACTGTCGGTATATACCACACAGCTGGGTCTTCATATTCTTACACCCCGGGATAAGACTAAAACAAAAACATGAGCGTAGTCATTCAAAGGATCGTCCCAACAGCTTTGCTATGACGCATTTTGGCCAGCAGAGGGCTGCAGCAGACTTACTCTTTGTTGAACCCAGGTCCTCCTCTGGCAAAGGCTTGGTTCTTGAACTCTGTCCAGACTTTTTGTAACTGTGCAGACTGGATAGAAGACAAGGAACAAAAGCAGATTTTCATATGATTAATCACACTAATTCTTATCATATGCAAGGAACTGACCATTTTGGCTGAGGAGCTATTTCTATTAGGGGCTATCTTTTACTGGATTTTCAGTTGATTCATTGAAATTTAGATGGAGGTAACAAAACAAATCTTCCAACTAAAGATAATTTAGTATTTAGGAAGGTTCTCAGTGTGTGCCAAGAGATGGTTTGTGAATGATACTGTAATAACAGAGGAGGATTGAAGGAAGGTTGACAGTTTTAAGGGCTATGACAGAAAAGAATTACAATATTTTAAAGTACTTTATTCTTAGTTGTTGTGTTTCACAAGGGAATTCCACTTAAAATGATTTCAGGGTGATATTTGACAAATGTAGGCACATATTGGTGAGATGTAAAAGTTTAATTTAACATTTAAAATTGTTGGGACATGTTGTGTATGGTGCACAAAATGTTGGTATACAACACACATAAAAACACATACCTGTATCTCACTAGGCCCCAGGGCTTTAATGAATTTATCCAGTTTGCTGCGGACGTCGTGTATAGTCGGCTGGCCTCTTGTAGCAGCAGAACCTTCTTGGCCTTCACTTAAACGCTTCTCCAGCTTGGCGAAGGCCTCCAAAAACTTATACACCGACATGGCCACTGCACTGGTGGGAATCTAACAGAGATATTATAGATGCTTAAGTGGTTCAACAAGCGAGCAAAGATGTGTTTAGATATTGTGAACACTGTATAAAATTGTAGTTTGGTAAATAAGTCCAGATAAATATGGATTTACATGTTGTGCCCCCTACTGGCCACAACATGTTGAGAAAGCGAGAAAGTGTGTACAAGTAAGCAAAATGAGGAAGCAACTACATACATGGATGTGTGTTGGTATCCACAAACCTTAGTTAGCAGCACTAGTGTGATGCCAGGCCACAGTGGCAGGCAGTACATGGAGTGAGGCATCATGGGATACAGCCCCTCTTTGAGTGAGACCTCTAAGAAGACTCTACGAGGGGTTGAAGGGTCAGGCGGAAGAAATTCCAGAGTCTGCAAGCTGTCCTCTGCCATCTGAAGACATTATTATTTCATCCAGTTGTCTTATTGCAACCAAAACGATCAGGACGATTAGGAATAGACACTGAAATATCCTCTCACCTGGATGTCTGGGTCCACAAACTCAAACACAGGAGTACTTCCTCTCACTGGCTTGTCTGACACACAAAAATACAAAATACCGTTGTTGTTCGAAACTGTAAGACTGTTGTATATGACTCATCTGTGTGAGTGCATACATGCGTATATAAGTATGGGCTGGGATACAGGCAGAGGCATGAATGTTTATTTATAGATGTATATTTCATGGATTGTGTATCTCAGTATGTTGCTGTGAACAAATCTCCCTCTGGGACAATAAAGACTTTCTTTACATTGGTTTCAATAATCAGGACATATAGATAGAAATAACTAAATAAATATGAATCCACGGACTCTACTACACGACCCACCTGAACTGCTTGAGTCTATGTCTGTAGGAGAGGGCTCTGGGGTGTAAAAGCTTTCAGGACCAGAACCGGATGCACTCTCCACATCCTTCACAGAAACAGACAATAGTCAGTCAGAAACAAGGTGGTTAACATTTTGCGATGGTGCTGTGTGAGCGGCTGTCACCATTTTTTACCTCAGGACCAGAGTCGTCCACGTCTACGTTGCTAGGATACATATTCTGTGCCATGATGATGAGGGCCAGGAGGTCTGAGGTGGCGAGTGTGCTCGCATTGCGGCTAGAATGAACGGAGGAGCAAAGGGACGGCATACTTTATGAAACAAGTCTTAAATTAATTCAAATAATGCCTCTTCACTGACTTAGATAGACTTATGTAAGAAATAGTGCAGGTTGTGGAATAAATGTGACAGGTTTATCTGTACCTGGAGTAGAAGGCGAGCAGTTTGGTGTGAACCAGGATGAAGGCATGCAGCACCTCCTCTCCTGCTCTCTCTACGCTGCTGTTGAGCTGCTGAATTAAACGGCGCTCCAGGAACTCGATGCACTGCTCACACAGCGTGGGGTGGATCAGCCTCTCCACTGCCTGACAGAGGGAGACCACATGAGAGCGTGTGAGTGATAACGGTGATTTTAACCATCGTTTCCATCCTAGCTTGAGCACTGAAAGACAAGTGCTTGCCCTTAAACATGTACACAATGGCTTTTCAGATGTTTCAGACTATAAATTGACCAGCGTCTATAATGAGAAAGAGGACTGAAGGACTGGACATTCTGAAATTATAACCTTGAAGGGGAATCCAACCTAAATTCATCTTGTTATTAGCAAAAAGTGTGGTTTTCTGATAATTCTGAATAATCCAGAAAAACTTAAAAATAGGACAAATAGGACCATGTCTACATTTTTAGGATACATAGTTCAACACACATATTCTGTGAAAGAAGAAAAAAGGTATAGGGAGCAGACCAAAATAATATTAAAAGGGGTTTTTAACAGTAAGTAAACATTGGCTTTCTAGTTGTTTCTGCCATCCAGTGGTTAAAGTTTTTACATCCTAAATCTGATGTAGCAATGCACCAAAGATAGTCAGGGCTTCAATAACAGAGAATGTGACTCAAAAAAAAAAATAAATAAATAAATAAAATAAAATAAAAACATAAAAAAAAACTGTCAGGTTGGGGGTAGGGGAGCATTTCAGTCAGTGTATGTTGATGGAAACAAAGACACAAATATATTGTTGAGCAAGAAGAAAACAGGCACTATAAATATGAATAATAATTCACAGACACATCATAACACAAAATATTTTGTGCATTATCATGACACTGACAGCTCAATAACATCTCTGGCTTTGCTTTATTGCATACAGGACTCCTGTGGGGACCAAGATATTGAGCTTGAATCTGTATCAAGGTGGCAAAAGTCTGCACTGTAAAGCTGTGTCTTTTAGTATTGTCTTGTCCGCATATATCAACAACAAAGCTGGTGAGTGACACAGCTGCAGAACCTATAGCAAAAAACCTCCAAACAATAAGAAACGGGTAGTAAAGAAAAAGCCTTTAAGGCACTGCACCTCCACTAAGAAGCTCTGGTCGTTCTCGCGGAGGTGGCTGTAGGTCTCCAGCAGGCTCTGCAGATGCTTCCACAGCCTCGCTCTTTGCTCCGTGTCCTGAGGACGCAGCCTGGTGACAAACAGCACAGTTCACGTATCAACCAGATGCCGCGTTAAAAGAACGTCCAGTATCTAAGAAGGAACACACAAAATGTCTTACTCTCTTCTGAGGAGGTTGCTGCTGAGGGTGACCATGCCAAACATGACCTCTATCATCTTCTTCATCACATAGATCTTCCTCCTCAGATCATCCTCTCCCTCCTCACCATCTCCGTTCACAGCAATGTAGAGACACTCATCAAACTGAGAAGGACACAAAATGACCTAATTAGCTTGTATCGCCTCAAGCACATTAATAAAATGGAAAATAAAGTGAAGATGGTTGTATTATACTAAAAGACCTAAAAGGCTGTTGACACTGAATGAACTTGAAATATATATCAGTTTGGACTCGATAATTGTGTCATGCGCTGCAGGAGGACAAAGCCTGGTTTGATTCCTTAACAAGACTCACATGACAAACATGACGCCACACTGTAAGGGAGGCCTGCATTTAGGTCACAGTGATATTACTGTCTGCAAGGCGAAGCTCAAGAATGCAGGAATCTGCTTTATACATGAAGGCATTTCAAAACAAGGCCAAACAATGTACAGGAACAAAATCACATCCTTTTTTTTTTTTGTGTGGATATGTGTCAGGAAAATATATTTCAAAATATATTTTGACATCATGAAGAAGGCTAATCTGGGGATTTGTGCAGGAGTGAAGACAGCTTTTATTTTGGAAGGAAGGCGTTACCTGGTGTAGGACATAGGTGTGGTTGTTTTCTGTGGTGAAGGAGGTGTAGCTGTCACCCAGTCTGTACACCATGGTGCTGCAGGAGATAATGATGGGAGCAAACAGGGTGCTGATGCTGTCCTCGAAGGCTGGAAGCTGAACATTAAAACAAAGTCAGGAAAGAACAAAAGTTAGAAATGAAGAGTTATTCTAACAGCTACAGGAAGCCAGTTAAACAGCATGTGCACAGTGTCTGTTGAATTTCTTCCTCCTTACCCCCTGGCCCTCCTCTTGAGACGCCCCATACTGCTCCTGGATGTTCTGCTGAAACTCTGGGTCGGTCCAGTGGAAGAGGACCTCGGCGCTCTCACTGGCGATCAGCAAGCACTTCATCTGGACCACAGACGCACTCCTGTCCTGCTTCACTGTGGTGTCCTATCTGCTCCACCTACTAGTGGTGAGGCAAAAGAGCTGGTTACTATTCACAGCTGGCACATGCCCCCAAAAAAAGTCTTCATGTCAAAATCTTGTGTGTGAGGGCAGAAAGGAAATACAGCTCTATCTGATAAAATGAAATAGCACTCAATATTCAAATAAAAAAAAACAACCTACTTTTTTAATGTTCCAGCATTTCCAGTGAACTGAACTGAGAAATCTACAAAAAAAAAAAAAAAAAGAAATAGATATAATTCTACTGATAACTACTGATGTGACCAACATTGAGCTATTTTGAAAGCACACATAAACAAACTTAATTTATGTGTATGTATGTATTTATTTTTTATTATCTTATACTAAGGTTGTCATGAAGTACAGATTTTAAATTGAAATTGTGAAACACAGTCCTGTAACATGCATTAAAGACGAACATTTACATACACATTTGACACTTTGATCTAAAACAAATTAGAGATGATCTTAAAATTATAATTTCCCATGCCATGCAGTTCAAAGGTACAAACATTAATCTGATTTTCAGTATATTTCACAGGCAGGGTATGTTTAGATGGAATATATTCCACCACAGATTCTTCTTTGAGGAAATATGGCTGATGGCTGTCAAAACAATCCCACTCTATAACATCATCAATTTAATGTAAACATTCAAATTTAGCCATGACTTTACTGTCAGTGAATCACTGGAAGGTTATTTTCACAGAGGCCTAAATATGAACACATGGAGAAACTGAAAGCAAGGGGAAACTTTTTCCCACACTCCACTGCCTTTTGACCTAAAATAAACAGTATCTAAGAGCTGATATTCTATCAATGACAACCTCTGGTGAGAGCACAGATAAAAATGCCAACAGTGAGAGGATTCAGGACACCATCAGTCACAGCTGATACATACAAGAGTCAATTTTAGTCCCATTAGCAGAAGGTGATTTTCAATTTCACATCAAGAGATATATATTATCATGCCCCTCAAGAAAAGATTTAAATAATGATTTATAGGTGAGGTGGGATTGTGTGGCACCGGTCATCTTTGGAGATCTAGTGAGATCAGCTTTAACTAGATAAAATGGCAGACTGGTTTGTAAACTTACTGTATTGATAATACTACAATCCTTTATTTAGTTTTAATCTTGATCTTTAGATTTAGCCCCTTGCGTTTCTTTTTAACAACTCTTTGTACTGTCTTCATTTACATCACAGAAAGGTCCACTTGCAAAGATGTTTCAACAAAAAAAAAAAAAAAAAAAAAAAGAAGTGAAATCTTTCTGGTCTACCTCCACAATCACAGACAGGCAGCAATGCTTCCCTAACATTGCTAACCATCATCAAAGCTGTGCACATACAAGGCTGACCCTTTACAAACGCATTTAATCATGTTAATGTGCTGTGACCCAGCATGTTAAGAAATTCTCTTGAAATGAACCCAGCAGGCTACTGATCATTTGATATCAGCTGTTTCCTGTATCAATAGATCAAGTCAGACATAAAGCTCTACACAGGTTTAAATGATATGTAACCATATGAGCCTGTATGCGGGTCACAGTTAATGCAAAAGCTTAAGAATTTAATATTTTTATCATCTCAAACTGTTCCGATCCGGAAATTACATCCCGCGTTTTACCTAAAGCCTAAAGTTATTTCCCCTTTCTTAACTTTCAACTTCCTTGATGGAGACTGACAAACACACATTTACAGTTCATGTCACAACAACTCACTCTGTGTTTTCTGCGCCGGATGATCCCAGCATCGCCAGTGTCTCTGTTGTCTCAAACTTCAGCTCTCTTCAGTGTCTCCTGCAAGTTGTGGACGTTTTCATCGCTGCTGCTGTCTGGTCTCAACTCCAACCTGCTTCCTTCCGCACGAGACGCCGCTGAGTCATGTGACACCAGGCAGGAAGTTTAGTGCTGATCTGAAAACAGATCGAGCTGTTAAACCATTGAGGAGCGTCCCGTAAGACCGCTCCTGGATAAGTGTTTGTAGTAAGTGGCTGTTCTTGTCAATGTGTTGCCCCCTCGAGGAGCCTGGTGATCAGCGAGGCAGGGAGGAGTCATGTGCTGGTGCCTAAAGTGGGACACATGACCGAGAGGCTGCGCCGTAGACAATAGTTTGGCATTTGTGGAATGCAGCTTAGTTTGCCATGTAGGGCAAATCTCTAAGAAAACTGACCTAAGAAAGTACATTTTGTAGGAAAAGAAAACAGCAAAATTTTAAACACCTTTACTGATTTAAAAAACAAACATTTATTACTCTACATACAAAGAAACAAGGTAATTGTTCACAATATGAAGATCATAATAATAAAGAGAGTGAGGCCTGTGGCTATATATGCATATATATATATATATATATATATATATCAATATTACATAAACCTCTAATTAAAAAAATATCAAACACAATTCTGATCAATAAGGAGAAGTTAAATTGCTTAAAGCTTTCCTACAGCATACATGGAACTGAATACTTGGCCGACGTTGAAAAGTCCCAGCACTACATTCACAGACATACAGATATTTAATACATTTATAAGACAAGTAAACAAAGCAAAACATAAAAGCATCACTATGGGTAGAGAAAAATGTTATTATTATATAAGAGAGATAAGAAATTCACAATACACTATAAACTAAATATTATCTAGCCTCCTGTATTTGTTCCTGTATGAATATTACAGATTTTTCATCAAGGGAACAACTTGTAGGAGACACACATTACATATATGCTGCATATACACAAATACACACACTCACCAAACACCAGGATGTTTCTCAGAGAATGTTTTGATGGCTACAACAAATCTGTGGTGTATCATAATGTTCAGCGCAGACTGTATGCTTGGCTTCTGAGCAGAGCAAAGAACCCCATAGTAACATAAATATTTATGTTTTATTAACCTTGCTTGGGTCAAAATGGTCCAAAATGCCAAGAGTTCTACGTTGTGGGCCAAAGTCTAATCTAGTCCATCAGTTTTCTGGGGATCCAGCATTCATGGAAGTCTTATTTAAGCTGACTCCTGTATATACAGAGTAAACATCATGAAATCCTCAGTGTATGCTAACAGGGCAAGGGGGCCTTGCATGTCTCAAAATGGATCACTGAGTATAAACAGTGTTAGGCAGGCCTGGGTAACAGTTACCTCCACTAAGGAGGCACTGTCACGCAGAAGTGGCCAGACACGGCGCAGTCCCCCTAAATCACAACACAATTAGATTTTGTCAGAGGAAGTGATGCTCAGCAGTTGTTATCACAAGGTACAGGTTTATATGAACCAACGTTTGCCAAACAAAACCATTTCCATGGATTGGCTTGATAAGTCCCTGGCCTGAATGTCAGGAGGTTCACTAAGGCCTCATTGTTCGGTATCGCTTTGGTCAGTTATTGTTTACCCATCACTTACAGGTCAGAGGTACTCAATTTACTCAACAAACATACTTATAAAAAACATTTAGATTATGTTTTGCCCTGGCACGCAGTTACATTTTCTGATGCATGTATCAAACATACAGCTGATCTGAGAATAGTTTGAACTAACTCTGACAACCGATTTCGAGCAATTTTCTTGAGAAACTTACTTATCTTTTTGTACCTTAGCGTGTCTGCTCTCTCACACTGTTTTTCCAGGTTTGTATACGCTTTCAAAATAAAGCATGTCTGCAAATGTGCATATAGGCTATGTATGGCCCACAGTATAGTGAAAAATATTTTTCTCTTCACAAAGACCACCCGATTAAATGGACCAGGTGTTAACGAGTCTGGTTTGATTCTTACATGTCAACAATGGCCTGTTTGAAATGAACCACATGCGAAATGAGACCGTTCCTGAGGTTCATTTCTGAGACCAAACATTTCTGCTACTTACATAAAAGCAAAAGCCCATTTCCCATGAATGGAACTTAAAACAAAAATATAATTAAAGGTACATGCTTTGGATCACGGCTCTTGAAGGGCCGCCAGTGTTAATGACTCACTGTCATGAAACTTCAATACAGTTCGACCCTGTCTTGCTTATAGAAATCAGTGCAGTGCAGTTTTTCCATGTGCCATGCTTGTCTGGGAGAAACTGAAGGTACCTGAATGACAAGCATTTTAGCCAAAGGGCACAAAAGATCACACAAAAAAAATCTCCCTTCTACATGATCCTACCAAGCAGATCCCAGTTGTCTATGCATCAGCAGACACTGAGCCAGGTTTGGCCCAGGTTTAGTCTGTCTGGGCCAAAGCTGAGGTCTGGAGGTTTAGGCCATCCTGGCTTCATGTTTCCCATCAGCAGCTGCCTCATGCAGTGACAAGACAGCACTCTTCCCACTACAAAGACTCACTCCAGCTGCTTCCACATCTGGGACCACAGAATGTAACAGTATGTGTGTATAAGAGTGAGTGAGTGAATGCACCAACAACGGTAACTTTAATACTCCGGTACCTTTGTTTAAGGATGCTGCTAGGATCTGGCAGTTTTTATTGATAGGTTCTTTCTGTACAAGGGTATTTCTGCTCTTCTTTGTGCTCCCGTGCAGGTATAAATCATATCAGCTCGTCTCTTTGTCTCCTTTTCTTCTCCTTGCGACCACATGCTTCTGCAGATCCCGGTCATATCCTGAGAACTGCTGTGGAGTCAATGTTAATTTACAAGATGGGACCAAATCGTCTCGTGTGCAGCAGCATAGTGAGTTTACAAGCAGAGTTTAATATAGTCTGACCTGGTGACAAACTAACATCCGAGTAGGAACGCATTCCTTGCTTTAGTGCAGATCATGGCATGAGGAATTTTTAATTTTTACTGAAGAATATACAGAACAAATACAACTCATTAGGTATTTGTAGGTGTTTATTATCAATGTAAACTTTTTTTTTAACAAAAAATAATATATAGGCACACTTTACATATTAAAATAATGCTCTCCAAAAGAAATATGAACACCTCTACATTAATTTTAAACACATTCAGAAGACAAATATTCTTTATATTTAATATATTCAGGCACTGAACCTGCTCCTGCTTATCTTCCACCATGTAAGAGTCTAGAAATGTTATCTTTGTTCTTATTCATGTCAGTTCGGAGCACATCATAAGCAACGCTGTTACTCACTCTGTGGTTTTAGTCTAGAGAATAACAAGCCCATCTTTAAATAAGATGGTTCAAAATGTTATGAAATGAAACTAAAATAAATGCAGATGTGAAACATGGGTTATAAATCATAAACCATTTTAAGGTAACTCTTTTTCTTGCAAAAATAATTGTCTGTGCCTCTGACATTTGCATCTTAACACAGTCACTCCGTTATTCAATGAATACATTCTTAAAAATGATTTTGGATTTTTCTTTAGAGTCGGGGCATTAGTACCACTAACGTAACTGAGTCTTTTATGATAGAAATATAAAAACAAAGCAAAGTATTTAATCATATAAATTAGGTGTGTACTTTATGTAAGTAAACATATCAAGCTTAAATCACGTATTTCCATCACTCTTTTTATGTACAATACATTATCTAATAATATATGACAGTAAATCTGTACAAAATTATGTAAAATATATAATGTATATTTAGTACAAAAAAACCCTAGCAGCATAAGAGGATTATAAAACGTGAGATCACACTGAAGATAGTGAGATAGGTTCAAATACACCTGAAAAACTGGTATTTTAGAATTTCTGTATCTAAAGCAAAACCCAGATTTTGTGTGGATGCAGACAATGTGAGGACAGACGTTATGGATGGGTTCACATTGTTCTTCAGCTATGCATCACTGTAAAACAGCAGCAGCAACACATCCTGGCTATCGTACTCTGCAGTTAAAATGATCAAAACCTGCAGCAGAAAAGCAATGATACACAAAACATACAAAAACAGCCTTTAAAAGAAACAGATTTTCCCTTTAAGCCACTTGATATGGCAAGGGAAGAAAGGTATACTTTCAGAGGCACGTCACACAGACTGGACAGACACATCAGTAGCTTTATCAATAAAACACACACATACACACACACATACACACAGCACTTGGTTAGTCCAGGCATGACCTTACACACACCACGGCATTTTCTCTTTGTGGAAAGGATCAAGTCAAACTGAAGCTGACTTGTGTATGATTCAGAAACGCTGCCTGTTCAGAGTTTTCTCTCTGTCAGTCGGTGAAGAGTTAGAAAAAAAAGAGAAAAAAAGACTCTTGGCAGACACACAGATAACAAACCCTCGGTTTGACAATTCAAGAGAAGAAAATATAGCTTAATCAAGTCAAAGAATGTGGACTTTTTTGACATTTCATTTTTGTAACTACAAAACACAAACTTCATAAAAAGGCACAAAACAATCACTGTCCAAACAAGTCTTATAGCATATGAGGGATTGCTGGTGAAAGGAATTGAAAAGGTGTTCAGTGCAGCCCTTTTTATGTGTGTTGGGCAAGTCTTTCTTTGTTGGACCAGAGAAGAGAACAAGGAAAGGGCCGGGTGGAAGAGGCTGTTGTTAAACCAGAGGATTGTACTATATTCAAACAAAGTGTCCATGAGCAAAAATCCTAACGAAGTGGTACTCTGACCTCCCTGTGTTTTCCCAGAAAGGTGAAAAAAAAAAAGAAGAGCCACACTGTTTTTTAAGCTTTGGGTCAAGCTGGCAGAGGGTTGGTGGTTTGGTAGATTTCTGAGCATCACGCCTATATCTCAGGGATGAAGAGTCAATGTTATCTTCGGCAGGCGTATGCGTTAATGTTTTTGATGACATAAAAACCTATGGTCATGGGAGGCATGGCTATTGTCCGTCCAGCCCTCAATGTCTTAGGCTTCAACTCCGGGAATGTCTCATTGTCCACCATGAGCAGCTTTTCCCCGTTCAGCTGGACATGTCTGCAAAGAAAACAGGAAACACAGAGCGCATTAGCTCAGTGAGATACAGTGTGCTTCAGTCTCAGCACCAAAGGGTTGTCAAACTTGAAAACCTGCCTTCTGACACATAAAACCGGTACTTGTAGTAAAATATGTGAAATAAAGATGAGGCAATTAATGAGGGGTTTTCACCTCATCAACAAAAGAGAGCAAATCTGGATCATTTCATGCACCTTCAGTCTTTAAGGGTTATGATTCTGTCAGTTGTACACTTGGGGGTGCTGTTGTTACAAAATTGCAATTTCAACTGTACTATAGCAACTGTACGACCTGATTTTTTGAGTGGAATCTGCACAGAGTGAAACCTAACCTATTTATTTATTTTACTGACAGTTTGGAGTCAACTGCACTGAAATAGTACATTTTAAAGACGTGCAGTACAAATTATAGAGCTACACAAACTATTACTACCAATAAGAATATTTAAAATAAGGTCTTCAAATGTTCCTAAAATACCTTTGCCTGAGACGCAGGTTGATATAATACTGTATACTCAACAACATTTCACAGTGTAAAAGTAAATTAAGTTGGGTTATTGCAAACAGCTAAAAATGATTTTTTCCCCTTTGTACTCTGGGGAGGGAGGATTAATTGCAGCCTGAACTAGATGTACCATAAGTGTAATTGAGAAATGCTGCTAACCTAAACCTGTTAGGTAAAACACATGCAGCTTTGCCCTGTTACAAGATGCAAACGTTTCACCTTTTTGTACTTTCTTTGCACAGAGAAGTGAATGAGTCGCCTCATGTCTGCTTTTTGTAGAGGCTATTAATAGCTCCATTCATTTAATTCCAGACATGGCATCAATAATATTTAGTAATAGTTTTCCCATAACAAAACGTTAAAACAATATGAAATATCAGCTATAGCACGTCACAGTAGTGAGTTAAGGTACACACTTTGACAAATGGATTATGATCTGAATATGAGGATAATTATCACAAAAAGATTGTACAATAATTAATACGATTTTAAAAATCCAGCAGGAATATATTATAAAACAGCTTCAGTATGACTTTCACATTTTTTTTCCCATTTAAAAAAACATTGTTTCTCTTTATCTATACAAGATATTATTTAAGTATATGAACTATCAGTAATTGTGATATGTAATGTAACAAATCATGTTCTATCCTTATACTGTATTTGTACTGCAGTGTCACCTTTAACACACACTTTTCAACTTTAAAGTGCTGCTGTTATTATTAGTAACCATTTTTTATTGTTATATTGTAAAGTTGATGATATTATAGGGATTAAGTCCAGTGGTTTGGATATTTTTACATGAACCTCAAATTCAATAAAATATCAAATGAAATCAAGTAGAAGTTCTGAATCAAACTGAACTGCTCAAAGCTTTGCTTCAACATGCATGGACCTCAAAACTTGGCCAGCGTTAAAAAGTCCCACTACTGAGACAAATTTATAGACATCTGGTGTTGCTAAATTCTTCATAAAAGTCTCCTTGCGCTGCCGGTGGTAAAGGAAAGCACTTAAGGCCTGAAAAAGGCCCATCGTTAGCTTGTTCTCCTATTAATTGCCTTGCAATCCTCTTCTTACACCTAAAACATCCTCCGTCATTATGCTGTTATTGAAGGATCATGCCTGAGCCTCAATTAAGGCCGTATGTAGGCATCGTATAACACAGAGACACACACACATACAGTCCTGAGTCATTAGACTGTTATTCCAGGATTTGAGGCTCAAGTCTGAGTCACAATAACAGGCCAAGGGCTTAAAGGAGAGAGGAAGAGACTGAGAGCATAAAGCTTTAATTTTAAGGGAAGTTTTGAGGCAATATGAATTATATTACCTTGTTACATAAAGTGTACTATATCATCATTAGTAAAACAGAATTTAGAGTAAAAATTGCATAAATATAAAAGGACGTAAAAATCCATAAAACATCTGTCGTAGGCTATAAAAACAGATTCAAACAAAGGGGCGTAAACACATTGGAACTCTCTGAAAGACTCTGGGCTTGGTCGATGTTTCCTTTTAAAACTAAGTTGGCAAGTTCCACTTTCAGTAAAGCAGTGCAGTGAATTAGCCTCAATGGTTCTTCATTGACAAAGGAAAAGGGTTTATTGTTTATTAGCTTTTATTTGTTGTATTTTTCGCTATGAGTTTTGTTTGTTGTCTTAAGCTATCTACAATCTAGATAAAGACAGGAAGACGTTACTGCATGTAAGCGTATATTTGCGTGCTTTGTGGTGTGTATTCACACATCATGCTGACTCAGCATGAATTATACAGCTCAAGTCCAACACCCACTGCTGACTTAAAATTGATTCACTGCAGCCTTTGAAGGGCTGGTGTTTAACACCCTATTAAGGTTGGAAAAAACTCAAATAATCGAAGACACATAAAGTTGCTTATGAAATACTCATTATCCCTATTCCTCATCTCAACACCTTTTAGACCTTTGCAAAAAATAATTACTTTTTGAAAACTGCTCCAACCAAGGTTTTCCTCATTAGAAGAAGTGTTTTATATTATTATTATTTTTTTTAATGTAAGCAATGACGGGACTGGAAGACTTGTACGGTTGTTTTGGTAAACTGGGTCTCTCACCCGTGCATTTGTCTTGTTTGATCAGCATGAATGAATTGAATGGGATTCTCGTTTAACAGTTTGGATATTGTTTGGATAGAAAACAATTAATCAATGCCCCCGTGCGTGCATATGTGTGCATGTGCATGAGACAGAGAGAGAGAGAGAGAGAGAGAGAGAGAGAGAGAGAGAGAGAGAGAGAGAGAGAGAGAGAGAGAGAGAGAGAGAGAGAGAGAGATACTAACTTGGCTCTGAGTCCGTCAGTGCCGTAGGGTTGCAGCAGGTACTGGTGGACAGTATTGTTCCGTAACGTCCCCGCCAACTTGATTTTCTTTCGTGACCGATGCAGGTTGATGATGTAGATTGTTATGGACCCTCTCACATATCTATGACTGGTATCGTAAAGAAAATGATGAACAACATTAAATTCATTTTCTTTTACATTAAGAAAGAACACCACAAGCAAAGAAAAAGAGGCTCCTCTCCACATCTGTTAATAGGGATTCGTTATATATTACATTGCCATGTTGAATAAAATTCTCTATAATTAAAGATGACTACAAAGAGAAGAAAGTCTTTGATACTGTATTTTTTATCACATATAGTAATAGGATCAAACCACAACTCCTTTATCTAATCTGGATCAAAAAAAATAATAAAATTCGATAATGCCTGCTCAAGAATGGAATTCCATTATTCAGCAAGTCGTCCTCTATCATGGCCTAAGACATATCATCTATATTTAGGATGAACCATAATAAACCACATTTCATTTCAAAAGCCTTTATCATCTCTATAAAGGCTATCTGATGCAAAAATCTGCTTCTCTTGTACACTATCCAATATTAAAACCTGTCCCTGTGTAGTCCAGGGTCTGATGAAGGGTGAGAACGCAACGGGCAGCACTTCTTGAGTTACACAGAAAACAGTGTTTAGTCCCTCTCCTGAGAGAAAAGCACTGGGGACACAACTTGATAGGGATCCTGGATAGAGGTAAATAACTAAGCGAGACAGATAAGATAAACATGATAAAATCTAATAAGGGCCCAGATATGAGGACAAAGACAACACATCTGTAGTGAATACCACATGTCGGCCTTGGCGTTCAGGGTCAGGACTGTGCTTTGGCTAAACGGTCTGGCAGACATCTCTCCCAGTTACCACCCCCAAAATCTCATATCTTTAAAGCAATCTTGGGTTTTGGTTCGATGTTTATCTTTGTTCTTATGGGCACAGGGTGAGTCATTTATTTCATTAACCCTGTAAGACTTGTAATATTCAATATATTTACCAAGAGAAATACAGCAGTGTACTATTGATGGGAACGCTGTGTGTCTGGCTCTTGTTTCTGAGAAACGTGGACCATGGCTCCGAGTGATACATCAGATGGTTAGATGGAGCGAGAGATAATGACCTCTCAGGCCTTTCAAATGATGAGGTTCTCAGAGATCCAAACCAGGAACATAAACATGTGTTGATGCTGTTTGATGTCGGAGCATCGCTGGAAAGTGAAAAAAATGCCATGCAAACCACTAAAAGGGGTAAAAGGGCAGTGAAAGTCAAATATCTAATCTGCAAAGACTTTTCAAACCGCTGGCTGCCTGAGCACATTTATAGTCTTTGCTGTCTTACACAGTACAGTCAAACCACTAAGACTACAATGGTTCGTCCACTTAAGGGCTGACTGTGTAAAACCACAAAGTGGCAGAAAAACTGGCAAGTGAAATGGCTTTGGATTCAAGAGGGACTGCTTTAGTGCTTCACTGTCTGATCATATGAGTCCAGGGCTTATTGGTATGTTGAGTGGAGCTGAGCGGTACCTCATGCCATGGGCATCTCTTTACTCCCAAATTCACCATATAGGCTACATACCAGGTGGCTGAGTGAGTACACTTGTTGAAAACTATTTCAAATATTTGCGTGCATGTCATCAGGCCGTTATGCAACTCCTGTCCGACCATCGACCGTCTATCTGTGCAGCACTCCACTGTTTTTCTAAGAGATGCTCCACCTGTAAACGAGCCCTGTCTAGAGTAAGGCCGTAAGTCTAGCCTGGTGCTGACAGCCACTGGCCTGGGTTAAATGATAACCTTGAACAGGCCATGGTGGCACTCTTCATCTCCTCCCGGCACAGACCGCCTTATTGTCCCTCCCCCACCCCCTCGAATACCCCCCTCCAGCCAATCCGAGATGGGATAAAGGCCTAGCACACCTTTCAGCGGCTCTTTGACGGCAGGGAGACAGAACCCACACACCTGATAAGTGATACCCGTTAAGTTTTATAGGCTCTGAGCTGTGAATGAGCGGGTGTCTGCCGTCTGCTTATTTATGGGAAGCCGAATGGGCCGGCAAGGGATTTTGTTCTTCCCCACCAGACACTGAGCCTCAGGTGTTTGCAGGAGGACACAGGGAGTAGAAAAAGTTAAAACCGCAGCAGTCTGTTTTCCATCTAAATCTTCAAGGACATTCCCAAAGTATTGCTACACATCACTGAGAGGCCAAGAGGATGTGTGCTTTGTCATCTGTCAGCCTCATAGGAATAAAAAAAGACCAAAATCACAGTATATAATGATAATGTACATTCTTGCTGTGTTTAAGTGCAGGTTACAAATTAATCCAAGGTGGTTCAGATGTAGCACGTACTTGTAGTAGCTGGTACAGTGGGCGTAGATACGTAGCTTGTCTCGTATCACTCGTCCTGGTTGCGGCTTCCTCTGAAGTCCAGCCACCCGCACAGCTAAAACCCTTGGACCAACCAGACGCTTGAAGACCAGAGAGAACCAGTAATCCTGCAAGGGCAACACCATTGCATACGCACACACACACACACACACACACACACACAGACACACATTTGGCATCACTTTTATGACAGTATGGGTTCATTGTATCATCATAAGGCTCAGGACAGGATTCACCTGGTTGTTGTTTAAAGATACAGTGCAAAAGCAGGCAGGTGTGAAAAGGAAGTTTTAATGGAAACAGTTTAAAAGCATTGCCAACTCCACTGTATTTAAAAGTAAGGGTAAATCTAACAAACTGATTTTTATTGAGAGAGACCATTTATTACAGAAATGATGGATTCTGGATATCCTCGAAAGAAAATATTGCAAAAATCTCCATTTTGTTTATTCAGCCATGAAATGTCCTGGTGACTGTAGAAACAGATAAAGTTTTGCAAACCGTGAGAATTAAGAATGTTCCAGCAAAGCAGCTGAGAAAGAAAGAGATATATTCCACAAAAATGTCAAGTCCAAATATGTCAGCACTTTGACACTCAACATTTAGCTGGAGCTGATTGTCCCGTCTAACATGTCACATTGTATCTAACAAAGGCTGACCCGTTTAGAATTGACAGGTCTTAAATATGACATTTTTACAAAATATTATGCTCCATCATGAATTGCTGTTTTCTGTAATCATTGTTGAGGGGTCCACCATACTGTGTCTCACTCTATAGACTACACAGACTCAACACCTCTCCAAGAGACCCAGAACAACATGTGTTCCTCAGGAAGTTCCCATGCAATCCTGCATATGGCAACATTTAAGGGCTTCTTTTTTCCATGCAGGCTTTAACTTAATTTGCTGCCAAGGCATCGAAGAAGCAGAGCACAGTATGGAACTGTATAGTGCTGGCCACAGGCAGAGGGATGGGTGGATGGATGTATGGCCAGAGTTGTGATCTGTGATTTATACATAGTGTATAAAACAAAGAACAGTTACGAGTCTTAAGTTTTATCTGTGAAAGATGGCCTGAGTGATGCTATACTCTTGCTTTGTGTTTAAATTTCAAAACTCAAAAGAAACCATCAATAAATTGATCTATTTTAAACTGTGGCTGTGTTAAAATCTCCGACAGGAACAGGAATTGGCGGGACATTTTTTTGGGAAATATCAGCTGAGGTCCTAAATCCTCAGCGGCCTGACTGTCTGCCTGCTTTCCTGTCTAATTGCCTGTCTGTCTCCCTGTCTTTTCTGCCCCCAACTCTCCTTCTCTGTATAGACAGACAGAAGGGCAGAAAGTCAGACATCAATTGGAGGAACAGCCATCACTTTGAGATCCAATCGAAATACCATGTAGACCAAGAAATAGAAAAAAAGACAGGCAGGCACAAGTAAACCAGTAACATGTCAAGGACTCCAGAAAAGTAAAACCATACACCAGAGATTAATCAAACCTCAGCTGCACAGTGGAGGGAATAAGAAGACGATAACAAGGAGAATAACAATTAACCTTTAGTGTTTGGCTAAATAGGGCAAATGAGAGTCAGACTGCCTGGCTGAGACCCTGTTAATCCCTAAGAATCCAAAGATCAAAGTATGAGGTTATACTATTACACTGCATCTAGCGGCAAGTTCAACATTTCAGTGTTTTTAATTTAACTAAGTCCATGAAAAAGTTAACAATCTTCAGCAAGCTCTAATTGGGTTTCCCATAAAATAATAACAAGATTACAGCCATTAAAAATGAACAGAAAAACATATTTAGGAAAAGGCAAAAATATGTACAAGTATACCCACAGTATGCAGAGTCATGAAGGTTTGCGAGTCAGAGGGTTCAACACGGGGAGAAGGAGCTGTTAGAGAGTGCAGCCCACTGCCTCATCTCACTGCTTAGTATCTGAGAAATAAATATTTTTCTATGTACTGTATGTGAGGGCTAGACAACTATATTTATTCACTGAAAATATGTTCTCTCCTCAGAGCATTTGAAGGATTGACTCTTTCAGACAGGAGCGATATGCCCTCACCTACTGCCAGACACCAAATACCAACATTTCTGTTTCTCAATAACGAATCTCAGACAAGAACAACCATCACTTGAGTTTAGGAGTTTACAACCCACCTCTGGAGGGAGACAACAGGCACGTGTGGAGTGTAAACAAAACAAAACAGGAAAAGAGAGGATGAGGGAGGGGATAAGTGTGGAAAAAGGTGAAGTGGTTGAGTCATCCAGAGGGCGGGGGGCTTAGACTGGATTCTACCAATGGGGGAGTCATCCTATAGGGGAAGGGGCCAGGTCATAAATTTCCCATGCAGAGGACATGTTGGCCCTGCAGTGAATTCTCTCAGCAGGTAGGCTGGTGCAGCCTTTAGACATCCAGCCATGTTAAAAGCATTGTGATCCTAGCGGGAGACCATCATTCCCAGAAAAATAATGGAGACGAAGAGGGAAGAAAAATGAAGCCATCTCGATTGTTTAATATCTTATAATAGTTGAAGTGAAGCAGAAGAAAGTGCGTTCCCGCTAGAGAGACCTAATGAGGGATTTAGTGAAGAATTATTGTTTTGCAGAAGTGATTAGTTCATGAGCCCAATAACATTAGCGGTTAAAATGGTATTTGCCAATACTCATTCTAGCAGCTATTTCTGACCAAAGCAAGAATAAAAGAATCTTGAATAATAACAAATGTTTGATTAATGCCTTGATTCCAGCATCTTTTTCCTTTATTGAAGAAACAATGATTTACTGTACATGTCCTTAATGTAAGCCTCTCACCCCTGCTCTGCCTCAGCTTAATATAAACCCTTTTTTTATGAACTTAATAAATCTTTTTTATGAACTTGGCTCATGGAAGCATTTTATCACTCCTTTGCACTTTTTTTTCTCCCCAGCAAAATGAGATCAGTTTAACACTAAGACATAACTTAAAAGTCTCCCTTTTTTAAAAAAAAAGAAATAAATTACCAAGGAACCTCACACGTTCAAGTTTGAGTACAATAAAGGAACATTACGACCTCAAAAGTATGCCTCCCTTAATTTTCCCCTCACAGACTGATCATGCACAACTAAATAAAAGAACAGTAGTTCAGATGATTAACAGTGTTGTGGACTAAGCTTGTTGTACTTCTGTCTCTGCATGATTCAGACCGCCAGTTCCATTTCACACAGTGTTGCAGGCTATTTTACTAACATGCCTGTGTATCAGCATCTCAGGTTGCAGATCTCTCACCGGCGGACCGTCCCGCACAGAGAAGCACACAGTTGTGATGGGGGTAGACACTGTCCTGAGCTACTGACAAAAGGCTAAGGTTACATGGCATTTCGCCCCCGCGTCTAACCACTCATCACCACTAAACGCCTTTCATCTCACCTAATAGCTCCCACGGGAAAGAGCGAGAGGTGCCATCGAGGCACTGGGTCTGCTACAGAAAAGGTCCAGAGCGCAACAGGACTGCTCAGGTCAGATCCTTGTTATTATGATGATGAAGGGTGAACTGAGGCCCTGACAACGCGAACCGATAGCCATTCTAATCTTTGCTGAACTGAAATTGAAAAACTTACAGGTAAAGGGTTAAATTGCTGGTCCACAAGGTGTGTGTATCCGTAGTCAAAGAATGAGTGACGCAAGACAACATCAATCCCCTGCACAGCAGCCATACCCAGCGTGTTCACCCACCTGGAATACACACGAACACACACACACAGAAAGAAAAATATCAGGGATGCCTTTGATTGTGATACACATTGCCAATAAAATACATAATGCCTTGGGAATAAATACTTTTTTCTAAACAAATGTGAAAGTTATTTTGTGCAGCTGGTTTATTATCAAGGTATCATTATCTACTGGACACACCACAATGGTTTCTTAAGAAGCTACTGTATGATAACAGCACTTACAGAAAGCCAGCAGCGTATGTGTCAGAGAGATTACTGATGCCTCCTGCCCACGCCGGCCCCAGTCCACCCAGCCACACCTTCTTACCAGGAGTATGAGTGTTCACAACCTGCAGTGAGTGATGGAAACGTGTGTACATCAACAAAATCCACACAGAAGTCAATTTTGTGAAAGCTCCATTTAGATTTCACTTTTAGGTCCTTTGAATCAATGCATCATTTTCATTCAAATTTATTTTATGAACCTTTTTTTTTTTTATACTGACTTAATTTTAGTGACTCTGCAAGCTGATGGAAAGTCATTACAGCTGGCAACAAAACACTTCTACATATGCAAATAGACACAGAAACATAAAGATGCACACAAAATAATAACGTGCATGTACACAAACCAGGAACACAAAAACCTGATCTGACTGACTTTGGCTGAGTGGTAACATACAGGAGAACTCCCATTACATTTCATTGAATATTTTAAGTTTTGTTCTTGGGAATGATTGCTTCTTTTTTCCCCGAGGCCCTTTGGCGCTGTTCATCTCTTACATCTCAGCAAGTCTGCCACAGCAGCTAGTGTTGATAACATTACCTCATGGTGGACACAACCAAATTACCCCGAGGGCTCACTCTTGTGGTTCGCACATGTGGCTTTATCTTCACGAAAACTAGCTGAGGGCTGATCCACAACTTGGCAAGCTCAAAACAAATGCAAATACATCTCATGATTAAAATGAGTTGTTTCTTCATACCCTCCCTCGAGGTGGTCTGAAAGTCTAAATTGATAGAAAGTTGTTTAACGGGAAAAGCGCTGAGATATGAACTCTGAAATATACACCAGATATTAACCTAATACAGTACAGATCTAGAAGTGACTTAGGGTGTGAATCAAGCACTTCAACTTCAGAAATAGTTGATGTGGATATATACAGTATACTGAACATACAGCATATATAATCTGAGATTATTTAAATTTCAGGATATAAGAAATTTAAGTACCTTGGTGACTTTAGTGATCTGCTCTGTCAGTGTGTCCAACAGACGAGTTTTTAGGAAGTCCTCCACTTTGTTAACTCTGCCATCCATGTAATAACTGTAATGGAAATGAAAGGAAATTGCTGTGAGAGAAACACTCTGTACACTCTTTACAATGTGAGCAACAAACATATTATTTTTATTAAAGCACAGATGATGAAAAATAAACTGAAATGTATGAGCTTCATTGCGATTCTCCATCCAAACATCCACCCACCTGCTTAAACTGTTCACAGTTTGATCTAAAATTCAAAATTAATTCAGATTTAAAGTTAAAATGTGTAAATAAAATTATATATTACATAATTTTATTTTATCCTTCTCCATGTTGGCACACTAAAAATTGGCAAATTTAAGACAAGTCAAGTCAAAAGGCTTTACAATTTATTCACCTGACCAAACACAATTTACCATGGTGTCTCCCCATTAGTAAGACACTCTCCATATTCCATGTTATTAAAAATGTTGTTCAGTTTTGAACCTCTGCAGCTGACAATCCCAGCGTCATCTACCTTCATCACTTTGGTAAATAATATCCTATGATATACTATAATAACATACGACACTACAAGGTAAGTCAGTGACATTTTAACTGTAAAACAACAAGAAAGTGAAACAACGTTGCTGCGGCTCATTATAGGCTGCAGGTTTAAAATCCAAACTACCAAGTATAATTTCCATTGGTCTCACATATGTATTACACAATACGTCATTTCAACTACAACAGCTACGGTGAACAGGGACTGACATATTCAATTACACTTCAGTGTACTGACAATCCAATTCTACGTCAAAATGTGGGATTGTATAAGAGAGGAATTGGAAGCACTGAGATTTAAGACAATGCAGACATCCATCTGTGGTGATTCTGTGTGTTTGTGTGTGTGTTTGTGTGTGTGTGTGTGTGTGTGTGTGGGCGACAAAGACACAAAGAGAGATGATAATGAGAGATGATGTTAAGAGAGCATGATGAGAGAAGAATTTATTGGTAGTTAGAGCCAAAGTCCTGAGAAACAGCACCCTGTGGGCAGACAAAATACCTCTCCAAGATTTCCTGCAAGAGTCCAAGGGAGGAAAACAAGAGAGCAACAACCACACACAGTTCATGTTTCAGGTACCATAAAACATATTTACATCTTATTTGCACTGCAGAAGGAAAAAAAAAAAAAAAATGTTGGCTGTAATCTAACTGTCTTGAAACAAATGGCAGCCAATCAATCTGTACATTATGTAGTTGACTCTCTTAGGTGACGTTGTTTATGATTTGTATAAACATAAGAAAGTGTTAATGCTGGGAAAATTGCCATCAACAGCATTACGACATTAAGACCAAACAGCACTGTTAAAATTGATAACAGTTAAAGATACATCCCCTGGTTTTGTTATAGTGGCAAACAGTTTCTCAAATCCCCAAACTTCCTGTGTTGAATTTCAAAACTTTAACAGTTAGCTGGGAGGAAATTTGGGAGTTTGAGAGCGCTAACAGTCACTATAACAGAATCAGAAAGGGTGCCTCAAAGTGTTTTATCGTGTATTAGCCAAATGATGTTCAAGGTCAGGTAAATCCAGATCTTGCAGGCTCTAAAAGAGAAAATCTTATCACTCAAACTGCAACATGTCTTTTTTTATCTTCTCTCAGTGGTCTGGCTGTACCATATTGATGAACTGATCTATATTAGTCCAGAATGTAGCTGCTTCACTATATATTTATCATTTACTTTTTAGCAGACAGAAGCATGATTCAAATGCTATCATCCATTGTATAAATGCTAAGACGTTAATGGACATCCACCTGTGGATATCCAGCTGTGTAGGACGATCTTTCGCTTCACATGACCTGGATTTGCAGAACATCATCATCATCATCATGGTGGAAAACTATGTTTGCAAGTTTTATAACCCAGTGATGTCATATAAGGGCAACAACACTGGCCTAGAATAGACTAACATTTCCAAATCATTCGCTGCACATAAGCAACAGAACCAACATAAAACCACTCATCTAGAGGCATTACCAAATATTTTGTAAAGTGAAATGAGAAAAAGTAATAGCTCAATCTTTCGATCCACTTGCATTCATTAGTATTAGTTTTACAGAACCGTGACATAATAAAAGATATAACAGAAACAGATGTAACACCTGTTAATTAGAGATTTTAAAATCTGTGCCTCATTGCAGAGCAGATTTCTCTTCTGAATCTTCTAAAGCAACAAATGTTATCAATAAAATACCAGATCAGCTCAGTTCAGTCCTGCTTAAAGCTGCAAATGTTTGGTGCCAATAATCTGTTTTTTTTTCTCTAAAACCAGAGAACACTCCAATCAAAAGTTCAACAAATTAAATGGGGGGACAATATCAAAGAAGAATTGCACTGCATTGTGAATAATAAGACCAGTGGACATGAAGACCATAAAATCATAACAACTGCAGCATCAAAAGGTTCCCAAACAAAGGTTAAACCTCTATTGAACCTGTTTTGGATAAGTCCGTGGAACTGACAGATGTGTCAACAAAACTGCTGAGAACAGAGCTGAATTTTGTTGCTGAAGCAGTGTTGCAATCTGAGCTTAACCTCGTTGAAATTTTCGTCACACTGTTGGAAAAGTCCCAAGCTCCTGGCCTCAAACTGTAAACAACGCACGGATTAAGTCATAGCTTTACACAAATTATTTGGTTATCCTGTCATCTTTCCAGAGAGCTCACAATAATTCTTCGGTCCAGATCCCAGGGAAAGAAATTCCGGTTCATATATGGAAACAGAATAAAAGTACAAGTTATTATAGCTATATGGTGCACTATATATCAGTACTGGGAATTTTAGCTACAGTCTATAAAAGCATGTGGTAGCTTTCTTTACTAAACACTCAAGTTTGGTGGTTCATTAGAGCAGAAAGAAAGCTCTTCAAGTATTTTGACCAGGATTGAGGGGATCATAGCTTGGTATTCATACAATTGCTGAAGTCTAAGCTCCTGAAACAGAACAAAGAATTTTTTCTTTGTTCATCCCAAATTTGGTACGATACTTTAGCTGCCACACTGACCGGAATTCAATAAAACTCAATAAAAACACTGTCTGAATGTTTTCAGACAAAGATCCACTTGGTCAGCTTGTTCTACACAGTTCTCACTGAGTGCCAGCACCACATCAAAGACAGCGCACTAACAAAACTATCCACTCTATTACCACATTAACACAGAAATATAGTACAGACTAGAGAAATAGATGATCAAATCAGACAGGGGCAGATGGAAGCAGAGGTGAAGAACACCAATACCAAAAATGAAAAAGAAAAAAAAACTCAACTGAAACAAAAGTCCTACATTTTAAATTTACTTAAGTATATTTATTTTCAGAACAAAGAATTTTTTCTTTGTTCATCCCAAATTTGGTACGATACTTTAGCTGCCACACTGACCGGAATTCAATAAAATTCAATAAAAACACTGTCTGAATGTTTTCAGACAAAGATCCACTTGGTCAGCTTGTTCTACACAGTTCTCACTGAGTGCCAGCACCACATCAAAGACAGCGCACTAACAAAACTATCCACTCTATTACCACATTAACACAGAAATATAGTACAGACTAGAAAAATAGATGATCAAATCAGACAGGGGCAGATGGAAGCAGAGGTGAAGAACACCAATACCAAAAATGAAAAAGAAAAAAAACTCAACTGAAACAAAAGTCCTACATTTTAAATGTACTTAAGTATATTTACAGTGAAATGTACTAATGTATCCAAAGTACTGAAGAATAATGGTTTCTTTCACATTAATGTTGCGTTGTTTGACTAGTAAAACCAGTAGCTACTGTAGTGGAGTAAAATGGAAATATTCAAGTAAAGCATGAGTATAGTCTATAACAGTTTACTGCACATAAAGTGTCAAGAAGTGGCCATCTGGTGTAGCAAGAGATTTGGGGTGAGCGGAGGGGTAGCAAAGTAAGAAGAGGATGTGGTCCTTGCTGTGGACCAGCAGGTTATCATCAGATCAATCATTACACAACAGTTGAAGGATATGTAGCTTCCCTCAGGAATGCTCTCAGTAAATTTACAGCTCCTCTGTGATTTTCAGACTAGAAAGGATCAAAAATCTTTAACATCTCTTTTTTCTCCCTTCAGCCATAAAAAAAAAAAAACAGCACACAACTCTCACAGTGCAGTACCACTGTCATCCTGACAAAGAAAGATGTGGGTATAATGTCTCATCCTGGCATGTTTAAAATGTGACCGTGTAACTACAAAGAGTAAAACTGACAACATATATGTTACTAAACAAAGTAAAAATGCTTCTGATTCACTGTCAGGCCACAGTGTTCAGTACAAGAAGTGCTCATTTTCAAAAGCAAGGGTCATGAAAATGCACCTTTCATCACTTCATTATTAAAACGAGTTTAACAGGGTTTTTTTTTTTTTTTGCTTGCTTCACACACTGATGTTCACACCACTAATACCCCACTGCTGGACCAATTAGGGCTCATGTTAAGTGTGTTGCTCAGGGGCATCTAAACAGCAAATCATAAAATTTGTCTCGTTCACTTTTCTCGCTCATATTTTCACAGCTAGAAACTGGCAGCCGTCTGGTCACACTCTTTTCACAGGCTTAATTCTCTCACCATGATGCAGCCCCTGTTAGGTAAGGCGGAACGTGTTCACTATAGTTAAGGTTAGAGGGTTTGGGTTTTATAGTTAGGTGTTAGATCAAAGACTTTACAAAAAACATATTTTCTCACTTACTTCTAATGGTATCCAATCATGCAGATGGTTCTGGTTTTATTTGCCCAGGTTTGAGATATCCATACCCCAGATTTTTGCCAATACCCCAACAATTAGGTTAGGCACAGCGGTGCTTTGAGCTAAATGCTAACGCTAGCTTGTTAACATGCCCACACTGACAATGCTAGCATGCTGACGTTTTTGCACTTAACGTTTACCATGTTCACCTTTTTTGTTCAGCGTGTTGGCATGCTAACATTTGCTAATTAGCACTAAATACAAAGTACAGCTGAGGCTGATGGGAATGTTATTAGTTTTGCAAGAATTTGGTCATAAACTAAAGTTTTGAGATTGTAACACCTCTGAAGGGATCACCAAAGTTATTACAATTTATCCTGAGGAGAACATGAATGTCTGTACCAAATCTTACGGCAATCCATCCAATAACTGTTGAGACATTTCATTTAAAACCACAAATGTCAACCTCATGGTGGTGCTATAGAGGAAAAGTCAAGGGATCACCAGAGTGGTTACGATTCATCCTCTGGGACCCATAAATGTCTATGAAAGGTTTCATGGCAATCTATCAAATAGTTACTGAGATATGTCAGCCTGGACCCAAAAAGTTGGACCGACCGACTTACCGACAGATCGATGTTGCCATTCCTGCGCTAAAAAATGACATTTAAACAATTCAGCAGGAATATGTCTCTCTACAATGTCCTGATAATTCATAGAACTCAATGTGAACAGTTTTCCCTGGAGCTGCTTTCTACCGAACGAATTGTCTCTATGAAAACTGTTGACTGTGTGTTCTGTGGATTATCCAGGGTATCCTTGTTTATTTTATTTTATTTTTTTCATGTGCTGTGAGCACCATAAATTAAATTCTCCCCTGTATTGGCGGGGAGGCAGAAATCTCAGAGATGTATATCTCAAAACTTGTGCAAATAAAATCAAAAACAGTCTGCATGGATACACACCACTAGAGGTAAGTGAGAATTTCTTTTCATCATTTGGGTGAATTGACCTAAAAAAAAAAAAATATATATATATGGGTTAGGGTTAAAGTGCTCTAAAGTGCATGCAGACATCAAGGCAAGGATCTTTGGGAAAATGGGCACACTCTCTCTCACTCTCTATAAAGGGAAAGAAAACCTAATACTGCAGAAAGATGGAGAGAGATAGAAGAGACAGAGAGACAGAAAGATTAAGAGAGAATGACATGTTTTGTTGGTGAATCCAAAAAAGGATAAGCAGTAACTGAGAGAAGATGCAGCAAATGTGAAACTACAATGTTGTGGAAAGAAACGTCATAACATAATGCAAACCACATATCAATGTTTCGTGATCTGGAGGTACACAAATATTTCACTACATAGCACTACATGTTTCATCACCACAAGCTCCAACAGAACACCTCTGACCGTAAGCCACAGACAGACATCCTCTCTAACAAATCCATATGATTCTCTAAACCAGTTTATAATGAATGCTGCGTTTCCAACCTACTACGTTTGATTGAAAACAACTCGAGCCAGCTGCAGAGGAGTAAAACCTGTGTCGTAGACGTGTTAATGAGTGGTCTCCACTTTTATTAGTTTGGCTTCTTTTGTAGAGGTCAGAGTTTCTGTCACGCAGCCTGGTTAGACTGGAATCTGGACCTCTGGTGTAAAACGGGCTAATTGACAGAGGGAATGAGCCAGAGCATATGGTTTGATTTTAACAGTGTGGGTGGTGTTTTTCTAAGACTTACTGACAGCCCTGCCTCCTTCCGTTTCTTCTAATTTCTCCTAATTAGACCTGACCTTCACCTTAATGACCACTCACTCAGTCACACAGGGCTTGTCTGATCGTACAGTGGGTGTGTCTTTTTGTACACATTTTACATATGTGCAAAGAGACACGGATAAAACGTGGGGAAAAAAGATCAAACCATTGATATGTCTGTATGCATTCCTGCAGGATGTGCAATAGACAAATGGCAGGTGTTACTAATTTAACACACACACTCTCTCAGGCTCCTTTTCCTGTTGTTCCATTTACAGGATAAACACAGTTCTCCACATTATGCATCAGTCTCTCTCAGTAACAGTGTTAATAATGGTTATTACTGGCTACCGCATATACACAATGTGGTGATAATGGTATAAAAGCCTGTGCTGTGAGATTTATGGTTGAGTAGTCTACTGTTTTAGAAGACTGCAGATCGATTATGGGGCGTTCTACGGACAAAATAATAAAATAGAAAAAAAGGGTAAAATACCTACTGTTGCCACGTAACTGCATCTACAACAGAGCCAGCATTCTTCATGAACCTGAAAGTCAGAAAAACAGAGTCATCTTTACCAAAGTGGCAATTATTCTTCAAACACAAAGACAAATTCAACCTGGGTCTTATTTTCATAGTTATGGCCATTCCTATTATGATAACATTTTACCCACCAACTCAACTGCCAAGATCTGGGGATGTGGAAATATTGCAAGAACCTTAAGGGCAGGCAGGCAGGCAGACAGGGTGTAATACAAGTTGTCGACATATCCTTGTTCACCCCAAATTATTTGGAAAGTGAAAGCAAAGGTGAATTCACCATAAATGTCAATTGCACCAAAAAAACAAAACAAAAAACAAACAAAAAAAACTGTGGACTAAGGTAGGCTCATGTTGAACCAGGAAGTGCAAAATCTTTCTAGTTTATGTGGAATAAATCACACCGTTTTCCAAACTCTACTCGATCTTTGAGGAGGTTGATATGTATATCTACAGGAATAATTTGTGTTTAATTATATTAAAAGTAAGCTTTTAATTAAGTCTAAAGGCAAATAGTTCGAAAATACCGTGTCAAGCCAAACTTAAGGGCATATATGCATATGAAACAAAAGCTTGGCCGTGAATAAAATGTTACATTTTGGTTATCTGGAAACCCAAAGATCTACAGCTGCACAGCTGAGAAGTGGCTCTTCCTCTGGCTACTGAGGCTGGCACACTGAAAAATATTCAGGAGGAAAACAAATTGTGTGAGCTGCGTGATTTAGGATGAGTGGAGTGAGTCCCATTTTTTTTGTACTGTACATATTATACTCTGGATCTGGCTTATATCAGTTTGTGGTGTCATAGTTGTATTCATGACACAATAACAAATGCTTGATTTTGAAACAGTTACATCTGTTATAATTTTAACAAAAGTTTACCTTTATTTTCACTTTACACTAAGTTCTTTAGGTAATATGGTAAACCTGCAAACTATGAAAATAAGAGACAAAAATCAGTTTAAAGCCCTTCGAGTTTTGTAAAACAGCACTTCAAGTGCTTTCCAGAGCTGTTCCTGCAACCTGTAGAGTTTGCTTTCAGTTAGTTAAATACAAACTCCAAACATCCCTTGAGGACACAGAAAAATGTTGTGAACCCTGTCTACCTTTTAATGGACTCATCCTGTACACAAATACAAACTCAACACATACACAGTCCCTCCTGCTGTCTGCCCTTCTCCTCCTGAGCTTTTTTATCTGTGTGTGTGTTTCCTAGAATATCTGACCCAAATCGCTCCATATTTGGGGGTAACAGCTTGTCAGACATGCCCAAATGTGTGTCTCTAAACTTTCACCGCTCTGGCTTGTTTAGTCTGTCCAGCTCCGATATTTGAACTGTTGAGCAGCTCAGAGTCTAATTCATCTTATTTCCTGAGAGCAGCAGAGTAGTTGGGCTGTCAAACACAAGAGCCACCCCCTCGTAACAGTGTCAAACACACAAGAATCACCCCGTCGTTAAATGTGTCACCCGTGACCTGCGGATACTCCAGCTCTCTCCTCTTCATCCTCTCACTCCTCCTCCTCCTCTTCTCAACACTCATCTTCTACACCCTCCCTTTCCACTGCTCATCAATCAGTCTGAACTGCACAGTTTACATGCACACATCAGTGCACACAAACGCACACCTTTTATTTGTGAGTAAATTTGAACTGTCAGTGCTCAGTGAGATAAACAGCAGCTCCTAATGGTTTCACTGATGTAAGTAGGTCAAGTACATAGTGGAGGGAGACACATATCAAGTTATTCTTTTTTTATTCCACTGTCCTCCAACTACCTGTCAAAATGTGTGTGGGACACTGAGACATTAAACTGTTCCTGTGCACGAATCTGCACACACATACGCGCACACAATTTTAGCACACATTAGTTTAACTTTATGGACTTTATTTAGCAAAGCCAGTTAAAGCCAGGGCCAGATATTCCACCTCACTCACTTCTGTCTTGTTACCTGTGTAAAATAACAAAATCTCCTAAATCTCTGGTGACAGACGAGCAGAGCATTGATTACAGCTTCCCTTCAGCCACCCAGAACAGAAAGAAGATGTTTGATGTTGATGGTTGCTGCCCAGGACCAACTCTAAACTGTTTACTCAAAAATCATGAAATGTATAGCTGTGTTTAATCTGTGTGTATACACCAGAGCAAAATCTATTCAATATTATATGTGTGTGAAACTTTCATTTAGATATATTACACACTGAACATCTGAATGAGGTATTTCATCTTTAAATTGACTTGTTTGGTAAATATATATATTATTTAAAAACACTATATAAACATTTAATAAATGGTTTACAACCTGCTATACTGTAGTTGTAAGCAGAGATAAGGATATCTGGTAAGTGTTTATTAATGTACAATATTTGCCAACAATTATAACTTCTCCTTTTAAGATATATTTTATATTATTACAACTGCATTGTACTATATTGTCATTCATAAATGCTCATATCTGCTTATAACTAGTGTGTTATAAACCATGAATAGTCACCACTTGTTTTTAAAATCGATTTTTATATTCTTGATAATATTGAGGTATTTTCTTATTCAGGAAAAAGAAAACAGGTCATGCTTTATTTTTATCGTCCAACAGTGACAGACTTGTGTATATCCATCTATGTTTGATTTCCAGTCTGTGTTTGTTGTAAGGGGGCCACTGACACATCCATTTTCATCAAGTTTGTTTCCATTTCAACAGACAGAAAAGCTCAGAAAGGCTTAACTTTTTTTTGGAAGTGATGAATATGTTTGAGAGATGCCGTCATCTATTTGGTCAACAGAACTGAGAAAGCATCTTTTTGTCTAAAAGGAGTTTCAACAAACTAAGACAGACAGTAACACCCACAAGTAGCCTGCATACCTGCATTTAATGTCTGATGCACAGTTAATCTTGGTGCTGTTGAGTTAATGTGATCAGAGTAGAATTAGTGCTTGAGTGATATAGAGATGCAGCCAAGTCAAATCACATTTTGTAGAATGTAAGTGTCAATCTATAGCTGACTGTCTATCAATACTGGACTGCCCAAATTAAGCAGTTGCGAGATTCTATTCCCATAACCCAACATTTTTTAACCTGTGTTAAACTTTTGTTAGTCAACTTCATAAGCTGACATTTTATTTTCAATGCACCAGTAATCCACATTTTGGGAGAACACATATTTGCATTCAGAGTACATTTTGTGTAAACTAAACTTCAGGACAGAAGAGCTTAAGTTGGTGACAGTCACCTACACACTCACTGTCAGCTGTAAGGTGGTTGGCAGAGGAGGAAGGTTGTTCATCTTGTGTCTTTAAGTCTTGAGAGGTTTAAGGTTTTAAAGTTCATACCAATGGCTTTAATTGTTTGAGCTCATTTACAACAAATCATGTATCTATTGCACTAATGCGGATTTCCATTTTCCAAAGGATTTGATTCAATAGACAGCAACAGCCACTGGTTTGGAAAATATACTTACATGGACTTTAAACTTTCTTGAGATTGGTAAAGCAATTATAAAATGAGTCAGCATATATTACTGTGGTGGTATTACTAAAAAGTTAGGCTGGCTGTCAAACAAAAAAAGCTACCAAATTCATATAATGGTTTTATGTTGCCAATGTGTGTGCATTGTTTGTCTTCTGTGTTTCATTTTCCAGAAAAACATAGCTTGTGAATGTAATAATTGTTGGCAGGAGACTTAGATCTCAAATGCCTTGAAAGCATGAACAAAGAAGGCCCTCCTTGCATCTACATTACCATGTGGCAGTAATGTAACTTTGTCAAAGCAAAGTTCATGTTCATTGTGACAATATCAGTACAGCAAGTGAGTTTAATGTCTCTTCAAGTTGGTACCTAAATGGAATCAGAAGCTGTCCAGAAGATAGGAAGTTAATCTGAAAATGTATGTTCACCTTAAGAACAGTGAAGTATTAACACCTTGTAGGTAACAAGCAGAATACAGAACTGCCTATTGGGTATTTTTTTTTGCAGTAAAGGTTTGACTACAAAGTACGACATTACAATCTCAGGAGAGGACTGGCTGCAGTTGAGAGAGGGCTGTTAGATAAGCCATCAGAGTCAAACTGAAGCTGGTGGAGCTCCTGGGTAAAGCCAGCAGGTGGGATGTTGCGCCGTCACGTTATCAATCAGATGACACTTTATTTAGGCTGACATGGTATAACTGGAGCTGAGACCCTGAAACCTGCAGAGTGGAAATCCATAAACACTGAACACTACTAAAATGTGTGTGTGTGTGTGTGTGTGTGTGTGTGTGTGTGCGCGCGCATTAAACACAGTAAAGCTCAGTAACCAAACCGCTGCAGCATACTTTCCACTACCTTCCCCCCTTTTTTTCCCAGCAGGATAGCCTAACAAGGACAGGAATCCTGCCCAATCAATGTTTTACTTGCTGACTCACCCATCCAGCAGCAGGATGGCGTTCTTTCGGGGTCGCCCTGCGTTGGGGCCGTAGAGGTGAGCTCGGTGGTAATAGCGCACAGACTGCAGCAGGGTCCGCAGCTTGGTGTAGTCCTGAGCTAACTGGGTGCTGTTGACCGCGCGACCCACCATGCTGCGGTAGGCATTAGGCTCTGGGAAGAGGAGATGCAGTACACTGAGCCAGAGAGATTGAGTTTATACAAGCAACAGTGGGGAGGTGGCAGAGAATATTGTTGTTGTTGTAGTCTGATCTTGCTCTCCTAGAGAGTATCCTACAGCCAGTAGAAAAAGGGATAATTGGGCAATTCGCAGTAATACAGACAGATGGACTCAGTGTCAGGGGAATGGTCCAAGCACACAGGGTGGCCTTGCAGAATCAGTAAAACAAAGAGTGAGGGAGCTAGTTTCCCCAAAAGGAGGAAAACTAAACTTTTGCAGGCCCACTGCTGCTTTACCACTCTACTGAAGAGCATTGTGATTATATCTGTGCCAGGTTGTGTTTGAGCTGTAAAATAAAACTTTCACTATGTCTGTTTTGTGTGTGCATGTAACGGTGTCTGTGCTATATTCCTGAAAACTATAATGAGAATATTATTAGCAAATTTCAAAGGATCACCTTTCCATTCAACCTCTACAAATTCGCTCTGTGTCTGCACTGCCTGGGTGATTTACTTCAAATGATAACTTTTGCTTTTAAGGTTCAAGTCCTCACTAAATTTCTCATATTGTCCAATCAATGGATTTTGCATGGTACTTTTAGGCTTAGGCTAGAATAACAGTTTCTATTGTGAACTTTATTACAGATTAAATGAAATGAAAATATGAAGTGATGTGCAGCAGGGAAACACAGGGCCCTGTGTGCAGCTCCCCAGGAACACAGATGGTTAGGATGACATGAGGACTAGCAGTTCCTTTCATCCCTGAATCAGCCCTCGCCTTAACCCTTAAACTGCTAGACTCTCAGTTACAGCTCACGCTCTAAATAATGTCTCTATCAAAGCTGTTATAACCAGTAAATGTTAAATGAACAAAATGTGTAACTACTATCTCATTGCAAAGTTTCAGTTCAGAAAAACTTGAATTCTGGACTTAAAAAAACATACTTTATTGGACAAATCCATCATTAAAAGCAAAAGTCCTGAAATTCAGTTCAGGTGACATGTACAAGTATAAATTGTTAAAGTATTCATTAAATGTTTCTGAGTGTGAAGGTTTCCAGTAAGCTGCAGGAACAGAGAGCCACCACCTCACCAGTTTTAGAACTGGTTAAGTTAGAAACGGTTCAGTTTTTGTGAAATGTTGGAAATGGTTTAAAGATAAAGTTAGAGTTGGTTAAGTGTTGACATTCAGTTAGTTTGGTTAAGATTAGAGTAACAATTTAATAGGGGTTTAGTCTAACACTGCTGGTCCTCAGATTGTGGTCTCTCTGCTTATAGCTTGATAATTCTTAATTTTTCTTCGCAAGAACCTTTAAAACTGTGTAAAAGTAGTTTTTGATTGGTTCTAGGACTAACAGCAAATATTTATAAACTTATGATCCAGTGATATATATGCAAACTTGTACTCTGCAAAATGTCATAACCACGGCTTGCAGAGAAAGTTACTACATAAAAGGTGCAAAATGTCCACTTGTAGTGTAGCGAAGTAAGAAGGTCCCATCGAGTTAAGTGGAGGTACTTCTTATCAGCAACACTTAAGTACAGTAGCTGAGTAAAAGCACAGTCATAAACTTACTTTGTACAACAGACTGTAGCCGATCATGTTATTGAGTAGGCAGTATGTCGTGTGCAGTTGTACTGACCGTTGCCCAGCTCCCAGGAGATGTTGTACTTCTTGCCTGCACCGTACTTCAGGAGGCTCAGGGTGGAGGAGGTGTTCCAGGAGTTGTCTGGGTTTCTGTGCAGCGCGTTGAGCCCCAGGATCAGGTGCAGACCAGCACAGTCGGCAAAGTTGTACAGTTTGTCTAAAGACCTGGCTGGGAGAAACCCACAAAGCAGTTGTAACTTTGATTCTTTTTACACACCTGGAATCACATGGCCATGTGAACATGATGGAGACCATGTGGAACCCATTGATTTACTGATTCTCATGCCAGTGTACTGTAGGAACCTACATCAATATCTGGAACTCAATTTTTGGTACTCTCAGTACCATAACCACCTACTGTATATTTGCAGCTATCTCTTTTATGATATGACAGATATGGTAAACTGCTGTTTTCAGTACAAACTAAAAGTAATGCTTTTATTGTGATTGTGGTGCTGTGCACAACATAAAGCATTACTGTATATTTTAATGTATATCTTAAGAGAAAAAAAGTGGTTATTGTCACACGAACAATTTAGTGATTAAGTTCATACACAACATTTCTGGCTGAAAACTAATATACAATATGGGGTATATTGTGTTATAAAGCAAGTTCTCAATGCTGAGAAAGAGTACAAAGTCACCAAATATAAAAAAAAATGTAATTGGAAAAACATTGGGTTTGTCCATTTAAACAAACAAGCTCTTTCCCATTTCTTAAAAAATGGTTCTTCAACCTCAGTATATTGTAACATACACAATTAGCAGCAGAAGATTACATTTCTCAGCAGTAATGTGTATGGAAATGTTGTGTGTACTGTGTTGGATAAACTGCAAGCTACCGCTGGGATTTATTCTGCAATCAGTTGTTGTGTGCCAGGTACTGAACTTTGTGTTTGTGCATGTGTGTCCAATTGTACACATGACAGCAGAGTCTCGTCCTCAGCAACATTCAGTGAGAATCTAGACAGACTGATTTTCCCATCATGGACTCCTGTGGTGATGTGCTCCTCAAAGCAGCGATCACAGCATCGTTCTGTTCTTCTGCAGCTGACTGCTCACTCACATTTATGTCTGCTGTCTCCATCAAAACACATTATTCTCTCTTGGCTATAAAGGATGAGGGCCTACAACAGATGTTGGCATATGGTGAGTGTGCCAAAAGTGTTTGTTTATATTCTAATGTGCGACTGCAGGCTGCTCCTGAATACCTCAGGCTCTTGTTTTGAAATTGAATCTGTTTGGAGTCATTCCATTAACGTAAATATTGCCCTGAACTCCGACCCTTACTTCCTAGGTTCAACAGGAAACAGATGAAGACTGTGTGCCGCTCTGGTTCTGGGTAGAATTTGCCCTCATCTGCGGGTTTGGCACCAGCTGAGCTTGCCAACTGATTGCTCCGTCCAATGTGGAATGGAGACAAAAGCAGAGCAGACCAGGGTGCATGCGAGGTTATTCTTCTGGATACTTGTCGAGCTGTTACGAGCATGTGAAAGGAGTGAGATTGTCTAATAATGTAATATTTAATAAATGGATGTGAGATATACAAATGTCTGGGTTTAAGTCAGAGTCAGCATACATCTGAATACTGAACAATGCTTATGAAGTCACGCTTCAGCTCGAATGTGGTTTTTTCTTCAGCATTTACTGTAAGCCTTTATTTCCAATAGAGCAGTGGTTATGTATAATCCACAGAGCAAATAGAGAGAACAGTAAGATTGCTTGTTGCACCTGGCATTAATTCGCTTTCCAGCAACAGCAAGACAAAGCCTGAAAACAAAAAAAAAATGCTAGCAGTAACAATGGTTTTATTACACACAGTGCTCTTAGGGAGTGTATTCCTCCTGAGTAAACTGTCTGTTCTCCATCTCATTAATAACCACCAATAACGTTATTATCATAACTGCTATTATCATAACTCCTTCCCTCTGTGGTTAAATCAGAGTGGTGTCTGTTTTCAGGAGCAGAGTTGAGGGCAACAGGACAGAGAAAGTAGCGCCAGATGTGGCTGTCAGGATGAGTGATTCCAGGCCTTTCCTCACCTGAGATCTGAGCAGCAGGCGACCAGCCTTGCTCCAAGACACAGCTAGCAGCCCTGCACACACATCATAAAGGCATCATGAGATGCATCAAGCTGCAAAATATATAGTATCTCTGCTGGCAGGTCTAAGAGCAGCATGTAAATGTCTACGTGTTTATGTGTCAGTTTGCTTCCTGGGGAATTTTACTATTGATTCTTCAACAAATTCATAGTTGGCTTTCTTGTGGCTTTGCAATTTAAAGTTATGTCGAATGATGAGGTTAAAAGGTAGAAAAATAAATCATTTGCAATGCTGAGAGTTTAATATGTTGCACTCATTACCTTGTTTGTTTTTTTTACTTAACAAATATTTCCAAAAGTTTGGACAAAATCCTTACAATAACATTATAGTTTGGAATTTCTAATATCTTTTTTTGAGTGCTTGTAAGGAGGAAGTGGATCAGAAGTTAAATAATTTCATTTATTTCTTAATATCAATTAAATGAATAAATAAAATAAATGAATACATCAGTTATTATACGTAGTAGATGGGGCTGAAATGATTAGTTGATTAAGCGATTAGTCGATCGACAGAAAACTAATAAGCAAACATTTTGATAATTGATTAATTGTTTCAGTCATTTTTAAAGCAAAAATAGTGAATAAATTATACACTCCCAGGTTCCAGCTACTCAGATAGAAGGATATGCTGCTTCTCTTTGTCATATTATAATGGAAAATTGAATATCTTTGGGTTTTGGGCATTTGGTTAGACAAAACAAGACATTCATACATTTAAAGACGTCACTTTGGGCTCTGAGAAGTTGTCACTTTTTTTTAACTTTTCATAGACCAAATGATTAAACAATTAATTGAAAAAGTGATTAGCAGATAAATAGATGAAATGAAAATAATCATTAGTTGCAGCCCTAGCATTAGACCATTTTAATGGGGTTTTTACCTATTATTAAGAGGAGCTGGTACATATGTTAGCTAAGCTACAGTTAGCCGTGAGTTTGTCTTAATCTGGGTAAACAGAAAAAACAATTCCCTGGGAACAGTCTATGCTTTGAATGGTGGTTAATCCTCAGTTAGCCTGCTGGTGAGCAGTTACTACAGTTTCTGTTTCGGTTGCACACACTAACAACAGCTACTAGCCCGAGGAGAAAGTATAGCATTACTGGCCAGCATAACCAAGCTCTCGTTTATCGCCTGACAAGAGCAGAGCATCGTATGCCTTCCTCCAAAGAGAAAAGGATGCTGGGTAGATCCACCCTCCTGGTGTCAGGAAATCTGCAGATCACTAAGGCCAAACATGAAAGAGCTCCTATACAGACACTAGAGACCCTGAAGCTACAAATCTGTGATCTCAGTCAGACGAAAGTAATGACATTACCAAGACACTGTGAATCTGTGTGTGTATGCGCATGCACACACGCCGTATGTGTGTTTGTGTGTTTGAGCTGTTATGGCTCACTATCACATCTGTGTAATGTTTGAAGAGGAGAAATGTAGCAGGACTCAATGAAATGTGGAGATAAATGGTGAATTTATGGTAAAATAGCAGCACGTATTGTTGTTGGACAATAACCCTCCCGAATGGGAACAATACAAATGATCTACTGTACAAACAAACAGACGATCAATCAAGCCAATATGAAATTGCCTTTACTTCTGTTAGACGCATCAAACCAGTAACAAATGGTGCTCATCCCGATGACAGTGAATAATCTCTTTGAGTCAACATCATTATTCAGTTCGCTGTTTTTCTAAGAATGACAGTTTCTTATGTTGTAACATGGTTTGAAATGGGACTCAAAATTCTCAATAACACGTAACACAATGAAGGCCTGTCTAAGAGGTCGGGCTTTACTGTACTCACTCGGCTACAAACTTCTCTTTTATCTTACAAACAGTCCAGCCAGAAACAAGCGGAACAAACCCAGAAAGCTGTGTGTGCATGCATGTGTGTGCATGTGCCTGTGTGTGTGCGTGTGTTGGCGTGCCTTTGTGTGTTTGTGTGTAGCGGAAAGAGTGGAGGTCTGGATATTGTCAAGCTGTCGATCTGATAGAAAAGCCAGTTCTGTGAAGCAGAGCGGCCGGCAGCATCAGTCAGTGCTATGCCTCATTTCTGCAGCTCTGCATATTCCTTTAAACACTGAGGTACACACAGGTCTATGTAGACTGGGCCTGGGTGCACTCACACAAACAGTGTTTGCTGGTTTATATACCACCCACATGAACCAGACACCCATCTGAAGTTTCCAATAAAATAACACTTTTCTCTGTTCCTGCACCTTAAGTGAGTTACTGTCAGCTGACAAGACAGGTGTATTTTTACAGGACAGTCTCTCTTAGCAAAGCTTTAAATTGTGATTTGTTTTATCTGTAAGCTGCAAGAATCACTTTTATATTTTCACTAAATAAGGAAATGTAGTGCTGTTACTTATTATAAGACAGACCTGCTTTGGGGACCTTGGGAACATCTTCAGATTGAAAAACGGCTTCACTTAACTAAGTTATGAAAAGCAGGTTGGGAAACCAGAAGAGGAAGACGCATTTTAAAATTGTTACAGACAGAAAACTACAATTGTGCCCTTCATGTGTAATGCTAGTGTGTTATGTATATTTCAGTAATAAAATTTGCAATAAAAAAGGGAGGACGTTTAAAAACAAGGTTAGGGATGTAACCTGGAAATGAACTGTCAGCTGCATCAGTCTACTAACATTTCACACATTCACATTTCATTTCATGTAGCCAAAAAAAAGGGACGCAGGCCAAAAATGTAGAAATTTAAATTTTGAAGCAAAATCTTTTTTTGTAAGGCATTATTTTTTTTATAGCTCGCAGTAAAGTGAGTTCTCAGTGGCTTCTCCTTGATCTACTGTGGCATGTGTTGTACCTCATTTGTACATTGCTTTGGACAAATGCGACAGCCAAATGAAAAACTATGTATTCAATATTTTCTATTTATAACAGAAATTAAAAGAAGTTTAAATAAAGGGATTTCTTGAATTAAAAAGAAATATATTAAAATCTACATTTATAAAATACTTAGCTTAAGTAATGCTTCAGTATTTGGATTTTGTCAGTTGACAGATAATAACATACAGTTCCTTCTTCATAGCAGGGAATAAGTCAGGCTTAGTCACCTTAAACCTGCTCTTGACCAAGATTAGCTGGAAGCACAAGTTGCATTAAGTATTTAACTGGCATCCATTGAAGCTTGCTTTGTGAAATATCCCTCTGTGTACTGAGAGGAAAGTGAACACAGCCTACATCTGCAGAAGGAACAAACATCATCTTCTTACACTTCCTCTCTCAAATTCAAATTCAGATGATTTGTGAAAACTATTCTTGTCTTGAGCTTCAAAATCTCAGTTTAGAAATGCTGATATATTCCTACATTCCCCATCATTTTCGCCTTGGAAGAGAAAATTGGGAGCACAGCAAAAACTTTGTTTTCTGTCTCTGGTTTCATTCAATACAGAAATATAGTGACTTACTGCCAGACGCAGCTTATTGCCACAACAAATGTCAATTTGGATGTTTAGTCCCATCAAAGTCAGTCTGGAACATACAAGCGCGCACACACACAGACACACACACACACACACACACACACACAACCACACGCACACAAAGAGACTTGAGCTGAGTTCTGGCTTGCTTTAAAAGCCAAATCAAAACCGAATCCTCAAGAGACATGTGCAGACAGGGGAGAAGGCTGTTTAGAGAAATTAATTCTGAGTCTTTTTTCCTGTTTATGGATACAATGTGTTTTTCCGTATCTAAAGATGCACATGTTGCACTCAAGCTTCCAGAGCTCTTAAAAATGCACTGCTCATGAACAGGATCTCAAAAACATAGCTCAAAATATGGACCTGTGAGACAATGACCTTGAAGTTTTGATAACAATTTAATTCTTTGTGGATTAAAAGCATTTATTCTGAGGCAAAAAGACACGTGCATGAAATGTTGACATGTGCAGTGTAATGAACATCATGTTCATTACACTGTTCCCATGTGTAAGAGCAGAGATGCTTGTAATTTTCTCTGTCAGCTGTAACAGCACACATTACATCGACTTGAAGTGTGCAGTGAAACAAACACACACACATACACACACATTAAATTTCCATTGTGAACTCAGTGGGGAAAAGCATGGTGGAAAGGCTGCTCTCAGACAGTGCATCCATCAAATTGTTCTTAACATGTGGACAATTGTTGATGACAGTATTTAAGGTTTTACCAGATGGATTGAAAAGCAATTTGACATTTATACTTAACACACACACACACACACACACACTGTGCACACATGCAGTCACAGACAAATAGTGTGACCAGTCATGAAAGATTTGCAAGCAAACTGCTAAAATATCCAGGAAAAGCCAAGAGCGGCACATTTATCATCAGCTCCTCCATCATGGCTTCCGTCTCTTTTCTCCACCAGCTCCACTGATTCGTTTAGCAACTCTCTGCCTTCTGTTTCTCATTGGACCAGTTCCTCCACTAACCAGTTCCTCTGTGGCGGCAGGAAAAGACACTGTGACTGAAGCAAGGTCATCCAAAGACTGACATTTCCAATTCGCAATTTCTGAAAACGATAGTCAAAAGTTTAAGAACGGCTATCGATGCAGTTTGATCATTCATCCATATCGGTCAAAGCCAGACCAGTATACTGTTACGGTCGCTGTATCGAAAGCTATTAAATGCGGTGGTTTGCTATGTTCGCATGGTGCATCTGCGACTTATCCTGACGTTAACTTGACACTGCATGTTAGGGTTGCGCAGAGGGAGAAATGTGGTTCTAATATAGTGTGAGTCTGTGCTGCTCCACCAGCGTGTTGCACAGAACCCAACGCCTCCATGTTTACACACACACACATCTCCACATGGACTCTTCTTTCATACAGGGTGGCTCCACTCCAGCGAAACCATTCAGGTCAAACCACTTTTGTATTTTGGAAGAATGCAAGATATGTGGTGGGCACCTGTTTTCAATTCAGTTAGTAGAGGGGGACCGATGTGTGTGTGCACGCGCGTGTTTGTGGAAACAAGAGTGTGAGAGAGAGATTACCTCAATCTGTGAATTTGCTGTGACTAGACTTGCGTGTGGCCCTCTTCTGCGTACCCAGTGTAAGGAGATGCAGAGCAAGTCGACAGAGCTGGTGAGTAAGATGAGTGGTATGTTAACATACACTGTTCTCGATGTAAAGTACATCCACTCTCTGCTGCTCTGTCTGTGTGTGTGTGTGTGCTCCAGCCTAGGCAACAGGCTGCAGTAGACAACAAATCAAAGACAGAGAAGTGGACAGAGAAGTGGACAAAATAACATCAACTGCCTTTCATTGGCTTTGGGCCATGTAACTCAAACCACTTGTTAGGGGAACAGGGTGTGAGGGAAATGCGTATGGGGTGTGAGTGGTTTTCACATCTGTTTGGCAATGGCTGCTGTCTATCACTCCCTAATGGGAAAAGTACGCTTTTTAGATGCTAATGACCTCACTGTGTTTGGCTTGTAAAAGACACAAGGTGTGCGGACGTATTCGTTTCCCAGGAGAGAAACATCTCCATGTCTCTTCTCTGTGTTTGCATTGTGGAGCTACCTACAAACTGTAACCAAACACAACCAAAGGAGAAGGAATTTAACAGCAGTTACCACGAACCAAAACTGTTTATGAATCATCCTGTTATTATAAACTGACAGGCTGTTTAGTAACTTGTGAATCTAACTGAAGCTTCATCTCTGTGTAAGGAAAATAAATCTCTTGATTAGGAGATGTTTTAGGAGGCCTCAAGTACCTACAGCTTTTTTGCACCATGCAGTCCATTCTACCATTCAGACGGCCAACCCTCTGAGTCAAAGTGAAATCACAAAAGTCAACCCTTATTATTGAAAGGAAGTAAAAAGTCTTTTGAGATACATTAGAAATGTTCCTTCAGCATTCAATTCAAGCCTCTGAGCGGGCGGTCCAGCGTACATGTTTGATTGACAGCTGAGCTGGCAGGGGCGCAGAGACAAAATGTAAACAAACTTGTGTAACTGTAGCTTACAAGCCAAGTACAGACAGAATTTTGTTAGCAGTAGTGTTGAAGACTAAGGACTACACTATTTACGATTTAAACTTAAACATCTTAAAGCTGCACTAATAAATATTTTATATCAACAATGGATCACATGAAAGGAATCGCTCATAAGGACGAACCCACAGAGAATTATCACCAATTCTGCAGCTCCGCTCAGCTCTGCAAAGCTTTATTTCTTTTTTTATCATCTTTCAGTTCTTTGTTTGTTCCTCAACTTTAATACTTTGGTTCAATCAGCAGCAGCAGGCAGCTGTTGTCAGTGAAAATGCTCTAAAAACCCACTGTACACTACCTGCTCACCACCAAACAACAGACAGACATAGTTAGCGACAAGCTGGTGAACATAGTGGATCATTTTGCAGCTAAAGATTTGGCTGTTTTTCTCAGGGAGCAAATATTGGATTTACACTCGTCAGGTGACCAGAAACACAATGTTACTATTTGCTAACACCTTAGCCATGACAACTCTAACATAAGGTGATATCAGTGTTGTGTTTTCAACTTGTTCCATTATACCCAATTAACAAAATTACAAAACATCAATTAAGATTTTTAGCTTTTCAATATGCTACATGTGACTAGCTAGAATATCTATATTGCCTGCAAAATGACATTAGCAGTGCAATTTTCCCTGGTGGATATTTGTTTGGTGGCTTCCTCAGCGAGCCAGACATGTGTCCAAGCTTGTAGGAAAGATGGAGATGTTAGCTACAAACCTAATGTGGGTTCTTGTTTGAAGTCTGTGGCTCTTATTGTGTCACCCGCTGCTGTCTGGCTGTTAGTGTCACTGTCAGCCAATTACTGAATGATGACAACTTGATACACTTACAGGGCAGGAAACCAATAAATACATTTTAAAATCTCCTTTTTGGGTACCGTTTTTCTTTTTCTATGTTTTAAATGAGAGCACAGGACATGTACAGTTATTTATAAAGCAGACCTGTACACTGTAGCATTAAAAAACATGCAGCTTAATTTCAGTTGGACGTTAAAGACTAAACCTGATGTAAAGAGAAGGCTTTCAAGCTCTTTAAAATAAATATATTGTAGGCCATAAAAAACACAAATGAGCTGAAGTCCAGCAGATGGGGTTTGAACAATATATTGTAAGCAGTTCTGTTTTCGCAGCATATCTTTGAACACATAAAATCTGATTACTGTGTCAGACATTATTGTTGCTTTTTTTTTAAGGTAAAGCCGTTAAGTGAGAGCCACACCTGACATTTTTACTACCAGGGATTAGTAACACTGTCACCTACAAAGAGGGCGGCTGTAAAGCTTCCACCTCTTATCCGGTTGGCCATCTCGTCACACACCTCTGCTGATGCTGTAATTGAGCTCTGATTGCTCTGTAATTGCAGAGAAACAAGACTCCTGTGGGCAAACAGAGTGAAACAAGAGGGAGACTAGCCCAGGGATTTACTGCCCCTGAACCATCAAAGAGTTTGGCCTTAAAACAATGTCTGCAGCCCTTCCCACGAAACACCTGCTTAGGCTGCAAACACAGTGCAGATCACTGATTACTCATCTGCAGGAGGAACGTATTTAGGTTCTTAGCAAAGGCCTCTTTTAACACCTTGAAATTCATCATGTTCAAAAATGGTAAGACAAACAAAAACAAAACATTTGTTTTTGGGGTAATTAGGACATCTGCTATATTCCCAGCTCAAGAAAGGTATCTTTGATCCCAGACCGTATGATGGATGAGGGTTATGAAGACCAGATCCCAAGTAGGGCTGCAAGCAAACACACCCAGACTCCCTCTCACTGCTGGAATAATCACCATAATCACAGCAATCATCTTCCACTCTCAAACTATATCCACACACATTACTTATGCTTCAGTTAAACTGGAGGTTCAACTGAACGAACAGAGCCAGATTAAATAGTTACAGAATCACCAGCTCGCATTACAACAGTTTTATAGCTAATTATACATTTATAATATCTGATGCTGGGGAAAGTTACGAAATGTTTTTTAAGAATGCTAGTGTACTGACCACACTACGTAAGCTATTTGTTATTTTGTAATTTAAATATAATGACTGATAATAAACCTCATTAAATATAATTGAATGAATGATGGAGTAACGTTTTATACATTTATGTAATAATTTCATAATTATTCTCTATATAATGCCTGTGCAAATGTGACCAAATGTTTGCCAATGAGTTTAAGCCAAGGAAATATTTTTTTACACACGGCCTTAACATGTAAAATAGCCAGATTTTCAGTTTTAAGTTTCTTAATGTATAGCTCATTTGTAATTCACATTTTGCATGCATCTGCATGTAATACATTCTTGTAAAAGCTCAAACTATCAATGCAAAGCCGCTAATTTAGCACAGTTTTAGGATGATCAAAGAACAATTTTCAAGGCTTTAAATTGGTGAACTCAATTTAAGTGATGCTCAGGCTTCATTATCACTGTGGTAAAATGATGACGTGGCACCACAGCAATGCAGGTAATGTAAAAAGAAAGAAGAAAAGCATCACAGTTCTTCTCTGAAATGCTGGCCAGTGTAGGACGAACACTACAGGGGGCACCTGCCTCAGCCAGGCGGACAGTCTCTCTTCCAATAACTCTTAAGTTTTAAGTCCCATTTGAGATTCTGCAGCAACCCGTTATGACAAAGCTGGGACTTGTCCCAGCACTGTGATGGATTTTCCTGCCAGATGTTTATAGAGAAAGACAATGGGACTTTTCCCAACCATTCACCTCAACAAATATCTCCCAAAGTCTCAAAACTGTCTTCTAATCATAAGTCATATGCTCCTGCTGAGTTTTCCCGATCTTGTCTGTCGAGCACCTAAAGTTGCTTTGTAAGAATCTGAGCTCATTTCCACATTTGAAAACATATTTTTTTCACCATTTGTGCTTTCCATCTTCACTAAGACGTGTTGGCAGAGGTTTGCACGCATATGAGATTTGGACTTTTTTATTATGTTCTGGTCAATTAGTCTGTTTAGATGATTGAGGTTTGGAAAAATGACATTTTGCTTTAGTGCTTTAACACTTGCAGTGGTGCTTTCAACTGATGCAAAAACCATATTGTGTGCTAAAAGGTTTAAAATCAATCACACACAGATTTCTTTTCAGTTTTACAAATAAATACCAATTCATTTTCACCCACTGTAGGGAAACCTCAAAAAGTACACTGATCTGTCAAATCCCTACTGCAAGCTCATACATCTGAATAAACACTTTTAGTATTTATTTGTTTCATTGATTTGATTTGCACAATTTAGACAGTATTTCATTTATGAGAAACCAACAAAGTAAAGCAAAAAAAAGTTGTAGTTCTTAAAATTTCTATCCAATAATACATAATAATGTAGTGCTTTTATGTTAGGTTACACAAGTCTCTGTCATAGATTAGTTAACCATTGGGAACAGTGAACATAATTGGACTGCCAGAGGCAGAGCTGACAGAGCCATTACAAGGAATACTTACTTTTAAAGAAGTTACATATGAAAAAACAAATCCATGATTATTGTTTTATGATTATGGTGGTTCTATACTGGTTTACATCCTACAGTAGTTTGGACCAATCTGCACTGAGAGTAGTAAGATACATTTTAATATTTCAAACATCTCCTCAGGATGTTTGTGGTGATATGATACAAAATATCACTTGGATATACTTAAATATTAACAAAGTCTTTGTTAAAATGTGTTTTAATTTGTAAAGAAAGGAGCTGGTGCTGAATGTGGAGCACAATAATTAGCTTTATGACTAAAGCAAAATCCACAGACTAGAAGCGTAACATGGACATTTAGCAAGTTCGTAAAAGGAGTAAACAGAAATATTGCAGGTGACAGCAGGACTATGTATGTATGAGCCAGTTTATACAGAATAAGATGTGATCTAAAGTCAGTGCAGAGAAACTGGTTCATATCTGGTGAGAGTAAGATGTTGAGGTTACATCTGGAATATTTCAAAAATATTTCATGTTGGGAGGATAAGAACCTCAGGAGAGGTTTCAGAAGGTGAAAAGGTAAAGAGTCCTGTAATATCTTCAATCTAGTCTAGTCGACTCTAGAACACTGTTAAACACAGGAGACAGCTGTATTTCATTTGTTTACAAAAAAATCATCTGAAAAACATCTGAATCATCTCAATACAGCGGGTTATTTTAAATAAAAAAAAATCATAATAATGTTGCTCTTTGTGAGTTTTACTATATTTTTTTAAATAAATGTGTATGAACACCTTGGATTAGGCAGCTCTAACTTGCTGGTAAGTTCACTCTTGACAAATGTAAGTCTAAAAGCAATCAACTTTTTATGCCATTAAAAAAGAAGTTTTACTTGTTTGCACTTTGACTCACTCTTACTTTCCAACTCTTACTTTCCAATGTGTGCATGTGCCAGTGTGTGCCTATGTGCTTGGTGCAAAACATCTCTGTTATTTAGAAACTCCTGGTTCAATTATACCTGAAACCCACAAAACAGTAGGTCTCAATAGACTTAGGAAAAAAAGAAGAAAATGATAGTGAAGCAGGAACACAATCACCTGCAGCATCCCTTTAGTGTTGAGATGCTAATGCTGGTGTGAATGTGCAGGAGTTCTGCTTGGCTCGGTCCTGTTCCCATGTCTTTCCTGGATCTACAGTGAAGGATTTTGAAGGCAGTGGAGTTCACCAAGGAGAGAACAAGTGACGTAGAGCCAGGCTATTAGCATTGCAAGTGGGGCATGCTGCCTGCATCAGACCCCGGGTTTCCTACTCTGCCAGGGGAAGGACCAGGCCAACCCAAGCCGGCCAAACATCTGCTCCTGGTTAGAGGTGTCGGCTCCTACCATTCACGGCAGAGGTTCAAAACCTCAGGGAAAGGTTTCACTTGGCCTCTTCTTGCCTGGGCCACTGCAAGCAGTCCTGTACACTCCCTAAGGGAATGCAGGTCTAAGGAAAATACCACCGAAAATTCAATTCCACTTCTCCTTTCCGTGCTTCACTCCTCTGACCGAGGCAAATTTCATTACACACTTATGGACTCATAAAATTCCTTCAATAACATAGCGCTGTGTCTCACAGAGCAAAGTTCCTTCAGAATCAAATGGCTTTGGAATAAAAGGGCTTGGAGTGCAACCAGCTATAAGAGCTGAAGTGCCTCAACCCACGAGTCATGAGACTAGTCCAGTTCTTTCTTTCTTCCATCCTTTTTTATATATTTTTTTACTTCTTTACGACACATAAACAACTGTATATTACAGTTAAGACATAAATTAAATATGTTTTAAATGTGTTGCACTGCTTAAGTGATGAAAGCCCATAAAATAGTTTACATATTTTCTCTGTCATCTTGTAACCATACATCAGCCGACATCTAATAAAATCTCCAAATAAAAACCCAAGGCACCAATTACTGGATACTTAAGCCAATTAACAAAAACAGAAACAAAGAGAGACTTTGGCAAATGAGAAAGAAAACAATTTGGTCACACATCTAACATTAAGCTTCCATTACCCCTCTAATGAGCCAATAAACTTTTCGGAGGTGACTGATCTTAAGATGTAGCCAAACCGCTATCTGTTGTTGGTCTCAGTAAAAGTAGGTTACCATCCTAACAGCCAAGCCTAAACTGGCTTCCATATGTGTCCGTCCAGGTTTCGAGCATACTTTTTAAGATTTACAAACAAGCAAATATCCAGGCTCTGACAGAGATGTGGGTTCTGACTTAAAGACTTATTCAAAGCTCCTTCTGACCGAAAAACACACAAGCCCGTCGTGCTTCTCTCGGTTCAGTTTACAACGTTTTTTCGACTGAAAACAAGTGTAAACAAAAAGCCACACTGTAATCCATTACTACCTAAAGCTGTTCAGTAAACAGTATGTTTCACAACAAACAGAAATGCAAAAACATTCAAGGACACAATTCTGCTCTGAAGTCAGTTTTACATTTCAGCTGTTTCCTGGAACTCTGGATTATGTTGTTAGGATACTGGGGTTGTTTGTTATTTGGCAGGTTTTTTTTGTGACAAAGTCTGCACTGAATCATTGTTTGGAAGGTAGGTGGGCACCTGTAGGGTTGATGTTTCTAAAAAGAAACACTCTATCAGGCCCTTGCCTGGATTTTGATTCTGAGTTTAATGTTGGGGGTGAGCAAGAAAGACAATCTGACTTACAGTATCTCCCCCCATGCATTATTTGAGACACTTATGGAGTTTTTCTCACCGGTTAGCGATGTGCTTCCTCTAGAATTGTGCATGATGTTGCATATTCATGTTGCATGACAGGAATAATTTTTTCCGACTGAATAATGCATGTTGATCATGATCTATTTGAATGCAGAAGCACTTCATGATGAGCAACATTTTCTAAATTCAGAAGCTCTGTGCAATTGCTTACACTGAACCATTTCAGCGCTTTAATGCCTCAGCCAGTGCCAACATAGACTCCCTGCAGGTGTGTCTCATGATTTTATTCTCACAGTGAGGCACCAATTTTAAAAAAATGTAAAATAAAAATAAAAATGTTCTTGTACCATATGCAGCTTTGGCGCAGAACATACTTAGTTACTAGGACATCATTGAGGCCACTTTTTTCCATCTGTCATCCATCCTCACCTCACCAGTAATCTGTCCGAATTCACTGTCTCTATAAATACTTGTGCTTATTCTGGGATATTTCAAGACCTTAGGGTGACACAGCAGATACAAGAGGACAAAAAAGTCTCTTTGTAAGTAATGTGTTTCATGCTCATGAAGATCATTTTACCATTTTTTACTTTCATTTGTTTTTAACAAGTCACAGACGGTTGTTTTCAGAGCGCTTCAGACACCATCTTACAGACAGAATAATTAGGAAGTAGCTTCTTCACAAATCCCCCTGAGGCACATACATTCATCGTTTCATGTGAGGGTCAGAGGTCAGTCACAGCCAGGAGCGATGCCTCTGGAGCAGGTAGGGCTTTAATCTCTTTCTCAACCCTTCAAAAAGTAAGGACATGTTTTCTCAATTATGTGTTGTCGTTTTTTTTTTGTGTCGATTTAACATAGAGAACAATGTGAACGTTGTTTAATACAGCTTCAGACAAAATCAGATTGTAAATGTGATGTAAATGCAACTGAGAATTATTTCTTATCTATTGAAATATAAATACACCAGAAACAATAAAAGTATAGTCAGATAGATTTAGAAATATACAATTTTTGGTGCCACAGAAATAATATGAAACATACACTGTTCTGTTTTCCATCTGTAAGTGTCAGAGGTGACCAAAAAATTGACGCAGATTTCCAAGTTAGTGGCTTGTGAAAAACACCCTTTTTATTAAAGATGTTTTCTTTAGAGAGCTCTGGAGATGTTATTTGTGCTCTGAGGCAGTTTGGGAGTCTAACAAGTGTGAAGCTACTGAACCTTGAGCACAAGTTTACTCAACCTTGAAGACACAGTTTATACACCACAGGTGTCGGCTGGGTCGACGGGTCTAAACTGCCAGAGCTGGCTGGGATGGTAAAAAGATTGGTTCAGAGAAAAACTGAAAACACTTTTTGTTGGTCTCATAAGAAGAAAAATGTTTTATTCATCTTTACATTTTGTTCTTTCTTTGCTCTTTTTATCCCTTCTCCTATTTTTTTCCATCTGTCTGTTGCTGTTGTTTAATTTCTCACTCCTTCCATCCCCCCTTTCCCTTCCCTCTCTCTCCTCTCTCTTATTCTAACTTTGTTCCCTCTTGCTCTTGTTTTCTCATTTTGAGGGCTGAGAGCTGCGCTGTGGATCTCCAACTCAGCAGGACACCACGGAGTGATAGATGGCCTCTGACAAGGTCCAACACAATCCAACCAGCCATATGCGCCGAGTGAAAAAAGGAAGAATTAAAGAGGATTCACAAGTGGCCAGAAGAGAAACATGCCAAACTCTTATGCAAGCAACATTTTCTGGAGTTTACACTAATATATGGGGGGCCTTGACACAGTGAGATTAATGTCCCCAGTGCTGGAGTATGAACACTGGCTGGCATTTCCTCAGTTAACTAGGCAAACTCACACATTCAGGGAAATGACTTAAAAGAGATGAAAGAAACTTTCTATTATATCCAACAGAATAACTCAAACTATAATAGAAAACTTGAGTGAAGCTGCCATGTTAGATACAAACTGGATGAGGAACAGATTATGGTGAAGACAAGAGGAAGGATGCAAAGTATATGTAGTAGTAGTATATGTCACAATAATGTTAAGTTTGGAAGCTGGTTAAACTCAGACTACAGTTGTGACTTTGCAGATACATGCATCAAATGCACATTTGATTAAAAACGTAATTTTAAAACAATTTGCTGTTGCAAATTAGTATCATATAAACTTAATCTCTAGGAGACAGCGTTACAAGGAAAGTGTCAGGAGTGCAGTGTCTGTATCTTTCACTTACTCAGAGAAAAGAAGAAAGAGGTGACAATATTTTGTTTGAAGTTATATATGAAGATGTATGTAATATCAAAGAATTTTGTTTTTCTATTCATGATCAAAATTGTTCTGAACTTCTCTGATGCTTACTGATGATGACTGATCATCTCTCGACTACACTGTATTCTCTCACTACGAGGAAAAGGAGACTCTTTCCTTGAACACTCACACCCACACATGCATGCAGAAATGCCGCAAACATTAGTGTGACGCTAATGAGTGTGTTAAATTCCACTGTAAGTAGTTGAAAGAAGAAACATTAGCATAACATTCTTAAACACCAGGTCAAATCACCTCCCTAAACAGTGTTTACAGCTTCCTAGCCCCTTACTAGCCCCTACTTCCAGTACAAACTTTACACACAATGAATACATATGGACAGGCACACACAAACACACACACACACATAGGGCAATCTCATAAATAATGGATGACAGCCTGAGAGTCAAATTAAGGAAATACAATGTGTCTCGCTGGTAATGAAGGAGGCATGTTTCCTCTCAGGATAGCTTCATCTGGAATCATAGAGAGCTCACACACACACACACGGTACGTACACACACTCAAGAGGTACCAGCATTCCTGCTACAGGTCCATCCAATTGGTCCGGACTGGCTCAGTGCAGTCAAGAACACAGTGCCATGATTTGAAATTTGACACAAAACGTATGTTTTCTAGAGTTCTGGGGAAAAATGTGGAGGTTGGATGTCATGCCAAACAATCATAGGAGAGGAAGGACTGCTTTCAAACATTTCCCATGCATCAGGCTATTAAAATGACATTCGTTTGCAGGTTGCTGGCACTTGTCTCGGGGCATATTGCAAACACATGGAATTACATGTTATGTCCATCCATGATTTAAACACTCTAGGTATTCTCTCGATCAAGGAAAAACAGACACTTCTGGATCCGTGCAGGCCATATGGAAAGAGTAAAGAAGAAAAGCGGCCAATATGGCAATCAAGAGTTTGTCACGCGGAGCTTACATCACTGCTGATAATTGTAAACTGACAGGTAAGACTGAAAAAACAGCATGTAGTAAATTCAGCCAAACACACATAAAATATAAGGTCATATATTCACATTCTAACAGAGCTCTGTGACATTGCAAAAAAGCCTCCATGTGTGAAACTGTAGTGGTTACGATGGTGTGCCACAGGGCTTAATTCTGGGTCCAAACCTTTTCGCTCTGTACAAGAACACAAGTAATCTAATCAAACAAGTTATTTAAAGAATGATTCGTATTAGAGATACCCTTCAAAAACAAACACGACTTTAAACACAGCTATCCTAAAAAGATACATATGGTGGCCGAGAGGACAAATGCAGTGAACTAAATCCTTGAAAACCACAAATGTATGACACTAAAACTTTACTGCAGGGAAGTTTAGTTTCAGAGGTGGTTTTGAGAAAAAACACAAATGAGAATGTCTCGTTTCACACAGACAGATGTCAGTAGATGAGATACAATTTAAGTCAACAGGTTGATATAGTGCAGAAAATTCACTCAGTGATGAAGTTCTTCATGATTTAATGTTCAAATTTACAAACTACACTGGTAATATAAGAACCTAATTTTATTTTATTTAAGCGTTGGTTTGTTCAGTAGCTGACAGACGGGTTGGGCCAGACTCAGACAGCCATTGTCTTTGGTGTTCAGTATACAACCAGCACATGCCAAGATTTCAATTTGCTGTGCCTGCTTCATGCCAGCAGCATTGTTGGCTATTTTCACGGCACTCCCTGGTCTGGTTTTAATACATCATCATCAGTGTCTCAGTTGTTGGCATCATTTAATCTAATGCCACAAACAATTTGCCATGAAACCCTAAAACCAAACTGAGCAGTATCCAAAGCCAATTTGCAATAGGAAGCCTGGCTCATTTAAAGGTCATTCAGATTTCAACTTGCTATTTTCATGGATTGCTTTATAGGCTTGTCTTAGTTCAGTTTGCTCAGATGCCATTTGTATCAGCAATCTCTGTTCATACCTGCCCACAGACCATCAACATATCTCCTCCTTGTACTGTGCGTCTCACGTTCCCTTTCCCTCTTCAGTTATTAATGATAAGTTGAAACAGGAAAAACAATTGATAAAAACTGTCAACAATGTACGTGTCTCTTGCATCTCAAGTGCGAAAAGCAGTAGATTTCTTTTATTAAACAAATTAAAAAAGCGTCAACTTAATACAAAATTGTTCAGTTAAAATAGATTTGTTAGATAGATAGATAATTTAAAAAGTGCCAAAATGGGAAAAAAGACAAACGATTTAATTACTAATTTGTGAGGTGAGAGATTAATACAAAACCTCTCTCCTCAAAACAAACATGAAATATTCATTATGTATGGTATATATGGTAAATGGCCCTTCTTAAAAGAGAAGGATATTAATTATACTTCACCTAATTGTGTGGACAAGTCAGAAACAGAAAAAGCTCTCTCTATCTGTTCAAGATCACTGTATGTATTTGATGATGCTCCAAAGCTTAATGCACTTGTATAAAAAGTTTCAACTCCCCTCAAAACTTTTCTTTTAATAGTACAGCAAAGCAATCGTGTGTGTAAATGTGTAAAAACATACACACCTTTAGTTGTTTGTTTTTTGTTTTACCTCTGCTCTTTCCAAGATCCACAATGACAATAATATCATTATGGATACCAACAAATCAAAGCAGATGATATTCATTCTCCTGCCGTCACGGCAAATGGCTGTACTGCGGCGTTACAGTGTGAAACTTGGCAGGAGAAACTCTCATAAATCTGCATTCAGCAGTGAGCTGGAGATGGACCGGGTACTGAGGCAGCTGCAACACCAGAAACTGAATCCATTACAATTCACGCCTTGTGAGTGAGTGTGTGTGCATATTCACTGAGGGGATTTTAAACAAAGAGATAAGGCAGACGTTGGAGAAACAAATCTCCTTCATCCTTACAGAAGAGGTTTAAAGATTAAGGAAAGAGTGGATAAAAGGCTGGGAGGAGTCATATAGCAGAACTAATAGGAAGGATGGAGCATGTTTCCCACTGTTGCAAGAAAATATGTTTTGATTTTCAAATGAGTAAAAGCAGAAAGTTATAACTAGAGGCCCTCTGACTATAGACAGCTGTACCAGTTTGTTTTGATGAAAACATTTTCAAGCCATTCACAGATGTTTAGTAAATTCCCCTTTCTGTGCCTGCTCCTAATGTTGGTCTTTCCAGATTTTTAACCTTCGGCCTTCCTGTATGTCCTGTAGTGACTCATTATGCTTTTTGTCAGACACATGAATTCTTCTCCATCATTAAATTACAGTAAGATTTTTGCACTTTGCACACTCTAATGTTATAACTGAGCCAAAGCAACTGTAAAAGAAATGTGTGCTCTTTAGTTACACGTTATGGAGTGTAGAATGAAGTGGAGCCCATAAAAAGCATTATCCATCCCACAAAGCAGCTAACTAGGATGCTACAAATTACACAGGAACATAAACAATCACAGTATTAATTTGCAAACTTGGCATCCCCATCCTATTTGATATTTTCTGCCATGCTTGATAAGATTTTCATCCTTTACGTCCTGGCAGGAGAAGAGAATAGTTCAGAGATGCACAAGATTAACATTTCCCCTGTGTTAATGGTTAATAAAAAGGCGAAAGTTAATTGTCTGAGACGAGATGCTCCAGTCTCCTGCATTAAGGTCAGACTTGCTACACGCCCATTGTGAGATGCAGATTCGTCCAACATGGAGGAACCACCTCCTGTCCAGCTGCTCAGGAGCGCGAAGCCACTACTTCAGTTGAAAATAATTGCCTTGCTCTGTTGCACTTGCAAGTTTGTTGTGAAAGCAGGGTTACATTAGTATTGCTTCACACTTTTCTATATTGTCATTCTTCTCATGTTTCCTTTCGGTGGAGCCCCTGCAGCTCTCAATGAGAGGCTTCTGGCTGTGACTGCTGCACCTCTGTGTCAGTTCAAAGAGAGGGCCTCAGGTATTAGTGTCTGATGTACTCTCGGCAATGTTTGCTTAAACCTAACAACTGATTAGACACTGTAAACATTTGTGTCATTTGATACTGCACACGTGAGATCAGACTAAGAAAGAGAGAAAAAAGAGGAGAGTCCAAATCATGATGTCAGGCTGCATGCCATCCACCCGATCACGAAGCCAACTTTTGACTCATCGAACATTAAAATAATCCTCTTTAATGTGCTGCCTCTAACAAAAACTTGGGATCATGTCTCCTTGCAACAAACAGCCACGATGGCTATTCTGTGCTCTAGTTTCTGCAGGGGAAACCATTGATTTAAAGTACTGCTGTAATTGCTTCCTTTGGTGTATATAGGACAATCCATTCAGATTTGTAAAATGAGAAGTCATGAATGGAAGTCTCAAAATGTTTCAGCTTTTGCGGTGATTTTCATTCCCCTTTGGACCATCTTACCCTGTATTCATTTTCCACTAAGCAACTCCTTAGCAAGGTTTACAAAACTCACAACTGATGCTGATTACCTTAGTAGAGAAAGCCAGAAATATGAGGACGATCAGTAACAACCAGCTATTTTGAAGTTCAGCTTGTTGCCGGGCCCTTGTTCTTAATAGTTTTATTTCGGTTTTACAAAACGTGTCTTTTTCTCTCCATGAACCTGGCTCTCTCCTATGTTAAAATCCTGCTTGTCTCCCATCTAGGTTACTGCCTTCCTAAGGAGATGTCCTACTTAGCCCCTCCATCTCATCCAGATGGCTAAAATAACTGGCCCAACAGCAACATTACCTCAGTGTCCAAGTTGTGATTCAACCCACAATTAAAAATCCCAAATAAAGCCTTGCAGCTAGAGGGCACTTATCACTTCTAATCGTGTTCCTTTTTTTTGTATTTCTAAATCATAATATAAAGTATTACTTATTTTTTCCTTATTTATGAGGTTGCTTTTCTCACTGTACATCTGTGAAGGAACTCCAAACGTTAAATGTGATGTACGCATTTAAACATTTCGGCTTTTATCTACCATATAACATTGTGTAGGCACCATGATGCAGATTTTGCTGTACTGCAGCCAGTTACAGCTAGACACATGAACAAAGTCGAAAACAAAAACTCCAAATTGATTAAATCATGCAAAATGTTTCCTATCTGTTGAAAATCAAATAAAACATTTAAAGAGAAATCCTTGATACTTCCAACAGAAACAGCAAAACAAGTTTCCTATTCACTATCTCATGAGCAGCTGCAGACCTTATAACTGAAAACATCCTATGTTTGATTCTTGCTTCTCCAGTTTCTCTGTTTTAGGAAGATTTTCTTCTTGTCCGTGTTTGAAAATATTGATCGGCCGGCCATAGACGACAAGAATAACACAGTATAGGAATTCCTAAATTGAGTTGTGTTTATCCTTTGAGCCTTAAACATACGGATGAGGCCTTTGAGGTCACAAGTTGAACGGATCGACTGCCTCATTCTCCGAGGTGTCAAATAAACATAGGACTTTCACATGAAGTCACAATATACACAGCTAAACTAACAGTAAACATGGGAGAGAAAATGAGGGAGAGGTGTTAAGTTGTGGAGATGGAGGCAGAGAACAGAGACTTGAAGACGTGATCCCTGATGGAGGGATATACTCCTGCAGAGAGACATGAGATGACTGACTATGACCTTGTCAGAGCTCGGGGTATTTTCTCTACTTAATTCCCCTGCCGAATGTGTGTGTGCGTGTGTGTGTGTGTGTGTGTGTTAGCTCAGAGTGGCCCCATTATTGATAGCTCTAACAAGCCTAGGTCAAAGGTCAGACAGTGGTGAGTGGAAAAGGATGGAGAAAGACTGTTAAAGGTCCTTTAAACACCACCTGCCCTCACACACACACACACACACACACACACACACACACACTGAATCTTGGCTGATTGTTACCAGACCATATTTAAACACATCCCTAGTGCCTCTGTACCCTTGTTACTCTCCACCACAGAGATGAGAGGGCTTTGCACAGATTCTAGTTTACACAACATGCTTGGAGTTCCACTGTAAGTGTAATGAGGCCGTAACGCAAACATCTTCACGCTTTCACGGCTTTTTCAGCATCATCGGTGCTTATTCAGATGAGTTATTTCCCCACTTAAACAGTCAATGTATGTTAAATTCCACTAGAGACAACTTTTTGTACCATAAAAAGAAAACAGCAGCTCCACCTTCACAAACAATCTATGAAAAATATCCTCCAGACTTTTGAAACAACATTTCCCAGGTCGCAGACCTGCAGCTTGTGTCTGTGCTTGGAAGAATGAGAGTTTCTGTGAGAACACTTCAAAGTAAATCGTCTTTGGGTAAATAAAGTCTGTCTGCTTGGCTTCGCCCCCACCCCTCCTCCCTCCCCGCCAACCAGTCTGATAACAACTATGGCACCTGCTCAAAAACAGCATGGCGCCGCTCTCTGTCTCTCAACTACCCCTTAATAGGAACCATCACGCCAGGAGTTCACATTTAAAAAGACAAAATCCTCCATATGGCCCTAATCAATCAGTATCAAATGATGCAAAAATGTCTAGTATGTGGGAAAATAACATTCAGCGGTGATTCATTATCACCATACATTTTACTGCATCAATATTTTCAACTTATATTTCATCATACACCTATCTGTAAAATCAGTCTGCACAACAGTAGGATAAACTTAAAGGAGCTATGCATATTTTATCATCAGTAAATCATTACCGTGTTTATTTTTACTTGACTATCACGAGACCACTGGCAGCCTCTGCAGGCCTCCACGCTGCAGCTGAGCAAAGTGAGCAAGTGCTAGTGGTAACATCCCTTTTTGTGACAGGAAGCAGCAGGGTTTATGGGAAATGTGGTCATAATTTTGAGGAACATTAGCACTTTACCACATGTGTGACACGGAGGCTAGTTGTCTCGACCATGGTTTTATTAGTTTACAGTTATTTATTTTACCAAGATACAACAATTCAGATAATGGCATGATGATGTAGAGCCGGGTTATATATCAAGACATCATCATTTCATTATTATAAGACTAGATATTGTCTGGGACTTTGGTTATTGTACGGTAGTTTCAATACTGTCTTTAGCAGGTCTTACAGGTGGTGTGATAGTCACATGATACCATTTTCTGTACTTATCTGACGGTTTTCTGCTGAATGAAATTTACAAGTCATACCTCTACCTACTCCTAAAGTAAACACCATCTGAAAACAACCCAAAAAAATAATCACTATCACCATGTTTGATCAAATATATATCTGACTGATGAACACTGCAAAAGTCTACACGGAAGATCCTAAAGTACCTGTGGTGACAAATTTAAAGACTACAAGTGCCTTTTAGCACAGTTGCAACACTACAAAATTAATGATAGAGTGCTATACTGCATGACTCCTGAACTGAACTGAACTTGTGAACCGAGCCCTCACACGAGCAGGTCCAAATTCTTCTTCTATGTATTTGCCTACTTTGATAAATGCAACAAGGCCATGTTTTGACTGTTGCACTTGAGACTATTTGAAAATACGCAGTTGATACATGCTTTTTGCCTCTATCACTCATACGGCAAAATGCAGAGGGGTCACACTTCGTTCCAGGGAAGCGAGACCTTCTGAAAACATGGAAAACACATTGCAGACCCTCTCTTCTGCGTGTACAATGACCAAAACATATTAGTGACACATTCAACTGGGTTCACTTGAGGTAGATTTGGATTCTTTGTTTTACATAATTTATCAATGTCTTTTCAAAATGCGGGGCCAAATATTTCATTTTTCTCTGGATCTGCAGTGCACATTACCGGATCTAAATTTTTAACCATTTAAAGGCTTTGTAAGGATGACTTTTACTCCCACACAGCACAAAATTAATGTATTCTCTTTGATTGGGTGGCTGGTCAATTCCGCAAGTTCACAAGGATTTTTCTAGGAGCTCTTTGGCTTTCAAGACTCACTTTCTGGGTGGTTCTCTGTTTTGGAATAAAAACCTTGACCACCCAAAAAACACTCCCCACCCACTGTCTTTTCAAAAAGAGGATAGGAAATATGTGTGTTTGTGTAGGTTACACAGTAAGTTAAACTTGTACTTTTGTATTATGTCCATTATTTTCTTACATCTTTAGTTTAGTTTTAGTTCTAGTTCAGACTGACATTTAATTTGGACTTTCCAGCTCTGTAAAACCACACACAAAGTGTTAACTGCTCATTTCTGTCTCTTTAGGCAACTCACTGCCAAGCGCATGTTTATGGGCGATTCCAAAAACTGCAGTAATTTTAACAGACAAATCCCTCATTTACTCTCTTCTCCTGCAGTTCCTCATTTCCATCTCAGTCAATCACAGTAACAGATAAGAAATGCAGCCCACCCAAAATCAGGACTCCAGAGTTCCCTCTGCGGTCAGGTTGAGTTAACTGTAACCAGTGAAAATGTCAGTGCTCTGTTTACTAGTCTCTGCTGCTGCACCCCTCTATCCATCCCCACATTCCTCCTTTACAAATTACATTTGTCATTCTGAAAGCTGATGGTTTCCATTGGCATGCTTTGAACCTTGTGTGCCTGCATGCGTGTGTGTGCACATACGCATGTGCATGAATGTGTATGACCAAAGTCCAGACTATGTGAAGAAGGACAACATGTTTCTTAGGATATGCGCCAAAAAAATACCTATTTTTGTGTGTGTGATCTCCTACCTGTTATTGTAATGTTGCTGTAGATGTTGGACAGCTGCTCTTTCAGCAGGACGAGCTGTGTGGTGGCAGCCTTCTCCCTCTGCAGCTCCAGCATTATGTCAGGGTGGTTGGCCACTTTGCAGCCCTTCTGTTTGTCCAATGCAATGTCACTGCGCACTATATCTGCAAGCCGGCATAGATGGAAGAAATGAATGCTGCTTTAATATTTTTGTCATGGAGTTGAACAATATCATACTTATGTTGCTACTTTCATCAAAAATGATTAAGTATCACACAAGTTAAAAACACTTTTGTTTGTTCAGTTTGTTTTAAAGTTTGATTTGCAAATAAAGCCTGGACCACCTGTTGAAACCTAAAAGGTTGATTCATTTTTAACACACATTTGTGTCCTCTTTTGACACACATTTGTTACTTTTCAGAAACAGAATATATCAATGGCAATTGTAACATTTTTTAAAAATATGCTTTTGAAAAGTAACACAAATGTGGGTTAAACTGAGCGATATAAAACAAAAACATCTTTAGTGTCCTACAGTATATAGCCTAAGCTCAGTCCGGTGGAATTTTATTAGCACCTAGCTTAAACTAATGCAGTCTACTACCTGAGCCCTACAATAAGTTATAATTTCATGTTTTGCTGAAACAGTTTTAAAGAGCTGTTAATTCAACTCCATGATCATTTTGCTGTTAATTCAACTCCATGGTAATTTTGGAGGCTGTACACTGAGGAGCAGTTAAAGTGTTGTCTATTGTGTTTTAATGAGAGGTGTTTCTAATATTTTGTCCACCTCATTTAGTGAAGATAGACTAAATATTAGAAGCACCTCCCTAAAACAGTTTTATCAAAACCTGAACATTAGAACCTTCATGATGGTAGGATTCATTGTAGGGCCGGTGTTAGCTTAGGTGTCCCTAATTAAACTGGCAACTTACTGTATTTGACAAGGAAATGGACGCTGTGTAAAATAAATAAACAACATATCCTTTGGAGGAAATAATAATTCTGCACTAAAATGTACTCAGTGCGTCTGACTGTTCACACAAAACACGGACAGGCGAGGAACAGACGCCTACAAGTCCGTTAAAAATACACATTGAGGCAAGCAGAAGAGGAGAAGTGTCGCGTCTAATCACCGTCTTCGTAGTTCTTCAGATAGTAGTCTGGTCCCGGCCCTCTGAACTTGGCGAGGTTCTTCTGGTTGTTGAACTGCAGGAAGTCGGTCCGCTTTCCGCCAAAACGCAGAAAGGCTGGCGACAGGCCGCGCGCCAGGGTCACGAGCCGCTTGGAGCTGCGGACACACAGGACAGAATGACACTCACGTAAGAAACATCAAGAACAAAGTCACAGCTGTGCGTTATTAAAATGTTATCTGAGTTTGTAGCTTCAATTTATAATCACGGTCATATTTCGGAGGAGCAGAAACCGTTTGGAAAAGCGATAAAGCGAAACACTCTTCTGTCTTAACTGTTCCAGTCTTAATTCCGTTCAGTTTACTTCACACCTGTAGTTAAATACGAAAAAAGTTAGCCTAAAAGAGAGAGAGAGATGCAAAAAAAGTCATGTCACGTTGCTGTGGCTGTTAAAGCACCGCAGGCCTTTCACAAAACTTCTGCTTTTCTCTTTGACATCAGCTACAGCAGGTTCAGTATAGCTAACCTGAGGAGCGAAAAAACAACACACATAGGCTATGTAACCTAATGTTTGGACGGATTAACGGTGTCACTCTCCACTGTTTTAAACTAGAAGGAGTTTACTAGTTATGAAGACCTACAGGTATGAAATTAAGGACTTTTAGCAATAATCTGTAGCTGCTACTTTTATTTTCAGCTGTCTCAGACTAAAAAAGTGTCCTTTGCTTATTTTTTTGGTGCAAGTGAAAACATATAATTAATTATCACTGATAACAAATATAATATTAATAATAATATACTATTATATAGCCTAGCTTATCTAGAAACGGAAACATCACGAATGCAGCATTTAGCTGTAGGAGACATTACAAAAGTTAATGTCCAGTGCACATGAAGTTTTAATGTTTCGAAAAACGAATAAAAGTACGGTAGGGACTTTTAGGCTATTTTGTTGTAAATCACTGATTTTTACTTTTCATTACAGCCTACGTGGCAGTCGACTTAAGCTCCACACAATAAAATGACGGAAGATAGCCTAATGTGACGGCCGAGAGGCCTGCAGACTACCGCTTGTTGTTTAGGTTATTTCAGCCTAACCAGCCATTACTCAGACTGTAGCTACTTGATGAAGGTAAATATTAATTATTAAAATATTGAGCAAAAAAAACAACAAACCCAGAACAAAGTCGTAAAGGAGGTTGTGAGAAAGAGGCAAATGTTGAATATCTGTGATGTGGTGGAATTGAAAATATGTCCCCATGTATTTAGTGTAAAATAATAAAATGGTTTAGCATTCGCCTTCTCTTACCATGAGGGGAAGAATGGGGCACACAGAGTAAAACATGTTCTCCTCAAATGTACTGTACAAAATGATAAAATGATTTTCCCTATGGATCATTTTCTGTAGATCATATTTACCAATATCTGACAATGATACAATGTGATTTAGAAGCTGAACTAAACAATGTGACTCCAGGACATGATGAAACATTAATCTTGTCTGTGTTATAGCTAAAAAGTTTGATAAGTTATTTTGCCAAGTTTTGAATTTTAAAATGTCAAGATTCATAATCCAAGGTCAAAACATGTGCCAGTGTTGCAGGTCTCATGTGGATCTCTATAGTGACATTTTGACTGTTATGTCACAAAACTGAATGAAAGTTAAAAAAAGAAAAAAAAATCACCATGCACTTTAAAAAGTAGTGAAACAACATGGGTGGCATTGGACCCAAGAGAAATTAGAATTTGTGTTGTTTTAAGAAAAAAAACCCTCAAAACTACATTTAATAACTTGTGAAATGGACATTTTGCACTGTAGACTAGACGGGTAAGGGGCTCACGATTCTGTCTAATGTTGATAGGCACACTGTATACTGTCTGCATAGTAACTGTACACTATAACAGCAATAAGCCCGAAATGGATAGCCTTTGAAATTATCGTTCACTCTCAAAGTCGCCTTATTAAATGATCCGATTTGGACTTTGCCAGACTCGAAGGAAATCATTGAGTAATGTGGAGCATTGGTGGAGCATTGGAGGAAACGTGCTGGCTCACTCCATGACAATTCAGACAACGTGGCTGCGTGCGTAACGAATAAATGAACCACCAAACATTTTGGAGGTGGACACCGACACAGATCGATGTCGTTGATAAGCAGGAAAGCTCTTTGGTACCTCAGAAAGTCCAGCCAACCGTCTTTGATGATCGAGGGGTCCAGCTGCAGAGAAAGGAAGTTGTCGTTGAGGACTCTGATCGGACTGCGGGTGTTGACATCCAGGAGAACCAGCGTCCTCTCCATGAAGCCCGGTCGCTTCCCACCGGCTGCAGGTCTCTGATATGCGGAGGAGGAAGAAGAAGAGTAGGAGGAAGAGAGCACCGACTGCACCACCAAAGTAGCCAAAGATGCCAGCCACAGGGAGAACCATGGCAATACGCACGGTGAGGATTTGGGCATCTTCTAGATATGGAGAGCAGGAGGATCAGTGCGCGTAATGACGCTTAAAGGTGAGAAGACAAAAAAAAGCAAAAAACAACAACTAAACAAACTCTTCTGCCGCGAAGTTCGATGGTGGTTCTTTACCTCGGTCTCATCGATCTGGATCTGTTTTCCTGTCTAGTTGTCTCACCCCCTCTGCCCCCCGCCCCTCCGAGTATTTTTGGGAGCTGCTCACAAGAGCGCACGCCCCGAGCCAGCCTTCCCGGTTGTGAGAGCCAGAAGCTGGGAGGAGGGGAGGAGGCAGCACCGCCCCTCTTAGGTTCTCTGAGGTATGAGTACAAACTGCTCAAAAGTAGTTTTCTCATACTCATATGGCTAACAGCAGTTTAGTCTAAAAAGTGAGCACGCATTGTCGTCTAAATATTGAAGATATAGTAGTGTTTTCTGTTGAAATGAACATAAATTTTGTTCTTAAATCATGTGTGAAATAGTACAACAATCGAAATATAATATTGCAGAAAACCAAAACTGAATCCAGCTGCGCATATGTAGGCTACATGTTATCAGGTCTTTATGATGATGATGAAAAGGCTTTTTATCTTGACAAAAATGAGTCAGTGTTGGCTGACGCACCGACAATTCCTTTTGTAAAGATAAGAATCTATAATTTCTGGAAAGATTATTATTCAGTTGAAGAAAAACATGATTGAGCGTAAAATGTATACAATACGCTCATATGAAAAAATGAACTCTAGAACATGCTGCGATTAAATGCTGCGTAAAGGCCTATCCTGGGATTTAGTTGAGGTTAAACTCTCCTACTGTAACTCAGATTTGTCCACCATACATTCATTTTGATGGCATAAACTCAAATGCACATCATACTAACAAGTGATCACTGACTAAAAGTCATCGTTGCTACTACATCGCAGCTTACAATGTGCAGTCACATTGTAAATTAAATGTTCCAACAGAAAATGGATGTTGTTAGGCCTACAAGACTCTCCAGGCTACACAGTTTAAGAGAAGAAAAGAAGGCCTGCTTCAGAACAAGAAAATACACAATCTTGTCAACAGGATATGTCATGTTCCTGGGTACTGTAGAGGCTTCAGTTGTTTTGACAAACAACTGATTGACTGCACATTTTTTAAAGACCAATGACATTTGGAGATGGCAACATGAACAGTTTGGCCCCTTTTCAAAAACATTCAAAACCAATTTGGGATTTAAGTTCCTACACATGGAACTCACCTATAAACTCTTTATGTGACTTTTCTCTCCAGATGTTCTTGGAGCACTGGTGAGCAAGACACCAAACAAAGTGCAGTCTATTGTGATTTCTCCAGGGCGCAGCGCGCCAAAGTCTCATCAGGCGGTCAGTGTAGCGAGAAGTGGTCGTTTAAGGTCACTGCTGTCTCACAGATGAACAGAAAACTACATGAGAAGAAAATGTACCGAGTAAAGACCGGTTTAATCTTTTTATCCCGGCCTACAACACCTATTCACGAACACATCAAACCGCAAAATTATCCAAGGTGTTAACGTTTCAGGTTTTACGCACGAAAGTGCCCATTAAACGCATTAAAAGAATCCAGCAGGCTGTATTTTGTAGTGAAGCATCTGTTAAAATGATGCTGTTAATTCTTCAACTAAACGTGAAAAGGCAGCTTAGGGCCACTCCTGATACACTTTAGAAACGCTGTTGTGACACAGAAATAAAACCGGCATGTACAGTATCTGAGACTTGTGTGACCCAGCAGAATCTTTTCTTCTTTATCCGTCCTATTATAAGCAAAGGTCCATATAGCAGATCAGCAGAAAACCAAGTCTACTACTTCATGTTGTCATTTTGGCTCAACTAGAAATCATAGTTAACATGTGGTTTCTATATAAGCCAAGTTTTAGTTTTCATTAGAAAGGTATTTAACGTTTAATATATTTATATAGGCTACGAGTTCTTGAATTAGCTCTTAAATATTAGACTGTGCTATGAGACATCTGGCGTGTCACTTATAGTTTTGGGGATGTTTTTCCAAGAAAAGTAAAAAGAAACTTTACCCTAACGAAACATCAATATAATTGTATAATATTTTAAAAGGAAATGACATGTGTGTCTGTGCGATTATGGTGTGTTAGTGTGTTTAGAGTATTTCTATCGACTATCGTACAAAAATCTTCACATTGTTTTGCTGTGAATGTCGCACCAGCTTTTTCAAAATGACCTCTTTTACTGATCGACAGTAATGGAGGAACTGTTGAAATTAACGTTTTGAATTGTTTTTGGACAGATCTGAGGAAACCAAAACAGCACCATGACTCTCAGCAGTTAGCTGCCCAGCAGCATATTCTAATGAATTACATGAAACAAAAAGAGAAAAATATACTGAGATAAGATCCGCAGTTTTAAACTCGTAACTTTCGGTACAGGCAAGAATTTATTCCAACAGCCTATTTTGAATAAAAGTCCTTGATTGAACGAAAATCTTCTTATTCGTGTAAAACATCAGTGGGAAAACATAATTAGTTACTAACATGGTAGTCTAAATAAACCAGCTCTTCGAACAAGCAAAATTATGCCCCTGAAATGTACAGGTTAATCATTTGAAGGTGGACTTTGAGCACTAATGTATAAAATTACTCAATCTACATGGGGGCTCAGCTGCTTCTGTTGTATGTGAACTTCATAACGTTTTGTTTAGCAAAAGATTATTGTTACCAGTGTTGATTAAACTCAGTAGGTCCTGGACTTCTTTGCTTTTTCATCAGGGATCCCCACGCATGTGTTTTGTAATAATATTTGTGTACACTGTAATATCATTGTGGAATTGTGTATGGGGAAATCCATTAACTCACAAATATCGATCAACTCGCAGTAAGAGAGGATTATTATACATGGTTCATTTAAGAGGCTACTTACCCTTATTGCATCATGTAGGGGTTTTAAAAACTTCCTGAAGGGAAATAAGTTTAGCCAAACACACAGAAGTGTTCTGTTGAGCACCATGAGTGATTTTCGTTGGGAACTTAACTATTGCCTTTCTTTAAGTTTTATTTGGCGTGTCTCAGTTATTATTATTAACATCGACATGTAATATCGGCCGTCGACAAAGTTTAAATATCGACAGAAATAATGTTAAATACGAGGGAAAGTGCAGCTTTTATTTTTTAAGAATAGATTCTCCGGTAATTTTTTGTCAAAGTTTTTTTATTTTATTTTTTTTTAGATTTTCAAACATTTTTGATTGGCAAACAAATTCATCAGAACATATATGATTTTATTTTATGAGATGTTAAAATCGGGTGAATCCGGTGTGATGGAGTGCTGTTCTTGTATATGTTATCTTTGTGTCTTGAAGTGCAGGCAAGGCGAAATTTAAGTACGCTAATCCTTTTTTCACTGGGGGTCCTCGGAATGTTGTTTTGTTCTTGAGTGCAAAGTCTTTTTTTTTTCTCTCCAAATGTTATGGTGGATGTGTGGCTGATGGAGAGCAGAGAGAGTGTTTAAGTGTTTAAGACTTGGCAGGACTCAGTTCTCACCTTCAGTTTCCTACCTCGTAAATCCGACAGACTGTGGTCAACGAACTAAACTGTACGAGGGCTTCACTGTAGATTCAAGAGCATCTGATCAATGTGCGGGATGTAATACAAATAATAATAACAATTATAATAATAACCTATATTCCTGTTGGGACTTCATTGTGCTTGTAGACAATACTTAGGTTTTGCTGACATTGTTTTATTGAATTAATATTTAATATTCTTGGGCTATATATATAACATTTATACTTCATCTGTGGCAGCCTAGTCTTATTAATGGGTCAGTCTTTATGTTTAATATATTAAAGAGATATAAAAGTTTTATGCGACAGCCCATTTTTAAAGCCGCAGGATCAAAATATTTTTCTAAAATGTGTTGAGAGATCACAACAATTGTTTGTTAAATGATGCAAATTCTGAAAACAAAACTGCTTTTTTTTATGACATGGAAATAAATCCACACACATTAGCCCGTGTATTACAGAAGTCTGAAGTCAACTAGGCTGCATGTGGAGTACTTTTCAGAATAGGCTGCAGTGAAACAGGTGATAATACTGCCATCTAGTGGAGAGGAGACATCAAAACAGCAAATATACCGCATCTTAGCTGTGCAATATTTGCAACTCCCAAACTAATGCCTCACACACAAAATGAAATGTCAAGACGTTGCTCCTTAAAACTCGGTGATATATGACCTAAATTATGTTTGTGGTGAGCCTCGAAATAATGCGTTTGTATGTATTTTTACCCTTTAGTTTACTTTTTGCTTTGATATTAGTGGAATATCCGTCTAATATTTAGCCTATTAAGGGTTTTCTGTCGTTGTAAGCGTGGTTTGATCCCGTGCGTATCACATTAATCATTCATGATCGGACATTTCCTGCCTTCTATTTTTAGAAAGTGCCAGAAAGCGAATAAGACAGGCCTACGTCACGGTTTGTCATGTATATTTAAGGACTCTGGTGCCCCCCTCCTCTCTCTCTCTCTCTCTCTCTCTCTCTCCCTGAATTTTTCTCTTTCTCTCTCTCTGTAACATACTCATCCTCTTCTTCATGGATATGACCACCCAGCTGCTCCATCTATCCCATCCGCAGACCACGTGACCCAGTTCTCCCATGCCCTTCAGTAGTTCATTCAGCATGATGGCTGCGGATGCTCTTTGCTGCATCCTGCATCCGCGCCGGTTCTCTCTCCTCTTTCTCACCGTCACCCTCTCCTCTCTGCCGGCCCCGACAGCAGCGCTGCTCGGCGTCCGGCCAGAAGACACCCAGAGTGGAGAGCTGTCCGTGCAGGATGGGATACTGAGGGCGACAGAGGGGACCCGCTTCATGCTGAGGGTTTACTACTCCGCATCTCCAGCTACAGAGCATCCCAACAGCCTGAACACCAGCAGCAGACCTGACGCCGCTCCTGCAGCTCCGTGGATCGCGTTTATAGAGGAACCAGGTGGGGACAGAGGGGACGCGGAGAGGCAGCTCAGCTCCAGAGGGAATCCATGCGAAGAGGAGAATGCCCGGAGCTCTGACATCGAGCTGCTGGGCTCTTTCAGATCCACCTCAAGTCACAACTCAGTTTTAGTGGAGCTGCTCGCTAAAGACCTGCGCAGAGGCGAGGTGATCAAATACTACTCCATGTGCGCGTTTGATGGAGTGAAATGGGAGCATTTCAGCACCAAAGACTTCTGGTTGGCGGTGATGGAGAGACCTCCAGAGGCAGATGTTTGGCTCCAGGCGGGTGTCTCGATGCTCTTGTTGGGGCTGTCTGCGCTTTGCAGCGGTCTGAACATCAGCATGCTGGCGCTGGACCCAGTGGAGCTGCGGGTCCTGCAGAACAGTGGCACAGAGAAGGAGCAGAAATACGCACGAAAAATAGAGTCAGTGCGTAAACATGGAAACTACATCCTTTGCACTGTGGTGCTGGGCAACGTGCTGACAAATACATGCTTTGTGGTGTGGATGTGCCAGATTTTAGGAATGACTGCTCTCTCAACTGCCTCGTGCACTTTGGGGATATTCTTTATTGGCGAGATTTTACCTCACTCCGTGGCCTCCAGGCACAGTCTCGCCATCGCCTCCAAGACCCTCTGCGTGACCCGACTGCTGATGCTGGTGTTTTTCCCCATCGCCTACCCAGTCTCCAAGATTCTGGACATCATGCTGCACCAAGAGATCAGCAGCTTTTACACCAGGGAGAAGTTGGTGGCCATGCTGCGCGTCACAGACCCGTACCACGACCTGGTCAAAGAGGAGCTCAACATCATCCAGGGAGCTCTGGAGCTGAGGACCAAGACCGTAGAGGACGTGCTGACCCCGCTATCAGACTGCTACATGCTGTCCTCGGACGCCGTGCTGGACTTCTGCACCATGTCAGACGTGATGCAGAGCGGTTTCACCCGGATCCCGGTCTACGAGAACGAGAGGTCCAGCATCGTGGACATCCTGTTTGTCAAAGACTTGGCCTTCGTGGATCCTGACGATTGCACTCCTCTGAAAACAATTACTCAGTTTTACAAGCATCCAATGCACTGCGTGTTCAATGACACCAAGCTGGACGTAATGCTGGAGGAATTTAAGAGAGGTAACTCCACTTTAAATCACATCAGAGGCCAGGTCTTAGAAATACTCTGTGTCCTTTGTTTTTACATGTCCAGAACATAAAAGTAACTTACCAGTAAGTGTTGAATGTGTGAGGCGCCATATGTATGTTTTGGAACAGTGTCAAGACTACCTCCTGCCACCTAGGAGCTTAATATCCTTTGAAGTGACTGTGCACTTAAAAACTAAGTTTTCAGTGCAGAAGTCAGTGTATACATCAGTCCATTGGCTCACAGTGGGCCTGCCAGTAAAGCCCTTTGATCCACAGAGCAGTGAGAGCCATATGTGAAATCTGATACAGTGTCACACAGTGAGTGTGGTTCAGCCAGAGGTTAGAGGCTACCAAGGACCAGAATGGGGTTATCTTAAGAATTTATGTAGTGAAAGTCATTTTCCCATGACAACAACACTGTGAACTTTATCTGCCTCCATTGCTCCTGCCTGTTTCCCCTCTCTATATTATGCCATGTGTATCAGATCTACACTTTAATGTGGTGTTGAAAAGGAATTTAGCAGGATTGTTGGCATTCGCCTTCACTGGAAAGGCAGTCGAGGCGATGAATATCATCACTATCTCTCTCTGACTCACACATCTTTTGTGTGATAAGCATCTTTGCTGATACGGGCATTCACAGTATTACAGCATCTCTTCACTACCGAGCAAAAGTGTGTCGCCTCTCCCCAGGGACCCCATTCAGTCTTGATGATGACATTGAATATGATTCTGAATCCGTATAGCGAACAGCTCAATCTGCTCCCCTGACAGTGTCACGGGGTAAAATGGAGACATATGAGAGGCTACTGGAACGACTGTTATGTAAGGATTTTTTGGCTTATGTTGTAGGGATTAAGATGTAAATCTGTTTCATTGACAAAGAGTGCTTAGTTCCATTAGAATGTGAAAGGGGACACAGTGGAGAGTTTGGCAGGATCATAAATTAGATTGCCACTTACAGGTCAGGGGGTCTATTGCTTTATTTTGTTCAGGATTATGAAGGATAGCTATGGTCTGACACAAGTGATCCCTGGGCTCAGGTCTGTGTGCTTCCATATGTGTGTTATTTATAAATAAGGTGAGGTGAAAAGGTGAAGTCAGGCTTCACCTTTAGATTATTTGTGTGCACCTAATTGTCAGCTTGCGGCGACTTTGAAGCTTCTTCCACCCTGCAGGTCGTCGCCATCCAAGCCTGCAGAGCAACCATGAAAAATTCAGCTCCAACCTTTCCCTTCCTCTCTCGCCTCCTTCCTACTTTGCTCTCATGGATTAAAGGCTCCTGCTGTTCAGGAAGCCTGGCTGGAAGCTTTGAGGATGTCTCACTGAGAAGGGTGATGGGCTGGGGTTGGGGTCTCTGTTAGAGGAAAGGGTGGAAATGTCACCAGTAATGTAAGAAATGTAAGGGAGGACTGCAAACATACTGTACAGTGGAAAATACATGACCTTTCATACGGCAAGCTATGCTCTTTACTTCATGCGTTTGTGGTTTCATGACATGAAAGTTTAATGAGCAACACAAACCTGCTGTACATCTTTTAATCTATTGGGGTGAGATATTATGTCAGTGGTGGAAGGTGATTTGTTTAAGTAAAAAACAGCAATAACACACTATAAGTCCTGTATTCTAAATTTAGTAGAAGTATTATCAACAAAATGTACTTAAAGTATCAAAGTTATGCAGAATGGCCCCTGTCAGTGTTATATTATTATGTTATTGGATCATAATTATTAATGCATTAAAGTACCACTTACTGTACGTGTTAATGCATTAATAATTATGATCCAAGTAAGTAAAGTACCACTTACTGTACGTGTTAATTTTGGAGTTGGTCAAGGTGGAGCTAATTTTAACTGCTTCGTACATTGTTGGATAGCTTAATCAATAACAATCTGCTTCATGTTTTATAAACTGATCACATGTTTTGTATGTAAAATATTAATTAACAGTAACTGGTAACTGTGGGTGAATGTAGTGGAGTTAAAAGTACATTTCTCCCTAAAATGTAGAGGAATAGAAGTATAAAGTAGTATTTAAAAAAGTAGTACCTCAAAGTTTTTACTTAAGTACAGTATTTGAGTACATGTATTTAGTTACTTTGCACCACTTAAACAATTCTGCTAAAACAACCCATTTTAATACACTAAACAATGCACAAAATAAATCAAAGCTTTTAGTTAACACAAAATGAATCATAAAAGGCAGCCAATATGGTTTTTATAAACTCAGTTTGTGCATAAGTTGTTGTGTGTGCATGTGTGTAAAACAGGGAGAGAAAAATGTAAAAAAACCCACTGCATTATTTCCTTCTGTATGGCTGTAATGTTTGCAGAAAACACAGATAGCAAATAATGCACAATCGCATGCAAACACATTATGCATGATCTAAAACAACACATGGAGTTCAAACATAGACTGGAGGAGCAGAAACATTTGCAAAAGGGACATCCATGGTAGACTCAGTTTCACCCCGGGGCATGTGCGTCTGGGTGTGTGAGTCTGGTAAGCTTGCGTGTCTGTGTGTGTGTGCCGTTCTGCAAGAGTATTATGTAACATATGAATGATGTAATGCAGTGCCCGGGCACATCAGCAGCTGATGGCAAATCCACCTCTGACTCACCTGAGCTCTTCAGACAAGCTGACCTGAGCGCAGAGTACAACCTCGCCATCTCAGCCAATCTCACACAGCCAGAGTCTCATGTTTGGAGATGGCTGCCTGTCGGTCAATCAGGATTTTTTCCCCCTTGTTGCCGTGGATTAAAGCATTTGATCCATTTTATCCCTTGGCAGTGATTCCCTAAATCGGCCCATCTCATATGAGCCACTGATTTTGTTTCAAAGTAAGGTCGGAGACTGTTTATATGTTTCTGTTGAAAGCTGTGTTCTAGTGAAATCATGAATTTGGTTAGATAACGTATTTGGTCACCAAACAGGCTTACGTGTTGACATAAGAACAACCATGGCAGTGACGCTTATGATGACAAAGCAAAATACAAAAGTATAATAACTGATTTTTAAAATATGTGTATTTTTGGTGGGTGTAAAATGAAAAAAATCAATGTAACAACTAATTTGTGCTGTAGTGCAATAGTGTGTTCGAGTTTGGTGGCAGCTTTAACTTCTTGTCACATTCGCTTTATTGTCTTGCTCCAGAGACGCTGTTGGCGAGCTGTGTCATTGTATCTGGCAGCCAAACACTTACTGAGTGGGAGCGCTGGGTCGGCTCATGGATGTGTGTATGTGTTGTGTTTGTGTGTGTGGTGTGTATGTATGTGTGGTTACAGAGGTGGCAGCAGCATGGGCAGTTTAGTCAGCAGATGCAGGCATCCCCAGACTGATTGCGTAATCTCAGTATTTACGTAAGGGCCAAGTCTTCCAAACTGTCAAAGTGTCTCCAGACTAATCCCCCAATGCCCACTTTCTTCTCGTCTGAGTCACACACACACACTCACACAAGGGCAGTCCTGACATTGAAATAATTTCGTATTCAAGCTCTAAGATCTCTCCTGTGTTCATGGTCTCTCAGCTCCAGTTGGTGTATTAATGCTGATTTTCATCTTGACTGCACAGATCCAGTTGGAGGCTGTTGACTCGTGTTATTTTTATCCAGTGACGTCGCCTCTCAGCCCATTTAATGAGCAGTTTTTAGCATAAACTCACATTTTGAAAACATTTGAACTCTGCTTTTTCTTTTCTGATGAACGCAGGCAAGTCCCACCTGGCTGTGGTGCAGAGGGTGAACAGCGAAGGTGAAGGAGACCCCTTCTATGAAGTGATGGGCATCGTCACTCTGGAGGATGTCATAGAGGAGATCATCAAGTCTGAGATTGTGGATGAGACAGACCTGTATAGTATGTATGATGCATAAACAAACTGATTGTGAAGCTCTGGATTTTCAAAGTCACTGTTACATTAGCTGTGAATCAATTTTATTATATTTCTAGCTTCCACGCTGAATAGATTTTCTCTCAGTTTGTCACAGCAGATGACAGAGTTTGTTCAGTTCTGTGCTCCACAGGATCATCCATCACTGCAAAATGCTCAGTTCAACAATATATACAGTATCTAGCAATATTTAGGGATGTTACAAGTAGCATTTTTACATTAATAGTACATTGGAATGTCCTTTCTTCTACCATCTCCTCTCCTATTTTCTCATTAAACTATTGATCCCACTTTCTCTCCCCTGTTGCTCCCAGCTCTTTATTGATGCATAATTAAATAATGTGAATAAATGGCCCAGTCTCACAGATAATCACCATAATCCGCTCATCTTTAATTGGCTGCAAACACTCTGCACAGAGAGGAATTCAAATGCCAAACTCCCTTCATTTCATTTCGAATCTGGTCTTTCTTTTCACTCACTGAATTTTACTATTTGCATGCCACAGTTAGGCAAAAATAACTTTTTATTATTATATATGTTTCCACAAAAACTCCTGCTCCCAGAAAAAATTGTGCTACAATTTTAATGACATGCAGAGTGTGTGAAGCAATCTCTGTCATGTGTCTTGTGTGGGAGTTCATAAACTCTGTGTTTTTTGGTGTGTGAGTGTCTGCGTGTGTGTAATTATGTGTGTGTGTGTATATATAGCACAGGGGAGCTAATCTCTCCAGACTTAGCACTTCATGCATTTATAGCACCAGCTGTTCCTGATGCAGCTACAGTGTATTTAATGGAAATATATTTAATACTCCTCGCATCTGCAGATAAGTCAATTGTATCAATCAGAGGAGTGTTTACACTGGATAATCTCAAACTATCTGCAGCTGTAAATAAACTTAAAGAGAAATCACATCTACAAATCCATCTGTAGTGTTTGTTAGCATGCAGCATATAAAGCTGCATCAACTAATGAGGTCAGCAGCGCCTCAAAGTACAGTAGTTGCTTGTGGTGCCAAGAAGAATACTGTACTTGTGTGTAAACCTAATCAGTGAAAGAGTAACACCTTTCCCTCCCTCAGCTATATACAATGTGAAATCTTCACTGTGTACCGTGCACTTAATATGATTTGCAATTTGTGTGTGTTCATAGCTGATAATCGGAACAAAAGGCGAGTATCCAACCACGAGAGGAAACAGCAGGATTTCTCTATATTCAAACTGGCAGAAAATGAGCTGAAGGTGAAGATCTCGCCCCAGTTGTTGCTCGCAACACACCGCTTCTTGGCTACAGGTAGCATTATATGTGTGTTTATGCATGTGCGCATGTACTGTATGTATGAGTATTTGTGGGTGCACACAGTGGATTACAGGATAAAACGAGGGTAAAACATGTGACAGGGAACACGGTGTTCTTTCTTTGACTTTTGTTTCGGTGTGTTCTTGTGTGTGTGTGTCTATATGCATCTATCTTGTAGAGGTGGAGCCTTTCTGGCTGTGTCACCTGTCAGAGAAGATCTTGCTGCGTCTCATCAAACATCCCAGCATTGTGCAGGAGCTCAAATTCAACCCCAAGAACAAACACGCTCCTCAACACTACCTCTTCCAGAGAAACAAACCTGTCGACTACTTTATCCTCATTCTGCAGGTCAATCCCAAACTCCTCTGATGCTTTTTAAGCCAGATACTTATTGTGCAAATAATACTGATGACAGATGAATTATGAAACCAAGCAATAATCACTTCTGTGCTTTATATTGTTATATTTACAGTGTTCTTTTCTGCATATCTCCTGTATGGGAGGCTCCATTAGATGAGTAATCAATTCAGTGTGTGTGTCATACCATGAGCATAGAGCTCAGACCTAATGCATGTAAATGGCTGTGTTGACATTGCAGGGACGGGTGGAGGTAGAGATAGGAAAGGAGGCGCTCCGCTTTGAAAATGGAGCGTTCTCCTATTATGGCATGCCAGCACTCATCCCGCCCCTGCCTATTGGTAAGTAAGCACACACACAAAGCTATATAGATCAATATTTCTGGGGGACTCACAACGAGGGTGATGATGATGACAACAGGGAGAGTTCAGCAATAATATTTGGAAAATTAGTGCAGTGCCAGTGGCGGTGGTGTTTTCGCTGTCTAGATTTCACCCGGTGTCTGTACAGCGTCAGCCTGCAAGAGCAGCAGCAGCAGCAGCAGCCGTGGGAAGTAAGTAATTAAAAGAAGTGATTTCAGAGAATTTCCCAGTGGAAGGACGTGACCTGCACAGGATTATATGAAATCCAGCTAAGACTGCACAGCAAGCAGAAAGCCTGTCTCTCTTGCTCTCTGTTTCTTGTGGTGGTTGTGGGCATGATTTGCATGTGTGATGTTAAGGGTGAGCTTAAAGCAATTTGAAAGACCCCATTAAATATTTGAAAATCCTTTCTTAGGACATTACAGAATCCAGAATTTTCTCTTTTCTCTACAGTTGTTTTTTTTTTTTACTTGCTCTCTCTGATTCATTGCTTTCAAATTGGATTTGACAAGAACAGCATTTCTTCACTCAGCTAGGCAATGCTCAACTCAAAGCCATGCAGAAGATAGGCGAATGGAAAGGGCCTTCATAACAAAAAGTACTTATACGTCTAACACCATCGATCATCTTTTAAAAGCATGTTCATTGGAGCTCTATAGTTGCTGCTGCCTTTTCCCGTGCCCTCTCATATCTTTAATTAAAAGTAAGTAAGACATGAAAACATAAAACATCTGTGGCACTATAGTGTAAGCAGTCTGTCAAGGAACTGTTAAATTACATAATATTTAAATATTTTAGACATTTTTTTCCAAATAAAAGGGGCAAGTAGTGACAACTTCAACTGCCTAGGGTGGCCAGTAGTGACGGCTGACACTTTATAAAGCCTTGACTATGTAACAACACATTTCTCAGTGGTTTAAATGGTTTTGGAAATATGTTTATGCTCATTTTAAAAACTAAAAATACTTTATAACTGAGAACACACACAGTGAAGTAAAGATGACAGTTAGCTGCAATACAATTACATCAAAATTAATGAAACATGATATACTGGAGGAGAGCTGTGAGACTTTAGTTCATTTTGATGGACTTGTATTGAACTCAGAAATACAATAAGGCTGTTTTCCTTAATTACAGAAAATTAGACAGTTTGGGGTTAACAGATTTTGGAGGTAGAAGAAGAAGACAAAGAGAGAGCTAAGTATAGTCAAAGTCCAGCAAGTACAAATGAGTTTGCATTAGTGCACAGTGGGGAGGGCATATCCGAAAACATCTATTTTAGTCCTGTGTGCTGAACATAGAAACTGAAAAAATATAATTAAAGAGCATTTTGACTCTTTTTGTACTTTCTCATAACAGTTTTTGACCCAATAGCGTTGATGTATGTATGAAATACACAACTAAAAGTATGTTTTCTTCTTCTGTTCTGTTCAGGTCAGAGGTATAGTTCCCGGGCCAGTGGTCTGAACCAATCAGATTCATTACTGAGTGGAGGCAGTGTGGGTCAGCTCACTACAGGAGGAGGGGTCTACTTACCAGACTACTCAGTCCGGCAGCTCACAGACCTGCAGATCATCAAGGTTACAAACATAAATGCCTACTCACACACAGCACAGAAACTTATGAAAAGACACTAACCACTGTTATTATAAACTCAATTAAATGTATAATTTCCTGCACACTGAAGTTAAAATAATGGAGCATAAGCAAGCAACTGTACTTTCAGGCTCCCTCCATTTAATCTTCAAAATTCCCAAAAATGCAAACTCTTCCTCTGCTGCAGCGTTTGCCTTTGATGTGTCCTAATCCCTGATTCTGACTGAACACAGACATCCTTTCTCTCGCTCTCCCCTCCGCACACCCTCTTTCCTTTAATCACTGGGGATAATTGAGCTCCATTTCAACCATGAATATTTTAGCCTTAAATGATGGATGTGCCCTCTCACTTCACCTCTCCTCCCTTTTCTCCAATACTGTCCATGTTCCCTCCTGTCCACCTGCACTGGGGTTAAATAGGCATAAAGGCAGCCATGCATGCACACACAGATGTAATGCTGATGATAATACTCGTTTTCTATGTCCCCACAGATCACCAGGAACCACTACCAGAACGCTCTAATGGCCACCAGGATGGACAGCTCCCCTCAGACACCAGACCCAGTGGATCCCGATGCTAAAGGGAGGCCTCCGGTCCCAGAGGCCCGCTCACACAGCATCGCCCTCCCCCTCACGCACACACACACACGACTGGGGCTGGCACGCCTTGCACATCTCCATCCCCACGGTGGCCTTCGCAGCACCTCCCAGCTCAACGAAAGAAACCGTATCGTTCGTAAGTAGTAGATGCTTTGTAACAATATGCCGACTATACAAATTGTGTTTATATTAGTATGGTGGGTTGGTTGAAGTGCTAAAATTATTAGTCAATTAATCAATTAGTCCATCGAAAATTAATCTACTACAATTTTGATAATCAGTCCATTGTTTAAGTGATTTTTCAAGCAAATATGCCAAACATCCACCCTTGAAATGTGACGATTTGCTGCTTTTCTCTGTTTAATATCATTGTAAATTGAACATCTTTGGGTTTTGGACTGTTGGTTGGACAAAACAAGCAATATGAAGACATCACCTTGGGCTCTGTGAGGGGCAATCTGAACTATTTTCTTACATTTTACAGACTTAATGATTAATTGGAAAAGCTGTTAACTCTGAAATGATTTCCTCTGTGTGGATTTCAGTGCAGAGTATTTGAGTTCCAAGGTCAAAATGTTGTTTCAGAGGTTGTTTTAATGAAATTCTGAAGAAAAATTGTGAAAACATTTTAGCATGAAGGTTTAGTTTGGACTTGTTCTCACCATGGTCAACATGTGGGATGAAAATCTTTTAGTATCTGACATCACCATCTCTCCTCCGTTCTCCCACAAATACATCTTTATAATTCCCTCCATCGGCCCTTTGAGCAGGAATGAGGATAGTTAGGCACACTACAGCATATCCCCTGTTCGCTTTTAGTTACATGTCACTCTGATGATTCTACTTTTGCACTCTCTGTTAGTCTCTATGGATAAGAGCAACACCAAATCCTTGAAATGTAAATGATGATCTACTGTAGCTCCATGAGGCTCAATATGAATTTGACGAACTGGTCGAGGCTTCAAACAGGATCAAACACACTGATTGGAGTGCTTTGTGGGCTAAGGGCCAAAAACCTGTCTGACAGGAGCAATACATGATTAATGTCACTATTTGATGCTCTGACTGGTCAGGGGCAACCTGACAACTGATGGCCTGATGACTGGCAGATCCGATGGTAATAAATTAGTAAAAAGCCCCAAAGAAGACATTCATACCAACCCTGTGAATAACAGAATTAAAATAAAAAATGAGAAAACAAATGAAATTGAGGATGAATAATTCACAGGGCTACACACAGGATAATGACGCTATTAGAAGATTAGCTATACTGAACATTATGTTATTCCACCTGTTTGTGTGCATGTATGTTTGTAGTAGTTAGAAGGCAAAAACCTGGAACAAATAGCAAGTTTAATCATTTTACACTATATTTACAATGAATCCTATAAGTTAAACGCTCATACTGACTCACTCACAAAACTGGTGCAAACTTGGCATCAGCCAATCTATACTGGTTTCAAGGCTTAAAGGATTTCCCACATACCATCTGTCTTACACTGTGTGTAACACGCCACCCAGTTTGTGTGTGTTTGCGTTATTAGGAAAAATCACCGGACAGATGGTTCAGTTGGTTGTCAATAAAAGAGGAGCATCCAGTTTTATACCACAAGGTTTTATGTTCAATCACATCACCACAGATTTCACCAATGAAGTCCCCTCCACTGGTTGTAGCTCATCTTTAGTTGGAATTTAAACCACAGACTTTTAACCCTTAATTGGTCATATTTAACTTCTTACTGGACCCTAAAAAAAAGCACTGACTGATGAATAGCAAGTTCTCTACCTCCCTCTACAGGCAGAGCTACAAACCAGCTGCTGTTATGAGGCTACTTGCAGTTGGTTTAGGGCTGATTTGATCTAGTTCTCTCTTCACAGGCAGTAAATCTGATGGGCAGAGGAGTCCAAACGATACTGTGTTCCTCCGCATGGATGAGATTCCCTACATCCACGAGGACAGACCGGAAACATATGGAGAGAATGGTGAGTGCTGTTCCGTGCGCTCTGACCGGAGAAAACAGGCTCATGAATCCTCGATTCTTATCTCAGTTACAACTCAAAAGTGACCTTTAGTTTGTTCCTCTGAAAAAGTACACAGTGTCCAATGTGCAATGTCCTTTTTCCTTTCTTTTCTATTTTTTGTTTCTTTGTTTGATAAGATTTCAATCAAGATCTGACTGAAACTGACTGGTTAAAAAAATGCATATACAATCAGTTTCCAATGATATAAAAAATTGTGGAAATAAAATTGCAAAATATCAAAAAATTGGTGGTAAATAAGGGTAAATGAACGTGCCAGGTTCAGGAAGTGGAATTAAATTAGGCTGTATTAAAAAAATTTATTTCAAGAATAATTTTAAGAATTCTGACACAAAGACTTTTATTTAAAGCAAGACTAAGTATCTTTTGGAACAAGAAATAAGACATTATTCCTCTTACAAATGAACAGTTTAATTTGCAATAAAACACAGCCTTTCTCAACTCAATACACTCGGGTGTTTTGCTGCAACAGCTTTACTTAGTCTGGTATGACCAGTAGCTCATAGTGACTAATGTTAGCAATTATTAGCAAAGTTAGATATTGCTGTGTAACTCACATTACTGAGTCAGATTGCTGAGGTTATGACTCTTTGTTGTTTCCTTCTTGTGATCCCATTCTACTCACTCCAAGTCAGTTGTCCTAATGATGATGTCTTTAAAGCAACTGACTCAAGACAGTGCCTTAAATTTGTGGCTACAGTGTCCTCTGATCATCAAAATGTACATAGTCTCAGTTTTAAGAGATAGAGATATTTTATAAAATAAAGTAGAATTGATCTTGTAGGCTGTATATCTACATATCACTGTAGATCTGGTTATTTCACTCCATCTACTCTGCCTGTCATTTGCTGCTGTGCCCTCTTATCTAACTCTTTCCTCTCTTTTTCTTTCAGATGTGCCTACAGAGTCTCAACCATCCACCTCTCCCTTCATCAGCTCTCTGTCTCTGTCCAGCTCTGACGAGAACATTGGAAAGAAGCTATTGCGTAAATTGAGTGAGTGAGCCATTTGTCACCAAACGCCATTGCGACAGCACACCCACACATACCGTCAGATGTGCGCAAACTTTTCGGTCAGACATAGAAACAGTGCCAGCTGTATCTTAGCAACAGGTGATGTGTCGTGTCGCTGCAACCTACTCCTTCCTGCAGAGCTGATTCTCCAGATGCAACTGTCCCTGTTGGCTCAGATACAATATGATTCATTTACTTTTATTTATTAATTTGAGGCAGTAGCTGTGCTGCTTAGTACAGCTGACGTTATTTCAGTTAATGGCAAATGTGAGGTAGTTTAAAAACAATCTTATGTAAGTTGCTTTTGTTCACAGTAAAGCAAATGTAAAGATGAGAGAAGCAAGATAAAACTCAGGTATTTTAACCAGTAATGACTCATCTGAATTTCAATCTCCTCTGTTTCTAGGTAACAAGAGGAGGAAAAAGTCTCGGGACGGAGATATGAGTTTGGAGGAAGGTTCAGAGCAACTACCAGTGACGAGCTAGCACAGTGACACTGAGGAAGAGGGATGAAGCACGCGCCTTCTTCCTCTTTATCATTCACTGGTTTTCTTTACTAAACAACCACCCCTTCACAGACTCCCTCCATGCTCCGACACAACTCTCACAGGAGACTGAGCCATCTTATCTGTTGTAGCCACTGGTAATACTCAGGTCCCCACTGGCACACTCTGTCCCACCTCTGCCAGACTTCACATCCTTAAAGTGCTGATTAGACAAATCTAAACAACATAGTATTGGATTTATCCAGCCTTAACACTGGACTGTATGGATCTCAGCAGGTTTTCATCACATGTTTTGTAGTAAACGGGGAAAACCTTGTCCGTGTTACCTTTTTATGGTAGCTCTATCCATAATGTTAACATTTAATCATGTCGTTTAAGCCATAATGTTTTATTGAAGCAGCAGTGCTTCATCTGGACTCTAAAAAACCTCTCAACATGGAACCCAACAAGGTCCTTAGATGATATCTGAGCCAGCTTTGACCTTTTACTTGATCAAACAATGAAAACAGTATTTATTATTTATTTGTTATTATGAGGCAGTTCCCACATACTGAAAATGTTGTTTGCACAGGGAACTGTCCTATTGTTGCCATAAGGGTGCCACCTACTGCCAACACAACCCGACACACTAGCCATCGGCTAAGAAGAAAAAGCCACCGAACAAGAGCACAATTTTTACACCAGATTAAAAAAACACAGTTATGAAAAAGCCATAAATAATTCTCAGCTTGAATGGCTACTTCTTATATACACTGACCTCTCAGCAAGTTTAGAGGGGTATGCACAATTTTGAAAATACCTGTGCGAGAAATTTTCACAATTTCTTACCTGATTTTTATATGGAAGTGTCAGAATTACCGAAAGTAATTTGAAGATAGCAATATAAGTCATCTTACACACTGTACATGGCTTGAATTTATCACCACACTACCACATACACTACATTCAGTAAATGCATCTTTCCTTTGTAAATGCATGTGTCCTACATACAGTCTGTTTGGTCCCTTCCCATTAAAACATTCCCTTCTCTCTGCGTATGTAGCTGTATGGACGCAACTTTAGTGTTTCTGTCAAACAGCCTCACTTATCCACCTTTTCTCTTGATGTTACCACCTTTTAAAAAAGTCATTGGTCTGTTGTTTGATTGCATTCAGTAGAACACATAGGAACGATCAACTTCATACCATTAGCTACCATATTAGCCAATTTTCTATGTACAGTTCATCTCACTAAAGCTGCATACACCAATTAAAAATAAGCTAGGGGTTTTGGGGTTTGGGTCTAGGGATCCAAATGGATATTATGAGTATTCTTGAGGAAGAATAGTTGCTACTTGCATGTTTGTTTATGCTGCTTTTGCCGTAGAATTATCCCCTGTAGAAAGCCCTGCTTTTCCATATGCATGCTTAACTAAAGGGATGCATGAATAGGAGGATACCAATCTACAGTAACTTCTCCCCACAGAGATGCAGTGTGTGACTTACTGAAACCTGAAGCAGCTGTACATTTTAAAATGAACCTCACACAGAGGATAACAAAGAAACACAAAACGACAAGGCTGCAATTTTCACATGTAGCGTTTTAACTGTTGCTATTAAGGAACAAGGGGATGGGGACTTCAGAAAGGGTCACTGTATCTACTGGAGAGGGTGGAGGAGGCCATAGAATGCTGCTCACTGAAGGAAAATTTTAAGCCATTGTTCTAGAAATAATGTATTACTGCAATAATGAAGTAACGGTTAGATCCTTTTTAAAATGTGAGAGGTGGTTGCAGCACAGGTTGGACTAAGCTGATCTGCATTGTGAGATCTTGGCAGGTACACTGCTCAACAGAACAGAGAGAGACAGAGATATGAAAGGATAGGAAAGCAATATGACGCACACTGACGTCAAGCCACCACCTCCTTTCAAACACACACACGCACGCAGGTGGTAATTGGGGACTCTCAGTGATGTAATTCATTCTGCCTGGTAAGGCTATGGAAGTACAAAGGATACTGCACTGCTAAGCTATTCACATTGACCCCTCTGTATACACAGAACATGCAACGGGAAGTCTTTTGATCTGACAACACACTCTGAGCAAGAGGATTTGTGCGAATCAGAAACTCCCTCTCTGTTGAATGCTTTGAAAGATTTTGCAGTTGGTTAACACTGATTTATATTTGTAAGGGTTGATAAACACTGTTTGTTTGGGATTAAAAGGCCAAGTTACATTTTGTAATGTAATCAGATGATATATGTTACCCAAAGATATCAAGAGACAGACCATATGTTCTACACAAGGGATAATTCAATTATTAATAAACTGACTGAACTATTATTCTTGTCTTCTTTGTTTTGTTTCTATTTATATTTGTCCAAATTAAACTATAAAGTGTGTACACTGCATTATTTTCTTCTCTCACTTCAAATGCTTTGCACAGAAGCTTGTAGAGGCTGTTGCATAAAAACAAACCTTATCATTAAACCCATATCAATAGTATATGACAATACAAACACACTGTTTATAGTTCTTTATTAGAGTGGTTAATCCATCTCATTAGACAGTCTGGTGAGGACATTATCAGCTTGTGTTCATTTGCTAAACAGTATGACTGTTTTATTGGTGTACTGTTCACAGTGATATGATAAGCAAACTGGTTGATCATTAGTGTGTTTGTGCCACTGGCACAAGGGTCTTGCATAATAGTGCACTAGTGCTACGAACAGATAATTGATGTGCAAACAATCAACAACCAGTCAGCAGGTTCCTGACAGAACCAGAAACATGACAGCATTCAGCTGGCAGCAGAAAGCAGAGATCACTCTGGAGTCACGACACCTGTTAGGATAGTTCAATGCTATTTGTGCTCCATTTATACAGATTAAAAGTGAGGTACTTAGTATAACCCCCTTTGGGCAGTATCATTAATAAATTACATAGTTCAAGTTAAAAATATCTTCCTTAGAACACTCATTGCTGGTTTACATTGCATCCAGCAATAAACATAATACTGCTACTTCATTCATGATAGAGGTGGTAAATACTTACTACATTTACTACAATTATTTCCTCTAATTAAAGCAACATTGAGTCAGTTTGGTCATGTTAATATTATTCTGTTTTTCAAGTGTTCTTAACAACTCTTAATCTTACATGCTAATTACTGAGTGCTAAATAAAATCGAGAATGTGTTATTAACACTTGGAATGGATTAATCATAACAGTAGGACATTAAACATTTTAGACAGTAGAGTCAGCACTGCTGAGGTAAGTGTAACACAGTCACAGATGTACTAACCCTCTCAAAGGTCCTGGTCATAACACGTACACTAATAGTACACTACAGTGACGTCACACTAAGTACACACTCTAAGTAGGACACCTACATGAAGAAAACAGGGGGACAAATTATAAACACAATTACTTAAAGGAATAATTCCCATATTTACTGTCTTACCAGTTAGTTACATGAGATGATAAATATCTTAATCATCTTTGTGCGTTCAGATAGAAATCCAGGGTGTGTTTAGCCTAGCTTAGCACAAACACTGAAAGGAGGGGAAACAGGGCCAGTGAGCTGAGGGCTGTCTGTATATTTGTGCAAATGAGAGCGCCAGGAAAATCTGCTGGATGCAAACACCTTCCCTGGAATCAGGTGGCTCAGGGCCGGGCAGGAGGAAATGCTGAGAACTGTGGGTAGTGTAGTCTTCTACTGGACCTTGGTGACAGCCTCGTGGATGGACTCAGCCACGTAGTCTATGTTCTTGGTGGTCAAACCGCACATGTTTATGCGACCAGTGGCCATTAAGTAGATGTGTTTCTCCTTCACCATATATTCCACTTGTTTGGCTGCAGGAAATACAGCATAGTCAGATTGAATTATTCATTGATAATTAACGTGACACTTTACAGATCCTGTGAAGATCTTTGTGTGTATCAAATGGAAATACATTGTGTAGTGTTATGAACAAATGCTAAAATTCTCGAATTCTTAAAGTAGTGCAAAGTAAAGTTGCACCTCTTCTCAGATGTGTAGAAACTACATAAATCCCGGATTTGTTTGGTAACTTTATGGGTTTGGTTTTCATAGCTGTAGTTTTTTTTAAACAACTTTTACTGGAACTGAAGCAATGTTTAAAAGGTGCACTCCCTCCCTCGAAAAGATACAGTTGAGTTCAGCATTTTCTGTGCAACTGCAGCAACTTGCAGTGCTAAATATACTGGTTTCTATGGGGAAGTGTGTGTGGTGGTTGTGCTGAGCTGTGTCTGCATATGGTCTTTGTACTCACGGTTGAGGCCTGTGAAGCTGAACATGCCGATCTGCTCTGTGATGTGGTCCCAGGTCCCTGGTGTCCCCAGAGCTAGGAGCTTAGCTTTCAGCTGGGCCCTCATCAACAAGACCCTGTCAGCCATGGTCTTCACGTTGTCCTTCCTTGAGTCAAAGAAACAAAAAAGAAGAACTCTACATCAGAAAATACATTATTTTTATTACTGTTATACCTAATGCAGTGATGTGAGTGTTCTTTTTGTAGGGACATTTTGTGCTGACCATTCACTAAAGAGCTCAGGTGAGTTAAGAGTGATGGCAACAATGCGAGCTCCCTGAGACGGTGGGTTGGACCATGTGATCCTGACAATTTTCTCCATCTGGGACAGAACTCGCTTCAGGTTGTCTGCATCACGAGCCACAACGGTCAGGTTGCCCACACGCTCATCTGATGGGACAAACACGTCAAATATCATAACAATATTGTAGCTATTACTCTTTACCTGTAGGTAGTGACACTGACATACCTACACCTACTGTACAGGTCTAAACCGCTGTTGCTACCTTTCCTATAAGTGGCAACATTTGGCATGTCATCTTGTGATTTCACTGTATGTCAAGTTCAACCATTTTTTCTTTGCACAACAATCTAAGTTACGGGTTTTATCCTTTATACTACTATTGAAACGTGCCCATATAAAGCACTTTGTGACTGTCATTGTGATTAAGGACAATACAAAGAATGCCCCTCTTTATCACTCTCTTGCAAGCAACTGATGTACAACTCAATGCACCCAGGGGTCACTCACTGTAGAGGCCAAAGTTCTTGGAGAACGACTGGGCGCAGAACATTTCAAAGCCCATGGAGACAAAGTAGCGGACCGCCCAGGCATCTTTCTCCAGACTGCCTGAGGCGAATCCCTGATAAGCCGAGTCAAAGAACACAAACAGCTTCCTCCTCTGGAAAAGAACAGGATAAAAGATCAAACAATCAGCACACTGTGATAAACATAAAGCATGCAAAACCATGTCCTGTTCATACTGACACTTGTGTTAGTGGTGATAGTTGAGCCAACAGCACAGACAATGTGTTGGTTTGTATTTGTGTGCATGCATGTGTATAATACCATCATAATTTCAGCGATCTGCTTCCATTGCTCCTGTGTGGGGTCTGTGCCAGTTGGATTATGGGCACAGGCATGCAGGACAAAGATGGAGTGCTCTGGACAACTCTGTGGGAAACAGAGAGAAGAAGAAGAAGTAGTACTGTAAACTGCTAATGAAAATGACAGAAATTAAGTAGTACCAGAGTCACTTTCACACACTGCTTACCTCCAAGTCACCAAGGAAACCAGCCAAATCGAGGCCCCTCTTCTCTGCGTCCCAGTACTTGTATGGACGGACATCGTCAAAGCCAGCACTGGCGAATACAGCATTGTGATTTTCTGAAACAAACAGTAAGAAAAACTCTTGATACCGATTTCCGATAGATACAAGGGTGAATATTGTTTTATTAATGCTTCTCACATACGAACTGATAACAAATCAAGATCCCTGATAAGATGTGACAGTCATTAACAGAGAACTCTTGAGACATGCCAGGTCTAACGTCTGTAGTGAGTCTATAATAGTGTAAAGGACCCAAAGATCAAAGTCCTTGAATGAGGAGCTACTTTCTAGGAAGCATATTCATTTCCACTCTATTGTTTGTTTGTGTGTATGCAGGGGTGTACCCCAGGTAGGTGCAGACACATAGACAGGTGTTTTGGTGTTGTTGTTTCCATTGTAGAAATGCCTGAGAAACTCTGCGCCCATCTTCAAAGCACCTGTACCACCCAGACACTGAACAGCCCCCACCTGGCAGTGACAGAAACAGACAGTTAGTTTAAATGTAAATAGATTAAAACTGAAACATAGTATGGTCTTTTACTACACAAACCCTGTTCTCCTGGATGGCAGGGCTGTCGTCTCCCAGTGCGATCTTGGAGGCCGAGGATCTGAACTCAGGCAGGCCCAGGATGGGCAGGTACTCGTGGTTTAGCCTGTCATCATGCACAATGATCTTTTCCACCTTTTTCACCACTGGCAAAACCCATGGCTGGCCTTCATCTGTCCGGTAGGCTGCAAGGAACATTTCAAGGAAACCAATATTATACAAAAAAGTGCAGGATGTATGTTTCAAGCAGTAGGGCCAACAGAACTCTTGTTTTTTCATTTAAAAAGCTTCGTGCATTTGGACCTGGGTCAAATAACAGGAATGTAAAGCTGACCCTGGAAAGATCACCACAGAGATATTGTAACAGACATGCACTTTCATCTGTTGAGTGTTTTAGCTAGCTGAACTCCATGTCACCACCTGATAAGGACTTAAGTATACAATAGCCCTTTTTACCTTCAGAACAGAGACCTTCAACTAATAAGTCTCAGGCTAAATATCATCTACAGTGAGTAGAGATCTATAAAATGCCAAATAGTGAAAAATGCAGATCACAAGTTCCTAAAGCTCAATGTGCTCCAAGATATTCAGTTTATCATCTAATAAGTCCTGAACATTGAGAAGTTGGCATTTGTTAATTTCTATCAGTCGACTTATCGATTAATGGACTACTTGTTTCAGCTCTAGATATGACTTTTAATATACTGGACATTGTGTGGCCTACATTTCCCAGCTGCCTAGTGGCTGATGACCATCTGCAGCTGTGTCTTGCAGAGAGAAGGGGATTATCAGGCCTCAGCCTCCTGTTCTAATCATGTAACACACAACAGAGCTAAGCAATGTTTCTCACACTGTTCCTTTGCAATGTAAACAGCAAGGATTACTGCTTTTAATAAGATTAACACTTAAAACAGTTGTACTGAGGACTGAAATGTGTCATTTGCTTGCTTTAGGAGAGAAGCAGCACTAATCCATGCATATTTAAACTCCTGTGAGTAGCTTGTTCTTGTAGCATAAGGGAACAGTAATCCAATCGACTCTCTAGTTCTCAGAGTGAGAGGTTATTGTGCAGAGTTGCAGCAAGCGAGACAGAGAAAGAGGAAACCAGAGAGGACAGGGACAGAGATGATTCCACTCTTTGTGCGACCCTATTGTGCAACACGGATACATTATCAACAAAGCTGCAATCAGTGGGTGGTGTGGAATGACTGAACAGCAACATGGACAGATTTATGGATCAGTTGGGTCTGACGAAATAAAGTGAGTCAATTCTCAAGATAGTTATCGTCATGTCATGTCAGTCGGAAAGTAACATGCCTTTATAATTATAATTTGTGTCAATATTTGAATACTATGAAGGCACCATATTTTGGCAACTGCTATCAAAATAAAACATGTTACCATTTACCACCATAATAAAAACATTGACATGGACACAGGAGAAATTCCGTAACAGGTCACACAATCTTAGGAGTCTAAGAATTCGTTGTAACACCGGCTGCTGCCAGAGACCATCTAGCTAGCTAGCTTCATCAGCTAAACTACCATTAGCTGGAACTCCGACTGTCCGGTTGCTCCAGGATACCGTTACCCTGGCTACATGACTGACTGACTGTGGACAACTTACCTCCCACTCCGAGGTTCACCTTTTGGGGAAATTGGTCGTTATTGAAATCCTGCGATAGCTTAAAGACAGCTACAGGAGCTGCTTGGGGGACCTCACAAAACACCGACATACCTACTATTTATTTTACTGTGAGAGACTGTGACAACAAGCAACAAGCGGTTACCGGGACAGCTATGCAACAGGACTTTCACCTTCAACTTGGATTTGGAGATTGTAAAGTGGGAGTGAGCGGATCTACCAATAGAAATCTAGATGTATCTACCAAGCCAATCCCAGCACTGATCCCGGCCAGGTCAAAGTTCAAGAAAACACACGCACAGGGGATATTGACCAATAAATACCTCTGTAGCATGACTGACAAATGTCACAACAAATGTCTAGTGTTGAAAGTGGGTGGTTCAAGATTTCATTGCAATAAAAGGATTTCGCCACAAGGTGGTGCCACAACCTTGTTAAAGACTGTATCAGGAGCTTCCCAGTAGGCACTGACCAGAACTACTGATGGCATGAGTTTGCTCTGCACAGTGTTATGTCTTCCATTTTTTAGATAAAATATCACATATCGAGGTCAAATGACTCACAGACAAGATATTTGTCTCGTGTGCAAGTCCAAGCTCTGTTTCAGAAGGCGAGGCCATTCATCCCATCATAAATGTCAATTTGAACCCTAACTGAACAGACAGCTATTATGCTTTGGCTCAACGGGGTTTGAGTGAGTGCATGTAAGGCTGTGTAAATGAGTATGTACAAGGATTTCCATCTGTTCTGTCCTGAAGGCCTCAGCTGAGCTTTGGTGTAAACACGCCGGCTCCTCTGTGCTCTCCCCGCAGCTGTCTGCAGGAGCTGAAGTGGTTGATAAATGAGGGCCACTCCACCGTGCTCTCTCCTACCAGGAGCGTGACTTTGTTGGAAAGCTTTTCGGCCACACTAGAGGCAGGACTAAGCGCTTTTGAGGCCTCAGTATTAGCTATTAATGTTTCTGTCTGGTAGAGAAGGGACAGTTGCATGGTTTGACCTAGTTTGTGTGGTTAAACTCAGTGATGGTGGGATACATTAAGACAGTACCTCCTTCTAATAAGGGATATTTTATAAAGGGTTTATAACTTGTAACTAATGGCTTTCAGTGGAGGAATCTCACTAAGTACATTTACTCAGTACTGTACTTAGTAGGTTACACTTTTGAGGCACGTGTACTTGACTATTTTATGCTACTTTATACTTTTACTCCATTACATTTTGGGGGATAATGTTAATACTAATAAGTCTGTGCTTGCTTTTAATTACACTGTCAATGAATAGGCTGTTGAATGGCTCAACTGAGTTTGTGTAGTTAAACCTTGGCATACTTTATAAAGGGTTTCTGACATCTAATGTTTATTAATGGTTAATAAACCCTTAAAGTCCCCCTCAACTCAAAAATGTGTTTTGCTTATTGTTGTCATTTGTATGTTTTACCGTAACTGTGCAGAATGATGTATGTGCAGAGAGGCTGATTTCACATTCAGCTGCTGAAGTCATTCACACAAGTCTACATTAATGTGTTCTCATCTGAAATCTCAGTGTAACGTGTGTGTACGTACGAGCAGGATTTTGTGACTCCACAACTAGTTTGGAAGTCAATCATCGTCCGGTATGCAACAACCTTATGCAGTGTGATGTGGAAACTTGAAGCCTCCAGCACACATTAACTGAGAATGGACTTTTAGGTGAAGTATGAGACATCTTGTGTCCGAAATGAACAATATTTGCATATTCATAGAGTCTAGATTTTCCAGTGAGGGAGAAGAAGTCAAATTCATAACTTCATTGAACTTTTTTGTGGAAAAAAACATATCCGATCCAAATTATTTTTTATTTTATTAGTATTTCATGTGTCCTAAAACATGTCTGGAGGGGATCTTTAATGTTCAAGATCAGTTATAAGTTCTTGCTCGCTCTTAATATTTCTGTCAGCCAAAGAAGATGTTGCATGGGCCGACCAAGTTTGTGTAGTTAAAGCTGCACTAATCAATATTTCTAAACTAAAAATGGGTCAAATGACTACATGTAGTGTGAAACAGGTCACTCATAGAGACAAATGTACTGAGAATTATCATGCGACTCTACAGTTCCCCTCAGCTGTACGCAGTGTTTTGGCGTCTTTCAGCTCATAGTTCTTGGTTTTATATGGCCCACTGTCTTGGTTCTGTGTCATCGCTATCATCATCCTTATTTTCAGCTGCAGCAGGCACTGTACACTACCTGCGCAGCACCAAACAGAAGACAGACACAGTTAGCAACTATAGCCGTTGAACATAGCGGAGCATATAGTAGCTAAAGAGGCAGATATGTTTTAGTTGGTGGAGACCGGCAGAGCAAAAAAGAGAGTAAATATTGGATTTACAGTCATCAGGTGAGCAGAAAATACAACTTCAAATGAATGCTCATGTTGCTCCGTGTCTGCTGGATGTGTAAATGGGCAGCTGTTTATAAGGTGATAATATACCAATGTTGCGTTTACATCTTGTTCCAAAAGATTAACACTGCTTTAAACTCAGTGATTGTGGAATACATTAATGGTTAATAAATCATTAATTAACATTTTTCACTTAATTTATAAGTCAGTAATACACTGTTAATAACATCATTTTTTAGGTGTTTGTTTTATCCTGATGCTCTGAAGCTTTATTACAGAAAACTAAAATGGTGTGCTGATGAATTAAAGAGAAAGCTAAAAAGACAAAACAAGTAATGCTTTTGGGGGATGTACACTGGCCAAATATATATTCACAATGTGATAACCCAAAAGTTGTCCTTAATAATGGTTCATTTCTGATTTATAAACCATGAATAAATGATATAAACCCCTTATAAAGTATACATTACAAATGTGGTATTATTAATCCTAATGCGGGTTATCACAGAACACTGGGTTACTATTTTCCCCTCCTGTTTTGTCCCAGATGTTACTCACTTTCCCCATACCTGGTACCACCCCCACTCATCTCCTCCCTTCACTTTGACAGTAGATGTTTTCATTCTTTCCGACCAGGTGAGGGTGTCTCCTATGTTAGCTATCACTGTCAGCCTGCAATTATGGGATTTGAGCTCACAGAACAAGGCTCGGGGGCCCAAGGCAGGGTTTGGTGCGTGCGTACTGGGGAGGCCCCGGGTCCACGGTCTGGGCTGTGATGTGAAGTGTGAGTCAGAGCAAGGAGTGACAGGAGTAGCCTCTGGCAAGTGCCCACAGGGGGGAGTGTGTCACATCCAGATCAATGCGTTAGTCAATCAAACACTAACAGGCACCTTCTCTGCATTTCCTTGACACTGACATGTGGAACATTTATTTTGGCATCTAGCAGCTTAATGTAAATATGACAAAAAAAAAAAGAGTAGTGCCAACAGGGTGTCTTTTACCACAGTGTTTTCATTTTGCATGCAAGTTATCATTGTTGCTGCAGGACGCTGACACTAAAACACACAAAGGCACACATTCAGGCACAAGACAGTCACATTCCAGCTGTGGTATCACTGAAACACAAACAGGAGCGTGTGCACACACACACTGCAGCACATTCCAAGGGGGACGTTGCAGCGTTGCGATGGCCTCTGTGTCTCTGGGTCAGAGCGCCGTGGTGAGTGACCACCTTTTTAGCTTCCTGCCTTGTTTGTTTTCCAAAGACAGTGTCATCAATTCTCTAACAAGGGACTAGACACAGCAACAACAAAGAGCACAGGACCTCCCTGTTGCTCCCTGTGTAGTCCAGTGACTGATGGAGCATGCATGCAATAACAGACATCAGTGCTCTGTGCGTCTGACTACATTCCGACTAGTGTGTGTGTGTGTGTGTGTGTGTGTGTGTGTGTGTAAGTTTGTGTGTGTACATGTCCTTGTGCGCTCCATTTGATATCATGACATGAAATCTTCTGTCTTTTTTCTTGTGCATGCAAACATTTACCCTTTGCTCTCTGTGTACATCTGACAAAAGACATACTGCATGTTCACCTGAAGTAAAAGTATTAGAACCTGTATGAGCGATAATAACCATCTGAGTGACAGAAGTTGCTCGGATTAGTGCATTCAAATTACGTGTAAAATTTAATTTTCCAGATTAAATAATTGCTTTGCCATCAGTAATACACCCCTGGCTACCTTGGCTTCTATATTTCTGTTAAGACTCACTGAGACAAAGGACATATACCATCTGAGATGGTTTTCTGATAGAAATCCGGACAATGTCACTACATGTGCCACTTACACAAAATAAAGGAATAGTTAGACATTGTGGGATATACTTATTTTTGCTGTCTTGCCTTCAGTTGGATGAGAAGAGTGATATCACTCATATTTGTGCAATAAATGTAGAGCTATGTAGCCAGCAGTCGGTTAGCTTGGCTTAGCTTAGCACAAATACTGGAAACAGGGTGAAACAGCTAGCCTAGCTCTATCCAAAGGTAACATCCACCTAGCAGCACCTCTAAAGCTCACTAATTGGCACTTTATATTTTATTTGTTTAATCCGTACAAAAACCAAAGTGTTAACATAACAAGTTATGGTTTTACCAGGGGTTAATATGTTAATTAATTAGCTTTAGAGATGCTTCTAGGCAGATTTGGTTACCTTGGGACAGAGCCAAGCTAGCCGTTTCCCACTGTCTTCAGTCTTTGTGCTAAGCTAAGCTAACCAGTTACTGGCTGTACGGGCAGCCTTATATTTATCATACATACATGAGAGTATCAAACTTCTCATCTAACTCTTGGCAAAAAAGTGAATCAGCGTATTTCATAACAATTAGCAAGCAATTAGTAAAACAGAAATAAACCATAAAAATGTCTCATTTGTCTTGCTTACGACTAATTTTGAAGAAAGTATGTAATGTATGTATTAATAAATGGGAACTGTTCACATATTTGATCTAAGATTTGACTTTGATCATCATTTTTGACAAGTATGATAATATCCATAAAGGCCTGCTAATATGCTTATCCCTCACTGCTTTTCACTGACATGGCCTTTACCCCATAAGGCTGGGTGGAACCTCAAACACAAGGTCTACAGTGTGTTATTCTAATTGATTGATGTTGTCTTTTGGCCAACTCAGGCTCTCCAGACCTCAGCTTTATACAAATATGCATGCAAAGAAACAAAGACAGGAAGTGGAAGACTCATGTCTGAATTTTTACTCTGACTTCTTATTTTGTGTCTGCATAAGGCAAACTGCCACAAAAACAAACAAACAAAAAAAAAACGATAGGTGACAAGAAACCCTAGGTCTATGAGAATCTCTAATGATGTGATATTTTAGTAATCCACATGCAGATAATCTGACTTCATTCTCCCATTCACAGAGAGGTCAGAGTTCAGGGTCAGCTACAGAACAGGGACTCATCTATCTATATCTATATGTGGGCGGATGCCTGCTAACACCGGGGCTTGGATCAAAGTCGTCCAGTTGAAGGACAGTCTCCCTGTTCTTTACACTGACATTCAATCTGAACTGCAGCATTACCAACAACCATGCGTATCAACAGAAAGACAGGACGCTGAAACTGCATTGCTTGGTATTTTATGCAATAATTATTTACAAAAATTGAACTTTACTCATAGGGAGTCAGAGTTTTGCCAAAACAAAATGTCACTTTGATAAAGATACCACCGCGGTTGCTGGAGAGACAGTAGCATTTTCTCTCAAGGATGTTTACCTCTTGAAGCCAGGATGCATGCGTGCTTTTATTTTATAGCAACATTGTATTTCCCAAGAGAGCCATTACTGCCTGAGCAAGTTAGAGAAAGTCCCCCCAAAGAGCTGAACTTGATTCAACCTTTTGATATTTTTAATACTCTTTCACCAGCCTTGGCCAAGTAGGACAGAACATACACCCAGCTAGAGGGAACATTCAAGGCCCACACATCCTTTTCAGTGAAAGCCCGCCTCCCTGCAGTGTCTTTATCTACGTGGCCTGTGTGGCAGCCGAGAGGATAAGCATATTTAGGTTGCATGTTTCCTCCCAAACTACATTCCCAACACCGTAGATCACAGACATTACAGCCCTTACATCCCCCCGTTAGCGCTCATATATACAAACACACACCTGCTGGGGCAAGGCCGTCTGGGAGAGAATTACAGCAGGCTAATTTATGAGACCCAAGGGAGGGTAAAGGGCAGGGGACCCAGACTTGCCTGACCTCACTTCCTCCTTTCATGGTCTCCAAGTTAGACCCTTGATACACAGAACAGGGGTTTGGTTCTCAGGCACCCTCTCACAGTCTTTCAAACAAACTACCTAATTAGGGTATCTTTTTTCCTAACCTGGTTAAAACAATGAGCCCTGAGGGACTGTTGCAACATGCAAGTTAGCTATCACCTTATAGGCCCACCATTGTGGAATATTTGGCACTTTCAGAGCCGAAGGTAAGTGGGTGAGAACAGGGTTTTGCTCAAAATCTGGCCCCGGGCTCGCCTCTGGCCTCCTCATTTCCTCCAGTGAGAAGGCGCTGTCATCCGTCACTCGGGCCCAGGCAGGGGCACAATAGCACAGTCTGGGTCCTGGCTACTGACACCATCACATGGGCTGCTGATAAGACTCACCTTCCGGGACCCAGAAGAGCTGAGCCATTACTGACACACAACAGTTTGGTCCTTTGCCATTCTTACAGATGACCATGAAATAAAAGGAAAAAGGAAAGTGCATTACGATCTACGTGAGGAAGGCACACATGCATAACTGCATGTTATTGTGCTTTCTTCTGTATTTTCATGGTCTTTTAAGCTTTATGGTCTCATCACTTTCATATTGCAACACGCTCTGCTAATGCAAGATTCTGGGGAAAAGCTATCACACCCTATTTGATCTCTAATAGTCACTCATGGACTCACACACAACATGGAAAACAGATGCAGACACACTTGAGCTAATCTATTTTCCTAATGTAACAATCTATTGTTGTTATGGGCTTATCGTGAGCACTGTAAGACAAATGGATAGTCATACTTCAGTTCCTCATCACACATCTAGGCTGTTATAGTAACACCTGTAAACAAACAGCTCCTTTGTAGAAAGATGTTAAGTGCTCCTCTACAAAGCTCTGTCAAGTTATAATAACACACATACTTTCTTTCAATATATACACACACACGCGCGCGCGCGCGCGCGCGCTACACAAGGCCTGTACAGACACTGGAGGTGTTGATGCTTTCTTTACGCAGAGTTTACTACTGCGGTAAAACCATCAGATAACAGTCGCCTCTCGGCTTTACAGGAGCAGAGACCACAGGGGAAAGATAATTGCCGTCATTACCAAGTCATCAAACTTCCATTCTGTGTTCGGGGATCTGCTGCCTTTAGAGAACATTCAACCCTACATCTCCGAGTGGATTGGTTTTCTGGGCCTGCAACCGCTGATATGACTGTACACCTGCCACTCTGCAGAGAAGACACTGCTTCAACAGGTTAGCCTGCCAGTGATATGGAGAGAAGGGGGACAAGAAGAAACATGTTCAGCACTGCCTGGCAAGCCATCAACTTTAAAGAAACTCGCCAGAAAGTGGATTGAGAGGAGTGATTGAAATCTGACTGCTGCAGAGGTGGAAAAAGACTTTTATTTAGTTACTCATATTTCACATTCTCTTTTGTTTAGCGTCCAACAAATGTGCTCAGAGCTCTGCCGCCTCCTCTCCGTGCCTGACCTCTGCTGCGGGCCTGACCTTACCCAGCTTATCGCGATGATTCTGAGATGAAGATGATGTATTGGAGGGTCACATTCAGCACCGAGCAGCTCCTTGACACTCTCTGGGAGTCTGGGTTTTGTTACAGGCAGGAAACAGACTCTTCCGCTCCGTAAACACGCTTCTCTGCTTGGCCACTTTTGGGCTGCCGGTGGCACGCGAAGACCACTGATGATGGTCAGTTGAGGACTCGCGAGGCTGTACACGGGCGCGTGCGTGCGTGTTTAGGGTTGAAGAGCTAATTGCGCCATTAGCGCGGTAACCTGCGTCTCTGACCCGTGACGCTTTGAATTCACATGAATAAAGACTGAATGTTCACATTGTCACCGATAATCTCTTAAAACCATAATAGTTTTAACTTTAAATTTAGATACTGCATTTTTGTCCTATTTTCCCACCGTAGTCTTATTTAGCTAATAAGAATTAGCATCTTAAAAGACTTACAAATCTCGAATTAGTCAAGTCATTTCGTCGTCGTCATTATGCAACGTACATTGATTTCTGTGTTTGGTCTGTTGTCTCTGAATCACTGCACTCAATAAACAGGACTGGGTAAATATTTGGGATACAAATTGACCAGATTTACTGCCTTTTGGAGTATTTTACGAGCCAATACATTCCACTTAAGTCCTCATAAATTCCACCTAACTAGTGCAAAATCACCTTCGACAGTGTGAAAATGACCAGTGGCTGTCCTTATTAAGCAAATCTTGAGAAATACTATAATGTAGGCTGTTTTCATCAGTGTCCCAGGGCGCAAACTCAACTGACCATCCAAAATCTCCATTTCTTTTTGCGGGAGCACATTTGGAATTGTTTAAAGCCTTGTGTACACTAATGCCTATTTTCTCCGCAGACCTAATTCCTTTCCCTGCTTTTCCACTCCACTTAAATGGACCATTTTAAAAGACATAGATCTCCAGAAGAGGGGAAGACGCTGCACTAATCTAAACAGCGCCTTGTTGATGGTGAGCGGATGAGATTATGTCGGCATGCCCTCCTTTTCTTTCCACATGGTTTAGGAGCAATGGGCCTTCAGACCCTGGCGCCTGCACTTGGCCACAGATAGGAGAGAGGTGTCCCGTTTCAGCATGTTTGCCCTTTGGCACAAAGGTAAAATTCAAGAGAAGATTCACATATATATTTCTTGTTTATTATTTATTTAATAAGACAAAAAATGTTGGGAATACTGGGAATCTGCCAACATCTTGTTACTGGAGTCAGACGCCCAACTTAAAGAACATTTTCTGCTGAATTTGACATAACTTTTTAAAGTATGTGACATTATTATCATTAATCATTATTATCATTATTATTACTGAAAGGGATTTGGAAACAATGTATCTAATTAAAACTATTTTGCAGCGACATTCAAACTTTTCTTTACGTGCATTAAACGGATGAACACATGAAACGGATAATTTCAAATGAGGAAACTGTCTTAATATTTTATTCGGGGCTTTTTTCGGAAATACTGACCCTAAGTTAATGTCAAGGGAAAGCATCACCGTGGCCAAATTTTGGTGAAAAAAAAAACCTACAACTTTCTCAAATTAAAGAGACATAAATAAAAGACGAAGCACTAAATTTATATTCTTCATGCCTTCTTGGGTTGCCAATTTTATCTCATTTCCCACAGTTGCGGAATATTATCTTATCCATGGATTGCCGAGACAGGAAACGAAGATATGCCTAATCTTAAAACCACCGAGGTGATGATGGGAAGAACTGTGAAGTCATGGGACCATTCAGCAGAGACAAGAAGATAATAAATACTATTCGAGTTACCGGATAAACTCAACCAATTATTTAGGTGCTGCACCAAATTAAGGATTTCGCTGTAAAAACGTTTTAATTCTACAAAATGAAAAGGCTTTTGTGCTGCATTTTCGGTGTCACTGTTTTCTGGTGGGAAAACAAAAAGCAATTTATAAAAACGTCCTTACCTTTAACAACTTTAACAGTCTGAAGGGAGTCGTTGGTGTTAATATTATTTCATAAATTAGACATATATGTCTTCCTGACACACAGAGAGAGAGAGAGAGAGAGAGAGAGAGAGCGAGAAACCGACTCTGTCGGTCCCTCCCCCCGCTCCAGGACGTCACTGAAAGGGAGAGGACAGCATCTTGGCTGACCCAGCTCTTTATCTAGATAACCGAATTCAGCCAACCAAACAGGATCGACCTCTCTCTTTCTCTCTCAGCCCTCCAGACATAGACACACAGCCAGAGGAGAGGGATGTCACAGCTGAAAGAAAGCCAGTCTTCCTTGGTCTGCATGAAAAACAAGCAGTGCGCGACCATTCTTCAGGCTTACGCACGGGGTATTTACTTCTTTTACGCGACGTCCGGAGACAAATTGGTCCCATTTTGGGCCTGTTGACTATTTGTTATCTGTCATCTCTCTGTTGGTGGTAATAATGCTTCCCAGCCCGCTCATAACTTCTTCCACCACGCCCTTTTCTGTGAAGGACATTCTGAAGTTAGAGTTGCAGCAACAATCTCAGCAGCACCAGCTCCAGTTTATCTCCTGCTTCGGTCTTTCTGGCGCGCTGGCACAGCCGGGAGCTTTCCCAAATAAACCGTTCCGCTCTCATTCACCGCCCTCCTGCATGTTGGCCGGTAGGGACAGTCCAAGTCCTATTAGCTCCGGCGTCTCGGAGAACGAGGAGAGGATGTCGTACCTAAACACGCTGACGGCACAGGACCGGCTGGCTGAGTCAGGTCTGCCCGTGGAGATGTTTGGCAACCCGGCACTGAACCACTCTGCAGACCTCCGACTGGAGACCGAGCAGGAGGACCAAGATAGCAGTGAGTACACAGTCTAATGATGATGATGATGATGATAGCCGTCGTTTTTATTGGTAATTGTATAGATAATGGCATAGAGAGAGATAACAGAGGTGTAAATCAGAATCCTAAGTTCATTAAACTTTAAAATATTGCTTATCTTGCAAAAACAAAAATTACAGCTAATTTTCTAAACCGACTTCAATAGATATTTCTGGAGAAATAATTACTGCGAACTGAACAAGATATAATTTGTGGATTCATGTATAAATGAATATAAAATGATGACAAAATGCACACAGGGAATAGCTCCTCAGTGTTTAGCTGGAGTGATTTTTGCTGACAAAATAAAATACATTTAATATAAATGTAAAAATAACAATACAAATAATTAAAAAATACATAGATCTGTCTCTTGCTTAATAAACACGTTTTTATTCTGTAATGATAATATAATTTAACAACACACCATATAGCAAATGCCACACCTTGCACAATCGACGCCCACAAAAAAAGAGTATTGCTGCCAGCTACTTAATTTCTGTGCATAAAGCTCGCAGGCATTTAAGTGTTGTTTACTGATATATGTATTCAACTAGCCATAGACATATAAATCTCCGAACAGATATGTAGCCTACAGAAGCACAAAACTTTTAATGACTGATTCACAATTTCTTAGATTTAGCCAAATTAATGTGCATTTAATCGTCACCGAAATCTTAATATATATATATATATATATATATATATATATATATATATATATATATTCAACTTTTATTTCCAAGATCGTGATTAGTTCACAAATGAAATGACAAATACTCAAATACAAAATGTCCTCCTAATTTCCTCTTTCAACAAGTCCTCTTTGACGCCTTTTGATTTATATTCTAACTTGCAAAAATGCTGATAAAACCATTTTCAATCCAGATTGAAATATTTAAAGGTCAATATTGTGGGGAAAATAATGCAAATTATGGGGAATTATAGGGATTAGAAATCCGCAACCAAATGTTTTGCTATGGAAAAACTTAAAAAACATTTAAAGAAAATTAAGATTTCTATATAACTTAATTAATGTTGATATCAGTGTGGTGAGAAAGGAAATCATGGACTGCACGTCTTGTTTTAGTTTTGATGTACAGTTAAACGTTTCTTCTCTATGCAGAGAGCTGTGCTGCGCTGCGGGGTGAGTGTGAGGATCCAGACTCAGAGAAGCCCGCTACCAAGCAGCAAAGGACCAGGAGGAAACCCCGCGTCCTCTTCTCCCAGGCTCAGGTGTTTGAGCTGGAGCGGCGCTTCAAGCAGCAGCGTTACCTGTCCGCCCCGGAGAGAGAGCACCTGGCCAGCTCCCTGAAACTCACCTCCACCCAGGTCAAGATCTGGTTCCAAAACAGGAGGTACAAATGCAAGAGGCAGCGGCAGGACAAGACTCTGGAGATGGCAGGTCATCACCATCACCACCACCCACCGCCGCCCAGGAGGGTGGCTGTGCCGGTGCTGGTCCGGGACGGGAGGCCTTGTCTGACTGGATCCCAGAACTACAACACTTCTTACACAGTCGGAGCTCCAAACCCATACAGCTACAACGGCTATCCAGCCTACAGCTACAACAACTCGGTGTATACCAACACTTACTCTTGTACTTATTCTAGTTTACCTGCTCTGCCGCCCAGCAACACCACTGCTAATGCTTTCATGAACATGAATTTGGGAAACCTTGGTGCACAGACGCAAAGCCAGGCTCCCCAAGGACCAGTCGTCACACCCTGCCAAGGAACTCTGCAGGGCATCCGGGCATGGTAGCGCAGTCTTTACGCACAATTACAGAGACTTCTCTGGGATGGCTGAATGGACTCAAGCATGTCAACCTGATCAACTAATGCAATGAAAGCACAATTTAAAACTCTGTAACACATTACAGAAAGAGTAGGTCAGTTTGCTGTAACTCAAGGCGGGCCTATGAGGAAACTCTAACCCGTTGACTGAGATACAAACCATATATAGTATGTGCATTTTTCTCTAAGCCACAATGTTTAGAAAACGTATCAAACCTGCTGTTGGATATTTGATTGTCGCATTTAATGTTGCCGATGAGCAAAGACTGTGCGTAATGTGCCTATTGTGGTTCAAAAAGGTTGTAATGTGCGACGAGAAGAAAAGGAAAGTGTGTGGACATTTTCATACAAACACACGTTTCTATGCATAACGTATCGCCCATTATGAATTAATTACTGGCCTAACAAGGCCCATTCAGTTACATCCCAAAATGTATTGCAAGAAACAATATGGACCACGATTGCTAGATAATGCAAGCTTATAAAGTATTATGGGTTTTTTTAACAGTAAAACTAAGTGAGAGAGGTTGAAGGGTAGCATATGGCCTGATTAAAACGGCCGCTTTTGCGTAATAGGACTATTTTTACGCTCAAGTTACAATAACGATGAAACGTATCACTGATGATGAAATTAAATGATATCAAACATAATGACACAAGTGACTATTGTACTGTGCTTTGTGTGTGTGTGTGCTCGTTTTTTGGCTTATTAAAACACATGGAACTACAGAACCTAAACAAATACAGTAGCCTATACATTTATGTAAAAATGCACGTTTTTATGCCCAATGGGACGTTTCTGGCGTGTTATTGTATTTCGACAACATTCATATGAATTTGGATAGGAAACTCAAATAAATTAATGTTGAGTTGGTTTATTCCTCAATCATATAGGCCTACGTAGTAGTAGTTTCTCATAGTCTCAAATAGTTTCTCAAGCCAAGCAAGTATCTCTTTTTTTTTCCTGTGAGAAAGCTTGTGGTAGACTTTGGTCTGAGACAAGAACCAGAAACAGAGAGAATTTAGAGGCGAGCTAATGTCCGGTCAGGATTCAGGGATGGACATTAACCAGACAGCCAGCATCCTCGAGACCTACAGAGCGAAAGACTCAGAGGCTTGGATGATAAATATTGTTGGAAAAGTTTCTCTTCTTGACGCATGACACTGAAATATATCATTACCAAATTTTAAAAAATGGCTATAGGCTAAATGCTACTATACTCCAAATAATAATAATAATAGGTTTAAAGATATAGCAGTAATTTTATAATGATTATTTATATCATATATATATATATAATAATTACCAACATTTTCACTCACACACACACACACACACACACACACACACCGTTGATTGGAGATTAACTTAAACACCTTCACCTCCTAGGCATGGTCGAATACGCAGACACTATTAATGGAGATGAATGGCAACGTAAACAGAGTGTTTGTCTCCTGTGATAGCCTCACTGGCCACTTCCCCTGGCTACTGCACTGCCGGTAGGACATACCTGGTGTCAGCTCTAAGTGCTGCAGAGTCACTAGTGTAAATAGAGCTGGCGACAGGACGGCGATGCCTGAGGACGCGGCCTGGCCACGGCTGCTCTGACAGGCGCTGCGATCGCTATCTTGTGCTTCCAAAGATAGCAGCTCGGCTCATCGCTGCGCTAGGCGTGGAGTTTCCCAAAACAAAGTCTCCAATGGCAACCACTTAAGGAGCTCACAAATGATCCAGGGCCCAAATATAGAGAAGAAAAAGTGCGCGGAGAAGCTGGAGTAAAGGCTCTCCCATTAGGTGGCCCTCGAAGAGTCGCCGCCAACATGGCATCAGATGGATGGAAAAGATTTTCAGGACTAAATCCGCCAAATTATCTCAAGTTTAACATTGTATATTATGACATTATAATTCCATATAAAGTTAGACGAGATGCAATTTTAATTAGGCTTCTTTTTAAATTCTAAATGTATTTGGACTGTGGTCTAAGGATAGACGTAAAAACTTCTGAGACAAACGTGGTTTTGCTTTAAATAAAATTGGCTTGACTTGAGCGTGGAAGCCAGTTGATGCATAAGAAGACTTAAACATGATTTTTCTTTTGTGTGCAACAGGAAGGTGATCCAAAATACACAATATATTTTCAGTAATTGCTGTTTGTAGAGATTTAGTGGATGCACATGCAAAGTTTCAATTAGTTAAGACGACTGATCCAGATGCTGTGTGTGTGTGCGTGTGTTCAGGAGGAAACTACTTAGCAGGCACAGGACAGGGAGGTTGAAAATATGAGTGTATTTGAACGCAGATTATAAAGGAGGCATGTTGCTTATAGCTATGAGTGAGTGAAGGAAACGCTGCTTAATTCAGATACTATAATCAACAGTAACAGCATTTATTATAGCAAGCACGTTATTAAATAATAAGCTAAATTCCCACATGGTTTTGCTGAATTAAAACGTTACAGTTTGTAATTGTGGTGATGACATCTCGTGGTTTGAACAGATGTTAGTGTGCCAAAACGTCCATGTTTCCCATCCGGGCATGTTTTAACACCCTGGAGCTGATTTGCGCTATGTGGCAAACTGAGAGATTTCTCTGTTTAGTCAGAGGAAGAAAACAAAACAACACAGAGGAGGCAGATCACTGCATCTGTCGTCACGTCTCCTCAATGAAAGGCAGGCCTGCTTATTGTGTAATACGTGTACATGTGTGTGCGTGTGTGAGAGAGAGAGCGGGGAGGGAGTGTAGGCTACATGCATAGTTGCCATCTTTTCATTTTACGCTCCTCTCAAGTTTGGAAACCATGCATCATGACCACATGGCGGCGCTACTCACTTGTTTGAGCAAGAAGGCTGGAGGTGCTCTCTTCACAATAAAATACTCTTTCTATGGCCAACCTCAGTTATTCTCAGTAATTTCTGTCATGGGTTTTGTTAACAAACATTGTGGTTAAAGGCGCCGTGGCCTCCAAAATCTCAGGCTACTACATTAAAAACTTCACAACTGTAAGAATATCTACAATTTTATATATTTTATAATAAAACTATTGCTAAAATTCACAATTATGAAGAATTAAAATGTTCAATTCTGATTAAATAATGGATTGAAGCAAATTTTGCAATTTCAAATTAGAAGGTCCTGTCAGAGTACTGTGGCTAAAATCAAAGTTGTGTAATAATAGTTATATGTAAAAACGGGCTGCAGTATTGTGGCTGAGCTGCGTTTTACGCACGCTTAGCGAACTTTACGCATCGGATTTTCTTACAATTTACATATAACTAATACTTGGTAAATACACAGTGGCTGAAACAGCTCCATTTTGCAAGAATAGTTGACAACATCCACGCTGAGTCTCTAACTCGTGTCAAATATTCACGGTAATATTTGAAATGCTCAACGGGGTCTAATTAGCCAGCTCTCCTCTTCTCCACATACCTAAACAGGCTCTGACAAATGTAGCTTCATTGAGCTATTAACTTAATAAAAAAAAATGAAAGCGTTCGTAACGTAAGCTCATGAAAATCACCTCACCAAGGTGAAAACCTCGTCTGCAAAAATCAGTGACCGACATCGTCTATTAGAGCGCAGAGCACAGAGACCAGCGTGGAGCTGGGCGGTGCGAAGGAGGGACCAGGCAGAGGAAAACAGCCTATCAAAGGTTTACTGGAGCTGCTGCTGCTGCTGAGGATATTGTAATAGACTTGACAGCTCCTGATGTAGGCTGTTAGCCATTAGCAGACCGGACTTAGTTCACCGCAATTAAATTAGAGCAATTAAAGAGAGCGTTGAAAAGATCGAATCAGTAAGGACTTTGGCTTTCGAGTGGCTGATCTCTTGATGCCTCCAAATAAATCGCACGCGAGAGTGAGGAAATATCCGTGCGCTTATTTCAATCATGACATTAAGTTTTTCGTCCTTCTCCATCAAAGACATCCTCACCGGACGTGATGCCCGGGGGAAGCACGGTACCGGGAGTACAGAGGAGCTCTGCGCACCAAAGCGCAACACCTGCACCGGGCATGATGTTACACGTGTCCCTGATCTGTCTCATCAAGACGCCGATGAGAACCTCATCCACCCGGAGGGGCTTCCTGGTGATCTCAGTCTGTCTGTTGGAAACCTCCGATCTGATACCTACAGCGAGGAGTCCACAGGAGAGGAGACTGAGCACCGAGAGGGTGAGCAGTTTTATTCTAATTAGGCAGTAAAGAAGTGTAAAGACTGCGGTTTTACACGGGAACAAATATGGCAATAAGTTGACAATTTCGCTTGTTTCCTGCATTTACGTTATATTTGCACAAAGTGACATCTTGAAAGTCACATGATTCAAGAAAAAAACTTGAAAGAAAGAATTTTGCTTCGGGAAAAAAATCTTTGAATCTAAACTGTAGGCTATATCACAAAAATGCCATTTAATAGCTCAGTAATGATAAGGTTTATTTTTGTCCTGTCAGACTGCTGTTTGAGAAAAGCATTCAGGCTATGGGACAGTGCTGGACCAAAACACATAAAACCAAAAGGTTGTGCTGTATCTGAGGGGTTTGTAAAAATGTTCGCCTGAGCTCATCTAAAGCTTTATTTTATTATTTCCCTTCACTTTCTGACAGTGTGAAAGGGACAGAAGAGGAAAACATCAAGGTCAACATCAGCACCTTGTTGAAGTGAACTCTCAGTCAGCACAGCTCTTGCGGTGTTATGCTTTTGACCACTTTGACAGAGAAAACACACTTATTGTCATCACACATTTGTATTGTCTTTCCCCGGCGCTGCAGACCAGCAACCACACAGTGTGGAGCGAGAAGAACAGCAGAAGACGGAGGCGGAGGAAGGGAAGGAGCGATATCACCACAGCGGGGAGACGGTCAACTGTTCATCCGATGAGCGGCAGTGTAGGCGCGGTAGCAAGAAGCGCTCCAGGGCGGCCTTCTCTCACGCACAGGTCTACGAGCTGGAGCGCCGCTTCAACGCGCAGCGGTATCTTTCGGGTCCTGAACGGGCCGATCTGGCAGAAGCTCTGAAACTCACAGAGACCCAAGTGAAAATCTGGTTCCAGAACCGGAGATATAAAACTAAACGGCGTCAGGTGGCGGCCGAGCTGGCGGCGTGCAGCTCGTATAAGAAGGTGGCAGTAAAAGTGCTGGTGAGGGACAATCAAAAGCAGCACCATCAGGAAAATGGAGTACACGTCCCAATGACTGTGCCACTGTACCAGGCCTACCAGTACTACCCCTACCTGCACTACTACTGCCAGCCCTGGAGCATGAACAGCAGGTCGTGTGGAGGGATGCTCTGAACTCCAGAGACCACATGACTTGGACAAGTGTCTCTCCACAGTCAAAGTGTTAGCAGCTTGCTGTACAGTCAGTGGATGACCCCATCTAGACACGATTCTGTATGCTGCCAAACTGACTGAGGTTGTACAGTTTTTTTCTATTATGGTTATTTTTTGTTTTAGAACTAGAAGCGAGTTTAGCTTTTTCTTTTTAGCAAAACCATATCAGAAATTTGCCTGCTATTTAGGGTTCACAAAATACAAATGTCTCTCAACAAGTCTAGCTAAACTTAGAGATATTCTGTAAGGAAATTAAAAATAATATATAAAACATTATAAATGTTAGCCTGCAGTGAATATTAGTGTGGGCATACGAGCCATTACAAAGCTCTTTTGAGACTGTCAATTGATTAGATTATTACTGTGTGAAGAAATCTTTAGCATTTAAGACAGATTTGAGTGTGATTTTTGTTTTGTAATGATCTACAAGAAAAAAAATGAAAGACTAAATACTGTTGACTTGTTCAGACTTTTTTCTCTAATCTGCTGGGTAGTTTTCTCATTATCTTTTCTCCTATCCATTTTATTGAATATTTTATACATCTTTTTTTAAAGACAAAATTGCTAAGGGACTGTACACAAATTATTGGGGGGGAGAAGAGGTCAGAAAAAGGGGTGGTTATGTATTTCTTGTTTTTGCTGAGGGCAGTCAGACATACGAGAGCAGAAAAAATGTCTTTTTATTATTTATAATACCCCGATTTTATATTTCATCATTCCCTTGTGGGATTAATTTTAAAAAAAGAAGAAAGAAATAGTCGCAAATGATGGTTAAAGTGTGCACAGTGGGTCATAAAGGTACGTTTTGCTGTATGCAGAAGACTGAAACACTGGTTCAGGGATTTATCACACTAAACGTTAGTATAACGGTATGTGGTATAAATTTGGAGATCACTTATTCTTCCTGTAATATGCAAATTTGTGAAAATACATAAATATATTAAGGTTTGATTACACCATTTTAAATTCTTTATGCTTTGCCCTTTTTAATGGCGGAAAGAGTTGTACCAACACAGTGCTTCATTTTGAGATACAGGGGGAGGTTATTGTAGTTTTTTTCTAAGTCAGGGTTGGTTCCAAATAAAAAAAATATTAACAATGCTGGAGAGGGTGTTGGTGTTAAAAACTGAAAATTAAGATTTAACCCCCCCTCCCCACCCCAGTAATTTTTATACAGTCCCTAAAAATCACAATACTGAGAAAGTGGCAGTTAGTGGGTCATCTAAATTATATCCTACAATTAAGTGCACAAAAATGTATGCTTTTAAATTGGTACATTTATACAAATACTTGAAATAACTCCAGTGGGTCTGAAAGGATGTAGCTGTATTTTATTGATTATTTACAAATTATTTCCAAAATATATCAATGTAAATATATTAAATTAGGCCTGAATGGGTGCCTTATGATCTATACGTTGCTTTTTCCCCTCCCTAATGACTGCCAGTAACAGTCCATTTTAAGCGACCAGACAGAGCAGAAAGGAATCCTGAATTTATACAAACCCAGAAAGAGAAAGTAGCTTATCTTGACGAGCGAGTAGCATGACTTAGACTCTGACATTTTTAGTAGGTATTTATTTCATTTATGGGACATCTTTATTGATCATGAAACTCAACATAACACCTGCAAGAACACATTCTTTATATGTGGTTTATGGAGCTTTAGTATGGAGCTTTAGAGTGTCTGTGCGTGTGAATCTGGTCCCGCACAGTACTAAAGCAACAGATTAAGAAGCACTCGGGCTGGGCACAGGCTGCATAAAAATATAACTTACTGTATGCTTTTTAAAAAGTGTGTGTCTGGAAATGTAACACCCATCTAGTTCCATGCAAAGAAATGCAGACAACAGCAAATTGAGTTTACTGATTTTAATATTACACAAAAAAAGCTAATTTTACTGACTCAATGAGATGATTATTAGAAGGTGAATATACATTGTTGTTTTTAGAAATGTGTGCTTCTTTTCATATATGTAAAGAGTCATGCGTAGGCCTACTCTCTACTGTGTGCTGCATGAGTCAGAGAGGGCCAACAGACCGTGGAGATGTTGCACCATCCAGCCGGGCTGCGCAAGACAGCACACATTAATCATGCCTTGCTGAAAAGACTACACCCTCATCCCAAAGGAATAAACACAACGGCCACACTTGATAGGAAAATAAAAACATAATTCCGAAATGAGGTGGCTGGTGCTTTGGCATAGTTCTTAACTGATTGTGCTTAACAGCGTTAACGGCGTTAACTGCCAGAATTGTGTGGCATAAATGGAGACTGCAGGCTGCTGGGGAGGGCTGCCCACAGCCTGCCCTGACTGATGTGCTACAGGTAAACAGATAAAATAAGTTTTTTATGTGACCAGAAATGTAAAAAATAAAAATAGATATATTTGTGCAACATGTTCAGTGATATCACTTTGACACTACAAAGTAAACGATGTGCTCATGTACAAAATGTTTGCAAGTTATTTGCCTACAGGAAGGTCCTGGCTATCTAAGCCTAGGAAATAATATTATTACTATATTACAAGATTAAAGAGGCCGTGACATCAAAGAGCAGTGATGTTAAATATGTACTTCAACTTCCCTTTTCCCACAACAAGCTGCTTTGGCAGAGAGGATCTTGTGCCTTGTGCCATACGCTGGCACCAGCCCAAACCTCATTTATCTCTTATATCAAAACACCACTTCAAGCTACCCTGAGTGGTTGACACAACAGGTTTCTGGGAGAGACTAGGGAGGAATAACACACCTCCTTATCCGACTGTAAGTCAACAGGGCCCTATTAAGTCTAATTATTTTCATTTACACAGGGTGTATTTGCCATTCAAGACTCAGACGACTAAGACTATGCAATAGAAAATGTCATGGTGTTGCATTGAAGCTCCGAGGTATGCCACTTTCTATGTGCTCTGATTATTCACATTGTGCTGGTGAATAGTTGCTTTAATCGTTGCTGTCTACCGTGACTAGATAAGATTTTTTTCTTTTTCCTGCACCCAGTCTGTGATGTTACACTGAATTTCCATAGAGAACAAAAAGTGAGTGACACAACACAGGATGAGTTTACATAGACCTCATCCATAAGTGAGGTTGAACATTGGATTGTTTTTTTTTCTAAGGGCGCTCCCCTTATCTTCGTGTCTTTTGGCCATTATTTTGATTTCAATTATGATAACATTATACTCACCGAGTTAATTGCTGAAACCTGGGAGCCTGGCAACAGAGTCTAACGGGGAAAGAAACACAAGCAGTCAGACGATCACAGACATTTTAACCATATTATCTAAAGCACTTTATTTGAAAATAAATGTAATAATCCCAAGTGCGGTAGGTCAAAGTTGAACCAGGATGTTTGCAACAGACAGTTTGAGATTGATAATAATTTCACTGTTTGCCTTAGTTTTCTCCTCCAAATACATTTGGCTGACCGTGGGGGTTTGTTTAAAACCTGTACGACTGTCTGATTGCTTGCGTTTCTTGCCCAGTCAGACGTCTTCGCTACATTGCCAGATCTCAGAAATTGCGTGTTATTCCAGGCGGTAGTCCACTGAGCCATCAAGCCTTACTGCATGTTTAAATATTTAATGCTCAAGTATGTAAACATTTTGAGTTGTGCTTTATTAGTGTCCCTCCCCGTGAATAGGCTCATAAAGCAGAGCGAGAGAGAGAATGAAAGGAGCCAGACGGCAGTGCAGAAGAACACGTTCCTCTGCCTCTTCAAACAATCATCAGCACCAGCTTCCACAACTTAAAGCATTAAAGGGCAGATTAAAATAGGATTTATTAATGCCAATGGAAACAGGTAATTTCCTGTTGTCTTTTATGTCACTGCAGATTGCTCAGCTGGGAGGAATGCGTTTTGAGGGTTGGGCTGAGCAACAGTGAGCAACACAGGAATGACAGTCCTCACCTAATCCATGCTTGGCTACAGTTTTAAGATACAGATCTATTGAGGGAGAATTCTCACAGGGCTCCTGAGCAGCAATTACACATGCATTTCCGATGCGCCCATTGTAACAGGAATAATTTTCTCAAGGGCCTTGTTGATTTAAACAATATCATCTTCACATAACTGCTGTTGGCGGGGAGACAGCTGGGTAATATGAACAGATTTACAACTCACGCGAAAGCGAGACTGGGAGAGGCTTCCCTCTCAAAATGATTCATGCCCTGCCAATTGTTGATTTTACTATATGAAACAGTTACAACAGACGCTTAATGTTTTGCTTTGGGAACAAGATGGAGCAGTAGTGTGTGTTTTGCTGCTGTTAATGCGTTGGCCCTCGGCAGACACAGGGCAGGACTCAGGAAGGAGAGGGGTCATGGTTAATACCTCTGTTTAAAGACAGATCGGCTTCCCTTTGACCTGGTCTCTCACATACACACACACACGCCACAAATAATCCCACCCAGAGGACTCTTCAGGCTTGTTCCAGAGACTATTAGCAGATAGCATCAGTGCATGTAGGAATGTAAACATTTACAGTAAAGCTATAAGACATCAACTCCCCCTGGGGAAGAACATCCATCACACCAACCGCATCAGCACTCACAAGCCCCGTTTCAAACGAATTAGACATCACACTTCATCACACTTTCCGCACAATCTGAACCAATTCCGTATAATCAGCCCGCATTGTCCTGTTTGGCATGTTGGTATAAGTTCACTGCTGTGTGATCATGCTGCAGTGTGCCAAATGATCATTTGATGAAAACTGGTTTACAATTCAAACATCTTTTGACACATTTTTGAGTCAGTTTTAGGCTGAGCAGCAGAGTGTAGCACCCAGCAGTTCTTGGGGCCCAGTGCTCATATTGTGCATGTAAAGAAATGCAGTGATCCCAGCTCTGTGTTTGTGAGAGCAGGAGCAGAGGTCATGGAGAGGATTAGAAAGAATAGAGAGATGAGCCCACCCAGAACTTATAAAGAACAGGCTCATTTTGAGGAAGGAGACCAAGGTCCATTAGGAGTAGATACAGGATGTTCAGGGCTGACAGTCTGAGTGTATTTGGAGGTAGATTAAGATAAAGCAGAAAGGTAGAGCTCACAAGGGACTGGAAAGTAAGACAAAAAAAGACACCATACTACCACACATCCACTTGCCAAACATCTCTCATCAGTATTTCTTCATTGTGTTTTTTTTGCACAGTTTATAATATTTTTGCACAGTTTTGAAAACTATTCCTATAACATATACAATGAATATTGAATTTAAACGATGACAAATATACGCGGGAAAAGGAGATACAGGAAACAAAACTGGAAACATAAAATGTTGCTTGAAGTGTAATGTGTCTGTATGCATCTGTAGAAACAGTGTGGCCGTCAGCTGTTGAGGTTGAGTATGTGTTGAGCTCCTCTGTCCATAGATGGACAGGAAGTCTTCTAAGCTGCTACATTTCCTTCCTCTGACTCCTCTCCGCTCTCATGTCTCCCACGCACATGCTCAGAAAAGACACACACTCCTCCAGAGCCGGCTCGGAGGAATCCAAATGTTTTAATTAGCGGTGATAAGCAGAGACAAGGGGAGCATTGAGCAGCTCTGATACACAGAGAAGTCTCCTATCAGTGGGCTGATAAAGGAACTACTCAGGCCCACTTATGGCCTCTCAAACTACCCTCCTCCCTCTCCTCTTCCTGGTCTCCCTCCACACCTCCAATGAGAGGGACTCTCATCCCCTCTGTGTGAAACAGCGAGTATCCAAAGCATCTTAAACTTTTGTGAGGCCAGCTTATTGTCCCTTAATGCTGCCTTCCTCTCACCTGCTCGCAGTTTATATTAAACCTTGCTTGGAGCTGTGACGGCGCACACACACACACACACACACACACACACACACACACACACACACACCACTTTCATTTACGCATACATTCACACAAACGTGATATTCGCTTATCATTTGTTCAGGTGCGTTGCATATTCGCCATTGCGGGATCACGTCAATGAGTTTGAGCAGCCAAACAGAGGCGTAACATTTTCCTCAGTTACGTAGTATGTTCTGGCGCGCTTTCATGGTCACGTGAAGCGCATAAATTAAGTTTCTTGTGTGTAATATAAACTTTGCTGCAAATAACTTGTTTTGGTTGAAGGAAAGTGTTTATGAAAATATAGATTATCCTTGTTTCAAATATAAGTACTTTCTCTGGTAGGAAAATGTGTTAATTGTATTTTCCGGTGTAATTATTAATAGTGGGAGGGGGCTACCGGTTTAAAAGGAGCTGCCTTGGGCGCTGTGCTAGGCAGTCTTGGCTTAGTTAAGGAGAAGGCGTCATCTATTGAACTTCCAGATTAGATTGTACTTTTCTTTGAAAGATATTCGTGTTACTGAGGAACTCCCTTTTGTAGAATTTTGTAATCTGGTATATATTTTGTTTTCTCTTTTCATCTTTTGCACGTTTTTGTAAATATTCGCTGTGTTTGCACCTTGGGAGGCCGGTATAATAAATCACACCGTCATAATATTTTCCGACTACGCCTGTGTTTTTCCAGTTTTTGAGAAGTTTGAAATAGAACCCAGCGACAGGTTGTTTTTAGTCTTTCAGGCCCCATGTTCTGCTCTATAGACCACATCTTAACTGAACAGAATATATCTCACAAGGCTACAGGGTTAGGATGGAGACTCGGAGTAAGAAATATGTCCTAACCTTGAACCAATTCTGTATCTCCAGAGGTCTGGAGACCCACACACACACAAGCCTCACCTGATACACACTGAGGGATACAATGTAAATTGGACAGATCCTTCCTGAAGCTGTTTGCCAGAGGAAAATATTTTTGGACATGTGTTGTTAACAACTTAGCAATCTTCACCTGGACTGCCAGCGACTTTGCAAAATGAAATGGATTAAATAAAAATAAAAAATATATATATATATATCAACATTTAATGGCTTCAGTTTTTTCAGACAAGTGTGTAATAAAAACGTTTGAATTGGTGTTAATGCTTTCTATAAATAAATTAATGGCTCACGGTTTTCACCAGACCAGTTTGTGCTGACTGGAGCTCGAAGGCATAGCAATTAAGCTTATTTGACAGGAAGGGAAGATGGCTTTCTTTTCAAGATCAAGTTCAAAGGGCAGGAGGCCTGTTTCTTTCTCAGTGTCCCTGACTGCACCTGTGTTGCTTTGGCACACACGCACATGCAAGGAATCCTGTCCACACCACTGACAGACAACTTTAGTTTTGGTCTTAGGCCGTGTGTGTGTGTGTGTGTGTGTGTGTGTGTGTGTTGCGGCTCTCTGAAGTGTTTGTAAGAAGCTTTTATGACCTCGCTTACCTTTTTTGTCACAACATTTGAGACAGAGGGAAGGGCTGAGGAGAGAAAGTGCTGGACACCTGCAATCACCCGTAACAATGCTGCAATTCATCAGACCCTGCCAAGGCTTCACTCCCAAAGGCCCAAGGGATGATAAGTGTGTGTGTGCTGTGTGTGTGCGTGCATATGTGTATGTGCCTTGTGCTTTGATCATGAAAGTAACGTGGCGGAGTACGTTTTCAACTGTGGATCCGTCCTTAGGCAACACATACACACAGTCTCAATTTTGTACAAAGCCTCCTTAACTCTTTTTTAGCTCCCATTGATTTTATGTTTTTTTTTTCATAATCACACTTTGGCTTTGCTCATGTGAAAATATCAGTTTCCCTGCCGTAGGAGCATTATTCCCCCTCTCTCCCCTTCTCCATATTCTGGCCCATTAGCAATGGCATTTTACTATAAACACTTGGATTTATCAAGGAGCTTTCTATTCAATGCAAGTCTTGCATGTTATTCTTTTATTGCACAAGAAGTGAGAAGGATCCTGTTTCAAACTCACACTCACGCTATAGCCACACACAGCATGTCCGTGTTGTCCTGCGTCCTCTGCAGGCTTCACATCACATATAAATGCTCATAATCAAAACTGTTTTCTCTTCAGCTTTCTCCCACAGACGAATTACTTTGTGCGAGAGTATGTGTATGTATTTGTGTGTGTGTTAGTGATCATCTTGTATCCTTGGTGCTGGTGCTGGTGGGAAGAATTTCTCCTCCCCAACTTGTTCTCTTAAGTGATGACAGGAGCCAAATCTCCCCCGCATCCCAATTCTCCACAGCACAGCACTATGGGAGATATTCAAGCCACAACTGGCTCAGTAGGTTGATAATCTTTCTGTTATTTTAGTAGATTGCCCCTCATCCAGAATTCACATTTTGCTATGCTTCATAATTCAGTCTGATGCTGCCATCTTTGGAGTCATGTCAGTGTTAACTATGAATAAACAGATCATGAAATCTAGGCAGGAACCATTTTTCACTTGTCTCTAAATCTGAAAACAGTATGGTCAGACCTTTTTTGAGAAAATCTAAAAAGTGAAGTTACACAAACGTAGTGATAGATTTAAGAATATCTGCAGCAACCCAATTTAGATCCTCAGGGGCCCAAAAAGTCCCAAATCATCTGTGGGGCAGTTAGTTTGTGGTAATAGGATTTTTTTCAATTTGTTCAGTGATATACACTTAAGAACAATATAACCTAAAATTGTTAGTGCCCTAAGACGGCTCCTATATTTTAACCTTTATTTTGGGCCCCTGTATTGTGGAGGGGCCCTGTGTCAAAATTCTGTTTTAGTACTTTAAATATTCCAGTTGATACAATGTGTACATAGTGCATAAATATATTTGTGTTTAATCAAATTATTGCCAAACTAAGTAGGGGAGCCTGGGTGTCAGAGGCCCACAGCCTATATTTTTACCCAGAGGCCCCCTAACGAGGTAATCCAGCCCTGAGTGAAGGGATCCAAGATAATATTTCAGCATCACTTCAGCAAAATAAAAGCCCACTTTTCTCAGAAATACAATTTATATCAGATTGCATAAATCCAATTAGGACTTTGCTTGTGGTCCATAATGGAAATGAAACATGATGAAAATCAGAGATAACATCTCAATTATGGTTATCTTGTCTGCAGATTGTTGTACAGGATCAAGTTTTACAGAATGCCAGTAAAGAACAAAATCTAAACAAATTACACCAGCCAGCAATGTGTATCACATGTTCTTTTATTTGCTAAATGTATGCACCAAAAAGCTTGTTTGCTCTGCTCCTCTCTACTACAGCTTTTCTGCTTTAGACTCTCCTCTCCTCTTGGCTTCTCTCCTCTCCTCCCCTCAAACCTGCTGTATCTGCCCTGAGTGGGAGAGACTGCAGCAGCCAAAGGGATTACAACAACAGCTCCTTTATCCAGCAGCACCCCCAAGGAGCGTGAGATCACAACCTGTATGTGTCTGTGTGTATCCCAGTGAGTTAGACGAAGAGCCTGTAATCACACCTCATCCATTAGCTGCTGGCAAGGATGGAATAAAGTGGACATTATGGCCCAATCCTGTATCACTCTGTAATTCATGCTGAGTGGTCAAGTCATGATTTGGCTTAATATATGGAGAGAGATCTGACAAGAGAAGCAACAAAAGAGCCATAAATATGTAGAGTAAGAGAAGGCGAGGGTCTGAGGGAGAGTTGTTGTAGAGGACCTGAGTCCTTCAGGCCTTCACATTCCTAAGTACCCTTGTAGTGTGTGTTTGTGAGTGTGTGTGTGTGTGTGTGTGTCTGTGTGAAATACACTCCTCCACAGGTGCTTGCTGTAAGGGGCTTTGACTGGAGGCTTGAGTTTCCAAAACACGGGCTTACAGCAAAACACAAGGGAGTGTATATATGTGTGTTTCTGCCAGCCCTTGATCAACTTGTAAGGTTGATTCTTGTGTACGTCTGTGTGTGTGTGTGTGTGTGTGTGTGTGTGTGTGTGTGTGTGTGTGTGTGTGTGTTGTTGTCCAAATAAAGTCAGACAAGATGGCCTTGAAATAGCGATAATATTCAGTTGAGAAGAGAAAGTGCTCCAGGTTTGTTTAAGGGGCAGCAGCCACTGACTTACACACTCACACTCATAATATACACACACCCACTGGGTAAACACCTCAGAGTAATTATGACCGACAGTGTAAAGTGTGCCACTGACAGCAATAACGCTATCCTCTCTTTCATGTGTGTGTATCTATTTAAAATGGTTAATTGTAAAGTAAATTGTTTTCTTTAGAGGGTGTAATTGCTGTGACAGGATCATCACTCATTATCAGAACTGTAGACAGTATTATCATAATGGCAGACCTCTGTTATGAGACATGAGGATTGAAAGTGGTTAATGTTTAAATGAATCATCAAACAAGTCACAGTCTTTCTAGCTCAGGTTCAGCTGACTGATAGAACAGTAAAATGTATCATAACATGGTCAAAGTATAGGAGACAGGATGGACAGATGGACCATTTTAACAGGAAACATTTTGGACTTGGAAAAACGACCTGGAATCGCCCACCCCTTCCCCTTCTTTCTCTATTTCTAGGTATTGAATATGCACCACAAAGCTTGGGAATAAAAACAGTATTAAAACAAAATACAGGGGACATTTTTTTTTACCTCTAATAGCAGGAAAAAGCAGAGATGTTACTAATACAATTAATGATGGCTCAGTTCCAATGAAGTGTCCCAGACAACTTATATCAGGGCTCTGGAGTTGGCACACTTAAATGGAAAGCAGCCATTATTATTGTTATTAATTACATCTGTGCTTTTCCTGCTATGACATGTTAAAAAATATATGGGACTCACAGAATTAAGGACAGCAGAAACAGAAAAATGTGTTGCCATCAACACCTGTATCACTTGCTAAGGGGAAGCACTTTTGCATCTACAAATGGATTTTTTTACAAGCAAACTAAGGACATACAATATTTTCAACAGATTGTCCTGAAAATGGCTCCTACCCCACCTGACATCTGGTACCACACAGACGACACTTTCACCAAACTGCACTACATGATCGACAGCTTCGCCCATCACAGGAACAATATCAACCCACACACTAAAACATCAAGTTCACTGCAACCACAGTGTACCTCCTGTACACTGTGAGATCTCAATTTTAACTCTAACCACCGTTTACAACATAAAAGACCAGTAGTGAAGATCCTCCTACACAGAGCAGAACATCTAGTCAGGATAGAGAGAGGGAGGCGCAGCAGGTCCAGGCGGCGCTCTGGGCCAGTGGTTACAGGGGGTGGATGATGAGAATCCCAACTTATGTATGAAACCAAAGTAATTACTGAGATCTCAGAAACTGCTCACATTGTTTAAATATGTGGGGAAACAAGCATGAGCACAGGGCAAGTATGGTGTCTGTGTGTGACTGCTTGTGCTTGTTGCTCAGGTGGACCTAATTTTAGGGATGACACGGTGTTCCAAGGTCTCTGCAATTACTTTAGTGAGTACAATGTTATAACTAATAGAAATGATGGCCAGAACAATGCAAACTAAACCCAGTTTGTAATAAAGTGTGGTTTATTTAAACACCACATGCAGCAGTCACGTCATCGATTGGGAACAGGTCAAAGTCGTCGTGAGCGAGAAGGAAGGAACATCTGACACCAGCCACCACCCTTGAACAGACACAAGGGTTATGATCTCCCCACTGACCACTGTTACCACTTGACCAAACTTCCATACCTGGAACATATGATGACACCTGAGCTACCTCCAATTGCTGATGAAGACGGTTGAAAACTCCAAAAAAGCTAGTAAGTGGACCTTTGAGTTCAGACTATTTTGTCACACACACGGTTCCCAAGGTAAAGACTGAACTTCCATCCTCAAATTTTGAATCTTGTCAGACTGCTGAGATTTGGAGAAGACAGGCTCAGTCACACAGACAGACAGAGAAATTAAAAGCAGAAACAGTAGGGCAGAGGACTTCAGAGAACTCACCTCTGAAAGACATCCAGTCTACTGGTTCATGTCTGTATTTCTATCACGGTATTTCTACACATGTACCATTTCAACCCATAACTTTCCTACTCATGTAAAGCCTGTCAGTCAGTCTCTCGTGGGATTCATTACCAGAGTCACAGTGGTCAAGCTCTAGCTGGCAGCAGTAGAGGAAAGAGAGGAGCACACAAACGCACCATTCTAACAGCATGAACTACGACAGGCCACACATACTGTATACATGCATGCAGAGATAGTGAGAGAAAGAGAGCGACAGAGGCGGTTCATTAACACTCCCTGTTTGAACAGGTGTGTGTCTGACAAGCATGGGTGTGAGTGTGTGTGTGTGTGTGTCTTATTCTGTGTGCGTATATGTGGAGGATGCAGTGGGGGAGCTGTCACTCATCACCATGATCTGTAAAAGTGTTAAACCTGCTTTCCCTGAAACTGATGTGTCCACAGATTCTAACCAAAGGATTTTGGTGTTTGCATAGTCCGTTTTATATTTCTCCCAGACAGAGCGATGATGTGGACATGTCAAATGACTGTTCACCTTTATTCCAACCCACAGGAAGACCTTAAGGGCAGGCAATCAGTTTTATAATTGAAAAATGTTCTGTTCACAACCTCTGCCTGGTGCAGTTGCCCAACCCTGTCACATGCAGTTCATTTATATTTACAGACATCATTGCAGGAGTCCTGTTAATGTAATGTCATTTTGTACACAAACCAAAATTAATAATAAAACCATTTGACATCCTTGTTTTGGTCACACATAAGATAATGAGATAAGTCTTCGATGTTGGCTGCAAAGCTGGCAGTACAGGATTTTATTCATTTCATACTTCATTATATTCTAGGGATGACACTTTGAAACTGATTGACTCACACCAACAGGTGTAATAAAAATTTTGCTTTCGAGGGTTATCGACGTTTATCACGCGTCATTTGCTGAATTCCAAAGCTTCCCTCTCCCAGCTGTTTGTACGCAGGCTGTGTCCACAAGTTCAGATTGTGTTTTCAGTCTTGAGGGTCAAAGTTGAAAACTGCACCTGTGTTCAAGACTAAACAACTGTACCAGCCTCAAACTAAAAATAAATACCTGAAAACACAAACTCACCATGTGTTTCTGGCAGTACAGATGTGGCTTAGGGCATTGCCTCCTTTTCATTCATCCCATTCTTTGGTTTCTATTCACCAGGTAAACAAAGACTTAAAATCTGTTATACACACCCAGATTAAAATTTCAATATGGACTTGTTGTTCATGCAATTACCGGTGAATAGACAAGAACCTTCTCTTAAGTCATCTTCACATAACTAGCAAAGCATTAGGAAACATTTAAATTAATCAAAAGAGGGCTCCCATCATTTATGAGCAGTGAGTAGAGCCCCGCTGCTCAGTCTTTATTCAACGAGTGCAATTCAGTGTCGGAAACAATCAGACATCAATCAATAAAAATGACAGCTTCCATTTATGTGTACTCAATGGGGGGTACAGATACATATCTTGTGGGATACTGAACTCCTTGAAATTCTGGGTTAAATTCTTCTTTTGGGCACAGTACATTGTAGACAACCTCTGCTGTCGAGCGCAGATATTGAGACTCAGCAGTTCACAAGCTGAAAACAGGCTGATAGCTACAGTTAATGCACAGAAATGGCCATCTTAATGCTGCCCGGTCTGCTCCGCCAAACACGTACACAAGGCATTAATGGTGAGTATTTGGATGATCCAAGGGTTGACTAAACACATAAATGGGGAAGAACAAAGGGAACGTTTAAAGTAATATATTTGCTGGAAATAAAATACCATTTAAGGAATCCAAATTATTAAAAATAAATTAAACGCACACTTCAGATACCTACTGTGAACTGGTATTTTTCAATCCAATTATATGATAGGGAACAATCTTAAACACTGACATTTGAAAAAGGAAAAAAAAAAAAAGATTCATCATATTCCTTCCTTTAACTGCCAATAGCAAAACAAAAAGGGAACCCCAAATCTGATCTATGGTCTTTTTTGTTAATCTGTGAAATCATCGAACACTGTTGGACATTTCAAATTACACAGTTCAATTAATCAACAGATGGTCTTAACTTTTGCTCTCAAATATTTGAGTTGCCATGTTGGCAAGGTTCCATTACATTTCTACAAAGGTATCTGGGTACTGATCCATATCAGGAAATGAATGTGTGTTAGATTAACAACAAAATACTCTCAGCTAGGGTCAGTTTGCTTTTGATTCTAAATGGTCACTTTTAAATAAGCACAATATCTTTGATTAAGGACTGAATGCCTGTGTGTAGCCCAAACTAGACACCAAAATAAACTTGTCTAGGATTACTGTGAGAATGGTCTGTTATGAGATATATATATATATATATAAGAAAAAGGTTTATTCATCAATCCAGAAATGGGTCTGGATCAGGAGTCAGTTGTAACTTTTATTTGCAAACTCAAGGTTTGGATGGGTGAAAATCAAAATCTGGTCCTAGGACAGCAAAGCTTATGAAACTTCAAGAGTTGACAAAGTAACACTACTGCCCTCTGCTGACTACCTTTCCAACTCAAAACTTGTGCGTTCTTCACATTTATCCTCAGCTTTGACAAACGTCGTGGTCACTAGAATGGCTAAAAAAAAAATCTCCAGATGAACTAGTTCTATAATACTGTGTAAATGTTTTCTCCTAGAAGAGATAAACAACAAACCATACCTAGTCTTGAAACAGTGTAGAAGCAGAAATATAACTACTCAAACTGTCATTGAAGATGTCTTTCTTGCTGCTATGTCTGAAACGGATGGGAGACAAGTGAGGTGGATTTTAGTCAGATTCTATGTGCGTATCGACTTCATCTTCTCCTCACAGGGAGGGCAGAGCAATATTAGAGGAGGTTAAACCAAGTAGATATCTACATCTAAGCCTCCATGTGCTGCGCTCTCCTCTTGTTGTGCTGGTGCTTGGTGAGTCCATACTTGAAGAACTCATAGACCGACCAGCTGATAGCTGTAGAGGGCATCTGGTAGATGACCCTCGCCTGGACTCCCTTGAAGAAGCCCTGCAGGCCGCCCAGCCTATAAACTGTCCGGAAGGCATGGGCCAGGCCTGAGATGTGTCTGTGGGCTCCTTGGCCTTGGCCCTTGCCGGGGCCTTGGCTGGAGGGCAGGGAGCCGAGGGTTAGAGACTCCTGGGTGTTGAGCAGGGTCTTGCAGACGTCCAGAGGTGTGGTGGCCGCAGCCGCGATGGCTCCAGCCAAAGCTCCGGACAACATGTGGGATGAGGGATTGTACTGTCTGTGGGGGTTGAGCAGCTCCTGAAGGTACTCGTAGGTCATGAAGTGGAGAGCCTGGAAGGGCACGTTCATGGTGAGCTGGGTGGTGTAGCTGCGGTAGAATGCAGCAGGGCCCTCTTTCTGCCACACGGCGCGTACACAGTCCAACACGCCGCGGTAGGGTGAATTATACATCTGCATGCGCTGCTTCACAACTAGGGATGCATGGGTAGATGTGTTGATGGAGGAGAAGGCCAAATATGTCCAGAGTTGGCAGTATACGAAAGGGGACAAAGGTGGAAAAAGAAAAGAAGAAATTATTGAGCTTTGTAGTAAAGCTGTCTTTAAAGCACATGTAGTTTCAATAAACACACAGAAAGATGCAGTGTGTCATTTTAATAGCGTTTGCTCAGACAGCTGCACCCCATCTAACAGCTGCACACGAGGACTTGGACCAGTGTCCTTCTACTGACATGTTTGGGCAGGTGGACTAGAGGCAGCTGTGAAAGTCAATATGTGAGGCTGCAAGGTTAAGGCCAACATGTGGAGATGGTTGGCCCACCTGTAAGTTTTTTCACTGATATTTCTGTGTGGCAAACTTTTGTTTTGAGAGAGAAAATGTCTTTATACCCTTCCTAATCCTGTGGTCAAAGGCAAATGGAATTGTACTGTAAGATGCTGCCCTTACCTTCAGCTGGGTTCATGGCTGCATCATGAAGCAGTGTGGCCACACACCCAGCTGTTCCTGAAACAAACACACCTCAGAAATTTCAACACATTGAGATAATCAGCAAGAATACACAAGGAAAATAGAAGAGACTGCAGTAAAGAGGCATAAAATGAGAAGGAAAAAGCATTTTCACTTGCAACAGTAAGAGTCTCTTTTGATCATGTTACAGCCTTCACTGCCTTATCCCTAAAAGCTGCAGATGTCATGCTCAAAACAATATATCATCATAGCAGCAGGATTGGTGCATATTCAGCAAATTGCTCAGGTGTAAACTAGAGATGAGGTGTGACCGAATTCAGGAGGCCAAACCTGAGCAAATAGAGACACCTAGTGGACAAGGCAGTTCATTGCTCCTTTGAGAGCTTTAAACCAAACCCATAAGCTTGAAAAGACAGGACCAACAGAGGAGGGAGCAGATGAGATGGGAGAAAGAGGACTTACCCAGCCTCCCACTAAACTGGAAAACAAGGAAGAGAGAGAGTAGGGAGAACAAGGAATAAGGAAAAGGTTGACATTCAGAGCAAGGTTTTCAAATTGAATCTCTGTCTATTTTGCAGCAGAGGTGACTTTGCTGAACAAATTGTTTAACTTTCCTAAAGGCCAGCATCAGATTGACAGCTGACCCAGGAACTTCCTTAAAGTTCACAACTGTAGTTATAAAAACGCTCTATCCAATGTGATGGACTGCCAGGGTTTTTTAGGAATGGTCAGGGCATGTCTGCTCTATATCCGGATTATGTGGAGTCAGCAGCTTCATAGAGATCACACTGATGTTGCTTGGCATTAGGGTTGGAGTTGAACAAGTCCTACATATCAACCTATCTCATGGTGATCTCAAAGTTAAGATAGCCATACATGATCTGTACATCTACGGTATATATATATATATATATATATATATATATATATATATATATATATATATATATCTCACTGTTAATGTGTGTATATGTATGTTTTTTGGTACCATTAGCCAAATGACTGTTAGCCCCTGGGTGAATGACATCACTTAGAGTCTTTTTGAGTTTCTCATAGCAGGCAAAATAGAGGGCATGGGCAGGTCCCGCCCCAACTGCTGTTGCATTCAGCCCTCTCATTGGCCGCCACACTCCCTCTGTGACTACAATTCGGCGAAGAGCATCCATCACGTTCCTGTAGCGGGCTGCAGGGTCGGGCTGGAGGCTCTGCATTCGTGTCTGGAAAAGAGGAAAAGGTGGAATGAAGCTAAGTTCAGAGTCAACAGTGTGCTCCCTTCCCACCCACCAGGGCTAGATATTAAGTTTGGTAATATGACCAATGAATTTGACCTGAATTTGAAAAATAGAATGTAATGCATAATTTAAGTCTGACCATATGTCTGCCTAAAACAGCAAAGAATAACACGGCAATGAAAACAGTCCTGAATAGACTGCAGTGTGAATAAGGGGTCAAAAAAGGGAAATGAGGTGTTCAACATTGTGTGTGGTGTGTGTTGGTGTACATGCATAATTGAATAGAAGGAAGTATACAGTTACAAGCTCCAAGGTCACAAGGGGACATAAACTGACTTCCTGTAAGCCTCTTTTCCCACTAACCCTGAAGCACACCTTTCTCTCCTCCTCTTAACACACACACACACACACGCACACCGAGATAAATGAAAGATTATATAAACATTATCTAACGGACAACTGCAAGGGATCAGTGTTTCAGTCACCTGCTATTTGGTATTTAGAGAGGGTTGCCTGGGGACAGACTGAGTGAGGATGTCTGTCTATGAGGAAGCAACAACATAATCCCTGAATACCAAACTTCCAGCTGAATGGACAAACGTACGCCCCACTGTGTATGTGCATGTAGTGCTCAAGCAAAGCATAAACATGGCCTCATGTCACTCTATACTACAGCTGTGGAATGCAGGGACTGAAGAGGGCTAGCTAACAGTGGTATGAGTATATGCATCAAGGTACTTCATGCCTGGCACACAAACCTATTGCTAATCTCTTTGCATGATAGTGAAAAGAGACTGTAATCTGAATATTGGCTTCCTCATTCATTCATTCACTGATGCCACACACAAACGCATGCATGGACGTCTTGCATGTAACAGCCATGGGTCTGCCGTGTTTGTTTGCACATCTAGAAAGCAATGACCTTTGTACTTAATGTGAACACTAAAATGACCACTATGGAGAAAACACAGAAGACCTTTTTGGTTTCTTTCAATGACAAATTCAATTCAATTGAAATTCCATTCATGTGCACTGTGCAATATACGCTCTGACAGACCTACAAATGCCACACGCTTTTTCCAAATCCACAACCAATTACTGGGATTTAGGATACAGTAAGGGCGAATGACAGTGTATTCTAAAACTATAATTACACAACAATCTCTTAAGTGAGGAGCTTATCGTACAGGTGGAAAAGTCTTTATTTGGTATGGGGGAAACCCTTTAAATAGGAAACCTCTAAATAAAAAAGGGATATGTTACATGCATCTCAATTATTTTTTCAGTTTCCTGCAAATATCTATTTCTCTTCATAAATGTGTGACTGTTTCTGTGCAGTAAACTTAATTTTGCTGAGTCACAGTGCCCCAAATCTCCTGCGGCATGCTTGGAAAGACACTGAGATCCAATAGTGCTTTGGCAGACACTCTGCACATGAGAAGGCTCTGTAAACATTGGTCTTGTCCAGGTTTGGGGCTGGACAGGCTGCAGCAGCGTTAGACTACAGGTGGAAGAGACATGGATGAAGCACGGGCGTATGGACACCTTTTCAGTCTGACATGGACAGCTGACAATACTAAACTCATTGCCACTTGCCCCATCTCTCGAACTCTGTGCCTCTTGTGATACATAATGATCACTACTGCATGGCCATAACTAGCTGACCTCTTGGGGAAATGGGTCATGCCTCATTAGCTATAAGACCCAAAATAAAACTAACTATCTCATGCATAACAAAGAAGACCACATGATAAGAATTGAAGTTGCATGACTCACATGTGATCAAAAGACCTTTGCAAACAATTAGTTATGGGGTGTGAAGCAGTACGCCTGCTGCTACACTGTGTAAAACTACCAAACTGTGTGTTGGGAAAGTAGCAACAGAAGCTTTACTGTGGACTGGAAGGGCCAAATTGTCTCAAAACTGCAGTGCAATTCATTTCTATGTGTCTTGTAATAATAGTGGCAGACAGTGAGTAAGTTACTAGAAACAACAACATTCAACCAACCCCTTGTCTTTGTAAAAAGAGAGTATGTATAGCTTTGTTCTGCCAGAACTGTTGTTGCAGTTGGAATTAATAACTGGTTCCTCTTATTAGCTAACGCTACTTGAATTACTTTGCAAACCTGTTCGTTTCCCATTTACTCACACATAAAATGTACACATTAGTTACGTAACATGTCAGTTGAGGCTTTGACAGCAGATTTATCTGATGATGTTTAGTCAAATGGGCTCCTGTGTTTGACCCTGCTAAAGGTTGTCATAACAACTAGCTAGTGGCTAACGTTAGTCGCGCTTAACTTATAATAGCATGCTAACAAGTTAGCTAGTAGGGATGTGAAACGCTAACTGCGCCCACTGACCTTGTCCTCACAGCCGTCAGCTCTGCAGCGTGTTTAGGTTAGTGAGCAAGCTAATAGGCTATGCTAACAAACATGTTGGCCACAAGAATAATATCCACACAACACAACAGAGACCAGGCTGTGAAAGCACCGAACATTCATAAAAAGTTGTGGGTCAGCTGGTTAGCCACTGAGCTATGCTACCTTGACACAGTCGATGGGGAACATGAGGCAGTGCTCCATGATCCCGGCCACGGCTCCAGCCAACATGTGAGTGCTAGTGGAGGCTCCCTGTGGCAAACCCTCATAGTCTGGTTCAAAGTCATCTGTTTGTGCATCTTGTGCACTGCGGATACAATCAACAGTCTGCAGCTCTGTTTCCCCTCCGATCCGGGGCATCAGGCTCCCCACGATACTTTCCGAAACTCCCCAGAATCTGCCCCCCAGCCATCGAACTTCTGCCCCGGCAGAGGCACCAGCAACCCCGGGATCATTGCCTGTAGTCTCCGCTGTCATCCGACGCCTCCTCACAAATCCATCTGCTTCCATGAGAAACCAGGTAATGTGTTAAGTCTTTCGGCACGCAGACAGTGATTTCAGTCCTAAAGTTTTACATTCCCTTGGGGTGGTTTCACAGCTTCTTGTCTACAGGATTCCCTCCCCGCCTCTACACTTCCCTGCCAGAGCCAAGCAAGGGAGGCCGTGGCGCACAAATACACACACACCGAGCCCCACCACAGGCCGCGATGAGGAAATAATCTCTGATTGGTTACTAGAGCTAAGTCCTACTCACGCTATTGGGTGATAGACATGCCACTCATGGTTGCATTTTGGCGAAGGCTTCAAACCCTGTCATGTGGCACTTGACATGGGGTATTGCTGCTATACTTTAAGTGCATCTGTGAAAGCTATCAAAAGACACACCTAGGTCACTGTAGGTCACTCTAAAAGACATGTATTTAATTGAGAATGAGACGAAAACGAAAAGCATAAGTCAATTTTATTTATGTTCCCCAATATCACAAATCAGAATTTGCCTCAAGGGGCTTTACAATCTGTTCAGCATACAACACCCTCTGTCCTTAGACCCTCGAGGTAAGATGCTTGTGTACATAAAGTATGTGTTCAGTTTAATTTGTTTTACACATAGTGCTGTGTTCTAGTCTCATTTGCAGTGTTGTGAACTACAGCGTTTACGCATTGTTGCATGTCTCTATCTCTGAAACTTACATTTTTAGTTTTACATAATGGACCCTAAGAAATTAATTCATCAACTGATTAATGTGTAGATAGCTGAATAATGACAGCTGTGTTGCTAGTTTATGTAAATGTCCACCTGTGATTCAGCCCATGACTTTCTTACTCTGTTTTTTTCTCTATCACTGATATGCAAAGTATTTTAACTGATTAGCTTATTTGCTTATATTGGCCCCACAAAACTTCAAATTTGCAGTATTTCCAAATATATAGTAATCATTTGTTCAGAATGAGGTAAATAACTATGCCAGTTATTGAGCTTCTACCGCTCACTGTACATGTTTTTAAAAGTTAACATGTTCTGAAGTCTTATAGTTCCCATTAACTTGGTCAAAATGTGCAAAAATGTTTAATTTTTATTTTAAACCAAATTTCCAAATTAAAACAAACATAATTTATGAGTAACATGTGCCACATCAAGTGAATACAACTATACTTTAGTGTAGGGCCACATACTAAAAATGACTGTCATTATCGATTAATCTGTCATTTACACTTTAAAGAGTTTAGTCTATAAAATCTAAGAAAAATATTCAAAGAATGTGCAACACAATTTCCCAGAAAACATGTTTGAATTGCTTCTTTTGTCAGTGAAACCTAAAAGATATTCAATTCTCAAGAAGCCAGAACCAGCAAATATTTGCAATTTTGCTTGATTAATGACTTAAAACAATTTATCAATAACCCTAAGCCAAAAGACACTTCCCCTTGACTAACCATGTAGTTACTCATCATGGGTAAAAACTGAACGTACAGATGTCCTCAGTGTAGCAAGTTACAATGACGAAAGAATCTCTTAAGACACTTACAAATGTTTTTTCTGCACTGTAACTCCTTTTATGATCTGCCCTGAGACAGTAGCTTATATTTCATAATTATGAATGCCGAGAGCTGTCAGATGAATGTCTCCAGGCCTAACATCTTCACCAGTGAACCTCTCTGCCTGGAGGAAAAGGAGCACATTTTTTTCCCCCCAGAAAATGAGGTAATTGTATTTTGGTGCGGCACTGTTATAACATAATTGAATTTTCTCCTTTATTGCCTGGGAGAGCCTTCAAGGGCTGTAGTGTTGAATTTCTGCCGACAAAGGGGAATGAAGTGTTAATTTCTGCTTACAAGAACAAAATCTCCTGCTTCTGATCTAGTTATGGCTGATTGGCTGTTGTCCGCAGACGTTCCTTAAAGGAAAACCAAGCAGACAGTATATCAGGATAATTTCTCTTCCCTGAAACTAATGCTACTCTAATACACCAAGGGAGAGGCATGTTAGGTCTAGCGGGAAACTCTAGATCACCATAACACCTCATTTCATTCCCTCCGCCAAGAGAGTGCACAATCTATATAAGCCTCAGGAATTATTTTACACTGTCTAAGCAAAACATAGTCAAAAATCCACATTATATAGAACAAGATGAGAAGATAATGTTGTTATGTTCTGCTGTCTTTGGTTGTTTTTGTACCAATTAACACCCTTCCTTTCTTAGATCCCTATGATCTGGCTCTGTCTACTCCCTGGACTGCTGCTTAGGCCCACAGATGATCTATGGCCTCTTATCTTATTAATGCATGGTAAGTGAACCACTAGGCCAATATGACATCTTCAATAGCAGCACTAAGAAACCATTCTGTGTTAAGAGCTCATCTTAAAACTCTTAAGGTGGGCCCTTACTGTGAGATGACTTGAGCCCAACCCCAAACAAGCTAAGAGAGGATGTCTTGAACTGCACTTTTGGATTATAATATTTTTTATTCTGACATCTTACCAAGATCTGGAAAGAGTCTGGATAAGAAATGAATACATTCAGGTATTTTTTTTTTCATAAACTGGTTGGTCATCTCTTAAGCTGCTGCCAAATATCAAAACATTTGACACCACACACACAAAATGTGTGAAATGTGAAATGAATAAGTGAGTTTTGACTGACCTCACTGTTAATGATGCAACTTCTAAGTTGTTGTATGAGCTGTTTGTGGTAAACCATGACACAGCGCTATGGAGCTGGATTAAATGGAACAGCTGTGCCACCAAGTGGACAGCTGGATAATGACAGCCGGATAGATGGATGCATGGATGGATGGGTGGATTGATGAATATAGATAGATAGATAGATAGATAGATAGATAGATAGATAGATAGATAGATAGATAGATAGATAGATAGATAGATAGATAGATTTTTTAAAAGTACAGTAGCAGAACAACAGCAACAACAACAACAGATGTGACAGTGTAAAACTTTGGCTGTGGGGCCTCCTGTTTCTGAAAAACGACATATAACATAAAATGTATACACTTATTGATAGCCTACACATTAGGCCATCTGCGCAAATTGGATGTTTAATTCATCTTGCTGTGTCTCAGGTGTTGATGCCTCATTGCATGAGCTCCAAAATTCCGCATCCGCTTTCAAATGGTCACTGCATCCACATCTCAACTAAGCACACTCACTTATACCAACATTACCTACCCACATCTCCCCATGCATGAAAGGGCGTCACTTTGTGTTGAAAAGTGGTGGGAACGTAACGCTGGATTCACATATGAGGTGGACGCGCCGCGAATTGCTGCGCGCTTCCCTTCGGCGCCCATGTTAATCAGTTGGGCTGTTCACGCAGGATGCGCCACGCAGCTACAGAGTCGACAATACAAAGTAGATCTACTCAGCATAAAACGCACAACAACGTCGACCGCACAAGTAACAGTCATCCATATGCATCACTAGACAACGCGCATTTGTTTCTTCTATATTTACATTGCATTATATGTGCAAATAAACCTTTCTCAATGCGTTCTCATTTATTAGTTAACATTTCTTGGTGAAGAGCTTTTTTTCCCAGAACACTTTGAACAAATTATAGGCTACTTTTAAAAAGTGGTGGGAACAAACTCTGCCATTACAAAAGTCAAAGACATGTCCCCAGCGTCCCCAAATGACAGCTTGACTGTCCATGAATCCACCTCCCGCCCCCTTGTCCAGGCAGGCTTGGGAGTGCAGAGTGTCGCAGTCACAGACCTAACCCACTTTAGGCGGCTCTATAAGGAGAAAAGGGGAGGGACTTATGTGGAATCCTAAAACTCCTGCTATGGCTGCAACGGTGTGGACTGGACGAAAGGCTCTGACTGTTGTGGGGATTGTGACTAGATCCAGATCTAGTCACACCGCTTTAAAATCCCAGTATGACGCACTGGTCATCGGAGGAGGTGAGATCTGTGGAAAAATCAGGAACAGTTTACTCAGCCAAAAAGTGCAGAAAACATAGGGGATATACTTGCAACAACCCGCGCAAATCTGCACAAGTAACTAGTAAGAATGTCGTACTCACTTCCTTAAACTCCTGAGAGAGTCCTGTGTCTTGCTATCATTTAACTGTTTTGCAAGATCACCGTTTCCTCTGAATTGTTCAACTTTGGACTCATTTAATTGACTCTTTAAGTACTTTAGAGCAGCTGGAGCAAGGTTCCCAACAAACATTTTATTGAAACCTAAATTGTATCAACTGTCACAATGAAGCTGAATTTTTGAATTTGAAGTCACTTCTATGGGGAATTTACATTTAGGAAAACTGACATATTTTATATTTAATTGCAGGACACAATGGACTGGTGGCGGTGAGTTCTTCCCAACACCTACAGCAGACTGTAATTTTAATAAAACAGGGTTCAGCAACAGGGTAAATGTGGTGTGTGTTTGTTGTGTGTGTGTGTAGGCTGCCTATCTTCAGAAGGGAGGACTGAAGACAGCAGTGCTGGAGCGCAGACATCTGCTGGGAGGAGCAGCTGTTTCAGAGGAAATCTTTTCTGGTAGGGTGGCCTCTGGCTGGGATACAATCCTGGCTCAACCCAGGTCATAAATGGTCGGTTCACCCAAATTTAACTACAAATAAACAAAAAGCAAAAACACATTTTCTTGCTCACCCCTTGTATTATTTCAATGTACAGATACTGTATACTGAAACTACTTTCTAACTAATAAATAGTCCATTTGAAAACTGTTGACAGTGTGTTCTGTGGATTATCCACAGACATGGCAATACCTAAAAATATGGTTTACTGTATTGGGTAAACCAACCCTTTAGTAGTGAACGAAATTTAATTTTTGTAGACTGCAAGCAAATGTGTTATAAGGGCTTGAATTAATGTTTAATGTTAAATTATACACTGTTTTGTAATTTTTTGACTTTTACAAATTTATAACTTCATACGCTGTGTTAATATGTGTTGTACCAAGTCATACTTGAAAGAAATGTAGAGTAACAATACTCTCGTGCAGGTTTCCGCTTCTCCAGGTGTTCCTATTTGCTCAGTTTATTAAGACCCCACATATATGCAGACTTGGAGCTCAAGGTAAACAAAGCAAAGTTGTAAAATATATTAATTCGGCAGCCCTAAAGTGATTGGTCTTGTTTACTGCTCTTCATTTATTTGTGCATATATCATCAGAAACATGGGCTGAAGGTGTACATGAGGGACCCCCATGCTTTCACCCCCATGTTGGAGGAGGGGGTGAGGGGTGCGCCACCAAGGTCTCTGACCCTGGGCTCAGATATGGCCAAGAGCCAGATGGAGATTGGCAAGTTCTCCCAGAAGGATGCTAAGGTGATTTAAGCATTGTGAAAGCCATGGTAAATGATTGACTGTACTGCGCATGACTGTGCCTTTTACACAGCAGATGTATTAAAGCTCTTGTCCCAGATTTATGAACCGAAAAAGTTCTCCACTGTCTCTCTTGACCTTTATTTTTCCACCAGTATAAAGTTATTCTGTCTGTCTTCTCATACAATCCCACATCCCTACGCTCACGCTCATCTTCACCCATTCTTATGTACCCAGGCCTTTCCAGATTTTGTTGCACACCTTGACAAGCTAGCAGGAGCTGTCCACCCTCTTCTGGATGCTCCTCCTGTAGACATTCCAGGTGTTACCACTGGATCTCTGAGGAAGAGGCTGGCTGCAGCTAAAACACTCATGCCTATTGTCAAATTCGGTGCGTTGGTGGATCCCTGCTTGGGAAATAAACGTCTATATTTTTGATGTCAGAATAACAGATTATTCACCATTTTGTTTTCTGCAGTGACTGAGTCATGGTGAGTTATGTTATCTTTTTGAATTTAAAGGTCTGAAACTGGGAACAAACATTCCAGACTTTTATGAGATTTTAACTGCACCAGCAATGAAGGTTTGTTATAGATTGCACAAAGTTTGGCATTAATTGCTGTTTTCTATTGACTGCATCATGACCAACGCATGTTTTGTGTCGTAGATCCTCAATCGGTGGTTTGAGTCAGAGCCACTGAAGGCAACGCTGGCTACTGATGCTGTGATAGGAGCCATGACCAGTCCAAGTAATCCTGGTAGTGGGTGAGACACATTTTAGGGCATCCTGTGGCACACAAACACTCGTGGCTACAAGTTTAACTACACTGAATTAAACACTGACTTCTCAAACACTGATTTTATGGTCTTGAAGGTATGTGCTCTTGCACCATGTGATGGGAGAGTTGGAGATGGAGAAAGGAGCATGGGGTTATGTGGAGGGAGGCATGGGAGGTGTGTCTCAGGCTATTGCTAGCTCTGCTCGGGCATATGGTGCAGACATTTTCACTGAGAAGGTAATGGGGTTTTGATTAATTATATTGATTTGATGCAGTTTATTTTGTGGGTTAATGAAATTATATTCTAGCATCTGTATTTTGGTCTTTATGCATGTACAACCTGTATTCTTGGCAGGATGTAGGACAGGTACTGGTTGGTTCAGATGGTGCAGCCAAGGGAGTGGTGCTAAAGGATGGCACAGAGATCCACAGTAAAGTTGTTTTATCAAATGCTACCCCATATGTTACCTTCAAGAACCTCACGCCACAGGTAACAAAGAAAAATAAACACCACATGTAACCATGACACCAGACAACATGATTTATTCTGGCTTTCTGTTTTCATTGTAGGCTGCCCTTCCTCCAGAGTTAATCAAAGCCATAGATCAGATAGACTACACCTCACCTGTTACCAAGATCAATGGTAAATCTGTTCTGCTTCTGTCATGCTAATCGCAAATCATGATCTTATGCAAAAGTCTCATTAGCTGGTACCTGCTGTGTTTTAACTGCTAAAAATAAGGGAGGATATTATCAATTGTATTCAAAGGTGCTCATTGTCGAAATAATATTAAAACGTTAACCACTCCTGAGATACAGTAGAGACTTTTTTCTCTTTAAAGCTGCTTTGGTGCTTGATCATTTTTAGTGTCACAGTAAGCCTCAAAAGAAGCAGAACTGAAAAGAAGATGCCACTTAGGCTCCCAGCTGTGGCGCTCATTGTTTTATCTCTGTGCAAAGGTGAAACCCTGCGTTCTTTAGTCACATAGGCTATTGGTCTGTTGTTGCTGCTGTTGTTGTTGTTTTGTTTTGAACCACTACTTACACAGTTTGAAAGCTGCAAAGAAGTGGGAAGGTCTAAGACAGCAGACACTTGGCAGTAAGGCACAAACAGATGTAGTGTATCAGGGGGGATCAGTTCTCAGTCTTCCACTATTGAGTACTGTATATTATTACAGTGTAAGATTAGGTCACTGTCTAAGCTCTTGGTACTCTAAACACAAGTTTCAAAGTTTGGGGTATTATAAAACTGTGTAAAGCACACACAACTAAGAAGATGTTTAGAGTTCTTCAGCTTCCTGTGTGGTGCCATTTGTAGCTCCTGCTTGTTAATTACAGTAGAGTCTGAGCTGTAGGGCTTTATAACTCAGGAAGTCTTTACTCCTAACTGATCCTTTACAGTGCATTGCTTCTTCGACTTAATGATAGTCTACTCTGTTTTGTAGAATTTATTTTAACAGTCTTAGCTTTATGGTGAAGGGATTGAACAGTGTTAAGCACAACACATTGCATGCACTGAGAGTGGCCCTAACTGTAATTTAAATATTTAGTAAACTGAAACTAAAGCACACACTTTGCTGTACCAAAAATAGAAATGCACATAAAAACGACACATGTTCTTAGAGCAAATACTGATTCCATGTCATTTTCTATGTTGTGACCTGTTTGTTTTTTACAGTGGCAGTGGACAAGCTACCAAACTTCCTAGCATCTCCCACACCAGATGATAAACCGGGACCCCACCATCAGTGCTCCATTCACCTCAACTGTGAAAGTGTGGAGGTCCTTGAGACTGCATACAAAGAGGCCATGAATGGACGTCCCTCATCAAGGTACATATATCTTCACACTCCTACACAAGTTATCACTTTAATACCTTTTTCTTAATTCCCCATATGAGATTCAACAATTTACATTTAGCAACCAAATCATCCCGGTGGTTAGCGGAGCATACATGCAAGAGATACCACTGGAGGTAAACAGCTGTTCTGGACAAACAAGTTTCAATTAATGTTCCAGCACAGATCTTCCTTTAAGTCTTACATAAGAGCTAGTCATACATACCTTACTTGTACAGAGAATACAGGACAAAGTGTTAGGTGCTCGTTACTGTAAGTTAGAGATTAACCTTGCAGCTGCAAAAAGAAGGATTTATCAGAGTACGTAAAACAAAATTGATCGTAAGTGTGTACTGCAGTTTAAAATGTCTTTAATATATATGTCTTAAAACTATTGACAGACTGGATTAGGATGTTCACATTCTTATCTCGTTGATAACATTTAGCCATGAATGAATAGGCCTTCACTCCCTACCATCTTGTCTCATCATGCCCATGTATTCCTGTAGACCCATGTTGGAGATGACCATCCCCTCTGTGTTGGATCCTACTCTGGCTCCCCCTGGCTGCCATGTGGTGTCACTGTTCACCCAATTCACCCCCTACCACATAGAGGGCAGGGAGTGGACGAACCAGGACAGAGAGGCCTTCACAGACACTGGTAACGCACAATGATCCAGGACTCACTTCGTATAGTTCCAAGTGTGCCAATAGTGTGCATTGCTAGTGAGAAAGGAAAATATTTATTCCAAATTGAGTTATCCACCTTTTGAAAACAGGAATTTACTTAGAAACAGTCATATTTTAAGTTTGATAATCCTTTTTCAATGTTGAATGGTGAAATTTAGGATGTATTTTTTCCAAAATGGATAAACAGTGTTTAAATGTATACTAATTAACCCGTTTTAGTGATAAAGCATGAGTTTGTCTGTCTCTTCAGCATTTGACTGGGTGGAACAATACGCCCCTGGGTTCAAAAAGTCGGTGGTGGGCAGGGACATCCTGGCTCCGCCTGACCTGGAGAGGATCTTTGGGCTCACTGGAGGGGTACATGCTGTACACTGTAGACACTGTAGAACTGAGCAGCAATTTGAATGTTGACACACATCTGATTTGTTTGACACAATAAACTGTTCACTGGATGAGGAAGTGATCTGCGTCCTCTGCAGTGTACTGTTGTTCACTAGCCGCTCAGACACAGACCTGTTGTAAAAGCAGTTAATGGTTACAGACAGTTTTACCAGAACCCATGAGACAGAATCAAAGTTCACATCAACTGTGACACCAGCTCACTGAATGATATCCGCTTCAGTTTATTGCGTAGGACTTTGAGGCACTCATTAAACTAATGGCGGGCTACTTTTATCACAATAACATAATTCTATCAAGAAAAAGAAAAGTAAACATTTTGGTCTCGTCTTTACAGAATATCTTCCATGGATCAATGTCGCTGGATCAGATCTACCTAGCACGACCTTTGACCTCTCTCTCAGACTACCGTTCACCAGTTAAAGGGCTGTATCTGTGTGGCAGCGGCTGTCATCCAGGTTTGCTTTTAATGCTGAACCCTCAGCTGAATACTGAATTGCATATGTGGCTGTTTGTGTTGTGCAGTGTAGCGTAAGTACAATCATATTTGTTATGTTGTCTGGTGACAGAAGAGCACTGTTAACGAACCTTTGGACGAAAGCTTATCCTAGCTGCTGATGATAAAGAAATGAAGTCACTTGGTGATGTCAGGTGGCTGAGTAAATTGCTTCTGATTTCCCTACACAGACTGACTGTCCATTGTATATGCTTAATGTTCTTTTTAGGTGGTGGTGTGATGGGTTCTCCCGGCTGGAACGCAGCGCTCATTGTCTTGGCTGACCTGAAACGTCACTGAAACATCTGACAGCATCAGTGTGTGGTCCGCTCATCAATGTTCTCTCTTCTCCTTTGTATGATTCGTGTGAATTTGACTCATTTGAGCCACACATTTCAACACTCACTTTATCTTATCTGATCAGCTGTCTCTTTTTGTAAGGTTATCTGAAAAGAAAAAACATGGGATGAAAGAGACAAGGAAAGACTTTCAGGCTCTTTTATAGGCCATACATGTCAAAAGTCCACTGATGGGAAAAACTGGATATTATTTCTGATATTAAACACTTTCACAAGTTCTGCCACACAAAATCCTGTTGTGACACCACTTAGTCATCGAACGGAGTCAGCAGAAAATCCCTATAACAAATTAATGTTGAAGACAAATGCATTTTTAGAATAACTAATACTTGTCTTAATGAAATGAACTAAAACTGGAAATGACACACAATGGGACTTTTTACAACTTTGTATGAATATATTGAAATGAATTCAAAAAAATGTGTTTACTTTTTTTTAAACTACGCATAATGATTATTGATGTGTTTTATGTTGTGTGGGGTTGATGTGACATTTCAGGTTAGAAATCTATTAGGTCATTTTCACAGCAGATATTTTGACTTGTCATGGTAGGAAAGCACAGGTGTTACTAATAACATGAAAACGATGGCTCTGTCCTATTCAAGTGTCCCAGTAAGTATCAGGACCCTGAAACTGAAACAATGGAATCTTGCCATCATTCATTTTATTATTTACACCTGTGCTTTATTGTGTTATGTCAAAATGTCCTTCTGTGAAAAAGGTCTGTTTATCCACAAGACACTCTTAAGTGTTTTCATATAAATGTGAAACAACAATTAAATTAATGTTAGCTTGAAGTTAATGTTAGATGACTGTTTAATTGAATGTGGCTTAATGTCAGAAAACTATTATTTTAACATTTGTTTTACTGATAGATTTAGTTTAAGGACCAATATAATGGTGCATGAGCTCTAGAAGAAATGCAGTAAGTGGACCTTGAGTTAATTTTCTTTTTTTGTCAAACCCTACATACAAATTGTAGTAAGTGTGCTGACGTATTTTCAAGCCTGTGTGCTTTGTGTGATTTCTATATTCTTGTGTTTGTATTGTAATAAACATTAGGTATCACAAGTTGTACATTTTTAATATCATATTATGACAATAAAATGAATATGAATGGAATATAAATGGAAGTAATAACGGCATTAATAGCATTATCATTCTTAATTAGCGATAAGAGGCATACACGTCATTCTTGATATTTACTGTGATAAGATCTGAACCGTTCAATAATCGATGGCGGTGTACTGTGCCTTTAAGACGCTGCTCAGGGTGGACCCAGCGTCGGCATTTGACGCTCAGGAAGTGGACTAAACCACCAAAAGATTCCCGCAGATTCGATATCGATTGTCCCAATGTTTCAAACGTGTTCACACTGACCAAAATCTTTGTTTAAGTATTTTTTGTGGGATATTTTAGACGATAATGCTGGATGGTTGCGCTCATGAAATTCACCAGAGATATATGCAGGCTGTTGGGACTCGGGAGCGGTAAGAAACGTCCCAATTTTCAAAACTTTCTAAACTCGACCGCAAGTTCAAACGATCCCGTAAGTGATACTGAAACGCGTGTCACGATGAAACTGTGGATAATGTCTAACACGTAGTTTATTAAACGGTATATTTGTGGTGGTGTTTCGCAGTTGTCTTTGTCGTGAAGTTCAAATTGAATTCTTGCTCAAACAATGAAAGTTCCCCTCTTGCCAGTTCCACCCTTGCTTGCACCACTTCCAAGTTTGCGCGGTCGGTGCCAAGAAGTTGTAATAACGTATCTAAAACACACTTTCACAGACTTTTACATTCACACAGCCAGTAATAACAGAACTTACAAGTCTAAGTATGTCTTATATAGCAGGAGATGTGCATTAAAGGCTCAAACAAATGCAGATTATAAGTACATTCCCTGTTGGTATAACAATGCCTCAAATAGGTGGCAAAAACCCTGTAGCTTAGAACGTGCACAGTGGTACATTTAACACACACATGTGTTATGTGTCTTTAAATATGTCATGTGCACACACTGTTCTTGCTTTTCCGCGTGTGTTTAGTTTCCTTGTAGAGCAGGTTTGTTTACTGCCTTGCTGTTCATCAGAGGCCGATGAGCATCCCAGAAGACCTCTCTCAAACAACTCTGACAATATGTGTTAATGACAATATGATATATAATCTATGACATCTACTGCTTCTTTAAAATTCACATTTTTATATTACTACACATTAATGAGGCCTGGCTAACTCGCATCAGTGTGTGTGTATATATATATATATATATATATATATATATATATATATATATATATATATATATGTCCATGCCATGTTAACTTTGTAAAGACTAAACTCCATCCACAATAGTTGTACCTTGCAGCCACACACCAGAAAGACTGATGATTAACTGAGCATGTTACTATTTTAATGTTGTGTAAACACCCGTGTCAGTTTCCAAAATCACTTAAAACCACTGACAACTGATTTAGTAGTGCTTGTTTTAATGAGACGGTTATGCTCTCTTTCTCTTTCTCTCTCCCTCTGTAATGCCGTGTTGAGGAACAGTAAAGAAAAAGAGCTGTGAAGCTGATTTCCCAGTTAAAGCTCCAGTCCACGAGGATACACTGTTATTTTGCATTCCTGTGGAAAGAGCTCACCTTTCAACTCAACACTAATTTAGGCAGTCTCCTTGAAGGGGACAAACAGAGACTCTTTTGTTGCTTTTGTCCACCGATCTTGGATCATTTATTTGGTAGGAGGTCATTCCATTATAGTTAAGATTTAACAAAAAGCCTCATTCAGCTAATGGGATGGAGCTGTGCTTTAGCAGTGGTTGTTTCTTGATATTTGAGAGGTGAGCCAGACACGGACAGCTGAAATTCCTTCCACTTTCTGTGTATGTGTGGAGACACCAACTCCTTGCGATGGTAGGTAGGATGGATGGTTTAGGCAGCAGGGTTATATGGTGACTTTAGTTGCTTTTTCGAATCATATATGTAGTGCATTTATTAACACTGTCTGAAATGTTGACCAGAGCCCCAGTACCCTATAGAATAAACATATATAGAGAGAATGAGGAAGTCCAGTGGCTGCTTGTCTTCCTTTTTCCTCAAGAAATGTAGTATGCAGTAGGCTACATGGAACTTGCACTTATAGAGGAAAACTGTTTCGAGCGGTAGGAGAGTTGCATCAGCATCGCATCAGTGCCTCACGAGTCACAACATGAGTCACAGACCAAGTATAGATTTGTCACTACTCTGAAGATCTTTGCTGAACCAGTTGAAATCTGACACCACAGAGATTCCTGCATGGTCCAGTGTTTTGCTTCCTTTTTGTCTTGACATTTGTCTGCTGCCATTGGGCCTAAATCAACTACAGGGTTCTGGTTTGATCTGATCTATGCCCTCCCTACACACACACACACACACACACACACACACACACACACACACACACACACACACACGTCCCACATTCAGAGCAGTGGTTGTTTTCTATGTTATTTTTCCACCAAATTTCTGAGAAAAGATAGCGTGTTCTCAAACAGCAGTGCCCAAGGCAGCTGTGTGTTTGCATGTTGTGGAAAAGTTAGAGGAAACATCTCCTCTCTTAAGACCGAAAAGAAAGGACTTGAATCGATCTCACTGAGCAGTTTTCTGTTCTGTGTGCCTTTTTGTCTCATGTTAAGCTGTCCTGGCTTTTTTTTATGAGAAAGCATTACATAATCTTTCCTGTCTCCACCCAATGTTATTTAAAGTTTTACTTATCAAAGGTCATAGTGGTTCGACTTGAATGTGAATGAGGAAGGAGGAACATGTTTATTTGCCATCCAGATGACCAGTGTTTCTTTTGGATGTCAGGTTGGGACACTTAAAAAGATCATGGTCTGCATGCTTGTAGATGTGTAAACATATAGTCACTTACATCTTGTACAGAGCAACAGTATTGCAAAGCATCACTGTTGGCTAATTATGTTCTTGAATGAAACCTTTCGTACCATCTCCTTTTTCTTTATAAGGGATGCTTGCCCCTTATGTTTAGTCTGTATAGCTGATGACATGTGAAGGATTCTTACCTAGTTACACATTACCATCTGATAGAACATAATGTTCACAAATAATGACTTGCTGTGCTGACTTTTCCTTAGAGTCTGATTAGAGCCGTTTCAGCTGACAACATATCTGGTTCCCAAACGCTGGCAAAAATGAAGACAGCAGAAGATGCTATAATCAGGTTCTGAAGGGCTGATGTGCTGTGTGTTTCCCAACAGGCCCCCCTGTCCAGCAGCAGGAGGAGCAGATGGACTGTGGTGCCGCAACTGACCCAAGTAATGATGCCACTTTGTCACAGGTAAACAAATGGTGTCAGATCAACAGGGGATTGTTAGAACAGTGAAGGTACAATGTGCAATGTTCAACTCTGTGTGTGTGTGTGTGTGTGTGTGTGTTTGTTTAGGATGCATTCAATGGAGAGGAGGATTTGAGTGAGGAGGAGAAGGTCAGACAGAGGGCAGAGCGACGCAAAGCCAAGAGGAAGGTGAGCACACAAATCTTTACGCCCCTTAAAGATCCTACTTGTTGCACTTTATATAAGTAAAGTCTATTATGCTATGTATGATGGGTAAAGTCATGCATTTTCTGATGTGTCAAGTACTGCATCTGTTTCAGCGCCGTCGAAAACGTAAGAAGCAGGAGCAGGTTAAGCAAAATGAGAGTGCTGAACGGGTAACGATCACATTATTCCTCCTAGGAATGCACTCTGCATTTGCCTTTACTGTGAATAACTGGATATTTATATGGTCCTACACATTAGGATGACGAAGACGAGGACGGAGGTGCAGAGTCTGAACTGGATGAGAGCGAGTCGGAAGCAGAAGTTGCTGCTGAAGAGGAGAAACAAAGAGTGCAAAAAGAGGAGGAAAAGGAGGCAAAATCAGCTGCCTCACACAAGTACGACGCTGCTCCGGTTATGGCTCCTTCAGGAATCAAAGGACACCAGAAGACCCAAGCCAGATCCACTGAAGAAGTAGGGGGCACTATACTAGAGTATTATGCATGTAGGAATCCTCTATTGCTCTTGCTTTTAGTCATTAGCCACTGGTGCTCAAGAGTATGCAGGTTTTAACTCTACAGTAGAAAACATCACCATTAATTGCCTCATCTCTAGTTTAGTGGTGTAGCATTTCTTTGATACAAAAGCCTGCATGCTTGGATGGCACATAATTGAACACCAATGTCTGACTTTGTGTCCCAAAGGAGCCAGAGTGGGATGTGAGCAGTGCCTTCTTTGCTAATGCTGCTAGCCATATCAAACCCAAAGGATCAAGTCGCAAGTCCAAAGAGAACAAGGAGAATGAGGTCAGGAGAGAGGCGCATGAATGCTAATGGATAATGTAAGATGAGTCGGTATAGCAAGAGCTCCTGTTATACCTGTCCACTATTTTTCTTGTGGCAGCAGTTCCAAAGTCTGATGTGTGGAAAAGTGGACTCTGGACCACGAAAGCCTTTATAATGCCTGTGGAGTGTGTGTGTGTGTGTGTGTGTGTGTGTGTGTGTGTGTGTGTGTGTGTGAACCTACTATATCTCAGCTGTAGGATGAAGCTTAGACTTTGAATTAGGATAATGCATTGCTTTAGTTGTTAAAACGCATATGTCAGACTTTCTGTATATTGCCATTTGTCAATGACAAAACAAAGTAGATGCATAAACACTCATCCAGATGTTAGAAACTTCTAAGAGCAGTTTTTTATTGTTTCTGTAGTTTAAAAAATGATATACTGTATGTAGATATTTATTCTTTTGCAGTATTTATGTATCCGATTTGAAAAGGCAAATCAAATCAGAGCATTTCCTGAATGTTCAGAACTTGATGTACATTTTCACAGCTGTGACTGTGAACTGATAAAAAATAATATTTTTCTTACAGACAAATGGAACTGACACCATGACCAAGAAAAGCGCGTCACTGACAGGTAAGGGATGATTTCTGCATAGCAAGGTACATAACCAGCCTTTTAATAGGTTATTCATTGAAAAAAAAAACAGCGCCTTCAAGGAAATTATTGATCACACGTTCCTTTGCACAAGCATGACAGTGTGCAGCACTGTCGTCAGTTGAGCCCTCGGGCTACCGACTCACCAGATAATTATTTACAAGCATTTCTTTCTATCTGGCAGAAAAAGGGATAAAGCTGGTGCAAGAGGGGCAGTACGCACAAGCAGTCAGTATGTTTACAGAAGCCATCAAATGTGATCCAAAGGATTACAGGTACATCATCTCTGGTTATGACTAGTTTATTACAAAGGAAGTGCATACATTTTAGACACATGTAACATATTCTTTTTGCATGTTATAAATTACTTCCTGTAGGTTCTTTGGGAATCGTTCCTATTGCTATTACTGCTTGGAGCAGTACCCTCAGGCCCTGGCAGATGCTGAACGCTCCATTCAGCTGGCCCCAGACTGGCCCAAAGGACACTTCCGCAAAGGCAGTGCTCTCATGGGCATGAAGGTGGGTACAGGCTACTGTGGCCATGAGATGTAGCATGTAATCAAAGAAATATCTGCTGAATAGCTTCACACTTAAGCCTTTGTGATAAGATTAGCCTCTACTAACTCATCTTTGTGGGTCTTTGTGTGTGCTGTAGCGGTACAGTGAGGCAGAGAAGGCTATGGAGCAGGTGCTGAAACTGGACAAAGACTGTGAGGAGGCTGTCAATGACCTCTTTAACTGCAAAGTGCTGCAGTTAATGGTAAATACACCCACAAACAAAGTAGCAAAGGTGTTTATTGTAAGCTTGGCAGCTGTGAATGAAATTAACCGGATATTCCTCTGAACTTTCCATTTTTAGAAGCAACATTTTGTTTGTAAACTAGTCATCTTGACTTAAAACTTAATTCCTCTGATTGTATTTTCATGACTAGTTATTCATTTTTCTCTGTTCTGTCCGCAGGAGCTTGGTTTTGAAGAAGTGCAAAGTGTCCTACTGCTGGAGAAGTGTTCAACTGTGCAGGCTGTTCTGGCATCTTGTTCTGATGCTGCCAGGGGTGCGATCACATGTACATATTTTATTTAAAAAAAGGCCTGCACATTTCCTTTTTTCCCCGATTTTCTATATATTCTAATGATGAGGCTCTTTTTGTTTTGCAGCTGGGAGCCAAGATCCATCAGCTGTACTACCAGGGTAGGTGACCATTTGTTTGTCCAATCAAAACTAGGGGTCAGAAGGGTTGGTAGCCTTTCTTGTGGCGAAAATGGACTGTGTTCACCCAAGTTTATGCATTTGTCTTTATAGGTTGTCACACCTTTAGTGTTCTTTGGAGACGTTTCAACAAATAATGGATCTGAGCTGTGATTTTATTGCTTTCAATCACATTTTTTTCTCTTTCTCTTTCCTTCAGAAGCCCTTGCCCATCTCTGTGGGTGGGAAATGTGACGACTGAGTTAACTGAGAAACACCTATGGGACCTTTTTAAATTGTATGATCATAGTCAAGTAAAATATTTGATACTAATTTATGTCTTCAAATTACTCTATATAAGCAAAATGTTTCTATTCCTAATTTCATAACTGGAAAGACATTTCAGCAAACACGTACCTCTATGAACAGAAACATGGAAATGTAATATTTAACCTAGGTGGTTATTGAGTGTGTGTTGTTTGCTTTGTATTGTAGGTATGGTGAGATAGAGAGTATCCGTGTGCTACATGAGAGATTCTGTGCCTTTGTCAACTTCAAGAATGCAAACATGGCAGCTCGTGCTATGGAGAAACTAAATGTGAGTCCTTTTTGGTTCCCCTCTCTCAATCTGTCTGTTTTTTAAACATTGTTATGGACTTAGAGTTGCATGGATGCTTCCTCTCACAGGGTTATTGTATTGAGAACACGCGTTTAGTGGTGCGCTATCCTGACCGTCGCACTCAGAGGGTACTCCCCATTCCACTTAAGACCTGTCTTCCTGTCACACAGCAGGCAGGGGTGGCTGCTGGGTAAGAAGCGCTTTCAGCCTCACTTTAGAAACTCTCTAGGTCACTGAAATCATACAATTGGACTGCAGTTTTAATTGCTTTTATACTTAATATGCTTTCTCTGTGTCTTTTGTCTCTATTTATGTCATCCTCCTCTCTGCTCAGACCTCGACGACGTGGCCCAGTGAACGGAGACGAGTGTTACTTCTGGAGAACCACTGGCTGCCATTTTGGGGACAAATGTCGCTACAAACACATTCCTGATCAGAAAGGCAAGGACAGGAAGCCCTGGCAGCCCTGAACTCAGCTTACTCTCTGCCTCAGTAGTGTGCAGGAAACTGGGATGCACAGACTGAGCCAAAGGAGCTGGCGCTTACTGGACCGGGTTCTCTGGGCTAAAAATATTTACTGTAGCAGAATGGACCAGAATAGTCAAAAGATCAGAGCCAGCACGCAGGCTCTAAGGCAGGGATAGTTACACGTGCCACTGGGAGTATCAAGGTTTTCATTTCAACCAAAGACTATGCTGAACGATATTGTGCAATAGTACAACATTAACCATAAGAGAGTAACAAATTCACCTGGTGTAATCTTTGTTTTGAATGAAAACCTTCATAATCGCAGCCCTTCATGGCACATGGCGACCTATTCCCGCTTTAAGGGATACAACCAAACCTCACAGGCCTACAACATAATGAGGAAGTGAAACCGCCTTGGTCCACTATTGGAAAAAATAAGTAATGGCTCCGTCATGTACAGCAATAATGAAAGGACTCAGTATGGATTTTTCAGGCCAAGGTTCTTCAGTGATGATCCTGGGGACCTTCCTTCTTTAGAAATTTCATCACAAAGCAGTGTTCCTCCCTAATTCTTAAAGTAGAGTAACTTGACCAATACTTTAACTTGCAGTTTGTGAACAGTTTAGGTTTGTCCATGGCCCACAACTGCTCACATCAGTCTGCGGTTCATACTGGGGCTCCATTTCCCACTCGTTGTTCCTGCGCCAATATCAGCACATTGTCCACCAGACCAAAGACTTCCCAACAGACGCACCTTACATTTCAGTACCTCCCCTGTGCAGATGAGGTTTTTTCTTTTAGCCAATAAGCTACAGAGACCCAGAGAGGTGCCTTCATACTGTGCTATGTAGCCTTAGTTAAGATGATCAGACGTGGGTAAATAGACTTGAGGGATTGCAAAACTGTACGTATTAATGCATGGATTAGGTGTATATTTCACTTTATTATACCTATTGGCTGCCTTTTTGTTGAAAGATTGAATACACACACTGCATGCCTGCTCAGTTGACAAGTTATGGAGGACACATTGTCCATCATAACCATACTTGTAGGGATTAGAAGAAGTAATAGAAACACCTGACAATATCATGCAATCCAGTAGAATAAATACTGCCTTTTATGAAGGCTGTAATGTTTTTGGTGAGACTGTGTCAGAGAGGTATTGTTTTAACTAGTTTTTGGATTTGTTGTATTGGATTGCATGAAATGTCAGGTGTGAAGTTCTTCAGTTCTTGTGGACTATAGGAGAGGTAGTTGCGGCACTGATCTGTTTACCCAATGCAAATGAATAGCCTTCTTATGTCTTATGTCGGCATTAGAATATGCAAAATGCTTTCTTGGTGCACTTGCACATCAAACACCACAGTGCTTTATGTCTATGCAAAAGAAAGTGCCGATTTGATTGTCGGTTCTGTGTCAGACACACACTCACCTACCACCTCTGGCAGAAGTAGTCTGTTTTTGTAGGTTGTTGATGTCTATGACAGACATGGCAATGTCACTGATAGACTAGTTCATACTACAGGACAGTGCCTGACAAACATTGCATGTGTAACATGATCCACTTACAGAACCTTTGAACCTTGAAAAGCAGTGTTTCTGACCTTAGGGGGGGTCTCCATTTCAGTATTTCAGTGAACCAAAGAATGCTTCATCTGATGGCTCTGCACTGAAAGCAGCCTTGTTCTTTCATGAGTTTCAACACTAGACAGTGCATTAAAACCTATTGGCATGTGACAACACCTGGCTTAAGTCCACACTACGTTCACTAGTAAACTATGCACAGCATAGTGAGAGTATTTATTTTCCTATTTATACCTACATTTGTGTTTTGTTTTTCTTTTTCACAACATACCTTTTAATTTACTGGTCTTTTTGTCTTTTCACTTTATGGTAGGTTAAAGAAATGTAATTTCTATAAGTCCCCTCTTCTGTTTATTTCTGGCTTGAAGAGGCAAGCATTATTAAGAACCATTTTGTGCAAACACTGTCACATGCTGCACTTCTACTTTTCTCGTTAATACTTTCTGTCTTGTGGCTAAAACTTGTGAAAAAGGAATTGGACACCAAACCTTGTGACTGCACATGTTGTGTTAACAAACTATTTGACAGGTGCTGTTAACTCTGTTGCACAGTGCATTTAATTTTGCAGACTAATAAAATGCATTGGATGTTGCCATAGCATATTTTCACCTTATGGATATTTCAAAATTTGACAAAAGATGTCCCTGAGTTTAATTATATCTATTTGGTATGTTTTTATTATTTTTACCTTGTTTCAAACTATTTCAGGAAAATGCATTTTTAATTATGATGTACACATTGATAACCAGAGCACTGCAATCCTATTAATCTTCCAAATATTTTGTATTATCGTTACTGCACTGCAAAAAAGAGTCTTTTATATTTAATAAATGTATTTGAACCACCTATACCACCTATTTCTGGGTCTCTACATGAGTAATGACACAAACTAGGGAATAAATGTCTGAGGTATGCAGTTATTCTGCTAACATGTCATAAAAATGTATTTTCTGGCAGTAGTGTGTGGTTTTCCTGCCTGCCACAGGGCGGCAGTGTTGTACATGAAAGGTTTGCACTGAAACATGTCACCAACTTAATCAGGCTATGCAGTGCATATACAGTCATCTTTTTGATCTCCAGGAACCAAGACCTTTGCTCTAAGTCATTCCTGATGCTCAAAACCCTGAAGAAGTAAATCAAAGCAGACCAGACTGGTGTGGGGGGAATATGGTAACCCTGTCATCACTAGTAAGAGACACTTGTGTGGCCAGCATGAAAGATGCATTAGGGAATCTGTAACCACCCAGACCAGTGGGAGATGGAGACATGACTAACGGTACTGAGAACGTGTGGGAAAAGCAACCGTTTTGCCACAGATGACATTTTGAATAGAGAGGAACTAAAGCCTGCTGCCACCTGCGAATGCATGCGTAGTCCATGTAGGTGAGAGTTCAAGAGGCTGCAAAATGAAAGGGGAACTCCGCAGATTTTACACATGAAGTTTGGTTTACTCATCAAAATGAGTGCACATCCTGTGTTGCAGTTGTATGATGCCTGCCTTCCAAAGTTCAAAAAATAACCCAGTAACAGAAAGCCTGTGTTACAAACTATAGGTGTGGGGTTTGAAAGAAGTGGGCACTTACAAAGGAGGCAGGGGTGGTCTTATAAAATATGCTTGTTAAAATCAGGATATCTTGGCCTCTGCTGCTTTGATTCTGACCTCTCTTTTTTAAATTCCACTGACTGTGAAAATGCTGTACTGAATTAGTTGAGTACCCCTTTTAAAGTGCATACATGTCCTTTAAAGTTACTGATTTTAGGCTGTGTGAATATCTGCTAAGGATTTTCAATTATTATATATCAGATTTTAGTGGGTGTGTGAAGGTGCTAACACTCAATTTTAACCCCATTTTATAGTCACATTTTATCCCCCTTTGGGGTTAAGGTAAAGATGGCCTTTGATACTTGATCTCATGAGGTCAACCTGCACTCTCAGCCCTTCAACCTGTGCAGCATATCGTCTATACAGTATGTGCCTACACGCTCCTACAGCCAGTATGAAAGTAAAAGCATTATGAAAGCCTGGAGAGACGGCAGTGGGGGTGAGCACGAGGAGGTGCTGTCGTTTGAAAAGGCACTTGTTTATTGTTGGAGAGCATGTATTTATTTCATGCCTCCACAGATTGTGGGTAAGGGCAGAGCCGGCTCGGTCGGTGTAATTAGAGAGGTGGAGAGAGAGAGAGAGAGAGAGCGAGAGCGCGCCCTGCTGCTTCGCTCAGATACTCTTAGTCCTGTGAGCCCTCTGAGAGCACTGTAATGCACTCTCGCTAGCACACACACCCACTGAGCTGTTGAGTCTTGGCACACAGGCAGGGACACCTGTCTAGTCTAGTTTAATTAGTCTGATATGCAACAGTGCATCACAAGTTATAATGGAAGCATGTCACACACAGCAATGATTGTTATATTTTTAACCCCTTTTTCCTTTTGCTTTTTTTAAATTTTTTTTTTTATACATCTCTCTTTCCTCTCCCTGTCGGCCTTGGAGATCCCTCTGATTTGGCCCCGCTAATAGGGGGTCTGCTCTTCCTGTTCGGGTTTACCAGTCAGGGAGGGACCACCATCCTGCCACCCAGTCGCACTATCACTGGCGCACACAAACATTTCAATTACAGCTTCAAAGTTTACATGTGTGCACACAAATACACACATATGTAACGTATGATTTTTTTTTTCATCCTGTTGGAACTCTGCATATGAGTAAGTGTTTTTACGGTCGTGGTTGATGTTTCAGTTCCTACCTCCCCTGTCATGATTGTAATTTTTCATGTCTATGAATAAACCTTGCTGCCTTAAAAAAGGTGCCCACTGAGGTTTACTTGAAAACTGAAATACAGTTTATCAACACAAAAAATTCCATGTTGCTAAATATGTCTCAAATCCTCCCGAAATGACTCAAAAAATAAATAAACAAGTTTCAAACATGTAAAAATGCCTCAGTGGACATCTGGAGGAAACCCAAGTCGGATCAGGACTGAGCACTTAAGTGACCCCGGGTGCCATAAACAGCACTTTTTCCTTGTTATTTATCTGGATCTACACTAATGAGTTAGATCCTTATGCTTTCTATACCATGATGACAAGTTAGACTATAGTAGCATACTCCTGGGCAGGGGTGGTATGGCATATTCTCATCAGTCACGTTCTCCATGGCTACGGTGCGGCTGGACCTATTTTAGAGTTGGTGGTTTGCGGCCATCTCAACAAGGAAATATCTACCCTGTGGTATAGGGAGCTTCTTTAAGACACTTGGAACTTGATGTTTGAAATTATTCTGGAACCAGAGTCTTTCCTGTTGGTTACGTTTACACACGTTCACCCTAAAGCTGTGTAACGCTCTGAGCGTACAGTTGTGTAAAGCATCCTCAGTCTATCAGAGAGGTATAACGAGGCCCAATCAGAGAAAAGCACTTGATTTTATGATGAAAATGGGTTTCATAAAGTTTTCAAGTAAACCTCAGTGGGCAGCTTTTTAAGGCAGCAAGGTTTATTCATAGACATGAAAAATTACAATCATGACAGGGGAGGTGCTAAACATCCCATCCTGAAACTGATGAGTCTTGTGGTTGCTGGAGAGTAATTTCTCAAACATTCACCATATGATTCATTTATCTGTGAGGAACGAATGTTTCATCTCAGAGCTCATTCAGCAATGCTTAACCATATTCATCCACAATTATACAAATGTCAGCAAAGAAAGAAACACAGAATGAGTGAAAATGACAAAATCCTCCATCAGAAGAGGGAACCCACTACTGCGTTGGGGCATTATTAAGACAATATGGTTGCAATCTAATAAACCAGAGAAAGATACCTAGAGGGAAAGGGAGCACAGGAGGAGGGAGGGAGGGAAGAAGGGAGGCAGGGATATAGGGAGAAGGAGGGAAGAAAGGAGGATTGACTAAGGAGAGCATTTAGTAGACACACTCCTTCACTCAGTCACTCTCCCCTAGCCAGTGACGTCCACCACTGCAAACATTTGCTGCCAGCCAGGTAAGTGAACTTTCACCTTACCTTCTCCTTTTACATTTTAAAGAATATTTATTTTATTTTCACGTGATTTCTCAGATATTTTTATTTTTATTATTTTTAAATATATATGCATCTGAGTGCACGTGTAACAGGTGTTTTAAGGGTTGAGATGCTTTTCTCCTCTGGACGTTAACGAGATTCATTTTAAAAATCAGTTAGCTGTAATGCTGCCATAGCTCAAACATTTAGAGGAAACATTTGTTGTTTTAAATGTTGTTCTTACACTGAATTAAGCGGATATAGCCTACAGAATCCGGCTTTATACAATACAAGCTAGATTTTCCTCACTATGATTTACTGAGGCCAGTCTGCAAAGTCTATTTGCTTGTTGTTGGTTTGCTGCTTTATAATTTTATCATCACAGTAGACAAACAGATTTAGTGTATTTTGTGCTCAGTGTTGTCCTGTGGCCTGCAGTGATTTAGTGTTTCAGCGTCTGTCTCCACTACTGCCTTCTTGTTTGGCTGTGTCACTTGTTAACCTCCAGTTAAAACCTGCCTCCTGTTTCTGTCTGGTTAGTTAGCCTTGGGGAATGTTAATTCACGTGAATTGCAATACAAAAGTGCGCTGGTGTAGGTAGGTAGGTAATCTCTAATTACATGCCTATGTTTGGCATGAGTGAAAAGTATTTATTTTATGCATTTAGGCTTCCATTGCATCACTGCAGCAGTGACTAAAATCAAATGTGGGACTATAAAACAAGTCAGGTTGTAGGCCTAGCTCTCTGATTGTTAACAGATAAGACACGACTGCAATGGTAACTGCCTCAGCACACCATTCATTTCTGAGTAAGAGTAAAGAGCATACCGGTGGCTGTGCTCTACCATTGAATAGACTACCTGATATTTGTCCAGAGGATGTCACCATTGTTCCTTTTAATAACCAGGCCTCTCAGGATCTGTACTGGCTGGCTGATTGACTTGTGTGGAAGGGAATTAGGCTACTCAGTCTTAATGCACGGTAGTTTAAGTCTCAGGAAGTACCTAAAAGTGATGATAGATGTTTCTCATTACAGGGAAATTAGCCTATAGCTTTAAACTGGCTGCTTAATTGACAAGCCAGTTAAATGACTCCACTGGTCAATTTAACACAAATTAATAAGATAACGTGCAACATCGTCTAATTTCACAAAAGTAGGGCAAATTGAATCATGCAGTGTTTCAACCTTTACCTGCAGACCCCCTCCTCTCAGTCACGATGACCCGCACCCTCTGCTTGAGCTTCCTTCTCCTGCTGCTGTCCCTCTCCTGTCCCGCTCGTGCTGATCCTCGACGGCCCGTGTCCTCTCAGCGCAGGGCGACTCGCGCACCAGCAGCCAAGGTGCGTTTGGCGAGCAACTTTGCGCACGAAGGGCGCGTGGAGGTGCTGCACAACAACACCTGGGGGACCGTCTGCGATGATGAAGTGGACATCAAATTGGCCAACGTGGTGTGCCGAGAGCTGGGCTTCCAGGGTGGTATAACGTGGGCACACAGCGCAAAGTATGGAGAAGGACAGGGTGAGAGCACTTCCTGTACCAAATTACAATCAAGACACTTTTGGTAGTCAGAAATATTACTGAAGAAAGGTCAAATGTCACCATTTCTTGTAGACCAAAGCCAAACTGACTGGATGTGAGTGATAAGACAAGCTATGATAGGCCTTGACATTTTGATATGTCATAGCAGGAAAACCACAGGTGTAATTAATAATATTAATAAGGGCTGCAGTCCATTTAGCTTTACTAGTTTCAGAGCCCTGCTACTGTACATGCTGGCTCACTGACAAGGCTTACTGACACACTTAATTGAAAGCGAGCCATCATTAATTGTATTAATTACACCTGTGGTTTTTCTGCTATGACAAGTCAAAATGTCTGCTCAGAAAAAGGCCCATTAGATTCACATAGTCATTTTTTAGATTTAAGATGTCTTAGACTCATTGGCAGGCAGCCATATTAGACCAGTTTATCTGAACCTGTCCCCTCAGAAATTTCCATGCCATAGTGTGCTTGCCCCACTATAAGCTAAATGTATGGCTTCACGAAAGGTCCACCAATTAAGACATCCAAAATAACTAACATCATAAAGTGACAAAGATAACTTGTTGTGGGATTTGAGTCTACATCTCGTTAAGGTCGCCTGGCAGGCTGGCAGAGCAAATATATGGGCCAAAAAGGGGCATTTGTTTCAGAATAATGACAGCATTCGCTTGCCAGAATTGTGCAACACTTGCTGTGGTTTATGTACATTCTTTACTGCTGCTTTTAAATCCAAATTAAAGAGAAGGTTGAGTGGATTCAAGGAGCAGGATCTACAGCACCCTGCCTTGTAAAATACTGTGTATCTACTGCTAAACACGCCGCTAAGGTGCAACCCTAAATCAGCGTGCCAGTAAAAGTCAAGTGTTAGGTGTTTAGGAACAGATTCTGGGCCCTTGTGTAGATGCATTACCCAGTCTGTCTATTGAACAATCAATGAAAATCACAATGAATGAAGTAAAGAATTGTTTATCCTTTCACAAGGCCCAATATGGATGGATAATGTACGCTGTGACGGCTCAGAGAAGTCCTTGAAGGACTGCAAACACAACGGTTGGGGGGTGAATGACTGTAAACACTCTGAAGACTTGGGGGTGGTGTGCACCACTGAGCGCAGGCTGGATCAGACAACCAGTAGAGGCCACATCACTGCCACCAGGCCCAATGGCAGCCCCGCAGCTCAGTGGCAGGGCCCTGTGGCCAGCCGCAGGCATCCAGCATATGGCTATTATGGAAACGGACATCCACATGAGATCCCCAGGTTTCAAAGACACTATCAGGTACAGCAGTTTACTTCTGATACATTTCTATCAGATATTACATATATTTTCTTAGAAAGACACGTAACAGTAGATGTGATGTGCATCTTCCCCAAGGGTCAAAGTAAGGTGCAAATTGAGGAGGTCCGGCTTCGTCCCATCCTCATGGCTACCAAGAGGAAGAGCCTGATCACAGAGGGTGTGGTGGAAGTGAAGCATGCTGGGAGATGGAGGCAGGTTTGTGACCTGGGTTGGAGTCTCAACAGCAGCCGGGTTGTGTGTGGGATGCTTGGCTTTCCAGAGGCTACGCAGCACAATGTCAAAACATACAAGTGAGTATGAATCTTTCCTGCTAGCTGCACTAAGAACAACACAATTTACCTTTATGAACTCAAGTTATTAGATTACAAAACACTGGGCTGTGGATTGTAGTTCAGAGGGGCAACATGCTATGCCATGCATCCCATTGTTAAGTGAATAAAAACACATCCTGAAGAATATAACAACAACAATGGCATCCCGTTTAGAGCCACTTTGAGTAAAGGCCTTTTGTTGGGCTTATCTTCCTCCTCCAGCCACTTCTTCCCTGTGTCCCCCTTTGCTCCTCCCCCTCCCTTCCACAGCCTCAGGATGATGATAAAGGGATCCCTGTCCCCTCTCTACTGCCCTTTCTCTACACCCCTCTCTAGGCAAATCACCTCTGCTCACCTCATTACCTCTCTCTCACACTCTCACCCTGTCTCTCCCTGATGCTATCTTCAGCTTGCAGCTCTCAGACAAACAGCCCCACTTTAACTTTTAGATTCCCATGCTGAGGTGTAATATCACTGCTGATTGTGCTTTAACTCTCCCATCGATACCATGTGTGAGACAGAGGTAGCTATTGGAGAGCGGGATGAGGGTCTGAAGCGACTCGTCTTATTGGCAGGGCAGCCTCTGCAGGCTTGAGTCAGCCATGCATCTCTTTTACATCCCACTCCACCAGCGTGCATGACATGCTGCCAGTGTGTGTGTGTATGCGTGTGTACTAGCGCTAGATATCATTTGAATTTTATTTTAGACTGTTGCCAATACAATACTTTAGTCTTTAGTACCAATACCAAAACTTTCAATAGGTTTGTTCAGGGAACATAGTGTGTATTCAATGTGTATTTAACAAAATAAGCCAAACTTCTCAAATTCATCAGTATTTAAAACACAAAGCAACTAAAAGAGATCTTTGCTAAATAAAGCACATTCTAAAATTTGAAAAAATTAAAGGATAAATAAACAAGAATGAACAAATATTGAGACCATGTTTTGGTACTTTTGGCACATTTTGGCCGCTACTCAAAAGAAGAGTTTGACATTTTGGGAAATACGCTTTTTTTAACTCAGCTTAGCATAAAGCCTGGCTGTAACGAAATCCACCAAGCAGAACATGTAATGCTCACATATTAACATGTTATATTTTGCTTGTTTAATCTGTAAAAAAAAAAAAAACCCAGAGCCATATGTATACAGTCTTTATGCTAAGCTAAGCTAACTGTCTGCTGGTTCCAGCTACATGTTTAACTGACAGATATGAGAGTGGTATCAATCTTCTCTTCTAACTCTCAACAAGAAAGCGAAGAAGCGTATTTCCAAGGTGGCTCCTTTTATTCCTTTAACACACATCTACAATTCCTCTCCTCCCTCTGACAAAAAAACATTGACAGTGGTTTTTGGGAAGGTTCTGCTCTTAAACCACAGGAGGACCACACATTAGCAGAGAATTACTCCATTGCTATTATAAGAATGAATAGTGTCTGACCATTGGCTGTCCTCAGTGGAAGGGGGACCCAGTTGGATCTAGCTCCTGGAGAGCTGCCGGCTCTAGGTGATTCACAGTTTAGCTATTCCTTCCTTCTCTTGGCCCGGGTTATTCTGACTCAACTGGCGACAGACCGCAACATCTGCTCTGTACTGTAGGTGCTAGATTCCTCTTGCTACTGAAAGGCTGTAACTGTTGAGGGGCTAACTTATTTGTTTTATAGACTTTTCTGACTTTTTATTGACCTTACAAACTGCCCCTATTGGAGCACACTCACTCGCTGAAAGTATTTCTGCATTGCCCTTGAATTAAGCTATCTCCGCTGAACTCTGTGTTATTGGGAACACAGTGACGCTATAACTGGATTCTATTGTTAGAGGAGGGCATCATCAGGCATCATATCTTCAGTAATAAAAGGTCCTCAGAATGAGGTGTCGTTGAACAGCCCGACCTGACTCTGTACACGATCTGTACAGGATCATTTATTAGAGCGCAGCTTCCCCGCATTGCAGGTGTGATGCTTTTCATGCCTCTCTTCGATTTTCTATCGTAGTACAGATTCGCCACTTAATGCAAAGAATGAGAGATGAGAAGTAAAAGTAATAGCTGAGTGAGGAATCAGATGGGTAGATTTGTATGGCTGCAACATACCAGACTTGGCTGTTCACCAAGATGAGAGATATGACAGAGGAGGACAGGACTGCTGTAGCTTGAAGGGCTTGGAGTGAAGCCCGCAGGGAATCTGCTCTCTGGCTGTTTCGGGATGTTGTTTTTAAGAATCCCTCTAAGGTCAAGGAAAAGAAACTTAAACAATAGCCCTCTATGGGCTCTTTTAGTCTTTGACCTAAACCACAACAAAGTGGATAATACTGTTTATCCAACATATCTGCTTCTAAATATACAGTGAAAAGTGTGGGCTAACGTATGCCATTATGTTGATTTTTTTATTGTGTGTGTAAAATTTAAGGCTCTGGCATGGAAGCAGTCGTGACTTGATACGTCTTGGTCTGCCTGTCCCGGGTATGACCTGGTGTTTTGCTGTAGCCTCAGGCGCTATACTGGTCGGAACCACGATGATGTGTTTGTTTCCAAATCTGTATCTGTTTTCTATCTACATAGATGGGTACTTGTTCTCTCTCAACATGTGTTTTTGACTTCAAACTGGTTCTAGGTGTACATGTCTCAACATCTTAGCTGTCAGTGATAAGTTATTTTACAGTATTTGGTTTCTAAAAGCAGTATGAAACCCTATCTTTGTCAGTATTGGGATGTTTATATACAACCAGCAGTTACAGGAGAATACTTGAAATACAGGTAATGCTGTTTCAGCCTTGACTTAGGGGTAATTGTAAGGATTGCACTCTGACTGAAATTGCCACTGTAATTATAATTACAAAATGTGAGCAGAGTCACCGAGAAACAATTGGGTTGAGACAATATGATGCTCAGTTTTCATGTAACATCTTCCACTTTAACGGTTGCCAGAAAAGCTTAGGATTGTATTGCATGGTTTGACCAAATTTAGCCAGTGACATACCCCCCGTTTCTCCACCTTGCTCCAAGTCTCTCAGTCCATTCTTAGAGATCCCGGACCATGCCATGTCTCTGGGCTCTTTGTGTCTCTTGGATGAGACTCTGAAGATGCTGTAATTACAGGTTGGTCAGGACCAAGGCTCTCCGGGGTTTCTGCTGAGAGTGAAAAAACACCCCCAATTATAGCTGTGTGTGTGAGTGAGACTAAGACAGAGTTGGCTATGGAGGAGGAAGAGAGTAACATGAGAAGGAGGAGATGGAGAGAAAGAACAAGAGCAGCAGACGAGCCAGATTTTCGCTTGCTCGTGTGAAATATGTCCAATTACAGCTGCAGTTTGCAGTGCAGCCCGCTGTGTCAGCAGCTGTCTGCCTTCCTCTGTCACCGTGGTGATTTGGGGACTTAACCGGCATTTTATGTTTAATTATGTTTGAGCTGAAATTTTCTTATGATGAGGGTATCATTTTCAGGCTTTTGGGTGACATTTTGTGTGACCGAGTCTGGTTTTCCTGTCTGATGTCTGTGTGATCTTCCTCAATGACCTTCTCTCTAATTTATTTGACCAACTCTTAATTTCTGTATGCATGCCGGTGGCTATTTTTGTGGTGCGGAGCAGACTGTGGAAGCCGGATTTCAAAACTGAGTCGAAGCATAGTGATTTTTATCAGCTCACTCTGGTCTGCATGGAAATATTTAGCAGCTATTTGACACGCAAGATCATTTTCATAGATACTCAAAGCAGGGCAAAATTAAATCTTAAATATTTTATAGTGGTTTCATTATGCTCTGTACGAGAAATAATATGTTTCATTTTGACCTTTGTTTTCATTTTTCTTTAGTTGAGCGTTAGGTCCACTGTTAAGATAACTTTTTGATGTGTACTTTAAAAGGAGCAGATTAAACTAAAATATACAAAAACTAAAGTTTATACCCTAATAAAATGTTCCCTTTCACCCAAAAGTTGTGTTTTCTGATGCATGAAGATACTATTCACTGCAGTTTACAGTAAACAAGGTCTCCTTGTAGCAAGAACCGCTCAGAATATGCTTCTGGTAGCACAAACGGGAAAAAATGCAAATAAAATGCAGATGAGGTCATGAGTTCCCCTAGTGATTAAAAAATAGCAAAAGGGTTTGTGCTTGCAATGCAGATGGTATTTTTAAAATTTGCACTCTGACTTCTGTATTATTGATTTTGTAGACACATTTTCGAGCATTTTGAAATTTAAAAAAAATATACATTTTACATTTTGTTTTTAGAAATAAAGCCAGTGAGCAGTGTGAGGGTGATGAAACCCAAACAGTGGTGTAATGTTTGTCTTTTAACAGGCGGGTGGGACTCCCTATCATTAGCCTCTGTTCTCTTGGCTCCACAACAAGTGCTGGATACACCGTTTGGTTAAGCAAGACTGATGAATGCTGTGGAGGTGGAAAACAAACTAATACTGAGGCTGTCTGTTTATTGCATCAGCACACAGCTTGTAGAGAAATGCTCACATACTGCTCATATTACCTATTACAATTACATGCAGTTATATAGAATTAGTTAAACCCTTCATAACTTAAGATAAAGACCTGATTGTTAGTTATTTGATTTTATATATTAGAAAAGTGACATTTATGCATTTTATCTTCCTTGAGTGAAGGTCAGCATTAACAAACAGTGCTGTAATTCAGTCAAATGAAAGACCTGAAGGTATCATTTACAGCCTGTGTAGTAGTCCTGTTGGTTTCTGAAGAGGGAAAATGGTTAGCTGATTGGTCTGTGGTGAGGTCACAAACAAGTCACAGACATGTGTGCCTCATGGGAAAATGTGTGTGTATGTGTAGTGCATGCTCCTCGCTGTCTATCCCCGATGACATGTTACTGCAGAGCCACATGGTAGACACATTTAAGATATTTTACAAGTGTAAAATACTGTAAAGAATAAGTGTTAAATTCTATACAATGTGTCAGTCGCAATTTACAGCAGGTCTCGGGACATGACACACGGCTTTATTTAGAGCCATGCACGTGATTTAAAATTATGGGATTTTTTTGCCTCATCAAGTCAAATGGTTTGATATAGCTTTGAAAGGTAGCAAGCAAGGCTATTTAAGCTATTCTTACTAGATTTCATTTACAGATGTTCATAATTTAAGCACTTCATTGAGCGCCTCAGAGCTGTATTTGTGCTTCAAATGGGCCTGAAAAACGACCTAAAGTCTATTTAAAGAGTGTTGTTCAAAAATAGCGTCTGTAATTTGCACCTCTATTTGCTAAATGATTGCTGAAATGAAAGTATACTTGTCTTCCTTACCAAATACTAATATTTTTTGATGAAAGGTTTCTTCTGGCCCATTGACTACTTACAGCATCAGGAAACAAGTTGTTGTGTGATTTTGGAAAGTGTTCAGTCAGCAGTCCATGACTTCACACAACCATCTACATATCATCATGTCAATGACAATGCTTCTCTTGATTCCAACATCCTCAGTTTGTTTTTAAGGTTTTTTGCTTTACCTTTACGGGAATGTCTAGAGTTCATGTCAGAAATTCAAATATTGACCTTCCTGTGCTTTCATACAAACATCCTTAGATATGTTTGTTTCTTTAAAGGGGCATGCCACTGAAATCAGCATGGGAGTATTTTTTAATGATGTTTTTTTTTTTTTTACCACAAAAAATGAAAACCATTTAAACCTCCCACACTTGTGATGCCATGCTGATGTACAGCTCCACAGAGATTAAACTTGAAAAGATGTGTTTGTGCGTGTGCTTCGCTGATTTGATGGAAACTACACCTCACCAGCTCATTTTGATGAATGCCAGTTTTAAGTGTTTTAGAGCACATGTTAGAGCCCAATAAACACTATAGACTACATATTCTGGACATTGGGTGGACGTTAGAGCGCATGTAGAGCCGGTCGCCCACTGATCGCAGGGTTGGAGGATCGATCTCCAGCTCCTCCTGTCCACATGTTGAAGTGCAAGATACTGAGACTGAGCCCCAAATTGCTCCTTATGGTCAGGCCACCTTACATCTGGGCTACCATCTGGGCTGAGTGTGTGAATGGGTGAATGAAAGGTAAAATTGCAAAGAGCTTTGGATAAATGTGCTACATAAATGCTGCCATTTACAGTGTATATAACACTGGTGGTGCAGCATATATAGCACCACCAGAATATCTGTAATATACCACTATTGGCCGATAATGGGCCCTTTAAAATGTCAGAGTAGGGATTTCTGGCAAGACTTCACCTACTTCCAGGGTGCAAGTCTGAAGAGGTCAAAACTCCAGCAATCCTTGTAGTATACAGAACAACTTTATTGTCCTTTAAAATATCAGTCAGGCAGTAGCGTGTCTATCTCTGAGTGTTTTGGTGTAATTGATGTGAATGTCAGTGATGGTGCATGCACTTTGCAGTGGTTTGAGGATGTCCTGGCATGGTCTGTGTGGCATGTCTGCTCTGCGTGTCTGCCAAGAGAACAGAAGGCTTTCCTCTTCACCGCTCCCCCGAGTCAGCCAGCCTACTTGCTGCATAAATCTTTATTTGGTTCTGGCATTTCTCGGACGTGCGGCGCAGCGTACTGCCAGAGTTTTTGTTTGTATATCGTGCTTGGTCAAACCCTGTTTTCCCAAAAGTGTTGTACATCACTGATGTTGAATGTCATGATTTTTTGGACCGCGTGTGGCTTTGGAGGTTAATGACATAGTTCAAAATATCTTGTGTGTGTGTTTTTTTTATCCTTTTATAGTTCTTACATCCTGTAGTTATGTACAGATCTCTGTTATGTTGCAACAAGGAATGCTAAAGTCTTATATTCAAAGGGTCTATGTTAGTTTAAAGGGCAAGTACATCTTATTTAATGTAAAGCAGCACATTCCTGTTGAACACTTCTCCTTATGTTGGTGACAGGAAGTACTGTTGCCTTATAGCTCAGGAACATATGATACACTGGCCACTTATTCTAAACATAAACACAGTAAACACAGTAAATAGCAAGCAGCCCACTTTCCAGATGGAAATATATGTTACTGGACCTATAAAGCAAGAAAGAGAGACAGAAAGTGAAGTTGCTGAAAGAGAACGTTAACAGTGCACTCTTCCTTAAACTATACCAATCATCAGCATCAATATACCTAACTTTACACTCACCACAAAGCCGCACGCACAGCTCATTCTGGTTTTATATAGAGAAGTTCTATTTGGAGCTGTATGATTCATTTTTTCGATAGTGTTGGCGCCTGAGCTGTAACTATTTTAAGTCATCACCAAGTAGCCCAGTAAGACGACTTTTCTAGTAATAAGACAGTCGATGTGTATATACTTGTGCCACTACTCGCTGTGGCAGAAATCCTTCCTGTGTGGCCAGGGTACATATAAAACAAACAGCAGATGCTACAGTATATCCTACAGTCACTACCTCTTTGCATGAGAAATTGGTCACCCAGGTCACCTCACAGGGTGATATGTGTGTGTGTGTGTTGGTAACCTCAACAAATATACAGATCTGATAGAACTAACATTTCTGCTCTTTGGTTCTTTTACAGGAAAATATGGGATACCAAGGTTGCAGATCTTTCAACAAGGTAATAAAAAGACAACTATTTCTCATGCTGCCTTATTTGACCTCACTCATTTTATAACTCTGTGAGATACTGGCAGACCTAACGAGTTGAACTTCATTTAAAGGCCCTGAAAACCTATTTTCTCAATCAGCTTCTTACTATGAGTGATGGGGTCCTACATGAACGCAAAATGTTCCGTCAAAGTCTGAGCAGATTTGGTTATTTCACATGATAGATTTCTGTACTTGAGTTTTTGTCCTTTCTTTTCTCACTGATTTGAAGGGGGCGGAGCTCAGTTGGAACATTTGAATGAAAATGTGATGAACATTGTGGGGTTGTTTTCTTGTGTTGCCAGCAAGGTCAGTTAGAAGATTAGCTGAGTTTTTGAGTGTTAAACTCTTAATAAACAATAACTAAGGATGTTTTTTTTCTGAACTTTAGCTTTGATTGTTGCTAATTAGGTTATAAATATTTAATGTTGAAAAATACTAAGGATTTAAAACCAAGCTGTTAAAATATATTACCAAAAACGTTCTTTCTAGATTGAGCCTCATGTCAAAGAAGAAGGGATTCTGGGTAGAAAAAGTTCACTGTCTGGGCACTGAGAACACCCTGTCAGAGTGCCTCGCTCAGCTGTCAATCCCTCGTAGTACCATCCCTTGTAAGAATGGGAGACATGCAGTGGTCAAGTGCGTACCAGGACCTCAGTTTGCTCGCATCTCCTCAGGAAGACCCCAGGCCCCTTATCCAGTTGTGGTAAGATTAATAAAGTTAGGCCTACACTAGCACAATCATACAGTGTGTTTATGAAGTGCGTGTAAACTTAGTTATATTCCCTTTGCTGCCCTGTACAGCCTGTGCGTCTGAAGGCTGGCCCCAGGCTGGGTGAGGGTCGCGTGGAGGTGCTCCGAGACGGAAAATGGGGGACCATCGTGGACCACATGTGGGACAGAACTGCAGCCAGTGTGGTGTGCAGAGAACTGGGCTTCGGTGCCGCCAAGGATGCCCTGCATGGAGCCTTTATGGGTCAAGGTGAGAGAGAGAACTGCTGTTGCTCAGAGCAAAGGCTTTCACACTTAGGACTGGAAGTTCTGGAACATTTAATCTAGTTGTTTTGAGTCTGCAATTTGGATGTTTGAATGTGTTTATAATGCTTCATGGTATTCCAGAGAAAACAGGGTGCCCTTTTCCAGTGTTTTGCTTATCTTTTGCTTATCTTAGACGCCGCACCCGTCTGCCCTGACTGATCAGATAATGTATGGGCTTGTGTATTTGCCTGTCTGTCTGTGTATGTTACCTCGTGAAGCTGCAAATGTGTTGATTGCAGATCTCCAGCTGTGATTACATGAGTCCTGTGCCAGGGCTACCAGCTGCCCAAGCACCATGCACATGTGCACACACACACACACACACACACACACACACACACACACACACACACACACACACACACACACACTGACACACTGACACACAAAATGTAATACTATAAGCCATGGTGATTTACATTGGCATTTGGTAACTAAATCCACAGAAATACTGTTGCTAACTTCAAGCAAGCTTTTCATTTTACTCACTGAGTGCTGTGGTCTTTTTCCTTCGATTTCAATTTTCCAGCTTTGGTGATGCACACAGATTCAGCCAGTATCCAGCTGTGAACTTGGTGTCCCCACCCTTACGAGATGTGAGAACGGTTTCCCCATGCCTCAGGCTAGGGTGCAGTCTCTAATCATGCTGATCGAGATGAAATGTGGGATGACAGTCTGCTGGTTTAGCTTTCAGTTGATCATACAAAGGATATTTTTGTATGTGTTGGATTAGTCCCTTTTATTTTTTAACCTCATAAATTGGGTTTTCTGTAGATTATGTGATTTATGCTACCTTTCTTTTTGATGAGTCTAACAGAACTAAAATGTGGTTTAGTTGGCTCCTCTGAGGGGACTTATGTTGCACACCCCTTGTCGTCTTGTTTCAATCAGCACCTTTAGTCGTTGGGTCAGGCTTCAGGTTCAATGTGGTTCCAGCAGTCTGAGACAGAGGTGTTTAATTGTCAGGAGGGGTCAAAAAGCTTTAAATTTTCTACCTAAAATAGATTTTCCCTGATCTAACCACTAAGCTACATTTGTGTATGCAAGCGTACATGTGCTAGCATGTATATCTGGGTGGTTGTGGTGTGTGTGCATGTAATAAAATCAGTCTCAGAATTATAACATTAAGATGTGGCTCTGTTTGGTTTGACAAATGGCAGGTTTACCCTCTACTTTTACCTCATATTACTCCTGTCTCGACTCTGGAAATGCAGGTTTCCTATACCATGCTTCCTGAGTTGGTGAGTCACTCACTCACACACTTTGGGCCCTATTTTCGTGGCGGCATAACGGCCGGCGCAACGGCCAGCACAGGCTGCGATCCAGCTGTTTTCCCAAACCTTGAAATTGGCTTTGCCAGTCTGTGCGGTATTTTGGTGCACAGCGCAGAGCGCATGGTGCACAGGTAGGAGGTTCATCCAAATGATGCAGTGCAAAGCGAATTGTTGGTATTTTGGTGGAAATTAGTCTTAGACGTAGCTCTGAGAAGAGACGCCTCGGAACCATGTCTGTTTCTGGCGCAGCATCATTCAGCTGCCTCTTTGATGATCTTCACAACAACAGCAAACTAAATACTAAATAAACCAAATGCGCAGAAATAAGGCAATAATGCTTGAAATGTAAATAAACAATTTAATTAAACACTCTCCAACTAGTAGAAGCGGAAAATCTGGATAAAGCAGGGAAGTCTGTAAATCAGTCTGCATTTATCTATAAGTTAATATGATTGATTCTTACAGTATCTGTTGTCCACAGCTGCTTTATTCTTCATGAAAAGCTTCTTCTTCATCTGAAGGCAGCAGGGCAGATTTGTTGATAAATCTGCAGCATCCGAATTGAGAAGTGCTGCACCAGAGCGCAGTGCCATTACGCACGCTGTTTACCGCGAATGAATTACATGCAAATGACACCAGGCTGCTACAGAATAACCACACACACACCTTTACACACATCAGGCTGGTTGGCTCTAACTCAGTGTTCTACCCATTTATGCGAGAGACATAGGATTACCAGAGCTCATTAATCCTGTCTCCTTTCCAACTTAAAAAAAAAATCAGCTTATGAAGCAAACGCTGCTTTGTCACATTTTAAGATATGTCACAATTTACAACTTGAAATACAGTAAAATTGTGAATGAAATAGCGTCAGATTTATGCAATCATATAAACTGCTTCACAAAACCATTTTTTATTATTTGCTTCTGTCATCATTGTACTAACAACTGTTAAAAATGGTGCCACTCTGCACCATCCAGACAACAACATGATTTCCTGGAGAAACATCTTTCCATTTGTTGAGCTATTGTCATCATGTGTCTCCACACCCTCCTGAACCAAAAAAGCAGGTGCACTTGAGCCACACACTCCGTGCACCCAAGATGTATCGCTTTGCGTTTGTCGTTGCGCTTGCGCGATTGAAGTAGGGCCCATAAACACACTTCACATGAACTATACATTCATACTATTTTCCCACACACACACACACACACACACACACACACACACACACACACACACACACACAGTACAGTACTCTCCCTTTCTATCTGTCTCTGTCTTACACTTACATATACACTGCCATTGCAGGATACTTCAAAGTCCTCTCACAGCTTCCTTTCTATAACATGCACTCTGTTAGACATTTTACTGTGACATATAATTTTCCATGTGCTTGAAGGCCACATAAACACAGGCCCATATGTCGTTGGAAAAGGCCTAAATTAGACTCTTTAATAGAACAAACCCTCCCTGAGAAAGATGTCCTGAAGGAGTGAATTGCTTAAAATGCAGTTTTGTACAAGCGTTTAAGTTCTGCATACAGTATATTTCTCTTTAAAATCAGTATATCTCAAAAAACATCAACATTTTGAGTTAAATGGCAATAAACTCAAGTACACTTGCTTTCTGTCTGCACATGAAAAAAAACAACCCTCATGATTTCTATCAAATCATTCAGTCAGCAGTCTGTAGCAACAAGACCCCACAGGAGATAAAGTTTGTGGTCGAATGACTAGTTGGCTCACTCACTCATCAGATTTGTTGAAATGCTTGCACATATGCACTTACCTGCAAGTGTGGTATACAGGCACACACAAGCACAGAGTATCCCCCGCTGGGATAAGTGAAATGTCACCTTATAACTCGTTAGCCAGCTTTGAAATCATGTTGACAAAGGAAACAGGACTTTGATGTTGGTTGGCTTCCACCATCTAAAAGTCCACAAGCAGACAGATGTATTTACGGACTTACATGATTTTAGCACTTGGCTAAGAAACAGATCTATCTGATGACAGAAAGTTTGTGTTAGAGGCATAGAAAGAGACATTCCATGGAAAGAAAAACACTACACACACTACATTAATGTGCCTAAAATGGAGTGTAATTTCAGAGAGGAAAAGAACAGGGTTTCCCTTGTAACCACTAACCAACTATTTGGGCTATTCTCAACAAGAATGTGACTGATGTTAGCCTGTTTCCGTCCCATAAAGTCAAATTTCTAATCTGTTCAAATGATCTGTGGCATCTGCCAATTCTAATTATATGGTAATCAAGCTCAACCTGTTTCTTGTAAATACTGAATTTAAGCTACCACATTTACATTATGCCTCAGTGTTGCTCTCATAGTTGTATCTGCTGTCAATTTCATGATTTGATCTTTTGTGAAACTGATGTCAGGGAGAATGAAAGTGAAGGAAATTTTCTAAGCTCTATTCAGACTCCATTTGTCAACCCTCTAACTCCCATCATCATTACATTTATCATCACCATCAGTTAGTTAAATTACAGGGACAGTGTTTCTATTTCCTTTCTTGACCAACATTGTTATTTTACTGTGTAATTTTGCCCGTGAAGTACATATACATATAGTGTACTATATGTACATAAGAGAGTTAAACACCCTGAATGCCTGTGTGTATGTTTGTGTGCATGTTAAGTGTGTGTGGCCAGTTTCTTGGAATTGTTCAGGTTTTCGTGGATTTCCCACACTAAAGTTTAAATAGAGCATGTCACTGTTCATTCTGAGGATCCCTTGGGTTGGCCCCGTGTTTCTCTTGATAACTTAAACAGTGGGAGTTTTGATCTAGTTTGTGGCCTTTACCATGCAGATAGAAGCGGAAGTGGTTTAGATGTGTCTTTTTCATACGTATGAACCCACGCATGGTGACCAATATGGAGGCAGGCCTACAATCTACTAAAACCAACACAGAGACAGATTGGGTTTGGCTGCAATCTGGTCCCCACCATTTCAGTCATCTTCTTTTTCGCCCTTCTTTCTTGGTTTTTCTCTCTTTCCCCCGGTTTCTGTGGTTTTGGTTGTGTTTATTTTAATGCAACCTCATCTCCAAGTTTGCAGTTTGTGCCTTTTGTTTTAAGAAAACACTGAAGCCATAGTTTGTTCTGTGTTTTCTTATACTGCCATCATTATGGCAGCAGCTGTTTGCTTTCACAAAATCTTAAGCTTTTTTTCCACCATCTTCTATGTTGTTTAGAGATTATCTGGTTTTAAAGGACAAACGAATAGTAGTGAAAGTATTTTATATTGCTGACAAAGATTTGGACTGCTATGTTCACCCAGGGTGGTGGACTACACACAATGTTGTTGTGGTTGTTGTTGTGCATAAAGCAACAGAATGGAGGTAATGAGGTGCGACAGATCCCCAAAGTAGATGTTGGTGGTGCTGTTGCTGCTTGACTTGCAGGAACATTTCGTCATGACAGATAGGAACTTTTCATTGTTGATATGACGCTAAAGTAGAGAAACCACATTCATGCGAAAGGAATACAGAGCCTTGCATGTGTGTGTGCTCCTTTTCATGATAAAGTCTGCTAATGTGATTGTGTCTACGTCGTTGGGTGGCTCCAAACAGTGCGCAAGAAATATTGCCCTTCAGTTATGTCCATGCTCTTCTGGTTTCTGTATCTCCCTGCTTTATTTTTGTCAGAGTAGTCTACCACATCTCCTCCTTCCTCTTCAGGTACTGGACCTATCCATATGAACAGTGTCCAGTGTATGGGGTCAGAGCACTCCATCCTAGACTGCTTCTTCCAGGAAGTCCAACCGTGGACATTCAAACACAGCCAGGATGCCTCAGTACGCTGTAATGTCCCTAAGACTGGCATAGAGAACACGGTATGAAAACTACACTATCTCAAGACACACACCTTTCAGCTTCAATCATAACAAATCACCCATTTAATCCCTTTAATCGAATGGATTTCCAGGTGCGGCTTGCAGGTGGTAGAGTCCCATCAGAAGGCCGTGTGGAGGTGTTGATAGAGGTTGGGGGTCGTAAGCGCTGGGGCTCTGTCTGTAGTGAGAACTGGGGCATCAACGAGGCCATGGTGGTATGCAGACAGCTTGGCTTGGGCTTCGCTGCCAGCGCTCATCAGGTAACAATCCCCCAGACCAACACAACATCCATAACTGACAAGGTGACAGCAAGCATGTCATTTTGATCTCTGATTATAGTGCCACCCCTTAAACCACAACATACACCCAGCAACATCAGTGTCTAAAATTATGGGCATGATATCCTAAATGAACAAACAATGTAGCACTCCCACCTCTAAACCAAGTAGGGTCATTTTGAAAATGTCAGACTAGAGTGGTCAGAGGCATCATTCCTCCAAGATTTGTCAAAATCCCATCAGCAATGTCTGAGTTATTGATGAAAGAACAAACAAACAGATGTTTAAACAAATGAACACATGGAGGCCAATCCATAGTCACAGCCCCTATGTTCACTGTGGTGGACAATGAGCTATGATACTGCTCATTGATAGAAAACCTGATGTCCTGTGCTCCCCACCCCCCACGCCCTCCCTTTGACAGGAGACCTGGTACTGGCCCGGTGATCCTAATGCAGCTGAAGTGATTCTCAGTGGAACTCACTGTGTGGGCACAGAGCTTTCCATTCAACAGTGTCGTCGCAACAACCATGTCCATTGTCCCAGAGGAGGTGGAACTAAGGCTGCTGGGGCCACCTGTTCAGACAGTAAGCTGAGCCATCTTCCTGTAGCTCCCTATCTTCTCCTCTGGTTTTGAATTTGTTTGAATCCTAACATAACCTCTCACATCTGACCTGCTTCAGCGGCACCTGACCTCGTTCTGGATGCCCAGCTGGTCCAGGAGACAGCCTACCTGGAAGACCGACCCCTCCACCTGCTGTCCTGTGCCAATGAGGAGAACTGTTTGTCCTCGTCTGCTGCCAGGATGAACTGGCCTTATGGCCAGCGACGCCTGCTGCGCTTCTCCTCCCGCATCATGAACATGGGTCGGTCCGATTTCAGACCCAAAGCAACAAGAGAGAGCTGGACATGGCACCAGTGTCACAGGTAGAGCATCCCTGAAGAGTTTATGGAGGTGTTACATTCGCTTAGGTGTGTAGGTTGTTGCAATGGAAAGAACTGTTTAAATACTTACTATTTGTGGGATGTTGTGGTTGCCCTTGTGGTTAAGTGTTTTTTTTGGGGGAAACTGTGGTTTGGAGTGTCCTGGATACAGGTGAGCTGTGGTTTTTAGTGGCTGTCAAAAATATTCCTGTTCCTCGTACAAAATTGCTTGTACGTGCATTAATGACATAGCTCCCTCCACGTTGAGTAATGTGAGTTATATTTAATTTAATTGCGTTCAATTGCTGCCAGGAAAGAAAACATGCTGAAGTGTGATCTCTGTGCCAGTGCACTTATGGTTTGACGAGGGGTCTGCAGGTAGCATGCAACATGGGCATTAAACATAAGAGCCTTTGTCTGTCACTGGCCTCAGCAGCATTTTGTCCATTAGTTGTAAATATCAGTAAGTTAGTTTCTTGTCAGATGACGAGAGCACTTTCAGGCCTGTCGTCATGAGAGAAGAAGGAGCCATTTGAAGCCCACAGTATTGGCTGTGTGAAATGTGTCCCAGTAAGTTACAGGTGGCCTGAAACAGTGTTGTCATCTCTCCAGATTCATTAGCCGCCCTGTAGCACGTGTCTGTAGAAATGACGGTTGAACCAATCCAGTTGCCACAAGTCGGGTGTAATACAAAGGACAGGGTAGCCCACGCATGGTCAGATCTGCCTCAGTTTGTTACAACAACACATCAGAGCTATGGATGTGTGTTTCAAAGCCCTCCATTCACTCAGAGCGAGTAAACAGCTCAACCAAGCTGACGCTAAAACAAGCTTCTGTGAGAGGTGTTACGGTGACACCCACGCTCATGTTCAAGCAGTGAGGTCATTAGGCTACAAGCCATAGGGAGCCAGTGTTCAGTTAACCTAAATGCACACACTCATAGACGTACAGACACACACACACATACATACACACTCTCACCTGGACTTTCCCTTCTGTCGTCCCAGGCACTACCACAGCATCGAGGTGTTCACACATTACGACCTGCTGACTCTGAATGGCACCAGGGTTGCAGAGGGACACAAGGCCAGTTTCTGTCTGGAGGACACGTACTGCCCTGACGGTAATGTTCACCACTATTCATGAGTCCCAGTAAAATACTCTTTCCCATTAGTGACAGGAAATTAATATCAATATTTCAGCTACAGCTATTTAGATTTTTACTTTGTGGTTAATGTATTAGATCACTGCTGTTGTTTTTTGTTCACTCTCCATTTACTTGTTATATCATGGATGAAATAACTCATGAAAAAGCAGCGTTCACATGTAGTCTAACGCAATTCAGGAAGCTAAAGGCTCTTAAAAATAACAGGGAGTGCCAAGCATTAAATGAGCTTTGATGTTGTGATTGATAATGTTGTTGGTGTGTGTGTGTGTGTGTGTGTGTGTGTGTGTGTGTGTGTGTGTGTGTGTGTGTGTGTGTGTGTGTTAGGACTCCAGAAGCGGTTCTCCTGCTATAACATGGGTGATCAGGGTATCTCTGTGGGCTGCTGGGATACGTATCGCCACGATATTGACTGTCAGTGGATTGACGTGACAGATGTACGGCCAGGAGACTACATCTTCCAGGTCAGAAGTCATTTTATATTTCTCAGTTCTCCCCTTTTGCAGTTTGGGTACATTTCACCATTAATTTTGTGTTTCAAGGAATAGTTTGACAGCTTTTTTGCCAAAAGTTAGATGAGAAGATCTGTGCCACTCTCATGTCTGTCCGAAGCTACTGCCAGAAGCCAGTTAGCTTAGCTTAGCACAAACTACAAACAGCTCCTTAGCTGAGTGCAGTAACTTCCTGGAGTCTTGTCTCAACTGGTTACCTGGCAACCTTATGGTGACGACAAGACTCAAACTGCACTCAGCCAAGAAATAGTCCAACACTTAATTTACACGTTTTTGTACGGATTAAGCAAACAAGATATAATATGCTAATTAGCGTACAGGTATGAGAGTGGTATCAATCTTCTCACCTAACTCTTGGCAAGAAATCAAATAACATTTTTCCCAAAATGTTCATCTATTCCTTTAAGGCCAAATATTTAGTTAATGAGAACTAGGTTCACAGGCTCTTAAGGTGGACCTCCTCATGATTGGTTGGGGCTTTTCGTCTATTTCAGTTAAACCTCCTGACCTCCCTACATGACAGTCATCACCTCAACCATTCCTCTGTTATTACTTTGACCTGGGTCAGTCAGCCGAGTCATTGTGGCCACTAAACTAAAACACATCAAGGACTCTATCTCCCATTATCCTCCATTTCCAATTCAGACTACTTATCCCACCATGGTATGCAGCAATCCTCAGATCTCATGCTGCCAATTACCTCCTAGCTGTGGAAGACTGGTTACAGTGTAACTCACTGTCTGATAATTACTGCTGTTACCCAGTTTGTCTGAGAGGTCACACTCAATCTTTGTAATTACCCTTCTCTACTCTCTATTGAAGATGGATTTATTTAATTTACTCGTAATAGACGTGACACACATATATAAACGCATGTGCCGAGTGGATGTATTTTAAGCATGTTGAGTGGGGTATAATTATAAAGTGGTACATTGCTATAGCACAATGTGGAGGCGGAAAGAAGGAATGAATGATAGAGGAGGACAGAAATGGAGTTGAGAGAAATGAGAGAAAGAAATTGGAAGAACTACTGAAGGTGAAAAGGTCAGGGTCATTTGAGGAGATGAGCAAGAGCAAGGGGACATTACTAAATTTAACTGAGAAGAACAAGGGAGAAAAAAGAGAAAACACAAAGTAAGCCAAGCAGGGAGTTAGTTATTCACCAAGGCTGCAGAATTGGAAAAATACTAACAGCTTCTCCAGCAGCTTTCCCTCTCTCTGCTGTGTTCTGTCATTTATCTAGTAAAGTGCAGATGATGCCTGACTTTTCTGATCCTGGGCTTTACAGAAAGGTTCAGCAGGCCTACCCTTGAACCACCCACTGCTAATGAAACACACCAATTACCCAAATTAACTATTGCCTCCCTTTAGTCAAACAGCAGCTTGTCCCCCCTTCCATTAGGAACGGCTAATTTGCCACCAAGGAATTCATCCTGCCCTGTTTTTATTTTTATTGCCACTTTCTCACTGAGCAACGCATTCTGCCACTGAACCAGCCCTCTGCAAAAGCCTCATACACTCTGGTCCAACACTGTAATTTACCCTGAAAAATTAGGAGAGAAGAGTTTATGTTCATTCACTAAGTTTTTTAAAGTTTTCTCCCTTTTTTTTTTTTGATGAAGTTTGTGTTCGTTCTCCCTGTAGCTGTTTGTAACATGTACTTAAAGTGGGTGTAGCAGTTTACAGAGCAGCTATTAGAGTAAATGGCTTCTCAGTATTATCACCAGACCAGATTAAGAGAATGGTTGTATCAGCAGTTATAGAGCCACTCTGCAAATGACAGACTATTAGTACAGTGTATGGCAGCACTCAAAATAAGACAGATTTCAGACATATAAACACGCCAATGCATAACTACTCCATTGCAACAGACTTCAATTTCAGGCTAATTCTGTCCTTATTATTGCATACCTACGTTGGTATGAGAGCAGATTTCTCCTCTGCAGGAGCTGGGGGCTACACCTTGGTATAACCACATTCCATGAACTTGAGCTGTAAAGTTGCATAACCTCTCATGCAGTTAGTTGTCATGTTTTGTGTGGGCAGAAGCGTCTTTGTTACATGTTTTCATAAAAGTTATAAAGTATTTTACGATGGGCTTTCCTTTAAGATCTACCAGTATGTTTCGTGCTCCGCATAACACATGGTAAAAGCAAGAGTTTTACCGCCACATGTTATTCAGTCCATATGCTTAGCTGCAGACTACCAAGTGAACATCATTCCAACGTTAAGTCCATGAGAAAGTAGTGTACTGTATAGTGTATTTATCTTTCCAAATAGGAATACTGTATGGAAAAGTCATCCAGCTTTTTATAGATGAGAAAGGGATTGACTATAAAAACAATACCAGCCACTAGTGCTGTTTAATAACAGGCCCTATAACAGTTTTACATCCAACTGCTCTTTATTGAAATGGCTTTCTCAGTGTGTAGAGAGAGGAGACTTATTCCCGTGTTTGACCATGTGCCTGGCCAGCCGGAGATACAGTACTAGATGAAAGTGACAACAACAAAGTGATAAACTCTCCCTGTTTTCTAATAAATGTTTGTCACAATGATGAAGTACGCAGCTGCTGTTGTGATATTGAATCAGGGCTTATTGTCAACAGAGGTTGTGTATGATTGTGTCGTTTTGCAGGTGGAAGTCAACCCCTCAATGGACATGGCTGAGTCTGACTTTATGAACAACGTCATGAGATGTCGGTGCAAATATGATGGCCACAGAGCTTACATGTATGGGTGTCATGCAGGTGAGGACCTCTTCCTCTTCCTCACTTCATCTTAATTTCTCCCCTCCTCTGCCACTGAGAGTTATGTTCTTTTTTCTCCTGCAGGTGATGCATACAGTGCAGAGATTGAAGACCTGTTTGAGCACCAGAGGCAAATCACCAACAACTTTGTGTAGCCCAGTATGAAGGCCTTCCAGTGGGGCCCAGAGACTACTCAGGGTGGGCTGAGGTCGATGGCCCCAGGCTCTTGGGACCTTAGGACCCACAATAACAGAGAACACACAAAATGGTGCCTGTTCATCTCCTTGGCAGATGTGGATAAATTATTCATAAGCGCATCATATCACAACAGCGACCATTGCAGAGACTCCATTGACAACAAGAGTGGAACAGGTGCCAGATGGCTCAACATGCTTTTTACTCTAGTTACGTAAGAAGATTAAGATAGAGGATATTGATTCAAACTATAATGATTTTTGTGAATGTGGAGGACTAGTAACTTAAGTTAGTTATTCAAAACGTATACGCATGAAAGACCTTAATGTCGCTATAACTAATCTGTCACAAAGACAGGGAAGCTGGTGCTGTTGGGAAATCTCATTCCCAAGATACAAGATATGAAAATCTGAGAAAAGCAAAAATATTGAGTTTGTGTAATTTCTGTCACACAAGGCTGATTTAATGCACATGTAGCAAAAAGTACAATTGGCATTATTTTACCAAATTCTTATTGAATCTTTGTAACTCTTTGCTTTTACATTACTTCAATATTGTATTTCGTTATATTAACCTCACTACTTTTCAGGTGAACAGTGTTGTACAAAGTGTTTTGGCTAGTTTTCTTTTACAGTTTATTAGGTATTTTACTATTGCTTTGGTTTTAGCAAAATCATTGTTTTATAAAAGTGGAGTGGTGCTACAAAGTTTTGCTTCTCATCTAGAGTAGGTAAGAAGAGGTCAAATGATTTTCATGGAACAAAGCACTTTATCTTTTAAACATCAGTATTCCAGTTTTGCCCCTATACTTTTTTTTTAATCAGCCATCAAATTGACTTTTTAGGGTGTTTTATGGTATCTAAAAAATACTTTATTGTGTTTTACATTTCAGAAAGTGAAATATAAGGTTTGTGTGTAGTTTTCATATACAATGTACTATTTATGCTGTAACTTTATTTATTCATGGACTTCACACATACACAGCATGCTCAGTAAAGAGTTTGTTAGCTAGCGTTTAATTAACAATACTGAATATTTTTTGTTTTATTTTGACTTAATTAACCAGAGAGAAAAAATGGTTTCATACAGTAGTTACAGGACATAGTATTAGAACGTTCCCATGATGCAGATAAATAATTGCTGACTTATTTTAGTTTAGTTATTAAAACAACTGTAACTGTACAGTTTTTCTCTTCCAGCCTATCTGATGGGAGGGAAAACCGGCATGACAAAACCGCAGTATTGTGGTAGGCAGGCAGGCAGGCTGGGTTTTGAGAGTGTATAAAAAGCCTTTTAATTACGTCTGTTTGGGTTAGACTTAAGGTTACGGTTAAGGTTAAGGCTATAGCATGTGTTTTATGAACAAACACTATGGAATTGTTACTTGAGGAATTGAAAGAGCAAGAATCTGGATTTCCATCTTTACACAAACTACAAGAAAGATTCTGAGTTTCTGAGAGATTTGGTGAGGGAGACAGTGATTGACAGAAATAATGAGAAAGTAAGACAGGAAGAGAGAGAGAGGGATGAAGTTTGGAGAAAGACTTATGCAGACACACAGTTTTTACTACCAGAGCTGCCTTTTTGTAGGCAGCCGTACAGAGACCACAAGCTGGCATTTTCAGCTCTCCAACGAGAACAACATGTTTGTCTGGGAGAAAAAATAAACTCCCCAATTCATGCTTCAACACAGTAAACAGTGGCCTTATTTTTACTGAAGCTGGGCCTGCTAAAATATACTGTATCTTTCTACACTTTCTTTGCTAACTTTTTAGCTCCGCACCAAACAATGATGCAACTCCATTTTCTTTACAACATGGAACTTGTGTTAATCATGTTGTTTTACCCCATTCATGTGTTTGATGTGTTTGGCTTATTGTCTTAGTGGTTAAACCTGTTAAGACGGTTTTCTAATGGACAGTTTCCAGGACTCGTTGTGGAAAGGACACGTCACTCATAAAGACAACTGTAGACTTAATTAATTTCTTTAGCAGATTGTTACGCTCCACACTGGGCCTTCATGATTTTGACTCCACGAAGAAGGCTTGGAAAGAATTTGTAGCTTTTTAGAATAATCTTTTATAATCATGCACGCCTGGCCAAACACGAAATACTACAAACTGTTGGAGATACAAATGTTAGAAGATAGACCTGAACATCTAAAATGAGTGTTTGCTGATATGCTTTTCTGTTGTTTTGTGCTTGTGTACAGTTGCTATTGACATATTACCATGGTCTGTTCTGTGTGTTATTTAAAATTATATGCCATTCCATAGCTTAAGTTGGTTCACATTCATCACTCCTTATTTTGTATTACTGTATTTGTACCCATGCTATAGGCATAGCACTGGGACATTGTTTTCCATGGCCAGTTATGCTTTTGATTTTGTCTTTAAAGCTGAGAGTGTGAGCTACGTGGTGCTTGTCTCCAATCACATTCATAGAAAGCTGTGCTCTCAGGGACTTTGACCTAAAACTAAGGTTTCATTTGATGTGATTTAAGTTGCTTTTAGCTGTGATGCAAACACGATGACACCAAATGAACTGGAGCTGGAGTTTTTTATGTCAGCACTCTTACAAAAAGTAATCTGTACCCACATGTAGGTAAAAATTGAAGGTATGAAAGTGATAACCTTTGTTACCTTTTTCCTTGAGGGAAGTTAGGATAACTGTGGATAAACACTGGCTGACTCAGAAGCAAATTTCAGTTAAAGAACAAATCCATTCATTCATCATTACTGTGAATCAATAAAACTTCATCACATACTAGCTGTCCTCTGCTTCCTGCCTCCTTGCTGTTAATGCATGACACTGCAGAATATTTGTTGATGAGGAAGTGGCTCGAACTGTATGTTTTCTCAGCATCAAGAAGACAGTAGATGATATATTACATGTAGCATTTTCCTTCCAGCTGAAAGAAGATCTGATCGCTCCAATCTGTTACTCAAGCACTCTGGTTTCTTGGGTTTTAGACACTTAAAGGCAGGTGGAATACTGGAACTTTATTTTATGTTTCCCCTAAAATGACTAGGCTGCCCAAAGACAACCCTTTCAAGCTGTTAGATTTTCTGTGATTTAATCCTTTGCAAATACTGCCCCTCATGGGAACCGAGAAATCGCCTCACTATTTCAGTAACAAAAATACACAAAAGTGTCCAGGTATTAATGACTAAATTCAAGCATATCAAATCTGGTAGAAGTGGGTGGAGTAATCAGCTATGTCTGGAAAGGAAATTTACTCTTAACAAAAGTCTGATTTGATCACAGCTGACAAGTCCACCCAGAAAGAAAACAGCGGAGCTGTGAAGTGGTCACTCGCTGGGATGAAACAGCTGCTGCGCAAACAGGAAAGGAATACTTGAAAGCAGAGCACCTGGGTTCACAGAGTGTACTCACACACATTCAGCATCCTTTCATGCACTTTCAGCATACTATATTCCTATAAACACACATGCAAGTGCACACATACTGTTAACAAGTATAGTGGACTTTCTTTTTATTCTGTTGAACTTTTTAACCATTGAAAATGCTAGTTAGAGATAAATCCACTTGCTCCTTGTGCAGATTCACGTGCTCTCTGTAAACATGTCTCTACCTTGGAAAGAGATTAAATTATCTCATCACGTTGGCAGACACTAGATACTAGTGTCTGGAACTTCCTTTAAGAGAATGTGATTTTGTAAGTCAGAACGTGATTACATCTCCAGGAAGGCTCATTTCTTGTGCGACGTGGACATGTGTGGACCTACATCCAAGGTTAAACCCAAGCAAACTGAATCACTCCATCAAGATGAACCGGAATCGGAGAAAAAAAGCGATATGAGGTAAAAAAGAGTTGAGGAAATATGACCAAACTCCATTCATAGGCCACGTAGTTCTCGTTTTATCCTTACAGGCCCACTTCCTGTTTGCAGCACGTGTTTTTATTCGGGAGGCCCCCTTGCCACCCCACCCAGACCCGATGGGGACCACAGACGGCTCCACAATGGAGACTGTGTGCGTTTTCTGAATGACAGACCTGTCCATACAAGCTACAAGGAACCCCCCCTACAACTGGACTGCATAACAGGTTTTCTCTTTTGGAAGCAATGTTCCATGGTTTATAAGTCAGACAGACATAACGAAGGATTTTTGTGATCAAACTTCAGATTATTGAGCAGGAATGTCTTCGCTGAAAGCCACGTGGCAGCTTTGATAATAGGAACTGTCTGGTTTTGTGCTGCCTTCATGACGACTTGCTTTTCATCACGTTTGGGGTGATGAGCTGCTACTGTAGGCTATAATCCAATGCTCATTAGTGTTTCTTCCACTTATAATTGATTTACCTGGTTTCATTATTTTGTATGTACAGTATGTGAGTGTGTTCTCATGTGCTCATGGATCATAAGCATACCACCTGACGTAACTCATCACCTGGGATTGTTCATATTTACTGATAAGGAGATGCTTTCCTGAGTAATGAATGCATTTGCATAATTGTCCCATCCTGTTGAGTGAAAAACACATTATGCGACACATTCAATTTCCATGTCTGGCCCATTGAGAGAGTAAATGAATAGGCTGTGAGATATAATGACTTACAGAAGCAAAGAGAATGCTTGCAAATTAATGCCATTTCTTAGGTGCTTGTAAAATCTGCTTCTCTATGTGCTTACTGTGTTGTTGGAGCATTGTGTATAAGTGAATGTGTCTTTGTGTGTGTACAAGCGCTTGCGCACGTACATACCCCTCCACCCCCCCACCCCAGTCCTCTCGACTATGAGATTTATTGCAAAACAGCCCTGTGAGAGAGTACACATGCTCTGCCCAGTCTCCGTACTGCACCCTGACAATTACTGCTATATATACCACTCCAAATGAGAGCCATGAACCGGCGTGATTATAGGGTGGAGCAGAAGCAAAGAGGGAGAGGGGGGAAACGAAAGAGTGAGGCGACTTGAGAGAGAAGGGGAGAGAGAGTGAGAGGGAGAAAGAAAGAGAGAAGAAGGGCGACAGGCAACACAAGTGGAAGTGACTGAAGTCTGCTGTAAATTGTATTGTGCGTTTTTCGTAAATCACAGTGTATATGGCAAGCTATGTTTTAGTCTAAAAAGCTTACTTTTCAAAATAGTGAAGATGAGATTAAAGGTATGAGAAGCATGCAGGGAATGACCAGTATCTTCTGGACTGAGAAAAAGTCAAGATGATGACCTCTGTCTGCATACTTCTCCTCACAGCAGAGTTTTAAATGCAGGAATACTGTACTGTACATGGCAGAGGTTACAATAACATTTGGTAAAGAAGTGCTGCCCTCTTCTGGAAGTGAGGGAAACCAAATAAATGGAATATAAATGAAAACTTGAAATTGAAAAAAAAAAGTGACAAGAACATTTCCTCAGTAAAAGAGATTTAAATCAATATGCAGATCCTTTTCTTGTATAAATTGTCCACAGTTGGAGCGGAAAAGTGCAAAATAACAGAGCACATAGAGGAAGATTTCTGGAAGCCTGACATGAAAATTGACATTGACAAGAACAGAATAGTGTTTGACACAAACATCCTAGTAGGTGAACAAGCTTCCACAGGCTATAAACAGTCAGACTCCATACCTCTTCTCCATCCATCTCCCATTTTCCCGGTGGCTGTCCAACACTGAGCTTGTCACTTCAGCTGAGTGACAGCCTGCTGTCAGTCACAGGGCTGCCCTGACTGTGCCATCACCTCCTCCTGGCTGTCTGGTGACATCAGGCTGCCTAAAAAGAGGCATCTAAAGAAAGACTGATAACACAGGAACTGATGTCACAGCGAAAATCCCCACGTATGATGTATTGAACTGCCGGATGTAATAGATGCAGGTTGTTGCAGAGCTCAGGCCCCGGTGATGAGCCATTCACTAAATAGATCAGTCTATCTCATGGGGTCATGAGACTGTGGGGAAAGTGGTGAACTGGGAAGTGTTGAGTAGAGAAAGGGCTGTTCTTTTAATCCCCCCTCCATGAGTGGAAACTATCCCTGTGGGGAAGGGGGGAGCAGCAGGATCACATTACCCATGGACCAGTTTTCCTCGTACAGAAACCCACGCTCTGCCTCACTCCAGCGGCTCGCATAATTGGAAGCATCTTGGCATGAAGATAGAGTCAAGGTGGCATATCAATGGGCGCGTACTCCAAGGGCATGCAGATAAGAAAAGGCTGCTTCTCTTAACAGGTCGTGTCCATGATAGGGTCACTGGCCCTCCCTAAAAAGACAGCAGGCTGGGTGTTGACTCACATACAAATAGCTATAGCTGATCAGTGGTGTGGAGCCTTGTAGTACAATTCACTCCCAGTGGCGCTCATCCCTAACACCAACAAGAAACTGTTTTGTTACCAAGCCTTGTCTCATTATGTATGCGTGTATAGCAGCAGAGAATCCCTGCGGCTCAGGATAAAGAAAGCAAGTGATGAGATTTTTACAGACTACATGCAACATGACTGAAAGTCAATTCTTATGAACAGTAACTTTACTGCTTTTTGTCGTTGTATTACACCAATAAGATCTGCATAGAAGTGATTCTATAACTACATGTCATGTAATGGTGCAGGGTAAAAAATGGTCAAAATAAATGCAGCAGAGGCCAAACTATCCTTAATGTTGGTCCCACTATGAGTCAGATCCTACATTTCCCATAATGCAACATCTTTCATTAGACACTCCCTATCAGGTAAATGCCCACACCTTTCAAACTCCACTGCGTCTGTTTGTATGTTTGTTAAACAGGATTACTGTTAAAATTTCCAAGCCCAACCAAGATAAGTCTGATGTCATCACTGTGACGTCATCAGGGTTATTTTCTCAGACTCGACAAACGCCTTGTTTCCACACCAGGAACTTTCCCGGGGGACCAAGAACCTTTTGAGGAACTTTACCTGCATTTCCACTGCAGGAACCAGGGTTTAGATTTAATTCCTGGACGATTGTTCTACACCCAAAAAGGTCCCTGCTAATAGTACTTTTACAAAAGTTCAGGAGTAACGTGTCTCTTAACGTATTTCTTGGGCATATGTATATATTAAAATGTGGCAAATTTATGCAAGATCTTATCCAATGTTCAAACTGGTGTTTCATGCAATTAACTATATTCCATTGTTTTGCATTACATCAGATAAAACTTAAACTTCAATTACCCATTTTATTAGTTTTTAATGACCAGTTTTTAAGTCCAGTATAAGGTGATAATATGATATTGTAATTTTGACCAGCTTAAAGTCATACATCGATTCAGTCCTGCATCATACTCCCGCCTACTTGTTCTGTCTCAGCTGAGCATCCTCCATCGCCCCACTGCTTCCCGTCCTGCAACAGTATCCACTCCGCTCTACGCCTCTCCAGAACGGGGAGAAGAGCGGGACTTCTCTGCCTCTGCACAAATAAAACTGTGTGCCAAGCCGCATTAACTCTGCATTCTTATCGCCTTTCTGACTTGAGACATTTTATGAGCGGGTGCTGTCAGCCCCCTCAGACTCCAACAACAAGAAGAGGCATGCTTTATGCACTGCTGCATCACCGGCACCACTGTTTACTAGACACCATTATCATTTAACTGCATGTACACTACCAAAGGTCACATTTTGGACTTCAATTTATCACATCTCATTATAAGATATATATATAATGTAGCTTTAAAGCTGTTCCTGAGCTGTGGGCAGGTAAAATTGAGCAAAGTTGTGGTGAAGTTACACATAAACACAGCTATGTGTACACACCTAGTTGAGGCAGAAGACCTGCTGTGGCCTCTTCTGCCGGCCTAAACCAGCTCTCTGGACTTTCTTAAAGTTTCTGACCACACAAACACTGACCGCACTGGCCCTTGCTGTCTCTGAAATAGGCGTTTTTGCTTACTGAGGAGAAAATGACTCAATAGTGTGCCGGGAATGTGTGCATATTTCCACAAATATCTATAAAAAGTGTAAAATAATGTGAAAGTATCTAATTTTAAAACAAATAGCCAGTGGCATGTTGTGTATTGGTCAACATGCTCCTCCAGGACAAATTCATTTCATGCTCCTAAGTTTACAATTTAAATGTTTGGTCTGATCATTTTTGCTCTTCAGTATGCATCAGCTGTTGCAACTTGCATTCATTTCAGCAACATCGCTCCGGCTTGCACTCGACTACAGCATTAGTATATGCAAAGCCTCATAATCATGCTGTGGCTTTGGCCCCTTGTGGTTTCTCTAGCAGTGACTTAATTCTGCTCCACTAATCATAATAATTATAGATATTAGAGTAGCTTTGGTAATTACTGTAGAGCACTGGCTCCTATCCTTTAATGGATGCTTAAACAAACAGATTTCAGATAAGTTTGGGAAGAAAACTAATTTATGGCCTCTCTGAGGGGAGATCAATCAGGTGACGGGGTTGGGGTTGGGAGGGTGTAATAGGGTGGGGTTCAGTAATTAATACAGAATGCAGTAAGAGATGAAACCTGGCTCTTCCTTTTTTTCAATTCTGCGTCCCTTTCATCCCCACATCCCTCCTTCTCTCCGCGCCTTTGCCACATTATTTATCTCTGCTGTCACACCATTGTTGTGATTATGGATGTCATGCAGCCGTAAAGCGCTCCACGATCAATAGGCCTGAAATTAAACCAAAAAACGAATTTCCGCAGTGTCGGCCACATGCACTCCTGAGCAGGAATTACCTTGCAGGAGAATGGCTGATTATCCCGCCGAGAAGACAGCAGCAGAAACACAGGAGGAGGGATAGTGCTTGACTGAGGCTGGCAGCGATGGCAGTCCATGCAAGGACAGTTTTACTGCTTTTTTTTAACAGCTACAGACCCCAGAACACATGTCGAATCTTTGTTTAACCAAGCCCTCAAACACATTTCAATTCAACAAAACATCAGAAGTCTCGTATTGGGATAAGTTGACCTCATACGACCATGGATCAAATAGGTAGAAACAGATTGGTGCCTTGAAAGATATTTGTTATTAGTGCATGCTGCCAATATCCCATATTACAGCTTCAAAAGGTTGAGAGATTTTGTGTAGCATTTAGTAATAAATGTCTATAACGTAACCTAGCAAGTCCGGGTTGTTTATGATGACACAGGCCAGCTAAGGAGATGATGTAGTCATTTCTTCCAGGCTCAGATCGATACACTATTACGTGTGATGAGATGAAAAAGTGCTCATTACTCCAATCACCAGGTCATTTGGAGAAGCCTGTAGACCAGGAGACTTTGGTCAAATGGCAAGACCTCCAGTGATGAAAAACACATTAATTATATAAAAAGAGGTTTAAGGGAAAGCTCAGAAAGAGTGTTGTAGAAAAGAGAGCAGGTTTGTTAGAAAGGTGCAGTAAAGATGTGCATCCTGCATTCTGAAGTTATGTTATCGTCAGTTTTATACGTCACCTGGCTCAATAGTTGCAGTCTTTTTGGAAAGCAACAAACACAATATGAAACCTGCAGCTCTCTTTCTTTTTCTGTCACTGTACCCCCCTTCCCTTTGCTATCTGTCTTGCGTCGTCCACACCAGCAATTGCTATTTATCTTATAGCAAATGACATAGAGCTAGAGAGAGAAGACCGGGGTGTCAGGGGAAATGTTTTCTTGCTTTTAAAATACCTTGTGTAGCTCTCTTAAACCAGCCGGCCTTCCAGCATCTTCCGCCTCTGCACATCCTTCCACAGGAGATGGACGCATCCTTCTGTTTCTCACTTGTTTCCGTTGTCCCTCATTTAGAATCGATTTGCTATTAATGCCAGAGCATCACCGAGGGAGGGTGGCAGGGGTCGAGGTGGCTGCAGCTGCTTGACAGGCTTCTTCATCTCCGAACAGGAAGTTTGGTTTACATCAGCCATGGGGCGGGAACTGTCAACAGGAGACCTCAGGGCTAATGGGCTGGATTTATGCGCTCCTCTCCTCCTCTCAGTGTGGACCAAGTTGGAAGAAGCTGAAGCCACTGTTCTGAGGTCTTTTTAGTGTTTTCTTCCATATGTTATGGCTAAGGTTTTGGAGACAGAAAGCTCATGCAAGATATATGCTCCAGAGAAATGTAAAAAACATTATTTGTTCCTATAATAAGCTGTGAAATCTGAGCTTAAATTCAGGCCCGGTTGACTTTAATGCATTTATATAACATGGTGAAGTACTTCACCTAAGTCATTTCTTTCCTTTCCCCTGACTTGACATGTCAAGACAAATTTCATTCATCACTCCTCCAAGGAGCCTGGTGCTGGGCAATAAGCACTGTTTGGTTTTCAAATCAATTTGACAAATCCTCTGAGAATTATAAACCAGTCTTAGAGCAAATAATGGCCTGACACTCTACATTAGCAGAAAAGATATGAATCACGACTGACGTCTAACCATGTGGCTTCTGGGTTTACAAAGAAACATCATGTTCTGTCACTTATGACATTGTGGTGAGATGTCAATAAAGGTTAGCATTTTGAACAAAGGACAGCCATACCTGGAAGCAACATGTATTATAGCTCAATGCAGTCACCAGGACTATCTCAGCCTTCAGCTCTGACCCAGCTTCATCTAAAAGTGATGAAAACATCATGTGACTTGTGCCCTGATTTCACAGCTAAACTCAAAGGGAAAAGTTCTAGTAATTAATTCTTTCCGTGTAGATTAATTGAATTAACTGTCCGTATCACCTCAAATTTGACAATATGCGTATTAGTATTACAGTATTTATCCTTTATATTTCATGATGACTCTGCCCATCAATCGTTCTTCCTCCTGTATCATTCTTTTTCTTTTGCTTTTTATTCCTGTTCTTTCCTCCTCACTCTGTCTCTCTCCTGTCCTCGTGAGCATCGCAGTGACTGAACTCATTCTCAACTATTTATTTGCTTTATTTCCTGAGATCAGCTATAAAGAACAAACACTATTAAGCCAGCCAATCAATAAGGAACATCAGCGCTCTTACCCACCACCCCCACCCCCTCTCTCCGCAAAATAGATTTATATCTTCTGCCTGAGCAACATAAATCACATATTCATACATTAAATTAAAAATATGATTGATAGCAACACAGAGAGTGTGTACAAAGCCTCATGATGTAAAAAAACAAATATTAGTTGGGGACTGTGGAGGGTGAAAAGAAAACACACACTGTTTTTTAAGTGTAATTCTTCATAGGCTTGTGAGTTCAGGAGATGAGTTGTTGCTTTAGGAAAAGGAAAACTGACACTTGGTGAAACTGCAGCAACAGAAGCAGATCATGTAAATTATTATAGTGAACAGTTTCCACACTAAAAAAACACTAGCTGTAAGAATGGCTACAAGGTTAACTGGGGGTCCAAGAGACATTTATCTTGACTTTAAGGGAGCTGGTCAGCTTCCAGCCTCTAGCCTCTGCATGTCATTCTGCGAGGCGAACTGCGTGTGGAGAAACAGGTTCATTCACAAAGTGACACTTAATGGGATATATACAGATTGTGTCATGCATTACAGGGCCCAGTGGTTATGGGAGCATTCCAGAGGAGAGAGGCAGAGAAATATGGCAGCATCCATCAGAGGCTCGGCCAGAGAGAAAAAGGTGCAGGAACAGAGAGGGAACGAGAGCTGGGGGTTGGGGGGCTGCCAAGGACATTTAAGAGAGCTGTCAGGGGAGGCTGATCTATGAAGGACCCTGTTGGCTAAACCTATATCCCAGCATGTGAGTATGTGTGTGTGTGCTGGCGAAAGACATAAGTGCAGTCACACCTACGCATGCAGTAACACATGTGCTCACACCCTGGAGGCTAAAGTACAGCAGAGTAGTCCCGGTGCACAGGTTCGAAGACCGGAGCCGAAGCTCATCCACACAGAAAATCAAATGCTTTCAAATGTGTATTCTGAGCATGAGATGAAACAGAGAATAAAAGAAACTGTCGGAGAGTAAACAACAAGAGGTGAACTGTTCAACTGCAAAAAAACTGTATGTTTTCTGGAAAAGAAAAAGTTTATGTGATTAAAAAGTTGCAGTTTAGTTTTAAGTTATACTTATCATTATTGTGTAATGCAGCAATGGCAAGTATGCATGAAAGGTCAAAACAAAAAGTCCAACAATAGGTTATCAAATCAAGCATATCAAAAACTTAAACTTAACATAACTTGATTTTCAACTAATAAAGCATAATTATAACCATCAAAAGTAACTAAAAGTAAGTCCATGTTGGCTCCTTTTGAGAAATAGACTTATGTTGAGACTTAATACAACAGAAAACAGGATTCGCTTTCCACTTCTCCCACAGCTCATGCAATCTATTTTCCTCCTGAATATTTTTCAACCTGCCAACCTCAATAGCTAGAGAGAGGAATACCACTTCTTAAAAGTGCTTACTATAAGGAACTTTCGTTACATTTAAAGGGGCGCTCCACCGATTTCACATGTAACATTTCACACAGATGCAGCCCAGTTTTGTGGAGGTTTTGTCCCTTCTGTTAAAGAGCCCTTAATAAGATACCTCACCAGGTATAGATGTGTGTATATATGTATGTGTGTGTATGTATGTAAGTATATGTGGGGATAGGTAGGGATATGCATGAGCACTCGTCCACTGTATTGCATGCATTTTCATGTTTTTAATGTGAAACACACACATGTGCAGGCTTTGATAACAAATTTCCCTCCTGGTACAATAGAGACGAAAGACTAAGACTAGTCACAGTACGTTCTACTCAGCCTGTGAAAACTCTTGTACAATGTCTGCAGCTCAGAAGGGACTAACTCTGGAGGGTTGGGCCTGGAGACACATTTTTAACAGAAAGCCTGCGTTACAAACTGGGGATATGGAATTTGAAAAATCTGGGTGTTACCTGGGCAGGGAGCATCTATCAACATATGGTATCAAGTTGCATTATGGGAAGTGTAGGATCCAGGGTTTTAAGAGCTTGACCCACTCTAGAGACTAAAAGTCATAATATCTCGGCCTCTGCTACATCAATAATGACCACGTTTTTTTCTCTTGCAAGCCCCCAAACTTGCAACACAAAATCTCTGGAATACTCTCTTAATACATTGTTAACTAATGCATCTAAAAGGGTTTATTGTGTGCAAATGTTGTTATTCTATCAACCAAGTGCTTGAACTGCTCATTATGGCAGTAAACAAATGTGTAATTTAGTGAGAGTATAGAAGTATATATTCTTAAAATAAGTAAAACTGCATTTTCTTGCGTGGGAAATTAAAGGTTCACGTATAATATTAAATTGATGAGAATACATTCTGGATCTAGCAGCTTCTAGCAGCAGCAGCAGCATCAGCAGCAGCGAAGCAGTGGGAATCTGTAGGTAGCCAGCAGGCCTGTTAGCCAGAGGAGTGAACGCCAGGCAATCCTGCCAGGGGGGACGCGGCGTTGGGACCATTACTAAAGCTTAATGATATGAGAAGTGTTCTCCTATCCACCGCGGAGGGGATTCATCATGATGCTGTAGCGCTATACATCTTTCAACAGCCCTTAAAGAGGAAAGGGGACATTTCTTCATGCTGTAGTAAAAGCCCCTCCCTTCCCCATTCTTCCCTTGAGTTTTCTACATTCCTCATCTTCACTTAAAGAAGCTCTATTTTAAGATCATTGCGTCTAAGGAGAGGAGGGGGGGGGGCACGACCTTGGAGACAAGTGAGGCTAAAGTAAGGTGGTGAGAAGCGCTGGATGAGTGTGTGTAGTCTGATGGAGACCGCCACAAACCACAACATCTTGTCTGGGATTTGTCCCAGTGTGCCCCAGGGGAAGGAATACAATTCACTCTCAGTCTCAAAGTCACACTATACACTGTCACTGGCTTCAGCTGAGTGCTGATAGATGTCTCTTTGTCCCCCCATAAATAAAAACACTCTGGTCTCGGCTGTGAGAGACTGTAGATCAGGGAGTAAATAGCTGAAGGTATCATGCGCCGCAGTACGTCAAGCCTGGAGGATTTTCTCTTTCACATTTTCTCTTTCACATTTTGTGACGTGTCATGAAAACTCTGCTACCTGTAAATCAAATGGGGCAGATAAACAGCAACAACAAGGGCAATCAAAATAAGTAAAAGCAGTGTTGACTTTGGGTCTTTAACTTAATTTTACAGCCTGGAGCCAATATGCAGTAATCACAGAATAGAAAGGCTTAACGTGTCTGTCCTGGTATTTGCATTGTTTGAGTCACAGCCACCTGCCTGCAGATTTACACCAGTAGATCACAGACAATAACAGTAAAGACAGAAGTGCACTGGTTTATGACTTCAGCACTTTCAGTTTGAAGTCTTCCAGCACCAGTGAGTTTAAATTATGGTGGGAGACGTCCTTGGGATGTGAACATCTCATTTCACCAGGCTGTGCACAACCACACACACACACACACACACACACACACACACACACACACACACACACACACACACAACTCATTTCATTGGGGGTCTCTGGGAGGCTGGACTCAGTGGAGCATGACATAAGAATTATACATCTGGCAGCAGTAAACCTGCAAACTCTCTCTCTCTCTCTCTCTCTCACACACACACACACACACACTTGTGACTGTTATGAGACAGAACACTAACTTTTTGCTCATATCATATTATTTATTATTTTTGAGGATCATTGCTATTGATGCTCGTAACGCTGCTCTATGCAAATGTGATGCTGTTGCTTTATTCCTTTTATTCCTCAAAGAGAGCTGAAACAGCCCTCTGGTTCTTCTTAGATAACGTCAAAGAGGCAATTTAAGAACCCACAGTTTCATTTGTAAGTGTGCATTTAATTACTTTAATTACTTCCTTTTCTACAGTCAGGTTATTGATACAAAGGGCCAATAAGTCCCTTTTGTCTATAGATAAATAAGAATATTCACATATAAAATTGAATATATGAAAATAATGCTTTGTTTACAAACTGCAGTGTTTGTTGGGTGGGGCCAGAATTCAACAGATATGCATAGAGTATAGAGTGACTACCCAACTATTATTGATGATAGGTTGCCATACATTTTCAGTGACCCCCCTAAAACCAGGTTTAGACCACACATCTGCACATGTATGAAGATTTTACCCCAGAAAACCTTAATGAGTTTTGACCAGAATTTATTATAAGAAGGCCATTGAAATAATTTACTTCTAAAATTGTATATAAAAAAATACATTATCTCTTATTATCTGTTTTTTTATCCAAACCACCTATTATTCCTTATTCTTGTTTAAAAACAACGTTGGGGAAAAAGCAGGAATAATCAACTTGTGCTAAGTAAATAAGATACATGGTGAATTAAACTAATTATTAACTCTTACTGGGGCAGGAGTCAGAGCATCCCAACTGAACCGAGGAAGCTCCGCATCTCCATCCCAGCTGCGCCCCACTGCCACATCATAATGAACACCTGGGGACACGCCCACCCACTGGTTCCCAGCCCTGTTATTGGTTATGTGTTTAAATATCTCGCAGGCTGTTCGGCGATTGGCTCAAATATCACACAAGTGATTTCATAAAGCAAATCTTTTGGAAGTTGTGTAAAGGGGATAAGTGGGAAAAACCCTTGAGAAAACTGCGACATCCAACAATTAGCTGACTGTCTCCCTCTTTTTCTCTCTATCTCTCCTGGCTGTCAATCGCTGGAGGATTTGTTGGAGTTTCCGAGCGTCTCTGCATCTGTGAGTACCTGAGTTTGCTTGCTGCTGCTGCTGCTGCTGCTGAAGCTGCTGCCTTCCTCCGGGTTCAGGATGACTGTGTAGCGCTCCGCTGGGATCTGCTGCAGAAAGAGCCGATAGAAAGTTGATCTCCGTCCTGATTTGAACGCAACTTTCTGCTCAGAGCAAATTATAAAAGGCCGATTAAGATTAAGATTGCTTATCAGTTTTCAGTCAGATAGCTCGTAATGCGGTTTTATCATCACCTACAGTAACTGCCACGGATTAAGTGCTGCTTCACACAAAGTAGATTCCCTAAAAAAAAAAAAAAACTGCCGATGAGCAGAGAGAAAAGACGACCGCAGGACTCTTTTATTGCAGCAATAATTCCTGTTTTCAAAAGATTTTTTGTTTCTTATTTTCAATTAGTTGCTTTTTGCTTTTGTACTTGGTACATTCATTTAGAGTTGTGCATTTTATCTAATTTCATGTTTGAAAAATATAGAAGACTATAGATAGAAAAGTAGCCTATAGATACTATTATTATGCATTATCAGAAATGTAAAAGTTATTCAGTATCATATGGGTGATACATTTGTAACTTTCTACAAAAACTCTCAGAATTGTTTTCACCATGAAGTTTTTGTTCCTGACATATAAAATGTTTTGAACTATTGATATGATCAGTGTTTTGTTGTGAAGCAGATGAGGCATTGTAGTGAGTTGTTGCACTGTGTGTCTTTGCTGGAATGAGGTGTTTCATTGTCTGATATTCACTGAGGTAAAAGATGGTTGAACTGGAGCTTAACATTAATGGCAATTGTTGAGAGTGACTGCTGAGTGTAATTCACTGGGACTGGCACAGCACTTTGTGTGTGTGTGTGTGTGTGTGTGTGTGTGTGTGTTCTGCAGACAGGGTGTCCTTCACAGAGAAGAGCTTCTGGAAGCGTGTGTTTGAAACTGAAGATGTTGCTGGTTCTTTGTCGCAGTGTTATCAGGATCAGAGCTGGGCTTGAACGCTCAAGAAAGCACATGCTGATGTTGCACGCTGTGGTAATGGCCTTTAAATGCCAACATAAATAACCAAATCGAAAACATTTCTCTGCTTCAAACAACACTTTGACTGTTTTACTACAAATTACTTTACTTGATGCTTCCTGTTTGTATAGTGGGACGGCTTGTTGTTGACCCTGCAGATGTTACATCCCAAAACCCCGATGAGTGCATCAATTGTTTTGTGAATCCTTGCTCGTAGAAAAGTCACATTGCAACTTTACTTGGCGACTGAAGTGGGGTGTCTTGGTTTTTACCGCAGTGAATGCGGGGCAAAGCGACTGCATTATCCTTGACTGGATAATGTAGTACCCCGCCATTTTATCAAGCTGGTCCACAATGGTTTCAAGCACTCATCTGTCCTTTTTCTACGTCCCTCTTCTATCTAGTTATTACTTAGTATGGCTGAATTATTGGGAATACTTGTTCTCTGTTTTCAGACTGGTGTTGAACTGAAATATGTCCACTGTCCTGGTGCAGGACCACAGGAATAAAGCCCTGTCTTATATTTTATCCTCGTTTGGATGGACATGAAAGTTCAGCTGCCCACCTGTTTTGTTTATATCCTCTAAAAGTAGCTGTTTTGTCCTCTAATTATCTATTTTAAAAGGATTCCTTAAGTGTATCTTCACATACAAAGATATTCCAAAAGAGTGTACCCTTTCCCACACTTTTATTTTTATTTTTCAAGTTTCCTTATCCTCCTCTTTTTAATTTATAGCTCTCTGCCTCTATCTAACATGGAGTATATGAGCAAGTCTGTAAAGCTGCCTTCTGTAGTCTGGAATTGCTCAGCTCATTTGTCATTACATCCCACTCTAATGGGGAGAAACTGCCTCATCTTGAGCTCCCAGTGTTGTTAATTAACCCTTCTTGCTAACAGCCACAGTCTACATCGCTACCAGCCAGCGTTATCGCCGTGCTGCCTGCCAGCAGAGCTAGCATTAGCCCGGGCCATATTTCTGCAGGTGTCAGCGGAGGTGCTTCCTCTCCCTGCCGTTGTGCTTTTGAGAGTATTACTCAAACAGCAGTGCGGTTTTATCTTAAATTGAATTGTTGAGGGAGATGTTAAAGAGCCATACATCACCTGGACACTTGGAACAGAAAGGGAGAATCTGCGGCAGCATGGAAGCAGAGATGGGAACGGCTCAATGGCATTACAGGTGGAATGAGTACTATGATGAAGGTTGCGTTCATAAATCCACAGGCAGCGCAAATCAAGTTGTCAGCTTGTAAACGCCATATAGTGTGTGTGTGTTGTGTGTGTAAAGTTTTGCGGCGCTGTTGATGATGAGCGTTTTATTTTAGCCTTAAGGAGGTGACCTTCTTCTTTCCTTTCTCCCCTCAGTCATGTTTCTCTTCTCTCTTTTCAGTTTGAGCTTCAGAACCCACCTGCACTTCACAGGTCGATTGGATCAATTCCTCTATGCTCACCTTTTATCTACTGACCACTAAAAGGACACTTACACATCACACGGCCCTTTTATCCAAAAAAAGTCTCCCCAATTTAGAGTTGGTCACTGTCTCTGAGGAAACGACGCCTCAGGTCTGTTATATCAGGTCATATTGGTTTCCTCTGTGCTAACTTGGCCTTTGGCTATTGCTCCATGTATGGATTTTCTGTCCTGTATTTCCTCAGCCTGTCTGCCTGTGATGGGTTGTTCAGATCTAACCCTGCAGAACGCTGCTGATTGCGGTGGTATATCTTCATCTTTATGTCTGAGTATAGCACAAAGCTCTGCCAACGATCCGCTGTTGATGTTTGCCTCGCGATGGATTTGGAGAATTTGCAACAAGGGCATGTGTTGCAGTTTCCAAGTGTATGACTTACATTCTTTATTTGATTCTCATTTGCCTCGACTGCCGGGACAAATGTGTGCTGTAGTCCAGTCGAGGATTCTTGTGTGAGAATTTGTTGGATGGGAATTGTGACGTTCTCACGAGTGTGCAGAGTGTGTGTTTTTCTACACATGTACTGTAGCATCATTTGACTTTTTAGTTAGGACTCATTGCTGCACAATTAATTTGAGAAGGAAAAAGTAGCAGCAAAAAGACAAATCACGTGATAGTAGCCTTTCCTTAAATTCAGCTGTTGCAAACTGTGTGTTTTTCCCTTTAGGTGAGGATGTTGTTGTGGCTGGTTTTGTTCCTGCCTGCCCTCTCCTCGGCTCAGCGATCAGAGCCCATGTTCTCAGCTATAACCAAGACCGTCCTTCCTCCCGACTATGACAACAACCCCACCCAGCTCAACTACGGCGTGGCCGTCACTGACGTGGACGGGGACGGAGACCTGGAGATGTTTGTAGCTGGGTGAGAAAGGGGGAGGCAGGATGTGTTAAACAGCGTTTTGTTACTGAAAGTTAGTTTTATACAAGCTTTGTGAATCCTAAATCCCTAACGTCCCCTTGCTCTTTTACAAGCACTCTAATTTTTTTTTCATTATGCACAATTAGAGCAATTAATTAACTGTTGAGTGATATCTAACTCTAATCACAGGCAGGAATAAAAGTGCGCTGTAATTTTCCAAGCTAAAGGTTGAAGACAAAGGCAAAAGACTAGAGATGGTAAGGGTGCCCTGAGGCTCACTCAGTTGATGAAAATGGATGTGATTGGATAGAGCGCCATTGATGGGAACAGTTTGGCAAGCCTGCCTCTATCCAGTGAAGCAGCAATGAATTTCCCAATGCTTAACAGAATATAGATGGACCAAAATGGCCCTGCTTAATAAATGTCATTTAGCCAAGACATCCTATTCAGCAGGTATCCTGGACAGATCACGAAACCTCATAGAGGGTGTAATTGTGTTTACCTTCAGTACTTACATAGACCTATAGCATGGTATTTGGTTTTTTTTGCATGCCTATTACACCATTATGATACAATAGATAAGGTGGGACAAGTCACATGAAGTCACTGTGGTCCCACTTTTGTTTAGTAATCCACTCATAATCAGACTGTATGGTCATGTTCACAGTCAGAACAGAGAAGAGAGTTTAATGTGTCGATAAACCAGATGTTTGTCCTCCTTGTGGCCTCTTTTCTGTGTCACTCTTATTGCCATTAACAGACTATGTCAAAAACATGTCCTAGGGCAGAGTTTTCAAAGCTTTTGTAATGTATGTCCAAATGTGTACAACATTTAAGAGGTTTTTGGAACCTTAATATTTAGAAAAAATTTGATTTTGGATGATGATTGGATGATTGATTGGCACCTTAAAGAAAATCTAGAATTAGTAATCAATTCTAGGTTATAGCTATGCCAATTATAAAAGATTGGGGATTTTAAAGGCCCATAAAAATTATTTTCTCAAATGATGTGGTCCTCCATGAACACAAGATTTTCTGCCAGTTCGAAGTTTGTTTGTTTTGTTTTTGAGTGACGTCACTTGAGGCACACTTTCATAAAAGGCAGTAGTACTCCCCAAGACCTGTAAACACACTTTGATGTGTAAAATTGGTGGATTTCCCGTTTAAGATTTTAGTTCTCATGGGCTTTAAAAATCCAGTTAATAACAGAATCAATAAACAGAATCTAGAGTAAGTTCATCTAAAAATAAAGCAACATAAACATTGTGTTCAGGATTTGTAGGCAGCGTCATCAGTGTATAACAAAAAATGGCACTCCTTGATTTAGTCTTCCAAATTCTTGCTGACAGTCTTATGTAATGAAGATGTAACATCTTGCCATTGGTGCCTGTTGACAGCTACAACGGCCCAAACCTGGTGCTAAAGTACGACAAGCAGAGGAAAAGGCTCGTCAACATCGCCGTTGACAACCGTAGCTCCCCGTTCTACGCCCTCAGAGACCGTCAAGGCAACGCCATCGGAGTGACAGCGTGTGACATCGATGGAGACGGTCGGGAGGAGATTTATGTCCTTAACACCAACAACGCCTTCTCTGGTACAGTACATTGTTTTACGCACACACATACACTTTCATAAGAATACGTTGACATATGCACATGTACACACACTCACACAGGGGCTGTACCTCTTTTCTTGTACAGAGACAAAGCAGGAGAATCAGTATGCAGATATTAAGCTTATCTCAACTGAGTCTTCACCAGATAGCAGATAAGCTTTGTGCTGCTATTAATCAATCTGAGAGCTTTAGAGCACACTCTGCCAAAAGTGCAACACCTCACTTTTATAAAATGATAGAGGTCACTTGGAGCCAAAGCAACCTACTCCTCTGTTTCCAATCACCCACGGTTCTTGTATTGCATAATACCTCTTTACTCTCCGCACAATCTTTACCTCGCCTGAACTCTGCATCTCTCCGCATCAAGGTCGGGCAACATATTCTGACAAGCTGTTTAAGTTCCGTAATGGACGCTTTGAAGATCTGCTGAACGATGACATTAACGAACACAGAGATGTAGCCAACCGTATGGCTGGGCGCTCAGTGGCCTGTGTGGACAGAAAGGTACTACACACACACACACACACACACACACACACATACACACACCAACTCACACACAAACAGTAGAGTATATGCAGATCATCACCACACACACACACACACACAAACTCCCCAGAGTGTCTTCTGCGTACATGCATGGGTGCTTCTGTTTGTTTACCAGTGATAACTCATGCCCTGCCTACGCCGCCCTTCTCAGCATGTGCTATGACAGTTCATTTGGGGGAATGGTGTGCCATTTTCTCTCTTCTGTCCATCGCACCAGTGTAATTACAGAAGCCAGGGCTCGTTTGTTTTATAGAACATCGTATGAGGGGAGGAGTGATGACTGCACACTACTGCTTTCTGCCCGTAGCATTTTCTCTCTTTCTCTCAGTCCCTTTCCCATTGTTTTCTTCCCTCTTTCCACCTCCTTTACTCCCTTTTTTTCTCTCTGTGACTGACACGCTCACACTCTTTCTTTGTCTCTTATCTCTCACACAGGGATACAGTTCTCACTTCCAATCAGGGGCCGGGATAAAGAAAGTAATAGTGGGAAGAAGACAGTAGGGATTACAATAGATTTTTTTTAACCACAGTCCCATCTCACTAAGCACTGATAGGTTGTGCAGCTGCCAGACTGATTGGAAAGATATCTGCTTTTAATGGCATAATGCTTTTAGAGAAAGCCAAAGCCCTGATGTGTGTTCTTCCATGCTAGTTCCAGCAGACTGATAGAGAGAGAGAACACATTTTCCTATTGTTGAACAAGTTTTATTAGAACAGATTTGGAACAGCAGCAGAAGGTTACATAGGCCAAAATCAAATAATGTTGTATAGCTGGCTGAGTAGCTAATGCATTTGGTCTTGTTTACTCATAAATAAAGTGTTATCATTCAGGAAAATAGAGGGATAATTAGTCATCCAACTGTTTCATCCCTCCCAGTCTCCTTGAAAGTGGCGTCCCATCATTAGTCTTTTACAAACTGATGAAGGTGACATATTGAGGGGTCTCACATTGAACTGATGGATCGGTTCACTTTGCACTGGCAGGCAATAAAATGGATTTTAAAAGCCAGAATAATTGGCATACATTTGGAAAAAATCACAATATGCATTTCTTTTGAAAAGAAAACTTGATTAGATTAGAGGTGGTAGTTCATTCAGGCTTCTCAGTGATAGCTAAGGGCGTGCAGTCACATATCCCTGCACCAACATGCACTTTGCAGGCATGCATGTCACACTATTCACAATGCCAATCCCAGTGACAGAAATTAGCCTTGGGTGAAGATTTATTGAAAAATCGTTGACTTTTAAGTTTGTTAAGTAACTGCCAGTGGCCTTCAGGTCTTTCATTGTAGTTCATTTTGTCAAGTTCAGAGCATGTGTGTGTGTGTGTGTGTGTGTGTGTGTGTGTGTGTGTGCGTGTGTGTAAGTGCAACCCACTCCTCCCACCTCAGCAGGCCATAATGTGACGCTTCATGACATTTACATCAACTAGACTCATTTACTTTTCTTGTGTTGTGAAAATATAGTAAAGTTAACACAAATGGTGAAATGGCGTGTATGTGTGTGCGTTTGCATATGTGCATGCGTTTGTATTGATTGAAATATGTTAGGCCTGGTGGGAAAGCTCATTGGAATCGAGTGTGTAGTCTATTAGTGTGGTTCCGTCTGTGAGTTTGTGTCTGCAGGGACTCTGACTGATAATGGAGTGTGAAATTAATCTCCAAAGGGAGGCAGAGGAAGGAGTAGGGAGAGAGGCTGAGGAAAAGGGGGAAAAGGGTAGGGAACGGGGTAATGGGAGATAAAGGGGAAAGAAAAGGTTTTATTGGGAGAATGTATATATACTGTATATATTGTGCATAATATTCACAAAGATAGCAGAATATTGAAAACAGATGATTCAAGGATAAGTCTGGTGTTATAAATAACCTATTCCTGTTTTAGTTTGCTACTACTAAACTTCTGTACCCAGCTTTTTAGGAAATGATTTGGCTTTTTATTTAAAACAGCCATGATCAGTTGTTTTAGAATAACAATGTCTCAAATGACAATGTGAAAGAGGTCGCTTGTAGTGATGAACCCACAGAGAATTATCACCTGAATCTGCAGCTCCACCTCGGCTTTATGGAGCTTTATAGTGAGTTTCCGCTCTTTGTTCAGCTGCCCGACCCACAACTTTACTGTTTTGGTTCACTCTCGCTGCTCTCATAGCATTGTTTTGGACTTACATTCATCAGGTGGACACAAACACGGCTCCAAATAAATGCTAATGTTGCTCCGTAACTTCTGGATGTGTAAATAAGTAACAAGTTCACCATATCAACTTAAAAGGTGATGGTATATCAGTGTTGTGCTCATAACTTGTTTCCGCTGCCCCCAAGTGGCCCAAAAAATCTGTTATTGCAGGTTTAAATGACAGAAAATATTCGTGACGAGTTTTTTTTTTTTAAAGACTTACATATTCAGGAACCAATGGGCTTGAGAGCCACAGACAGGGTAGGGAAGTTGGAAAGTATTGAGAGACAGACTAAGACATTACTGGGTTTAGTCTTTGGTGACAATAATAAAAATATAACTAGCTATATCATTTAAAGGGTCGGTTCACCTAAAAAGAAAAAAAAAACATGTTTTGTCACTGGTTTCTGCCTCCACTCCAATACAAAGGAGGTTAATTAAATTTTGTTGGTGGTTCTGACAGCAATGAAAGAATTGTTTTGTTTTGTTTTTTTAAATCAGCAGCAATGGGTCTTCCCAGAAACAGCGTCCTTGTTAAGGTGGTAAAAGGAGATCCAATAAAAACAGTTGACACTGAGGTCTGTGCAACCAAGAAATTGTTTCTGGAAAGAGATGGCCCTGTTGAATTGTTTAAATACTATTTTTAAATGCTGTGAGCACCACAAATTAAATGCCATTCACCTCCATGTACTAAATCTAAGAGACATCTGAAAAACCTAGGAAGTAAAAAATGTTTTTTTGTAAATTGGGTGAACTGACCTTTTAAGGGTTCTGCTGAGTCATCAAATGATTTGGCTATGCTGGTTCTGGTTTCTTATTATGCTAAGTATATTAAATATATAAATACAGCATATTAATAAATGTTAACCATTTTTGTTTTTTTACCAGGGTACAGGACGTTATGCTATCTACATAGCCAACTATGCCAGTGGCAACGTGGGTCCTCATGCTCTCATAGAAATGGACGAGGCAGCGAGTGACCTTTCACAAGGGGTCATCGCCCTCTCCAACGTGGCAGAGCAGGCCGGAGTCAACAAGTTCACTGGTAGGTGTGAAGAAATGACTGTGTGTGTATGTGTGTGTGTGACGTAGACCCTCGCTTTAAGATCATCCAGCACTACTGGACCTTCAGTCTGATTTACACAGACATCTGCAGAGGAGCATGTGCTTGTTGTACCCATAGAGTCTGAAATATAGGACTTCAGTACAGAGAGTGTGCTAGATGGGAGGCGAGTAAGGGAGAGCTGGAGAGGTGCCAGGTGAGGAAAAAAGAAAAAAGTGAGAGAAAGAAAGAGAACATAATGTGTGTAAGCGTGAGGGAAGAAAGAGAGGACTGGAGAGAGAGAGAGAGGGAGAAGTGTTAGTGGGCTCTTTTGGCCCTGTCAGCTGTTTAGTCCAGTCAAAGTCACAGGGAAGCGAAGGGGAAGGGCGACACACACATACATCAGACCAGCTCAACGTCCCAGAGATGGCATCTATCACAGTCTGGTGTGGATCCCCCAGACTTCTGAGGGGGGGCACAAGTATGAGGACACCACTACAGCAGAGTCAGTCTGATCAAAGTGTTACTGTACATGTCAGAAAAGGGGAAACAAAGCCTGTATTTTCTGCAGAGGTTAAATGTTTTCAATGTTGACAGAAAGTGGCTGGTGTTATTTTACAGATGGGTCATAGTATCACTCCTGACCCTCCTACTGATTTGGTTTGTAAGGGAATTTAAGTTTGCAAGATAGGAAGCAACAATGTAACATTGCCAAAGAGGCCTGTAAAATCACTGGTGAGGAGCAGCATTCCTTGTCAGACATTTTCAGTTGACAAATCACCCAAAAAGCACAATCCATCTTGGAAATTTCACATCATCCTCTCTTTAAGGAAGACACAGGCTTCTGAAAATTAGGTGTAACATGTTCATTGCAACAGTTCATTCCATGTGCAATAAACACATTTAATTCAAATATATACCATAAACTGCCTCTCGGTTCCCACCAAAGCCTAGCACTTTATCTCATTCGCTGCAGTTTTTATCACTTTGACCATTTGTTTTTGTATTTTTATTGTGCGCGTTGTGTTCACCATTTAATGCGTCCTAAATTTTGAATGTCTTTATTGTTGTTTAAGCTGCCTCACTGCAAAAGCTCTTGTGGGACAATAAACATCTGAACTGAACTGAGCAAAGGAATTATTTAGATAAAAGTTGCCAATGAAATGTTTCTGAAACTGAATGGCTGACCTTGAAATTGATTTTGTTGTTCAAAAATAGCACTGAAATTCATCACCACACCTCAGCTCACTTCCCTAGCTTGGATCAACACTTCACTTAACCCTGTGATGGATACCTGCTTTGGTTTAGAAGAGGAGAACAATAAATGCCAAAATGAACGATTCCACCATGATCTGTTTCTTTGATAACAGAGACCATCATGAGTAAAAAATGCTGTCTCTATGATACTTTATTGTAACCACTGAAAAGTCCTTGACGCTAATGTCCAAGTAAGTTTTGGAAATGGGAGACGACTTTGTATTTGAGCATAACAGAATCAATCTTCATCATCTATGGATCTTTTTGCATGCAGGATGTCATCTAAGCCACTGGGGGGGCAGAGTGGGCTGGCCCAGAATCGCTGTGAATGATGTACGGTAGATGGCTTTGTCATCAAACTGCCGTTAATCAGAGAAGAGGGACGGTCAGTGAAGTTGTATATCTAATGGTTACATATCTCTGGAGAGACATTAGTGGTTTATGGCCATAGGGGGCGAGTGATATTTGTCTGGGCTGATGGAGCGGGCCAGTAAATCAGGAGCCAGTCCTGACTCACAGCACTGACTTTGCATACTGGAAGGGCAATCAAAGCCCTTTCAACTCCATAATTAGACGCCGCTGGTCTCACATGAGACACTTTAGCGAGACACTTCACTTTACAGAATGTCACTGGAAAATCCTGGGGTGATATTGAGAGGGTATTGAACAGTCACAAAGATCTTTTCATGAGGAGAAAATTACTGTTAGTTTTTAGTTAATGCAAAAGATTCTCAGCGTGTGTCGCGTCTTTGTGTTTTCGTATTCGTTTGTACTTGTGCCTAGGTGTGTTTATGTGTGTAGCCCATCAAGAGTCAGTGTCTGTGTCAGCAGAAAGACCTGCCCTGCTTAGAGGAAATGGCCTGGAAAGACAGAAATGATCTCTTGCAGTTCACTTCTGTTATGAAGCTGATTTCACTCCCTCTGTTCTCTCTGTTGTTTCACCTATCCTGCTTCATTTTTTCTTTCTAAAATTGTCTGTTCCCCCTCTTTTTAACTGCCTAATTTTCTCTTACCACTGAGCCTCATCTCTCTGTCTCGGTTTGTTGCAGGAGGGCGAGGTGTCGTGGTGGGGCCTATTGTCAGTCAAACCCTGTCCGATGTGTTCTGCGATAATGAGTATGGAGCCAATTTCCTGTTCAGGAACAACGGAGATGGAACTTTTACTGATGTGGCGCAGCAGGCTGGTGAGAGTAACATGTACACTTTAACAGATCATAGCCTTGTAGATCAGCTAATTCTCAACATACGCATCATGTGAATCTGGTGCAAAAACAACACACACAAAGTAGGCTTTATTGTATAATAGAGTGTATTTCCATATAACTGTAGGTGTGGAGGACCCCATGCAGCATGGCAGAGGGGTTGCTCTGGCAGACTTCAACCGTGACGGCAAGACAGACATCGTCTACGGGAACTGGAATGGACCTCATCGCCTGTACATGCAGCTGAATAACCGCAAACAGAAGTTCAAGGTGGGTCCAAATGTGTTTCCTGGGTATTTAACAACTCTTTATGCACACAAATGCAAATAGTTACACAAAAACTTCTTGTATCAATGTCGGCTTTAAGGTCTCAGTATGCTTCAAATGGACACAGTGGTTTGACGCTTTAAAAGTGTATATACCTGTGAAAAGATATATGGGTGAAAAGGCTGCCGCCATAGAGGGAGGCAAGACAAAATTAATGGAAATTTGGGCACACACTTTGGGTTGTACACATGAAAAAGTGAGGGAAGTAGTTGTATAAAGAGTGAAAAAGGGAACTTCAGAGGAAGGTTCAAACTCTAATAACTTTCACACCTCCTCACGCCTGGCCAATTGCTGCAGAAAGTCGGCGTGATTGTCTGATTGTTGGCTGTGGAAAGTTACAAAAAACACCAGATGCAGTCCGATGCAGTTCCCCCAGATTCCACCGCCATGAAGAAGGTTTCAAATGCCATTAGGCATTCTGACAAGCAGTTTGTTTGAAGCATACTGCGGCCTTTATTCATTTATTAAAGATTTAAAATTTAAAATTCCAAAATACTTATTTTGTCACATACCTCTAGTGTTATCTAACCATGTAGATAGGTGTCAACCGTTTTGGTTAGGACTATTTCTTTGGTAGAAAGTAGTTCCAAAGAAAACTGTTCACAGGTAGGTCTGTGGATAATCCAGAGTAACCAGCACTGACTGATAATCTACAGTCTATGTATCAAATGATTCCCCCATCAGAATATCAGGCACGGACAATGATGCAGAAGGGTTTTAGAGCGAGGTTGTGGTTCTCTCTTCTTCTCCTCTCTCCAGAATCAATGACTAATGATCAAGCAGCACAAAGACAGCAAATCTCACCCATTAACTCTGTGAATCACAGAGTTATGTATGCTAATGCATAGCTAGTGAATTAGCATTAGTCAGTGCTGGCACAAGATGGACGGACGGTGATTTACTGAATCAACGTCTATAGACAACTCCTGTGTAGTACAGTAAAGAGTGGCAGAGACGGAGATGGACTCTGCTGTGTGTAAATCTGCGGAGGTTTCATGCTCGGTGATCTGTCTGTTAGCACCTGCGGCTGCATCTTTTACCAAAGAGATAAACGTCACAGGAGACATCTTTATAGGGGTCAAATAAGGGGTTAATGTCTGATGCTTAGCCCATACACAATTCCATCAGCGTGACACACAAACACACACACAATGCGCTCTAATACACACACAAACACACAGAAGACAAATTGAATTAGCTAGCTGATGTTTTTTTTTTGTTTTTTTTTAAACCAAGATTGTTAAATCACAAGCCCACAACACATTTAAGACCCCCTTCCTCCACACAAGCTGACACTCCTACTAGCCGTGTTGACCTTTGGAATGCATAATGAAGCTGTTGTATCACTCCAGTAAACCGCTAATTAAATTGGGCTGAAACAGCAGCTTGCTTGGGTAGTGGAAAGTGCCGATTAGGCCTGTTTGTGCTTTAATTAAAATCCATTGCCCAGGTTTTACTTGTAATACGTTTAACACACACACACACACGCAAAAACACTCCCACACATATCTAATATGTATTTAAGCAGACGGAAAAGGTCCCAACTAGAAGTTTTGCTTTCTCAGTTATAGTGTACCGAAATCAGAGCAGGAATAAATAAATATAAGGGTATAAGGACGTGGAGTTCAGAAGAACAATTTCATTATAACAATAGACTATTATTTACACCATTATTCCAACTAATCAAATTTTCATCATAAAACAGTATAGTAAAGTACTATATTAAGTACAAAATTAAAAATAAACACATTTATAATATTATTTATAATTTTGTTTTAATATTATTTATATTTAATAATATTATTTTTCTTAAGTAAAAAATAGATTCATTGTCATAGGAAATATATAAAAGTTGTAAATACTACCTTATTAATAATATAATATAAATCATATTTCAAATCTATAATCTCAAACTTTCTCCCCTCTTTTCCTGTAAATCTCATGTTTCTATGCTCCTTTCTTTTTCCTTATGGCGCATCTATTCATCCACCTAGTGATATAGTAAATGTAGAGCTATCCCTCCCTCCCTCATGGCCTCAGCTGGCCATCCCCTCTCCTTCACCTGAGAAGCAGAAGGTCACTGTGAGCTCCCTCCCCACACCCCACCAGCTTTATGAGCCTTATAATTAAAACAGGGAGTAAATACTGAAGGGAGTGAAGGGCTGCTCTATAACTCTTCCCCGACTTATCACTGTGTCACTGAAGCGGGGAGATATCCGTTACTTTCTCGTGCAAAAACTCCTCTGCTGAGGAGACTTTTTTGGGGGCAGGAGAGCTGCAGTCTACTTTTCTGATGCCAGAGGATGTAAAAAAGGGCCTTTGTTCTTATCTTTAGGCTTCAGACGAAACTCTCAGCCAGGGTGACTTACAGTGAGTGAGTGAGCAGATGACAGATCAGTGTCTAACTCAAGGGCTGGATTATTGATGGAGACGTTGTGGAGACTGAACCTGTGACCTTCGGGTTATGGGGCAGTCTCTCTAGCCACTGGCCCAGCTCGCACCACGTGTCCACATGTTGGACTGAGCACATATAGGATGCAAGCTGTAATAGCAACAGCTCAAAAAAGAAAATCATTTTTTTGTTTTTACTTTGACAACATCATCTGCTGATACATGACAGTCTCTGTGGTGTTCTTACACTGCGCTTCTCAGAGTTCACTTGGCAAACAAACTGCATCTATAGATTTTCTGCAACAATGTAGAGCCCTTGAGGAAAACACTTAACCCCTGACTGCTCTGTGGAGTTGACCAACAGAAAAAAAACCCAAACTTTGTGTATCAACCTCATCTATCCCATTAAAGACAAAGCTAATTTTAGAAGTGCATTTTATATAATTTTAGAATATGCTGTCATCGGCATATAGAGTAACAAAAAGAACATTTACTGTATGTTTATAAGTGTTGGATTATTACTAAATAACCCTAAATAACCCTAGCTCTTACCCAAAAAAGATAATAACAGATAATTAAATTAGAACAGCATTCATTCAAAAAGGAAAAAAACAAACAAAACATAATTATATGAGTGAAAACTGTCAGTTTAGGTGTGACGTAACTGTCCCTCTGCACAAATACGAGATGAGCATGGCAATAAAGACAAATTGTATACATACACCTTCAGTACAGGTCAAGTCTGTGAGCAGAATTTGGTTATAATTGATTCCATTCACTCTGTGATCGGTGCTGCTGATTTTAATTTTCTACTTCTAAAAAGGCATTTCAAGCACCCCCCACCCACCCCCACACACACAGAAAAAAAACATCCTGTATATGTTTGACTTCTGAACATGTATGTATGTGTGTGTATGTGTTTGTTTCACTGATGTACCATGTGTTTGCTTTTTTCTCAGGACATAGCCTCGCAGAAGTTTTCCATGCCGTCCCCGGTTCGCACCGTTATCGCTGCAGACTTTGACAATGACAACGAGCTGGAGGTCTTCTTCAATAACATCGCCTACAGGGGTCCCTCCGCCAACAGGCTGTTTAGGTACACACACATACACACATGTTGTACAAGTATGATAGTACGTTTTAATAGCACTTTGGGGATGAGCTTGGTGATGAGCTTAATGGACTACTTTTGTGTCTTGATTTAATATTCTAAAACTGGGCTTGGAGGCTGAGAAGAATTTAAAATTCCCAGCCAAGGATACTTATCTAGTCTGGCATCCCGCCTCCTCCTCCACACATGAATGAATCTTTCATTAAGACAGTTTTAGGTCTCTTTTTGGCTCACGGTTTGGCTTCCTCTCTAGATAATATTAATGAACTCAGCTCTCAAAATGCAATACATGATACATATCAATTGTTGGGACTTAATAGTAGAATGAACCCATCCTGTCTGAATAAAAATCTGATCTGGCATATTTGTCTAAACAGGATGCAGAAGTCATGATGAATGTTGCCATGAGCTGGTGGGTCAATTCATACTGAATATCAATAATCAATGTAAGCCCCAGAGATTTCCCGGATCAGAATATTACTGCATGCCAGATCACTGGAGGAGAATTTGTCTTTCTGGACACGTTGATGGTCTGACAGGGGTCACTGCTCCACAGCCTGTGGCTCTGCCATTGTCTAGTATGAAGATGAATCAGCTAATTTGACTCTGCTCTCTGGCACTGAAAAAAAAAAGCTCAAACTATTGTGCCCAAGCTAATTAATTCAATACAACTAATCAATATTTAGCTGAGCTGAGGGGTTTAACAGCCAGGATCAGCACATTAGTGCTCTGTGAAATTAAATTATAATTTAAGGAAACTTGGATATGGAAATGCTTTGTCACTCTAGGTACATGGTAGCTGGTGATGATTCCTTCCAAACAATGTCTTTCTGCAGACAATCAAATCAAGTCAAGTCAATTTATTTATAGGGCCAATTAAAAACAACACATTTGGACCAAAGTGCTTTACAAACAGATAAAACCACATTAATAATAATGAAAAATCAATAAGTACATTATAAATAAATGAAAATCAAGAATCATTTAATTTTAGAATGCACATTGTATTAAGTATAGCATAACAAGTAAACATTTAATGGTCCCATTAGGTGTTGTATTATTATATATATTACATTATTGGAGTATTATCATGATGATGCATTAACATGTAAGCAACATTTAATCATGTTGTAGCGGGTTGAGGGGAGCTAATTTTACCACCTTTATGTTCTGTTGGGTACTGTATAACAATTTAACATATTTTATAATCTGATCATATGTTTTGTACGTACAATCTTAGTCTGTAGAGTAACTAGTAACTATAGTTGCCAGATAAATGTAGTTGAGTAAAAAGTACAATATTTCTCTCTGAAATTGGTGGAGCAGAAGTATGAAGTAGCATGAAATGAAAATACTCAAGTACAAGTACCTCAAAATTGTACTTAAATACAGTACTTGAGTAAATTAACTTAGTTCCCACACTGCTTGTATATTTATGGTGGCCATGGTTTTAATGTTTCACAGTGATTTGATGGGTAACTGCTGTGATGTTGATTTGATAGGGTGAGCAGGAGAGAGCATGGAGACCCCCAGATAGAAGAGTTGAATGTTGGGGAGGCATCAGAGCCTGAAGGACGAGGAACCGGTGAGTGTGGCAGAACAGACAGCTGTCTTACAACTCAGCATCAACTAAGTCTAAGCATCTGCTATTCCAACATCTTACCATTAGGTGGCACCAGAGCTCCACTAGGGATCTTAGCTCCCTCGTGTGCTTTATAAAAGAAAAAAGACTTGTTCCACATAATTAGTTCTGTGACTGTTGAAACATGATGTCCATGTTTCCCTGCATGAGGATGATTTGAAGCCTGTTGCCTGAAGTGTTTAGTTGCATCATTACTGTGATGGATCTCCAGGAGCTGTAGCCACAGACTTTGATGGTGATGGGCGTCTGGAGCTGCTGGTGTCTCATGGTGAAAGTGCAGCACAGCCGCTCTCTATCTACAAAGTCAACCAGGTGAGTGTCTGTGTGACATAAAAGCCTCAAAATCAGTTTTCAAACACTCAGTAGGTAGTGTAGTGTGATCTTAACCCAAAACCTCCTTCTTCTCATTCTGTGTGTGTCTCAGGGCACCACTAACTCCTGGCTGCGAGTGATTCCCCGGACCAAGTTTGGTGCTTTCGCCAGAGGAGCTAAAGTGGTGGTGTACACTAAAAAGAGCGGCCCACACACACGGATCATCGATGGGGGCTCAGGGTACCTGTGTGAGATGGAGCCTGTTGCCCACTTTGGCCTTGGTAAGTTTTAAATTCAACAGTTAAAGAAACAAAGCTGTTGCAGGGATTGAACCTGTAACCTCTTAGCTAACTAAGAAGTGTTCTCTGCTAGGGCAACGATTACATAATTATAATATAATTATATTATTTTTCAGATGAATTAGTTAATTATTTTAGCTATGAAAAATGTCCATCAACATTTCTCAGAGCCCAAAGTGATGTCTTCAGATTGTATGTTTTGTTCAACCCACATCCTAAAACCCAACGATATTTACTTTACAATAATGAAAAACAGGGAAAAGCAGCAAATTCTCAAATTTGAGTGCTGAAACCAGCAAATGTTTGGCATTTTTGCTTGATAACAGACTTCTATTTGTTGACTTTGTCTCTGTTGAGTGATTAATCGATTCATTGACCAACCATTTCAGCAGTACTCTTTTCTACAGCTGGGTAAGGGATAGACAGACCAAGAGAGATGGACAGAATGAGCATTACAGAGAGTTATAGTGAGAAGGAAAATGAAACCTCCATGTGGAAAGCATTGTTTTAATACCTCCAGCCTGATTAGACACCCATGGGAGATTAAGTTGTCTGTGGGAGGGAGCTGGGTGGACAAAGTGGGGAGAGATGGGGGACAGGTGCTGCAGCTGGAAGCCAGCCTTGTGAGGAACCAGCTCCATGTTTCCTTCTGCCCCCGTAGGACTGTCAGCTGGTGGTCATCCAGGCCTGGTAGCTCCCTGGCCCTGGTCACTGAGCCGGTTCTGTCCAAGCACAAATCAGCTCTGGAGGCCCTTCATTTTAATGCCTGATTACTCATAATACACTCTAAGAGGAGACTTTCCACATCATCGTCGCTTCAGAACAGACCTCCACATTTGCAAAAAGCATCACTACTGGTAGAGATACACTCCTCGCCACTAACTGAGAGAGTGTCATGCGGGTGCAGAACAGGTGAAATATTCTTTGTCTCTCAGGCAGCACACCTGCTGAGTAGATCACTGTCTGGCAAGGTAACTCAAGATCTGTTTACATTAGAAATGCCACTTTAATTAAGGGCTGCAGAGGCCCTCTGGAGAGGGGCTTTCTCTATGCCTGATTAAAATAGTTAATGGAGAGAGGAGAGTGCCACTCTGGAAAAAGGAGAGGAAGCTTCATGAGACAACCTGTGATAACCTACAGTATGTACTGAACCGTATGAGTCCTCAAGAATCACTAAAGGACATATGAATGCTCCTCTGTGTGTGTGTGTGTGTGTGTGTGTTGCGTCTGTGCCGCGTGTCTGACCAGGTAAGGACGTGGCCACCAACGTCGAGGTGTACTGGCCAGATGGTCGTTCGGCAGCCCGACCCCTGGAGCCTTCAGACGTCAACTCAGTGCTGGAGATCCACTATCCAAGAGATGAGGAGGAAGTCACTCCTACTGTGGAAATAGAGGTACAGCAGTGCTTCATAGTAATCCTAAATTCTCGTCATCTTAAAGATTGTTAGGCTTTGTGGAATTGGCTTAGCCACTATGTGCAGAATTTTAAAATGTACGTCTTTGACACAGCAAACTTGAGGTTAACATATGCCAGCATAGAAAGACTGTGGAAAGAAAGTGGGGTTAATGGGGGCCCAGCAGCTCATTTTTGCCCTCTCCCAGATTAATCTGGCCATGCACAGACCTCACAAATTTTCACTGGGATTGTCCAATTTTTCTACAATCAAAAAAGCGTATGCCATCACAGTAACTTAAAGATGCTACAGATGGGTGACACATAAAAGGAAAAACCAACATAAAGTGTCTTAGTAAGGTGATGGACCTCTATAAGCCTCCAAAACAGCTTCAATGTTCTTTGGCATAAATTATCCAAGTCTCAGGAAGTCTACTGGAGGGATGAACAGCATTCTTCCAAATAATATTCCCTCATTTAGTGTATGGATGATGGTGGTGGAGAGGTCCAAAATCTCCTATAGGTCTTCAGTTGTGTTGAGATCTGGCCACAGCATATGATTCACATAATTTCCATACTCATCAAACCATTCAGTGACCCCTCTCTATGGATGAGGGCATTGAGGGCATTGCTGGAAGAGAGCACTCCCACAAGGATAGAAATGTGTAGATAGAAATGCCCCCCATCTGAATCTTATGTTTCTCCACTCATTTAATCAGGTTTTTCTTTTTTTGCCTGCCTGTGTCTTACAGTGTGGCCATGGGTTTGCTCTGAATGAGAATGGCCGTTGCACAGGTAAGTTGCAAAGATTTATCTGTTACCCACTCTATGCTTGTGTCCTTGTTTAAAATCAAACAAAAAGTGTCTTTGCTTCCCTCGCCTTCCCCCCTCCCTCCTTCCCTCAGATGAAGATGAGTGTACTCAGTTTCCCTATGTGTGCCCCTCTGACCGCCCTGTCTGCACCAACACCTATGGCAGCTATAAGTGCCGCGCCAAGAGGAGATGCAACCAGGGCTTTGAGCCCAACGATGATGGGTCAGCCTGCGTGGGTGAGTGGTCCTGGCAGAGTCAGGGTAGACTTAGCTGGATTACCAAGATCAGGAGAACAAAGGAAGCACTGCCAGAGAACGAGATGACTTAAGCTGCCTTAATTACTCTGGTTTTGAGTAAAGGCTTAGAGGTGCTAACATTCCTCTTGCCGTGTCCCCTCTCTGCACCCCGCTGTCTTGCATGACTAACTCCCCCATGTGAATGAGCTCTCTTTCAGCCATAAAGGCGCAGATGTTGGCTAACTTTTCCCTGCCCTCTGTTTCGCCTCTTTCTCTGCAGCCCAGGTGGCTTACTTTGGGGGGACACGGTCTTCTGGGGAGCGCAAGTGGTCGGGCCTTTCTTTCTGGCTGCTCTCCGTCTCTGTGCTACCACTCGTCTCTACCCATCTCCAGACTGGACTACTGTAGCTGTCACTGTCTTCTCCCTTTCCTGACTCTCTCCACTGCTAAATGGGGATGTACAGAAACTCTCGGAGCAAACTTTTCACTGAAACATCCACTCCTCCTTCTCCTCCATGGATCTCTGCTATCTTTTTTCCATCAGTTATTTACAGTCTTGCCCCCCTCCTCCTGCTATGTGTCACCTCTTGGCTCCCGGCCCCCTCTGGACTATAAAGAAACACACAGGGAGCATGCTCGCTGGGAGCTACGGGGTTCAGAACTGACTGTATCACACCCGCAGAGCCCTCACGTCATCACCTGGCACTTATCTTAGTGGGACCTGAACTGAGGCCAAGTCAATAAGTGGAGCTGCAGCATACAAACCACTGCACATACAGCAGACAGATCTAGTGGCTCCACAGACCACATTCATTAGAGACACGCTGAGGCCCCATCTGTACTTCCACAATGCCACTACGTTAATCCTTACAATGTCACTCTCATTCTTATTATGGGCTTACTGGGATGCTGAGGAACACCAGGTCTCCGAGCTTTAGGTTCTGTGTGTGTGTGTGTGTGTGTGTACTGCGTCCAAAGAGACAGGCGGGTAGAGGAACATATGCCAGACCATCTGTCTCCGATGGTAGGTTACATTTTGTTACCTCTGAATAATACAACAGCACAGTGGAGAATATAAACAAACGTGTCTGTGTGTGTGTGTGTGTGTGTGTGTGTGAGCACAAGAATAGACAGGAGCAAATTGAAATTTTTAGTAAGTACAGTAGCCAGAAGGTGTATTTGAACCTATTATAATTTACTTTTAAATATTTATTTTAATAATTTGCCAAATATAATTTGAATAAAATAATGGGCAGGTGGCAGGAACAGGAAGACAAAATGGACCATGATTTTTTTTGAAAAAAAAAAAAAGAATGTTCTTGAAAAACACCTTAAACAAAACTCTTTAATGAAGCGCTGGTGATGTTTCTTCATGTTAGTTTTGTAGTGCCAAAATTTCCTTACAATTTAAAACCTCCAAATTTAAAGTTTATTTTTGTTTGTTTCACAGTGTTCATGGTGCAGCCCTCGATATAGTGCAGTAAAATGAAGAAAGCACATGGAAGCGTTCATTTCTTATTTACCAGACGTTGCCACATGTTTCTTGAAACTTTTTAGGAAACTAATAAATATTTTGGCAGAAAAGTTGAGCAAAAAGGGAAAACATTGTCCTCCACAAGATTTTGACTGACAGATTTTTGCTTCCACATTATTCTGCAGGGGAGCATCAGTTCTCTCTCAGCAAATCCCAGTGCAGAAACTATTAACATAACTCCCATCTTATCCAGTGTTAGCCCACCATCACTGTCATAGCAGGGGATAGATTTATCATCAAGTGTTGGCCTGTACAGTCCTCCAGAGTAGTGACTGTGTGTGTGTGTGTGTGATTCATGGATTTCTCCCTATTCACTCGCTGAGGCAAGTGTTATATATTTTGGACATTTTTAGCCAAAAAACCTCACACATTCCTTTTAAGATACAGCACCAAACTCGGGCCCTTGACATCAGTCCCTGAGCCTGCTAATGAGTTGGACCCGAACCACAGATGCCACCTGTAAATATCAAACATTTCAGCTGAGATTTAGAGACTGAGCTTATTTCTCTCTGAGACATTTTTAATGAAAACTAAGAGGCATCGGAGCATGAAAAACTAATAAACAAACGATGATGGATGTGTTAAAGCAATTAAAATTACTCACCACGGATCTCTGTTGGATCCACGCTGACGATGTTCTCATGCTCGCTGTGTAAGCCAAAGAATCTGTGGAGAGCGAGAGTTACTGAGGGTTCAGCAAGATCATGTCCACTCAAGTCAAATATTTATTATACATATTAAACATATTATAATATGTTTGCTCAGAAATGTTCACTAACAAATATGTCAAAGAGGTTCAACTGGGGTTGCTGTAAAGATGTTATTGTAAGCACAGAATGGAAACTTTCTTGCAGTTTGAATCACACTCTTAGATCACCAAGGACTGATATGTAAGCTCACAGTTTGCATGAACAATAAGATCCACAAGTGTTTATCAAAAATTGCACGCTTTAAAAGGACATAGAGTTGTTTTTAACCCTATTGCTCACATTCTCCTACTTAATCTCCACAATCCTAATAACAATGTAGTCACTTATTGTCAAAGACATGGTTGTGTGAATCCAGTTTGTATCTTTTCCTATAAATGTGTTGAAATGGGTTGTGGCCTTTCAGCTAATTCTGAAGTTTGTAAACAGAGAAAGGATACCACTGAAGACTGTTCCATTTGACAACTCTTAACTATATGTACATGCAATATGCAACTAAGCATAATGTGTACAGTATTTACTGTTTCTACTCTGCCCATTCAAACATGTCAAACAACATCTCTGAAATCACAGATTTCACAATTATACAAAAATCAATTCAGAGTTTATTCAAAATATGAGGTAATGCTGAAGAAAATAAATGAAAACACAATATTCACAGTGATGGTTTACTTTGCTCAACCACTTTAGACATAACTGGACGTAGAATTACATATTTTTAGGATCGAGTGGTAGTACATGTTATCACAATAGACTCCACTAAGGACAAGGTAAGCTTTAAAAGAAATTAAACTGTGTAATGTAGCTGAACAGTGTCACTGAATGATGTCCAACGACCTGCAGGAAGGATTGCTCTGTGTGTGTGTGTGTGTGTGTGTGTGTCTGGCATGGTCACTGCCACGGCATTGTTTGTGTCCCAGAGGCTCCAGCTGTGTTTCTCTCTGCTAAAATGAACTGCAAGTGGGGATGTCGCTGTGAAAAATAAAACCTGGAACACAATGCTCAGTGTATGTGGAAAAATACTCAAAATGCCAAAAAAAAAATTTTATGCTTCAGACCACAAATCACAAAATGTCCCACAAACAGCAATTGCACAATGTACACACGCCATGAAGATCAAATATAGGAGGATATGTTCAGAAAATATTTGCATTGTACGGAAATGACCAGGAAAAAGGAGCGGAAGGAGACAAGAAGAAAAAGCTGTGTAAATGTGGATGTATATACTGTGTTGGCCATTTCTTTTCAGCTGCAGCCAGAGAGTATGTATGTTTATTTTCTCGAGCTTGTCCCTGATGCAAACAACTGAGCAGGCTTTTCAGAGCTTCATGAGCAGAGTAGTGCTGTGTGCAAACTCTTGTCTCATGTGTCTTTGGGCCAGTGCAGGCCTAGTTCCAGTAAGGATGCATTGGTGTTTGTTGCAGGCTGAAATAAAATAACGCTTCATCATCCCTGCTTAGAATTGCCTGTGCACACCTCAAGTCATTTGATTTCAAGTCATTTGACTAATTTCACCGTGCCCGAAAACTAAAACAAGTCAATGACATTATAGATTAAGCTACTTCAACAACCACTTGAGCATGAATGGCATCGCACACAACAGCTGGCTGTTAAGTAGGTTGTAGGTTATTGTAATTGCTGCTAATATCAAGCCATTTTTTTCAACACGTCAAAGATAATTAAATAAGTGATAACACATTATCAAATGCATTCTCATTCATTCCTTTTCTTTACCTACAGGGTCACAAGAGGCTAGAACTGTATGCAATAGGCAGAAGGCATGCAGTTAAAGGAAAATTCCAGTTTTTTATTTTTGTTATAATAATATTTTACTCACTAAAGTAACTGCTGAAACCTGGGAGCATGACAACATTGCTACAACAATGTCAAGTCTGACAGGGCAAGAACAGGAGTAGTCAGGTGATCAGACAGGTTGTAAACAAGCCACCAGTTTGGCCAGATTATCTAAACCATCCGAAATGTTGGTAACACTCCCTCTTTAACATGCTCCATGCTTTGCGTAATACTGAGCACACACGTTGTACGGAAACACGCACACATAAATGCAAACTTTATGCACATACCATACACATGCACATATACTGTAGCACTATGCAAATTATCAATTTGGCTTTCTGTGGCATCGGAAAAATGGAAAGACACCACATCATATGTCAGTCATAAACTAACGCTGTCAAAATGGACATAGATTTTCCCATATGTAGTCTCAGTGGACATTGCGGTGTATTCTCTAATTTGTGTATCTGTTTTCGTTTATCCCTGCTTTAGGCCTTGTGTTTGTTGTGTAGAAAACAGAGACAATGTTTAAAAGTCAGCCTTTATCCCTGTTTCACCCCTACTTCTGTTAACATTTAAGAGCAGTTTGGAGGGCAGCGACTGACACAGCACCATTTATTTGACTCCAGCAACAGATCTAAGAAGAATGACACACAATAACCTCTGTCTCACAATTAACCAAGTTGATCAGAAGTGACATTTTAACTGGAACCACACGTTTCCAGCATCAGAAGCTTAACATTGTGTTTTTGTGTAGCATTCTGGGCTGCACTTGGGGGAGGTCCAGCGGCAAACACAACACAAGAGCTGTCAATCACGCTGAGGTTAAATAAACTGAGCGGATATTCATGCCAAAGCCAACAGGCATGGCAGCGGTATAGTGGGGAAAAAATCGATTTAAAGGAGAGTCTCCAAAACCGAGCTTAACACAATAAATCAAGTGTGGCCAAAACACAGAGAGACAAATCCTGCAGTTTCCACCGCGTTTTACTTCTTTGTCTCTTCAAAGAGCCTCTCAGCACTGTGGTTTTCACGGCAGGATTTCAAAACAAATGTAAAAAATCAGATACAACATCCATACACATGTTCAGACAATAAGCCAAAAGGGTCTGTGTGTAGGTGGGGTTTTGTGTACAGAATGTTTGTGTTTTGAAGGGAGCAGTAGCACTGAATCTTTCTGTTTGTTGTACAGCGGTTTAATGCACAATCATAACCTACCGTGATCTTGAATTTGGGCAGATGTGGATAAATGTTTGGTGGGCCTGAGTGAGCACAGCCAGAGTTTTGATGCCTCATGAGACGCTGTGGTAGACTGCCAGAGTTAACAAATTATCTACTGAATTCCTGTTGTTTTGTTCAGGGAGCTGAAGTAAATGTGTATTTGTGTGTGATTCCAGTCACAGATGAGCGTCAAGAGCAGAGTATAGGAGTGATCATCCTCCTCTAATGTCACTACATGCCTGACTTCTCTCTGATACCAAGAGCTTCTCCCGTGGGGCTCCATGTTTGAGGCATTACATGCAAGCACACAATTGTAAACATCACTATAATGACCGCTCTGCGTTTGCCAGGCACCGCTGCCAGTCAAAATATTATTGGAACACAGAGGCAGCGGTGGGATACTGATTTTCTGTCATTTGTAGGAATAAACATTTTAACCAATCAATACCAGAAAGTGACTTTTTTTCCCTTCTGGTCGTCCGTCAGACAGAAAAGAAATTGTGGAAAAGGTAAAGCAGTCCACTTCTTTCCTGTTTAGAGAGAAGGAATGAAAGAGCAGGAAGGGGCGTGGAGGAAGTAGAACGGACAGAGAAAGTTTCGTTCAGCCAAAGAACGAGGAATTTTAAAACTTGGTAACTCAAAACAATTGCAGCAGAAGGCAGGGGGGAAAAAAGAGATTTTAAGGAACAAAGGAGGTCTGTGTAGAGGGAGAGAGTAGCTTGTTAGCGTGAGAGTGACCTTTCCCCACAGGTGTTGAGATGTTTCTTCACTCCTCTGCTGTCTTTAAGAAAATATCAGTTCACTCCCACCGCTCCTCCTCTGTCTCCACTCTTGTGATCTTCACTAAGCCTCAATATCTGCCAGAACGTTATCGCCAATTTTTGGCCTTATGAGCAGGCTATGATGGATCTACTGTACACCTCTTATACACACATGCACACACACACATAGACACGGATACAAAAAGACGTCTGGACTGTCACTGCTGCAAAAAAATGGTATACTCTCCTTTGGGTTCATTAAAACTTCTGCAGACATTTCATTGTCCCCATACTGAACTTACAAATCAATTGCTGTGATGAAGAACGGTTGATTGGTTATGGACACTTATGTATTAGTCACACACCCTTCGCAAAATTCTTTGGTTAGTGGAAGTCATATTGTTTACAGAAATGAATCCATTTGTGTAGTTAGGTTCCGGTTTTGGTGGTCTTTGATACAAACCTGAAAAGCCCCCAAAACCAAACTCAAACGTTGGTGATCCTTAAGGTAAATTTGAAAAGCATCTAAACTGGAACATGGGCACCAAGTTACATGTCAGCTGAACATAGTGTTTAGTTATACTGCCTCCTTTAGGGCACATGGAGCAATACTGTAGCTACAGTACACACAACACTGGATAACTGCTTTGTTCCTTTATGTATCATCTCATGGTAAGAAAGTATCTAAATTAGTTGAATAAATACATAAACAAATGCACTTGCTATAATCAATATTTTTATTTTATCAATGGGTCACATGACTAAGTGTATGTAAAAGGGATTGCATGTAGTGACAAAGCCACAGAGAATTACTGCCCGACTCTGCAGTTCCCCTCAGCTCTACGGAGCATTTCAACATCTTTCACCTCATTGTTTTGGTTTTTGGAGACCAAAACAGAGCTGAAAGGAGAGTGAGTGTTGGACTTAAATTTGTCCCATGGCCAGAAACATGACTCCAGATGAATGTTAATGTTTGCTCTGAATCTGCTCCGTGTAAATAAGCATATATTTGCTAACACGGTCACCATGTCAACTTAAAAGGTGATATGTGAGCGTTATGTTGTGTTTACAGCTTGTTCCGCTGCCCCCAAGTGGCCAAAACGCCAAATGATTTTATCCTACATGCAGACTTTTTTTCAATTGCTTAACAGTAGTAAGATTTTAGGACTAAATAACTAAACTAAATGCCTTAACATGGATATTCTATGATTTATGTTATGACTATGAGTGACTGTACAGAATGAAATAACCAAAGTCTGAGGCACATGACCCATGAGTTTACCTTCCAGGACCGACAACCTGGAGATAACTGCCGTCAGGTGACATGACTTGGTCTCCTTTTGGAGTTTCTTTCTGTGGATATCCTGAGAAATGTGTGTAAGAGAGAGAGAGAGATCCCAGCCTCTACCTCACATGAACTCAGAGCAGAGACACAGCATGGATCGAGTTTCTAAACAACAGCATGAACTGAACCTTGTTCGATACCCACAGCAGCCTGCAGTCACAATAACTCTCTTTCCGTCAGCTTCATCAGACACTTTATTCATCTCTTGGAGACAGCTGAAACTCTTCTCCCCAGGCTTTGAATAATAATCAGCTTTGAGAAAAAAAACACATAAATCCATTTCAATTAATATGTAAATAATCCGATGTAAACACATAAATAACACCAAGATAAGATATAAATTCCTCTCTTTTAGCAGCACATCTGAGGGACTTTGTTGATCAGGGATTTCAATTCTTGTCATCTCGTACTTGCTTTGTTTACACACACATCATGCAGCATTAAACACCAATGCAGTTTTAGTCTCCCCGAGGCAGAACGGCTCAGAACTCAAAGCAAATCAAAGAGGCTGGTACCAAGACTCTACACATCATCTTTTACAGTTTTAGGAAGACATCATATTGCACTATGAATAATCTCTCACTTGTAACAGCATAACATACATACAGTATCTAGATTTACTGATGACTCCACGTGTCTGAGTGAACTTGCTGCACTCTCAAATACAGTACAGGATAAATATATGGCGTGTGTGAATTTACATAGTGAAATGGACTATACATCATCATCACTTGGTCCACAAGCTTTATATCTCTGTTTTCCTTCCAAAGACATGTGTTGGCACAGAGGTTATCTTGATAGTCAGCATGAAAGAGGTTCAAGGACCCAAAGTTTAATCTGCTCCGTGATAATGTACTTATATCTCAATGCACATCTATTTACGAGAATACATTTAATACCATATTATAATCTTCACACCCTTGGTTGTCTTCATTAATCAAAGAAGTCATTCCTGAAAGAACAAGCTACATAACGCCTTAAAATATGGCACACAGTGCTTCTTTTTCACCTCAGTCTTAAAGGATAGGTTCAGATTTGTTCCAGTCTATCTTAATTAACTACTCACATGCTCATATGTTTATTAACCTTGTGGTGGCGCTAGAGGAAAAGTCAGGGGATCACTAAAGTCATTATGTTACATCGTCTGGGAACCATGGATTTTGTGGTGATCCATCAAATACATGTAAAGATATTTCAGTGGACGTGAAAATATTGACCTGCAGGTGGCGCTAAAGGAAAAGTCAGGGAATCACTAAAGTCAGGAGGATTAATCCTCTGGGCCCCATGGACATCTGAACCAATTTACATGTTAATCCATCCAATAGTTGTTGAGATACTTCAGTCTAGAAAGTGGCCAACATTGCCATCCCTACAGCTGCTAGCATGGCTAAACATGTGAACCTATCCCTTAAGAACTTTAGCCTTTGAATTTGGCACATTTTACACTTTCCCCTGAGGATCATCATCATCATCACCCCTCTGTTTACCTCTGCAATAATAACTTACATTGTTATTATTATTAACAATAGCATAAGCTACATTATCAACACTTTAAACACTATTTTGAACAAAACAAAACATTATCCTCATTTTATAGAAGATACTACACAGCAGCTCACAGCTGTACAGACGATTTGCTTTCATAGCTGCGCTGTCACTTGATGCCCAAATTAGAGAGGATATCAAAACATTTAAAATGTATTTAGGGTCTAATGCTGGGCAGCAGTGATGTTTTGGAATTAAATAGCATTATGGCATTTTCATCCACTTCTTTACACTTCACAAACTCGGCATGGAAAATCATTAACAAGCATGTACAGTACAGTTCTTCTCCTGTACAGTTCATACACACTTGTTTTGTTTTTTTCTTTATACATTGTCCAATGAGCTCCTTTATTCGCTTATTGGCAGTGTTGAGTCATTTTTAAATTGGTCAGTCCATCAGCTCCAGGTTGGGTATCCATTCCACTGGGATGAAACATGAAGGCATCAAAAAGCACAGGAGGCTAAACACGAGCATAACTGAACTCAGCTGCTGTGGTAAAATGTCTTTGTAGGTTCATCTCACTCATCCAGGTAGTAAAACGTCAAGTTGAAATCAAACCATCCACTGGACTGAAGCAAAACGTCTTCAATTCTACAATGACTTCTCAGTGAGTAGTTTGACTTCAACTTGACACTGCTCTGGTTAAAGTACACAAGGCTGGCTGCAAGACAGGGCTCTGCTGAGGGTTTTGCTCATAGCTAACTATGTGGCTAAAGAATAGGCAAAGGACCACACTCCCAGAGTTAATGAAGAGATCATGTTATGAAGTGGGTTTAAAAAACAAAACTGAAAATGGTAAAAGAAAGAAGAGGACAGAAAGTGTGGCAACAGAAATAAAATATGCAGACACTGAAACAGGACTTAAGTTTTTTTCAGGAGGTCTTGTCTTTTGTTAGACATTGTGTGGGTGTGCTGTCTACTGGCATTCATATTTCTGCCACATAATGATCGTCTTTTGTCTCATCAGCCTCCACACACACATACACATTAGTCAGACAGGATGCACCATTTCCCACAAAGAGAGACAGAATTTATGCTCCTCAGGCTGCAGTGCCTTGTGTACTGAAGATATTGTACTACAAAGGTAACTGCAGAGTAGAGCAGCAGGGTGAATAAGATGTGTTAGATGAATATTATGTTTCATTAAAGAGCAAAGAATGGTTTGAACCATACCATCTTTTAGTGATTTTTTTTCTTTGTGAAGTTCAGAACTTCCTCAGTCTGACCCTAGAGGGAGCTACAACTGTGTTTCACTAACAAAATGACATACAAACCTATACCTACAAACCTGTACCTATATTTCTAATACAAAACTGTCAAATGACAGATGGCACTAATGAACTGAAAGACTTTGATGATAGAGAAATTTAAAATCTTCAACTGCATCAACATCTCTCTCCATTTCTTAATGTTGTTGTCTGCATGTCAAATACAATACACTCTAGATGTCTGTTTTTTGATCATTGCTGTTTGCATTTTAATTAAAAATAATCTGCATCTACATGAGAGCCACAGATGTTCAGGTATTGAACTCTGTGTGGGCTGATTCTCCTACACACACCTATACTCACGTACAAACACACACCTGTCATTAACACACATACTGGGTAAAATACATCAAACACCTGTAGAGATAACAACACCCCTGTTTCAGTTCTCTCTGAACCAAATGTGTCAGAGTGTGTTCGGTTCTCATTTAGCGCACTGATCTTTGCTCTTTGACGTCTCCTTAATGATCAGAAAGCTTTCAGCTCACACTAAGTAAGGCTGGGACTGATGGCACAGACATATACACACCTACAACACACAAGATACATGTGCACACTACCAGGGAAACTAGCACGGACTTACAGGGCCTGGGTTTGCTTGCGTTCCCAATGAGCTGAGACCACAGAGAATATTGTCTGGCTAGGTCGACTCCAACTCCACATCTGCCAGAATCTGTGTGTGTGTGTGTGTGTGTGTGTGTGTGTGTGCAGGAACGCATGGCCACTAGCCACAGGTGTGTGTGTGTATATGCATGTGCGTGCATGTCACCTCACTAGTATGTGTCTGTATGAGTACTTGGGCACAGTTGTATGCAAGTGTGTGCATGTGTGTGTAGGAGAGTGTGTGTGTGTGTGTGTGTGTGTGTGTGTGTGTGTATGTGTGTGTGTGTGCGTGTGTGACCTGCAGCTGGGATGTGGATCACCAGTATCCACTGCTGTGAATGAGAAGGATAAATAATCCAAGGTGCTCTCTGTTAGCTGTTTGATATTGAAGCCAAATGCATGTGAACAGAGCATAGAACCAAGCGGTCCCACAGCAGGTCCAATTTGCCAGCATTCAAAGCAGCTTGACCCCGACCACATGACATGAATGCAATCATTCAGCGAGACCGGAGAACATTGGGTCTCCCAGGAGGCTGGTAGTTTTCCTCTTTCCAGATTTCAGAGCTGCTGCACAGACCTAAGACTACACTGCCAATGCGTCAGCAGATGGACACAGTGACAGTGACCCCCCTGAAAACAATCAAGCATTGACGTCCAGTCTAATCAAGGGTAAGCCTGCTGAATCAGCTATATGACAGAGATGGTGTGACTCATGGAAACAGACGTGATGGAATGAGAGAAAATGGAACAAAAGAAATTATGATTATTTTGGTTTGGATAGCTGTTGGAGAGTGAACGATATTCCCTCACAGACACTCTGGATGTTGGCTTGTACATGTGTCTACTTCCTATGTGTGGATTCTGTTGCACTTGTGTTTATTCTGTTGCGTATCCAGTGTGTTTGCGTGAGCCAGCTCCTGTTCTCGAGGTGGCGGGGAGAGTGTGAATGCTGTGGATCACCTCCTCGCTTTTTTTTCTCTCCACTTGTCTTAGAACCTGGTGCTCTCATGTTTCAGCATGCGGATGTTGGTAAGCGTCCCGCTGCCCCTGTGGTGGTACCCGTAAGCCTGGCGCTGCCCCTCCAGTCACCGAGCGCTGCTGCCTGCCGACGACATGCTGCTGCTGGGACTGGAGCTGCCCGAGCCCCGGTCTTCAAACACGCTGATCTCTAGCTGAGGACACGAAGAATGTCAAGGATCATCATGACGGAGAGAGAATTAAAATACAGGGTTGAGAAAGTGCTGGAGGCTAAAAGACATTTTTGCACTGTTCACTCTCTTTTCATCCAAGAGTGTTGTCATGTTAATATGGGGGTGCACAACCTTAACAACTGATCTCAAATGAGGTGTGCTCATGAGATTTTTCTACTTAGAGAGATCAATGACTGGCTTTATTATTTCCTCCTTCCCCGTCCCCAGTTTCCTGTTGCTTTCTCATTGGATACTGCTTAAGTCCCATCTCAGACTCGTCTCCAAGGTGCTTCAAATCACAAATCATATCTTGTTTTTGGCTATGATAAAATCAAACATGTTTGAAAAGGGTTGTATCATCTGGAACAGCTCATTTCAAGGTCAAGATGTGTCTCAATACTGCTCAAACTAGATGTGCGGATTTGCCCACTGATGAGTTTTTGACTCACATCTCAAAAAATTGTCTGGCACAGAAAAGTCATGGCAAAAGTCATTTTGTCTGCACTAGGCTTTAGTTGCACCCAAGATGGACCATGGCCCTAGCCTTATGGGTCCCAATATGATGGGCAACAAGACCTGTTTCAAAGCAAGAAATGATTTACTCAAAAATATTATGGAGGTTCAGGCCTAAAGATCATGCAAACAAGAAATGAAGTGATACAGGTGAGACATGCTATGCTGTTCTATGGGAGAATTAAGTCTCTAACTAGCCTTCACAAACAGAGACCATATTGTATAGGAGTCTATTGACTAATAAGTGATGGTAATAGGTTGGCCCTGTGACTTGGAGCCTGTTCTTTGAGCCAGTCTGGGCCAGGCCTGTGTGATGGTCTACTGGACACATTCTCTCTCTCCCTCTGCCTTTTAGCTACACGAGGAACTGTGCTGGGATCACTCCGGCTGACAGAGAGAGACACACTTCTGGCCACTGCTGAAAACGTAGCAACTCGGCTATAAAAGAACATACGATGAGCCATGTGAAACACAACATCACAAGTGCAAACACACCTTAGGTTGCTGATTCATCACATCACCCTGTTTTTTTTCACCTTTTGTTTTCAAAGGACACTTGACAGAGCATTCATGCTTTTTTCAGCCCTGCCCTGCTTCACATTTACTCCTGGGAACGATAGTTGGCCATTGAACAGCTCTTCTGCTGCAGCTGGAGTTTAAGTGCCTCGTTCAAGGACACCTTGATGGTAATTTATGAGCAAGAGGAGGTATTTCTTATTCATTTATCCAACCCAGATGTTTCTAGCAGTTCCAGTGATTCCAACTGGTGACCTTCCACTCACAAAGCCTGGTTTCTTCAACATCTAAACTACTGCCACCTCCTATATGTCTGACCGTCCTTTCTGGGCCTTTATCCTCTATCAATGTATTACACACAGGGAGAACAGCAGCAGATGAGCAAAGGATACGACCCTCATTCCTCTTTCTATGGGGTCTGTGAGCAGCAGACCTCTAGGAGCATAGATCTTCTCATTTTGCTCCTGGATGTAGCCTGATATCTTCCTCAGCACCTGGAATAAAACAGGGGTTGTGGAGAGGGGTTAGACAAGGACAGAGGTACATTTGGAGATAATCCAGATTTGATTAGAACTACTGGAGGCATGATGAAAACCTAAAAACACAAGCAGAACATGTGGTCTAGCAGGAAATAATCTGAACAGACATTCCAACTGGGGATCCATTACATGCGTATTACTTTTCAGAGTGCACTCTGTGTTACATGTAATAACCATGTACCTAAAAGAGGCTAAACATGGGCAGGGCTGCAGCAACTTTAACCTCCTCCTGTGCTGTCTTGGGTGGAAAAAATGAAAAATGGAAGAAATGAGTTTGCAGTCCTCCTGCGCATAGTTAGCATACGGCATATGATACTGACTCTCTCGAGTCATTGCCCGTCTTTATTTTTCCTGAACATTATAATCTAAACTCAAAGTAATTCCATTATGCTCTAAGTACGGCAGTTATTTTTATACATAGTTCCAAGCCACTCATGTCAAGCAAGGCTGTATGAATTGAATTACTAAAATTGACGAGCCTGAGCTTTTCTCTTTTTGAAGTTTTCCATTTGGAAGCTTTAGTTCCTAATTCCAAAGATGGCTCTCTCAGGCTAAATGTCATGCCTTGGTTAACTGTCGGGGCAATTTGGAAACACTCTAAAATGTGAGGTGGACAGTTTATTTAGATTGCATTGGCAACAGACTTATTTCTCAGTTTTGCAAGTGAGTATTGCATCAACTGTGCAAAAACCACGGAGCAGCAGTGGAGTGAAGCTGAGCACTAAGTTCAGACCATGCCTTGGCGCACAAATTCAAACAAGCATGTATACAGTCGCCTACGCATTACAACTACACACACACAGTTTGCAATGGAGACTAGAGTGTTCAAGAAAACCTACGCACTGTGATGTAGTCCCAGGTTGCCGCTGATAGCAATCAAATGACTGCTGACTGATGGGCAGTGATGCTAAATGGACAGATATTAGCTAAAGTGGCATCATCAGAGCAGCTTATTCAGCCTCAGCTATGCCTCTGTGGACACCAACAATGCTGATGTGCTATGCCTCTCCTAAACTCTGCCTATCCATGTGAATCAGCTAAACCACGCTCCACTGGGCCTCATGTACTCTGAGAAAGCTGTCACCACTCCTAAAAACGTGGAGGAGCTGCAATCTTTATCACATCTGCGTGTCAATGCTAAAACAACACACATTTGTATCACTTAAAGAAACAATTACGGCATTACATATTGTATATTGTACTGTATATTAAAGGAAAATTCTGGTATATTACAACGTTGGTGGTCTTATTTTCATAGCTTTAGCTTTGGTTTCTACACACCAAGTTAATTGCTGAGATCTGGGAACAAGGCGACATTGCTAAAATGAAGTCCAATTGGGTGAGAAACATGAGTGGTCAGACAAGTTGTGAACAGTTCAGCCATACAGTATTAACTTTATTAGGAGGTAAAACTGAAATAGACTGCACCTGAAAGTCTGGCTAACCTCAGGGTTTGTTTAAAACCTGTATGATTGTCTGACCACTTGTGTTCCTTTCCAAGTCAGACTTCTTTTTAGCAATGTTGCCTTGTTATCAATAAACTTGATACTGTAAGTGGACTGTTAAAACTACAAAAATAGGATTCAAGTGACAAGCTACAAATAGTCCTTTGAAGTATGCTGTATTGGAATGTGACAACTTTTGTGTGTATTCCTTAACTGATTTATTCAACTTGACAGATTCACATCCTCTAAAGGTCACTCCAGCACTCAGCCTTGAGAGATTAAAACAATAGAGACTGAGCAACACACTGAGCAGCGCTCCTCTGGGGTGTCGAAGGCCTGTTACAGCTGCAGGCACAGCTGCTAATATAGTGACCCCTGCTAGTGGAGACTAAACTACAGAAGAATACTTCTTTCTGTCTCCCATTGGAAGAGGAAGAAGAGACTTTTGCAATGAAATGTCTGGATAATGTTACAATCGGGGAGCAAACAAGACATGAAATTCCTCAGTGAAAAGCCATTTAAGAAGTCATCAAAAGGCAGTGGTTTGCTCCATTGCGCTGCTTTAAATCAGTCAGATCTATGTCAAGTATGCCTAAGCAGAAAGCAATCAGTATTTGGCTTGGAACAATGACAGTATATCCACAAATTTCTTAACACAATACAAACTATGTCTTTTGTTAAAAACTCAAAGAGAATCAAATATCATCGAGAGGAAGCAGAGACACACAGAGCAGAGCCCTGACTAATAGGTTTATTGTGGTGCAGGGAAAAGGCCAATCCTTTCACTGCTACGGAGCTCTCAGGGCAGCTCAATCCTCTTCAGCGTAACAATATGACAGTCAAGTATACAAGCTGTGCCTCTGTTGTACTGGCATGTGTGTGTGACAGCCCTTCTGGGAAAAGCTTTGTGAGTGTGTGTATATGGCCTAAGAAGCAAAGGTGTCAAAATCTGTTTCACACGCATGTCACGAGTGTGTATTCCTCAGCTAGAATGACAGTTGCTTAAGTCACCAAGTGCAACAAAAAGGGAATTATGTGTTCATAGAGTCCCATATGTGCAGTCACATTCTTGTGAACAATAGAAGAAGAAAAATAGGAGATGGAGGGCACATACTATGCATGAAGGAAGCTTTATGAATGCTTGTGCACACATGTATCTGTTCTGACATGCTGGGAGCAATCAGTGTCCTTTGATAGGGTGAGATATAAGCATCAAGGGCTCTGGGTGCTGCAGTGAATCTGCACACTGATTCATGCTCATTGGTGTGTGGCCTCTTTATCAGTACACACACACACACACACAAGGACCTGCCCAAATGGCAGCAACTTGGGTGGGTATATTTGTATCGTCGTCAGTCATAATGTCATTCAGCCAAGATGATTAAGTTAAACAAGTAAATAAACAAGTCTCCTGTGGCGCCGATAGAATCTCAGCATCTCAATGGAGCGGCACCCAGCTGACAGGGAGATGAAAGGAGCCGCAGACCAGGCTATTTCTGCATGGCTTCAACACAGCAATACGTCCTTTTGTGCTTTTTGGTCAAGCTCCCAGTACCTCTGTACTGCTTTGATAAAGAAATGTTTACAAAATGCAACAAGACTACGGAGATGAATGTTGCGGGTGACAGAGATCAGAACAGAGAGGCATGCTGGGACTTCACGCCACTCTAGTTTCATCTAAAAAACCAGCAGGTACCTACATAGTCACAAGAGGATTAATCAAACTCACTGTGTATGCGTCTGTGTATGTGATTGTGTTATTTATGCGTGTGCTCTTGTTCCATCTCATGGAGCGACAAGCAGCAACACAGCCGTGCAGAGGTTTAATCACCTGCCCTTTCTCAAGATGGACATCTTGGTTGTGCTGAAGGTAAATGTCATGTTGCAGCTGGCGTGCCATGCCTTGCCCACCGGCACACAGGTGTGCGCTTTAGAGCGGGATTTAAAAGCTAGCGGATGGACAGCTGAAGGCAACATTTTGAAAGGGAGAATCAGATTGTATCCTGATTTTTTTGGCTCCGCTGCCCTGTGTGCTCTGACCTCAGAGAGCCATAGTGCATTACAAAACACAATTGAATGCTTTGTGTGTGTGAGAGAGAGAGCTGGTTTCCATAAAAATGGACAAATATGGCAATAAATAAGTCTTGTGGATGGGCAGTGGAGTTTATAATAACCAGCTGTAAATGAATAATGGCTACGCTGAAATATTCCTACAATGACATTAGTATTCTACTGCACACTAAGAGGAACCATATCCATTCAATTACCTTCATATCTTTGATGTTTTATATTAAAATTATTTAATGTTTGAATATTTATTATGGCAGCACAGTGGGTATAGTTAGCTCTGTCACCTCACATCAAGAAGGTCCTTGGTTCGAACCTGCTGCCCGCTGGGGTCTGAATGCTTTTCTTCCAGGTGCTCTGGTTTCCTCCCACAGTCCAAAGACATGCAGGATATTTGCATGATATTTAATAGGGTAGGACTGGTAAATTGCCTGTGGGTCTCAATATGTATTAGTTGTGTGAAAGACTCGCGACCTGTGCAGGGTGTACTGTAGACTTTATACCCTACTGCAACTCAACAGGATACCCGGGTTAGAAATAGGATGAATGGATATTTATTATTTTTCTATATTTAACAATCTGTGTATAGACAAACTAAAATGAAATAAAACAAATGAGATCCAAAGAGTTGAAAAGTAAGCTTTAGAGCTTTTGAACTTTGGAGAGAGCTAGAAGCCTCGTTTAATTCTCAATGTGCAGCCATCTGTGCATAGATAAAACCTCTTTGTATAGGTAAACGCTCTTTCTGGTCTGGGCGGTATATGGTCATTGTGTGTGCTAGCATTTAGGTGTGCTCAGGTTTGTTACCTTCTCATAGCGTGTCTCCATGCAGAGGAAGATGATATAAGCTGTTGCACAAGCCAGACATCCTTCCAGGTACGACTGACCTCCAATTTTCTCGGCCTCCACATAGTAAGAGTTCAGGGTCTTCACCGTCTCCTCGAGCAAGGTTCGCTCAATCTACTTACAGACACAAACAAACATCCAGGTAGAGATATGGAGGCATGCACACACCATAAGGACTGCGGAAGTGTTCTGGCATAACTGTGGGAGCAAGCTGTTCAGCTATAAAACAGCCTGCCAAACATACCAGTTGCATTAGTTAGAAACACACCTCACCTGCAGAATATGAAGAAACTTGAGGCTAAGAGGAAAAATTACTCAGAAGTGCGATAGCAACAGGTTTTTTAATGGTCCCTTTACACTGTGTTTCTCTCTGTGTTTATGTTTGCTTCTTGCTGTGTGTGCGTGTGTGTGTAGACTGTCTGCTTTAGATGCTAATTGCTAAACAAATCTACAATAATACCCCTACATAACACCATTCACAGATGATACAGTGCGGTAAAAAGAGCAAATTTGCACCTCAAATAAACAGCACATTCTCTCCCAGTGCCCAAAGTAAGTAAGTAAGTTTGGAAATAAAAGCATTGATGTATGATGTATGATGACATCTTGCAATGTCATCATACTTTTTCATAATGCTTAATGTTTGGATTTCAGATATCTATTTTATGATTTTAAGGATTAACATTGCTATGCTCAGTTTAGAAATGCAAATGTGTTAGTGTATGACTGTGAATACAGAAGCCAGTATCCATCATTCACATGTGTTCTGTCATCCAGGATGCACCATTGTCATGATCTTATTAAGCTATATTGCGCCATCAGTCTTTCTGCATTGGAGAGTGTGGGTGTTGTTCCAGGTGAGTTGGGATTTTGCCAACATATTACATTTGCCTGGATGTGTATATGTGTATTGTGTGTGTTTGTATTTGTGCTCACCCTGTTGTCAAGTTCTGAGGGGAACTTGGTCTGGAAGCGGCAGACGGTTCCTTCGCTGTAGTCTCTCTGTATAAACACCTTTGTTACCAGCGATGCATTGTGCCTCAGCTCCTGAAGGTTATGGAACTAAGCACACAACAGGGGGAAAGCACACGTTAAATGTGTGCTCCAAAATACATGTATATTCATGTAGGTATAAGAATAGCAGGTCTCTCTTTGCTTGTGTTTTGCTGGTGTTTTTTTTATAGAACTGGTGCTGTACTGTCGCTCCACACCAGATACAGAGAATTTAAATGTTCTTTACAGAAAATTCCCATCTTACCAGAAAACATCTCACTGATTTCCAAAGGAGACTGGAGCACACTGATTGATCTGCAGCCTTTAATTAAAACAGACTAACATTGCGACACCACCATCTTCATCAGAGTGACAATGGACAAAGACATAAGGGAACCAACATATATATAATCAACCCAGAACAGGTGTACAATTGTCATTGGATAATTGGTGGAACAGGATTTCAAATGAATTGGCTAATCCCAGAGTGGGAGTTGTCAAGTGCCACGCCCAGTGCATTAACACCACATCAGAGACAAAAGAACAGACACATCTTAGAGTTACAGAGATAAAATTACAGAGAATACAAGTGCTGCATCCATCAAGTACAACAAATTAGAGGAAACATGACAAATTCGGTTCTTCATTTAAGCCAAACAGCTCAACTGTGTTAAGAGTGTGAATCCAATATGCCTCTCCATACCATCTTACTAAGTGTTTCTGAACGTTTTTAAAATGTTTGCAACAGATGGTGGTGATTTACTGTACAGTATATGAAGAGAAGTAAGATGCAAAACAGGTTGGGGGTGTAAAAAGGCTTCCACTGTACAGTCAAACTTAAGTTTAGGCCTATCTCATTATCAAAGCGTTCTCAAGCAAGTCTCAATAACAAGGCCCATACAATATTTACATAAAGTTATCCAATATTTCCTGCCAGTAGTGAGTTGTACACAGGTGCAACAGAGCTACACAGTGAGGGAATGGTTCTGTGTTACTACATCAACAGCAGTACAGGCTTAGTTAGCACTCTCACTGCATTCCTCCTGCATCAATAGGTCCAATTGCAGTAATAACAAACACGTTGACAGACTCCCCTTTACAGCACTTTGGTGCTGAGTGGTGTGTTTTACACCCAAACACTGATTCCCCCGAGAAGCACACAGCAGCACGCAAGTGGGCCAGTGTAACTTGTCCCCTGCTGATCTAAATTACTCCCCTCAAGAGGATGGTAATTAGAGATACAGTAGGAGTGTGAAGGGAGGGAGAGGGATGAACAAAAAAGGGGGTGAGAAAATAGAGTGAGAAACAGGGAGAGAGAGGCATGAGGTTTGTATTCATTGTATTCACAGAATGTGTTCAACATCTGTGCTGTTGTTGCCTTTTAAATGCAATATCTGCTAAATGTTATTCTATGGATATCACAGCCAAAGTTTGGCTGGCTACTGCAGTGTTGTTATTGTTGAAAGCAAGCAGAGTCTCTGTTTATGAGGTTACCTGCAAGTATGAGCCCAAGAGAGTTAATTCCATGTAAGCAGACATATAACAGTACCAGCCTTTCATCTCTATATAGGGTATATCACTCACAACTAAGAATAGCACCCAAGCTGCTAATTTCGTCAGCTAAAAGCCAAAATCATCTCACAGCCACTAGATCTTTCTGTCTGCCAGAGCTTTTAATATCCTTCTTTTTGCCTTCTCTGTCTTTCTCACTGCCCTCCCACACACTCTCTTCGGGCCACCATGATAAATAACAAGTCACTCTATTAATAGAAGCAATTATCAGCACACGTTTGAGCATCATTTATCCAAGTTAGAATCAGTTGGCCGAGAGTCAGGTTCATTAAGCTTATACAAGCCCTTTTGCTTGCGACTGTGAGAATGTGTGTGGGTGTATGTGACTGTAAGTGTATGTATGTGATGCAGCAACAGAAAAAGTACTCTTTTATATACTTTATGTAAGTAGCAATACCACAAGGGAAAATGCTCGATTAAAAATAGAGGTCCTGCATTATTTTACTTGAGTTGAAACTTGTTAAACTTGTTTACTTCAGTTATTAGCAAAAAGTACTCAAATATTCAAAGTAAGAGTTTTCTGCCAGATGTAAACCTCAAATGTACAGTGTTGAGGATTTTCACGCTTTCAGGTTTGTTAAAAAAAGGAAAGAAGGATGGAAAAGGGAGGGGAGGACAGACAGACAGAAAGTAGGAAGGAAAGAAAAAGAGATTAAAAGCATTGGAGGAAAGACATGATGAAATATGGAAGAAACCATGGAAGGAAAGAGGGAAAAAAGTAAGAGAGAAAGAAAGAAAGAAGAAACGTAGGGAAGAAAGGGAGAAAAGTAAAGAAAGAAGAAGAGAAGAAAAGAGAAGAAACAAGAAAGGAAAGAAAGGAAGAAAGAAGAAAGGATGCCAACGTTTTAGATGACAGGGGGTCTGGGAGGAGTCCAGTTCAGAGGCATCTGAGTGAAATGCGGTCACATGCACTGCGTTCAGGCCAGTGGGACGTCACGGTGTGTTTTGGCCTGTTGTTGACCTACTGACCTCTGCCTTACATCTCTTTGCTCCATGTAGCTCACAGCTGAGCAAAGCAGGCAGGAGTCATGTGTCTCTGAGGCCAACAATCAAACACTGAGTCCATTTATTTGTCCAAACACAGGATCTCAGAGGATGTCTCTCCCACCACTCCTCAGATTTTAATGAACTTGGAAACTTGTGTTCCAGAGTTTAAAACTGATTGGCCTGAAGGGGATGTCGTGGTTAAAGTTCAAAACTGATACATCTGACACCAGGGGTCCAATTTGGACCAACACTTGAGCACTGACGTATTGTGACAATCTGTTCCAGCATCTGAAAAATTACACTGATTGGCCAAATATGAGGCTACAGCCTTGTGGTACTTTCTTCCAATTAAATATGTACTTCTCTGCAGCTTAATATAAATCAGTTACTCTTCAGCAACCCCTCTCTCCAACCTCACCCAGGAAGCTTGTGCCCCCTTACAAGTTACAACTGCCAAAGTCCTCCAACAGCTTTCATACTAGAGGACTACTAGAGGAAATATTTCTGTAGCCATGTGGTGTTGATGTTACTGGCAGAGTGGCCTTGTCTCTGTCCATTTAAGCCTTGAACATAAATGTTTTCTGTTGGCAGAGCGCTAATGTTTACTTTCCAGCGTGGGAGATCAGGGTTCAAATCCAGTCTATTACTGCGTCTAAATATAGTACACAAGCAGCCAGCAATGTTAAAGTGTCATACTGATCACACAGGACTCTATTAAGAAGCTCTGCATCATGCTGCACTGTCTGACTGCTCCTTCCACCCACACATCTATTACTTTTAGTTTAGTTTACAGTTGTTTGCACATTGATTAAACACAGAGGTGAAATAAACACTGTGGAAATAAGTTACAGAAGGAGGATCACCAGTTAAGAGGCTCATTAAAACATACTGCATCAAGCAGACAAAAGATATTAACAAATGAACAAAACAGCAAAGTACAACAAGCAAAGACACTAAACACAAAAATCTAACAGTAGGACACATTCAAATAATTTCGTAAATCCACATACATTTGTGTTACCCATTAGTGTGACATTATAGGGATTCAACCTATACCTATACAGTTTTTATATGAAGAATTTTACTAGGGAAATTTCAGTGGTGCACAAAAATTGGAAAGAGCCAAACTACTCTACGTCAATTTAAACCAAAAGTAAGAGATGACACATATTTGCATCAATGACCTCTTATGACCTAAAATGAAAAAAGATTACCACTTTTAAACATATTTTCTTTGTCATTTCCTTTTCTTCCTACTCTGATACCCCCCTCCTATTTATTTCCTCCAGCTTGGATCTGTGCATCTGTGTGACTCTCATTGCCATGACATGTTTCCTAGTTTAGTCACTTCGACTCAAGGAACACATAGCGACAGCATGGGTGAGTGCTGCCAGTGGGCAGACATTGCAAAGGGCACACACACAATTACAGCACGCACAGTAAATGCACTCAGAGTTGGACGTTTCATCGTCTCACAGCTCTTTTCTTAGCATTTTTCTTACTGTCAGCGCCCTCTTTTCATCTCTCATAATATAACTGGTTCTCTGCCATTGGGAGCAGCATTTTTCAGGTTTACTGCCAAGCTGGGATAGCCAGAGGTCTATAAATCACTGAAGTTTAGACAGTGTTGACAAAACAGTCACATTTCCATGACATCTAGGTGGAAGATCAGTGGCTGTGGGACCAAAGCTGGAAGAGGAAAGGTGGAGCATTGTTTCAGCACAGAGCTGAGCCTTTGCCAACTTCCGAGATGATTACTGTGCTTCGACACATTATTTGTCAACAGTGTAATACTCGAGCCGGGGCTATCCTACAGACTGAGAGCAGGATCTGGCAGTAGTGGACTTAATGGATCCAGAGACCGTCCATGCAGCACAAACAGTCTGCAGTATGAGCCGATTGATGTTCAGTCACTTAACATAGTCATTTGCTGACTTGGCATACAATAAATGTCATAGGAGGAGTTATAATATAAAATGAGACAAGGAAAGAGAGAGAGAGAGAGAGAGAGAGAGAGAGAGAGAGAGGCAGATTGATAAAAGCACGGACAGGAAGTAAACTGTGCTGCTCATCTCAAACTCCAATCACTGATGGCTACAAACTGCAGCAGCATGTTCGCATTAAATATGCCATGGATAATTGATGGGCCTTGGACATAAAATCTGTCCTGGTTCCACACACTGTATGTGTTTGTGTGCATGTGCGTGTTGTGTTTGTGTGCATGCCTGTGCATGTGTGTGGGTGTGTGCGCGCGTGTAATTGATGGGGCTTGGACAGGGATACTGGCAGACCACCGGAGGAAATCAGGGCCACTCTGCCAATGTCTTGCAGGCTCAGAAAAGAAAAGAAAAACATAATCATGAATCCTGCCCAGCTGACTGTCCACTGCACCATTATGCTTGAATTATAACTTCATTCACTCATAAATTGGATGCTTTAAGGTATATCTGGCACCTGCATACACACACACACACACACACACACTTATAAACTTACATGCAACCACATATTGCATGCATGAGTGTAAGCTGTCCAGAACTTGCACCAGAGCAATAGCTGTCTCCTCTAGCGAGATCATTATTATGATAACTAAGGCAGCTATGTCTTCAGCATTATGGTGACATCACCAAGGACACACAGGGAGGAGAGAGGAAGACGTGCTGTTGGCCTGAGAGCACCCGAGCTACTGAGGCTAAAAATACATCAGCAAGCGCCTTTGACGCTGTTTGGAGTAACTAGTTGTACTATGTGACACTGCCTGGACTCTCTGCATCTTCTGCTTAGTGCTGTGTAGAGTTGCTAATCACGTTAACTACATTTAATTAATTTGATACAGGAATGGAGAGAGTATGACACTAGAGAGCTGAGTGTGGAAAGCTGTTTCAATATGTGGCTCATTCAAAATGCAAAGGACAAAGCCTTGTCAAGCTAACTTCAAAGTATGACAGGGGGAAAGACAGAGAGAGAGAGACTGTCCCTGTCCATGGTGCTGACATGTTCCATCATGATCACCACTCTCATCAGTCTCCTAAGCCTTGAGCCTACTGGATATGAATGATGAATGATGTTGGTTTCTGTCTCTTACTAGACAATGCATAAAAAACTATGTATGCTAAAAAAGAAAAGGGAAAACAAACTGTCAGTTCTTTATCTGAGGATATCTGTCTGCAAGAGCTCATAAACAGTGATGAAAGTAAGTGAAATTGAAGAAATTCCTGGATGAAAAAATATTTTCTTGCGTGAAGATAACGTTACGACTTCAAATCCATAATAAGCCAGGTCCAGTCGGTTGGTTTGATTGATTGAATTAAGGCAACATTCAGCCGATCCACGATAAGCCACAGAAACAGGAGGCACAACAAGCAAGACATTCAGTTTACAAGACTGCATTTCTTAAAAAAGAAATAACAAACGGAGGTGCAGAATCTTTTTAATCTTGGTGTTTGTTCATAAAATAGGAAGAAAAGGCAGCGAAAGAGCCGAATTTCTTACCTCTGTCGCCATATTGCAGTAAGAGGGTGCAGGATCTGTCCCGTGCTGAAATCGACAACCGTTTGCTCGTGTTGTGTGGGACAACGCGACTATAGAGCTTGGCAGGAAGGCTGGAGGCACGAGCGCGCGAGCACGTGCGAGTGCGTGACTGCGCGCGCGCCTGCGAGTGTTATCGCGGGGGGATATGCTAATTATATACGAATTTCTACTAATGCATAAACCGTGAATAATTT